>JASKON010000032.1:8230000-8830873 GCA_036010255.1 Myotis pilosus | reverse complement strand
TATTTCTTCTTCTTTCTTCTTCCTTCACAACACAACACTTCTTCTTCTTCTTCTTTGCTTTGTACAACACAGCACAGCACAGCACAGCACAGCACAGCACAGCACAGCACAGCACAGCACAGCACAGCACAGCACAGCACAGCACAGCACAGCACAGCACAGCACAGCACAGCACAGCACAGCACAGCACAGCACAGCACAGCACAGCACAGCACAGCACAGCACAGCACAGCACAGCACAGCACAGCACAGCACAGCACAGCACAGCACAGCACAGCACAGCACAGCACAGCACAGCACAGCACAGCACAGCACAGCACAGCACAGCACAGCACAGCACAGCACAGCACAGCACAGCACAGCACAGCACAGCACAGCACAGCACAGCACAGCACAGCACAGCACAGCACAGCACAGCACAGCACAGCACAGCACAGCACAGCACAGCACAGCACAGCACAGCACAGCACAGCACAGCACAGCACAGCACAGCACAGCACAGCACAGCACAGCACAGCACAGCACAGCACAGCACAGCACAGCACAGCACAGCACAGCACAGCACAGCACAGCACAGCACAGCACAGCACAACTGCACAGCACAGCACAGCACAGCACAGCACAGCACAGCACAGCACAGCACAGCACAGCACAGCACAACACAGCACAGCACAGCACAGCACAGCACAGCACAGCACAGCACAGCACAGCACAGCACAGCACAGCACAGCACAGCACAGCACAGCACAGCACAGCACAGCACAGCACAGCACAGCACAGCACAGCACAGCACAGCACAGCACAGCACAACTTTGCTGGCACAGCACAGCACAGCACAGCACAGCACAGCACAGCACAGCACAGCACAGCACAGCACAGCACAGCACAGCACAGCACAGCACAGCACAGCACAGCACAGCACAGCACAGCACAGCACAGCACAGCACAGCACAGCACAGCACAGCACAGCACAGCACAGCACAGCACAGCACAGCACAGCACAGCACAGCACAGCACAGCACAGCACAGCACAGCACAGCACAGCACAGCACAGCACAGCACAGCACAGCACAGCACAGCACAGCACAGCACAGCACAGCACAGCACAGCACAGCACAGCACAGCACAGCACAGCACAGCACAGCACAACACAGCACAGCACAGCACAGCACAGCACAGCACAGCACAGCACAGCACAGCACAGCACAGCACAGCACAGCACAGCACAGCACAGCACAGCACAGCACAGCACAGCACAGCACAGCACAGCACAGCACAGCACAGCACAGCACAGCACAGCACAGCACAGCACAGCACAGCACAGCACAGCACAGCACAGCACAGCACAGCACAGCACAGCACAGCACAGCACAGCACAGCACAGCACAGCACAGCACAGCACAGCACAGCACAGCACAGCACAGCACTGGCACAGCACAGCACAGCACAGCACAGCACAGCACAGCACAGCACAGCACAGCACAGCACAGCACAGCACAGCACAGCACAGCACAGCACAGCACAGCACAGCACAGCACAGCACAGCACAGCACAGCACAGCACAGCACAGCACAGCACAGCACAGCACAGCACAGCACAGCACAGCACAGCACAGCACAGCACAGCACAGCACAGCACAGCACAGCACAGCACAGCACAGCACAGCACAGCACAGCACAGCACAGCACAGCACAGCACAGCACAGCACAGCACAGCACAGCACAGCACAGCACAGCACAGCACAGCACAGCACAGCACAACCTTGCACAGCACAGCACAGCACAGCACAGCACAGCACAGCACAGCACAGCACAGCACAGCACAGCACAGCACAGCACAGCACAGCACAGCACAGCACAGCACAGCACAGCACAGCACAGCACAGCACAGCACAGCACAGCACAGCACAGCACAGCACAGCACAGCACAGCACAGCACAGCACAGCACAGCACAGCACAGCACAGCACAGCACAGCACAGCACAGCACAGCACAGCACAGCACAGCACAGCACAGCACAGCACAGCACAGCACAGCACAGCACAACAGCACAGCACAGCACAGCACAGCACAGCACAGCACAGCACAGCACAGCACAGCACAGCACAGCACAGCACAGCACAGCACAGCACAGCACAGCACAGCACAGCACAGCACAGCACAGCACAGCACAGCACAGCACAGCACAGCACAGCACAGCACAGCACAGCACAGCACAGCACAGCACAGCACAGCACAGCACAGCACAGCACAGCACAGCACAGCACAGCACAGCACAGCACAGCACAGCACTGGCACAGCACAGCACAGCACAGCACAGCACAGCACAGCACAGCACAGCACAGCACAGCACAGCACAGCACAGCACAGCACAGCACAGCACAGCACAGCACAGCACAGCACAGCACAGCACAGCACAGCACAGCACAGCACAGCACAGCACAGCACAGCACAGCACAGCACAGCACAGCACAGCACAGCACAGCACAGCACAGCACAGCACAGCACAGCACAGCACAGCACAGCACAGCACAGCACAGCACAGCACAGCACAGCACAGCACAGCACAGCACAGCACAGCACAGCACAGCACAGCACAGCACAGCACAGCACAGCACAACACAGCACAGCACAGCACAGCACAGCACAGCACAGCACAGCACAGCACAGCACAGCACAGCACAGCACAGCACAGCACAGCACAGCACAGCACAGCACAGCACAGCACAGCACAGCACAGCACAGCACAGCACAGCACAGCAGCACAGCACAGCACAGCACAGCACAGCACAGCACAGCACAGCACAGCACAGCACAGCACAGCACAGCACAGCACAGCACAGCACAGCACAGCACAGCACAGCACAGCACAGCACAGCACAGCACAGCACAGCACAGCACAGCACAGCACAGCACAGCACAGCACAGCACAGCACAGCACAGCACAGCACAGCACAGCACAGCACAGCACAGCACAGCACAGCACAGCACAGCACAGCACAGCACAGCACAGCACAGCACAGCACAGCACAGCACAGCACAGCACAGCACAGCACAGCACAGCACAGCACAGCACAGCACAGCACAGCACAGCACAGCACAGCACAGCACAGCACAGCACAGCACAGCACAGCACAGCACAGCACAGCACAGCACAGCACAGCACAGCACAGCACAGCACAGCACAGCACAGCACAGCACAGCACAGCACAGCACAGCACAGCACAGCACAGCACAGCACAGCACAGCACAGCACAGCACAGCACAGCACAGCACAGCACAGCACAGCACAGCACAGCACAGCACAGCACAGCACAACTGGCACAGCACAGCACAGCACAGCACAGCACAGCACAGCACAGCACAGCACCTGGCACAGCACAGCACAGCACAGCACAGCACAGCACAGCACAGCACAGCACAGCACAGCACAGCACAGCACTGGCCTGGCACAGCACAGCACAGCACAGCACAGCACAGCACAGCACAGCACAGCACAGCACAGCACAGCACAGCACAGCACAGCACAGCACAGCACAGCACAGCACAGCACAGCACAGCACAGCACACAGCACAGCACAGCACAGCACAGCACAGCACAGCACAGCACAGCACAGCACAGCACAGCACAGCACAGCACAGCACAGCACAGCACAGCACAGCACAGCACAGCACAGCACAGCACAGCACAGCACAGCACAGCACAGCACAGCACAGCACAGCACAGCACAGCACAGCACAGCACAGCACAGCACAGCACAGCACAGCACAGCACAGCACAGCACAGCACAGCACAGCACAGCACAGCACAGCACAGCACAGCACAGCACAGCACAGCACAGCACAGCACAGCACAGCACAGCACAGCACAGCACAGCACAGCACAGCACAGCACAGCACAGCACAGCACAGCACAGCACAGCACAGCACAGCACAGCACAGCACAGCACAGCACAGCACAGCACAGCACAGCACAGCACAGCACAGCACAGCACAGCACAGCACAGCACAGCACAGCACAGCACAGCACAGCACAGCACAGCACAGCACAGCACAGCACAGCACAGCACAGCACAGCACAGCACAGCACAGCACAGCACAGCACAGCACAGCACAGCACAGCACAGCACAGCACAGCACAGCACAGCACAGCACAGCACAGCACAGCACAGCACAGCACAGCACAGCACAGCACAGCACAGCACAGCACAGCACAGCACAGCACAGCACAGCACAGCACAGCACAGCACAGCACAGCACAGCACAGCACAGCACAGCACAGCACAGCACAGCACAGCACAGCACAGCACAGCACAGCACAGCACAGCACAGCACAGCACAGCACAGCACTGGCACAGCACAGCACAGCACAGCACAGCACAGCACAGCACAGCACAGCACAGCACAGCACAGCACAGCACAGCACAGCACAGCACAGCACAGCACAGCACAGCACAGCACAGCACAGCACAGCACAGCACAGCACAGCACAGCACAGCACAGCACAGCACAGCACAGCACAGCACAGCACAGCACAGCACAGCACAGCACAGCACAGCACAGCACAGCACAGCACAGCACAGCACAGCACAGCACAGCACAGCACAGCACAGCACAGCACAGCACAGCACAGCACAGCACAGCACAGCACAGCACAGCACAGCACAGCACAGCACAGCACAGCACAGCACAGCACAGCACAGCACAGCACAGCACAGCACAGCACAGCACAGCACAGCACAGCACAGCACAGCACAGCACCAGCACAGCACAGCACAGCACAGCACAGCACAGCACAGCACAGCACAGCACAGCACAGCACAGCACAGCACAGCACAGCACAGCACAGCACAGCACAGCACAGCACAGCACAGCACAGCACAGCACAGCACAGCACAGCACAGCACAGCACAGCACAGCACAGCACAGCACAGCACAGCACAGCACAGCACAGCACAGCACAGCACAGCACAGCACAGCACAGCACAGCACAGCACAGCACAGCACAGCACAGCACAGCACAGCACAGCACAGCACAGCACAGCACAGCACAGCACAGCACAGCACAGCACAGCACAGCACAGCACAGCACAGCACAGCACAGCACAGCACAGCACAGCACAGCACAGCACAGCACAGCACAGCACAGCACAGCACAGCACAGCACAGCACAGCACAGCACAGCACAGCACAGCACAGCACAGCACAGCACAGCACAGCACAGCACAGCACAGCACAGCACAGCACAGCACAGCACAGCACAGCACAGCACAGCACAGCACAGCACAGCACAGCACAGCACAGCACAGCACAGCACAGCACAGCACAGCACAGCACAGCACAGCACAGCACAGCACAGCACAGCACAGCACAGCACAGCACAGCACAGCACAGCACAGCACAGCACAGCACAGCACAGCACAGCACAACCTGGCACAGCACAGCACAGCACAACACAGCACAGCACAGCACAGCACAGCACAGCACAGCACAGCACAGCACAGCACAGCACAGCACAGCACAGCACAGCACAGCACAGCACAGCACAGCACAGCACAGCACAGCACAGCACAGCACAGCACAGCACAGCACAGCACAGCACAGCACAGCACAGCACAGCACAGCACAGCACAGCACAGCACAGCACAGCACAGCACAGCACAGCACAGCACAGCACAGCACAGCACAGCACAGCACAGCACAGCACAGCACAGCACAGCACAGCACAGCACAGCACAGCACAGCACAGCACAGCACAGCACAGCACAGCACAGCACAGCACAGCACAGCACAGCACAGCACAGCACAGCACAGCACAGCACAGCACAGCACAGCACTGGCACAGCACAGCACAGCACAGCACAGCACAGCACAGCACAGCACAGCACAGCACAGCACAGCACAGCACAGCACAGCACAGCACAGCACAGCACAGCACAGCACAGCACAGCACAGCACAGCACACAGCACAGCACAGCACAGCACAGCACAGCACAGCACAGCACAGCACAGCACAGCACAGCACAGCACAGCACAGCACAGCACAGCACAGCACAGCACAGCACAGCACAGCACAGCACAGCACAGCACAGCACAGCACAGCACAGCACAGCACAGCACAGCACAGCACAGCACAGCACAGCACAGCACAGCACAGCACAGCACAGCACAGCACAGCACAGCACAGCACAGCACAGCACAGCACAGCACAGCACAGCACAGCACAGCACAGCACAGCACAGCACAGCACAGCACAGCACAGCACAGCACAGCACAGCACAACTGGCACAGCACAGCACAGCACAGCACAGCACAGCACAGCACAGCACAGCACAGCACAGCACAGCACAGCACAGCACAGCACAGCACAGCACAGCACAGCACAGCACAGCACAGCACAGCACAGCACAGCACAGCACAGCACAGCACAGCACAGCACAGCACAGCACAGCACAGCACAGCACAGCACAGCACAGCACAGCACAGCACAGCACAGCACAGCACAGCACAGCACAGCACAGCACAGCACAGCACAGCACAGCACAGCACAGCACAGCACAGCACAGCACAGCACAGCACAGCACAGCACAGCACAGCACAGCACAGCACAGCACAGCACAGCACAGCACAGCACAGCACAGCACAGCACAGCACAGCACAGCACAGCACAGCACAGCACAGCACAGCACAGCACAGCACAGCACAGCACAGCACAGCACACAGCACAGCACAGCACAGCACAGCACAGCACAGCACAGCACAGCACAGCACAGCACAGCACAGCACAGCACAGCACAGCACAGCACAGCACAGCACAGCACAGCACAGCACAGCACAGCACAGCACAGCACAGCACAGCACAGCACAGCACAGCACAGCACAGCACAGCACAGCACAGCACAGCACAGCACAGCACAGCACAGCACAGCACAGCACAGCACAGCACAGCACAGCACAGCACAGCACAGCACAGCACAGCACAGCACAGCACAGCACAGCACAGCACAGCACAGCACAGCACAGCACAGCACAGCACAGCACAGCACAGCACAGCACAGCACAGCACAGCACAGCACAGCACAGCACAGCACAGCACAGCACAGCACAGCACAGCACAGCACAGCACAGCACAGCACAGCACAGCACAGCACAGCACAGCACAGCACAGCCTGGCAGCACAGCACAGCACAGCACAGCACAGCACAGCACAGCACAGCACAGCACAGCACAGCACAGCACAGCACAGCACAGCACAGCACAGCACAGCACAGCACAGCACAGCACAGCACAGCACAGCACTGGCACAGCACAGCACAGCACAGCACAGCACAGCACAGCACAGCACAGCACAGCACAGCACAGCACAGCACAGCACAGCACAGCACAGCACAGCACAGCACAGCACAGCACAGCACAGCACAGCACAGCACAGCACAGCACAGCACAGCACAGCACAGCACAGCACAGCACAGCACAGCACAGCACAGCACAGCACAGCACAGCACAGCACAGCACAGCACAGCACAGCACAGCACAGCACAGCACAGCACAGCACAGCACAGCACAGCACAGCACAGCACAGCACAGCACAGCACAGCACAGCACAGCACAGCACAGCACAGCACAGCACAGCACAGCACAGCACAGCACAGCACAGCACAGCACAGCACAGCACAGCACAGCACAGCACAGCACAGCACAGCACAGCACAGCACAGCACAGCACAGCACAGCACAGCACAGCACAGCACAGCACAGCACAGCACAGCACAGCACAGCACAGCACAGCACAGCACAGCACAGCACAGCACAGCACAGCACAGCACAGCACAGCACAGCACAGCACAACACAGCAGCACAGCACAGCACAGCACAGCACAGCACAGCACAGCACAGCACAGCACAGCACAGCACAGCACAGCACAGCACAGCACAGCACAGCACAGCACAGCACAGCACAGCACAGCACAGCACAGCACAGCACAGCACAGCACAGCACAACGCACAGCACAGCACAGCACAGCACAGCACAGCACAGCACAGCACAGCACAGCACAGCACAGCACAGCACAGCACAGCACAGCACAGCACAGCACAGCACAGCACAGCACAGCACAGCACAGCACAGCACAGCACAGCACAGCACAGCACAGCACAGCACAGCACAGCACAGCACAGCACAGCACAGCACAGCACAGCACAGCACAGCACAGCACAGCACAGCACAGCACAGCACAGCACAGCACAGCACAGCACAGCACAGCACAGCACAGCACAGCACAGCACAGCACAGCACAGCACAGCACAGCACAGCACAGCACAGCACAGCACAGCACAGCACAGCACAGCACAGCACAGCACAGCACAGCACAGCACAGCACAGCACAGCACAGCACAGCACAGCACAGCACAGCACAGCACAGCACAGCACAGCACAGCACAGCACAGCACAGCACAGCACAGCACAGCACAGCACAGCACAGCACAGCACAGCACAGCACAGCACAGCACAGCACAGCACAGCACAGCACAGCACAGCACAGCACAGCACAGCACAGCACAGCACAGCACAGCACAGCACAGCACAGCACAGCACAGCACAGCACAGCACAGCACAGCACAGCACAGCACAGCACAGCACAGCACAGCACAGCACTGGCCTGGCACAGCACAGCACAACACAGCACAGCACAGCACAGCACAGCACAGCACAGCACAGCACAGCACAGCACAGCACAGGCACAGCACAGCACAGCACAGCACAGCACAGCACAGCACAGCACAGCACAGCACAGCACAGCACAGCACAGCACAGCACAGCACAACACAGCACAGCACAGCACAGCACAGCACAGCACAGCACAGCACAGCACAGCACAGCACAGCACAGCACAGCACAGCACAGCACAGCACAGCACAGCACAGCACAGCACAGCACAGCACAGCACAGGCACGCACAGCACAGCACAGCACAGCACAGCACAGCACAGCACAGCACAACACAACCCTAGGCACAACACAACACAACACAACTGGCCTGGCCTGGCCTGGCCCTGGCCTGGCCTGGCCTGGCCTGGCCTGGCCTGGCCTAGCACAACTGGCACAACACAACACAGGCCTGGCCTGGCCTGGCCTGGCCTGGCCTGACACAACACAGCACAACTGCACAGCACAACCTGGCCTGGCCACAACCTGGCACAACCCTGGCCCTGGCCTGGCACAACAACACAACACAACCTGGCCTGGCCTGGCCTGGCCTGGCCCTGGCCTGGCCACAACACAACACAACACAACACAACCTGGCCTGGCCTGGCCCTAGCCCTAGCCCCAGCCCCAGCCCCAGCCCCAGCCCCAGCCCCAGCCCCAGCCCCAGCCCCAGCCCTAGCCCCAGCCCTAGCCCTAGCCCTAGCCCTAACCATCATCTAACCTGTGGAGGGATTGAAAGCATTAGCAGGAAACAAACAGCAATGACAAGCAATACAAAACAAGCAACATGTGCACACAGGACCACTGGACCTGGATTGAGGAATTGCAGAGAGCACAGGCAAGGAAAGCGAAGCGGAGCAAGTCAACAACACCAGACAGCGTCAAGGGCCACTTCTACAAACACAGCAATGTGTAAAGGCCTCCCGGCCAGAACACCAGCACTCAGCAAATGCAGCAAGGCACAGTGAACATCGCAGCGAAAGCAGCAGTCAGGCACTGCACACAAGGCAACAATGCAAACTAAGGAAAGCCCTGAACGGGATGAAGCGGACGACCTAGGCCGGGAAACCTATCAGTGCAAAGGAATCTGACCAGACAAGCTGAGTAGCATGACAGTACCACAGAGAAGGGCCACACTCTTCCCTGACAGCCAGCACAGGGCAGGCACCATGGGTCTCATCTCTCCGCAGACATACCGTCACAGTGAAGAGACATGAAAGGTAAGCACAACCGAACAATTCTTCACGGTGCAATCAGAAGTCATGTATGCACACATGCAGCGCATCATCCGCACACGGCAAGCAGTATCAGACAGGCTTTCCCGCACAAGGACGCATGCAAGGGCAGAAGGACCACATGCACCGCTGCACAGCAATTCACGCCAACACACTCATTGCAAACACATGTAAGGAAGGGGTTTCTCCTCAGACAGAATCATCACTATCAAAGACAAACTGAGTACAGCAGAAGCACCCCAGCCAGCAAAATGAAAGTGATGGGGAAACCTGGCCCTGTCAAGCAGGGAATGCCTCTAACAAAGTCTGCCTCATAGGAAACACAGAGGGGAAACCCTCCCAACAGCAGAAACAGAAACCACGTGGGTGTAGCAGTTGACAAACGCACAGACAAATCCAGCAATTGGGCAGCAAAGGAAGCCATGCCAAGAAAAAGGCAGCACCAGTTCAGTCTCCGAGTTAGCGGGCACAAGCGGAGACCCTATAATGCAGCCCCCCAGCTTCCCGAACACAAGTAGCCCTGTGACTGCACAGGAAAGGAAACAGCAAACTGTCTCCCTGTGTGCAAGACCCAGAAAGGGACCTGCTGGGTGGGGCACCCATCGGCAATCATTGCCATACCGGAACCACAGCAGGCAACCACGGACTCGGCACTCTCCTGCAAAATGCTCAATGCCGCAGCTCCCTGTCCTGCCGACAGGGGACACCGACCACATGTTCACTTTCAAGTGCCTCAACACCTTGCAAGCAGATCACAGGGGACTGGGCACAGGGAGTCTCCGACACCACATGAGGAGCTTTGCATGGAAATTCTCAAGGCTCTCTGAGAGCAACATAAGTGGCAACAAACTGCGCGAAGTGGGGGGGGGGGGGGTAGAAGAAATCTTTGGGCAATGCCCATGGACATGGGAGCCCGACACAGAAAGCACAGAGGCTGAATGGAACCCTCTGGCATGGCTCAGCTGCTACCATGACCTGTGCATGGCAGCCTGGAGGGCTTTCATTGACAGGCAAAGAACCCATCATGCAGGCACCATAACCTCAACCCAGAATTCATGACCCACACTCAACCAGGCAGACATGAGAAGAATGAGGGCACTGCACAAAGCTCCACAGTGAAGAACGGCAAAGTAAGCTTGGGCGCCACACGACCAGCAGAAGCCATACACTCACTCTCACAAAGCAATCGCAGCATCACAGACCAACAGCACTGACAAGCAGGGATGCTGACTACGGACCCAACCCGCAGCCTACAGGCCATGGCGCATTGCCAGTGCAAGGGCAACATGCGGTATGGCTGAGCACACACAGGGAAAGAAACGAGAGGAGTCGGCACGGGAATGAGCACGGGGCGGGGCGGGGGGGGGGCAAACCCTAAACCAACACTGAAGCCAAACCATCGCTACACATTGGTGACACACATCAGCAAAGATGGCCGAGCGCAGAGGTAACAGAGGACGACCCAAAATCTCAGAAGCATGAGAGACACTGGCAACGCGATGGATGGAGCTGAAACGGAGACAGCTAGCATGGCATGCCAATGGATCAGGACATCACTGCCTGCCCTAGAAAAGGCACACACACCTGACGCAGTCCACAAGCACATGCATGAATCTGTCAGTCACCGTGACACACCGCACCCAGCAATCCACCTGAAATCTCTGGGGGTCACATGACGCACGAAACTGGAAGCCACGGAAGGAAGGCAGTCCTGCAGGGGTAGGCCTGGAAAGGGCTCTGCTGTCACCCAGCTGTGTCCGGAGGGCGAGGTTTCAAGCAGCAACCTGCCCTTGCCAGGCAGAAATACCGACTAAGGGTCCCAAATGCCAAACAGGGCGCCCTTCCTGAGGTCTTCCTTTCCCCCGCGGCACAAGGGAAGAACCCACTGTCAGAGCGGCAGAAACACCCGGAAATAATCATTCCAGGGATGCTGAGACTCACAAAGGTGCCTCCTAGACATCTAGGCCATGCCCAAGGGGGGAGGGGGGCGTGGACAGCCTTCCAAGCACACAGTCACAGGAGGTAGGAGGCAGCCCCATCCCTCACTGAATGCACAGATGGCCAGGTTGCTGTCAAGGGCCTGCCAACTGGAAATCCTATGGGCCCTCATGTCAGTGACAATCTGAAGCTCACAGCAGCAGAGGTGGGGCTGCCAATGGTTGTCCCACAGCGCCTAAAGGAATCACAGGAAACATGCTTCTGGGCATGAACACCTGCCATTCCCAACAGAAAGCAACAATCTCATGTGGAAAACCCCAAGTTTGAGGACTCCACAGAAACAGTGGCATTGCTTGAAGACTTGGAAAGGGCCAACCGTCAGCGTGAAGGAACTTGCCATGACATGCAGCCACGCCAGAAACGCCACGCATAACTTCCTAAGGGAAACAACGACACTGAATGCCAGACTCGGTGGCACAGTGATTGCTCTTGGAGGGGATCTTAGACAGCATGCCAGCATCGCAGCACATGGCAAGGGAAGGAGCATAGCACAGACGGTAGTTGAAGGCCCTACAACTTGCATCTGGCAGCAAGTCGGACATGCACAGATTCTGCTGGCCTGGAATGGCTAGTGAGAGCGGGAGATGGCATAGCTGCTGGCAGTTCTCATGTTGGAATGGATGCTATAGCAATGTGCTGTGAAATGACTTGTAATGGATCTGCCAGGTAAGCTGCCTTTGGAAGTGCCACTGCCATAGGCCATAGTAGCAATGCATCTGAACGCCCAAGTATTCTGTGCAAAGATGGTGCACAACCAAGGAATAAATGAGCATGCTGCAGACACATTCCATGCAGATCCCCACAAGTACTTGATCAATGGTAGCATCGACTCAACAGGGAATGCTGAGGAGGACAGTGCTTCCTGTCAAATTTCCTAGTCGCGTCATTCCCTCAAGAATGACACACCATGACATGAAATCAAAACTGGGCAGAGTCATCCGGCTATTGACAAATCTCAATAGGCAACACGGTCTTTGCGAAGGCATCATCCAGGTCTGTGCTGAAGGGATCAGCAGCCACCACCATGCAAGCAGAAGCATGAACAGAATCTGCATGGGAAGTGGCAGGTGTGATTGCAGGGCATAACTGGGCCCCAGGTGACACTAGCCTCAAATGTGAAGGGAATCAACACCAGCTTCCCATAAGGCTAGCATTTCTAATTATGGGCAGCAAACAACAAATTCAAACTGTAGACACGGCAAGCACAGCCATACCGGAACCCAGCATAAAACAGGACCATGTGATGTCAAAGCTAAAGCCCTGATCACTTCATCAACGGGGAAGGCAGTGAAGCACTGTGGAAGCACTTTCAGCACAAACACAGGGCAGAGGGCAAAATCAGAAGATGCTATGGACCCTGGCAGGCATTGCCTGCCTCGCTGCTACTTTCACGCCATGATGCTGTTGCGTTCATATCAGGGCTTTGCTGCGCCCACAGCACACATTTCTGGGACAGACATCACGCCTTCATTGCTGCCATACCCTGTCATCACCACCTCACAAGCAGTAAGCTGACATGGCACTCCCATGCACACGTTGCTCATGTGGTCCAATCTCTCACACCTCCAGGGCAGAGACAGGGCAGGTAACAGCATGAGGACAATCTATGGCAGGCAATTCCCTCTGCCATGCTCAGTAAATCTGTGTACATGGGCAGTGGTCTGTAGATGATATTGGGAACGCATGTTGGAACGCACAATTGTTTGGGCACCGCAGGCAGCACACTGGACAAGTGAGGCAAGAGATCTTTGATGCACCCAATATTGAAGTTTCCATGCATTCAGCTGACAGTGCCAGAGCGGGGAAATTGCCCATGGAACGGATCCGTGGCTCCACTCCCGTCAGGAATGGCACGGCACACGGTAAATTGTGCACTGTGCACAGTCATCACGCTATTGGGAAATGCTAATGGTAAATGTTGCCCTTTGGATGGCACAGGGCTAGCTTTCAAAGGATGAGCGGGCACCATTAGCAAACCTGAGGCATTACCAGTGCCGGCAAAAGGGCAGGCTGTACGTATTCCAAGGAGTGGCTGGTCCCCATGAGACAGTAGCCGCCCAAGAAAATAGGTGCAAGCATGGTTTCCGTTGCTGCCTTCCTTAGTGAGGGCCAGTCGGAAATCAGCAGGACAAATGTGCGTTAGTAGTGGGCATATTCCTAAACAGAACCCGTCCATGCACATAGCAAGCTGCAAGACTGCCAATCTCAGAATTCAGTAGCAGGTAACATCAAAGCCAAAAGTGTAAGCACTGCATCACAAGGGGAAGGAGGCCGTCACTCTGAAGAAACAGTCAGTATTCCTGGGAAATGCAGGGGGACAGCATCATAAACACAAGCAGTGCAGCCTCCATGGACCACAGCACTGCTGCAAAGAGACACCATTCCTCCTGCAAAGCTCAGGCCATGTTTCCACTGCTTGCTGTGATTCCATGCTTCTGGTCTTCTGGCATTACGCCACAGCTGTGTGTTGTTAACGAGACCCACATATTCCGTTTTCTGCGTGCTGCAGCGATCTCCATGCATGTGCCATACTGCTGCCATGCAGAAAGGGCAAGCAGCGGCATGCATGTATTTCCTGTGAGGAAATGCATCCCTGCCGGGAGCCGGTCCAAGATCACCTCTCCGAGAAAGGTTGTTTCCCCAGGTAGGGATTTTCCCCTGAAGTTAGGAAGGGAATAAAACCTCTTAACTGCCAGGCGGGTAATTAATCACTTTAACTACGAACAATCATGCTTAAGTACATAATCTTTACTCCCTGGAATGGAGATAAGAAACGCCCTAACCTTTTGGAATAGAGATTGATAGGATTAGAATCAACTGGTATAAATACAGATGCAACAAGACAACAGGAGTCAGAACCTAGAGAGGCAGACCGAGAGACAGACCCGAGACACAGAACTCAGAACCTACAGACAGAACTTAAGAGACAGAACTTAGGAGACAGAACTTACACGGAACTTAGAAGACAGAACCTGGCTGGAGATCCTAACCAGAACTTCGCTGGAGATCCTGACCAGAACTTGGCTAGAGGAACCTGGCTATGATGATCACCCGATGGCTGCCCCCGTGTCAAGAGAACCTGACTAGAACCTTGACAGAACCTGGCTGGAGAACCTAGCGAGGGAACATGGCTACAGAACCTGGCTGGAGATTCTGACAAGAGAACCCAACTATGCTGATGAACTGAACACTGCCTCTGTGCCATTCATTCCTTCTTCGCCGACTCCGTCCACACCTTTGGGGACCCCTGGACCCACTGGGGCTGGACCCCAGCACATCCCAATGCACACAAATGCCATTCACAGGGCCAGCAAGTGAGCTGAAAGGACATCTGAGCACAGTGGGAACAGAGGGGAAACTGCCACAGGGTAAACATAATGGAACATTGTGGGCTGTTGAAGGTGCAGCAGACACAGGTAGGACATGCCATGGAAAACAAGGCAACTGCGTGGCACAGGAAACACACACCAACCCAAGAGCATGAGCAGGCATGTGAGAAAGACCCGTCTTGTGCTCTGCTGCACATGCTCATAACAGCGCCAACAAGGTGGTGGCTGCCATTCTGTGAGCACAGGGCAGGGAACATGCACATGGTGCCCTCCTAAGCACTGCCACGGCCTGAGAAGAACCTCGCCGTGTTACCCATGCCACCACTGTAATGGACCCTGTCACATCATCAGTGTGGCTGTACACACCATACTGGAAACATGACGGCATGACACACACAAGGTCATGGCAGACGGACACATGGCAGCCACCAGATAGTTGCGGCTATGACGCACAACACGGTGCTACCAGTGCTGGAAAGCACACGGCATGTTTAGAAGGACAGGAGCACATGCAGGAGCCAGCAGCAAACCAACCATGAAATACCTCCTACCACAACAGCCAACACAACAAGCAGGAGGGCAGCAGCCCAAGCGGAGAACGCCACAGCACTGCACAGGCCAGAGCACAAAGACTGCACGGCAGTGCCAGCCCTTACCTTTCCCGGCAGAAGGTCAGGAGTCACTCGCTGCGGTGGGTGGGAAATGTCGCCGTTTCCCAGGAAGCAATGTCACAGAGCTGCCGCCACACAGACCTGTGGAGAATTGGAAAGTAAGTACATGATGAAACTGTGCCATGAAGGGATTCCCTGTAACGCACCTCATAGTCACCATGAAAGAAGCCGACAAACAGCATGGAGCTACAAACCAGCCCAAGGCAACAACACACAGGGAGGAAAGACAGGATGGGAACTGCACAGCGGAGAAGACAGCGAGAGGAGTGGCCACCACACGGCTCACAGTCCAGTGGCGCGCGCACACACACACACACACGCACACACACGCACACGCACACACGCACGCACACACACACGCGCCGCCGCGCACACACACACACGCACACACACACACACATGCACACACACGCGCACGCACACACGCACGCACACACACACGCACACAGACAGCAATCCCCGCACGTGAACAGCACACCAGGCACAGCGCCAACAACATGCACAAGCCCCGAAACCACGCTGCAGAGACGCATGAGGAGAGACTGGAGGGTCCACAGGCGGCCCCAGCAAGGCTCAGGAGCAGCAGCTCATCTCCGTGTCCGAGGCCGACACCAAGACGCCGACTCACAGTGAGGGGGCTGCTTGTAGTGCTGCTGGGCACACCCTGCAAGAGACTGGCAGGAGGACGACAAACACACATTCACCACCTGTGCCTCTCTGCCTCTCTGCCTCTCCCTCTATCTTTGCCCCCTCCCTCCCTCCCTCCCTCCAAACCTCCCCCCAAACCTACAAACCTGCATCCCCCACCCAACCCACCCTCTCTCACACAGCAAGTGCCATCAGGACACGGGAAAAGCGAGCACAGAAGACACGGAAAACGACAGATAGCAACCGTGAAGACGCGCCATGGAAATGCACGCAGCAGATGTGGACGTGCAAGCACAGAAGCGTCACCAGGGAGCATCTGCCAACAGTGCTGGAGCGGGAACAGGCAGTGAGCAATCGCCTCAGGACATGGTGAGGAACAAAGCAGTGAACAGGAAGCAATCTTTGCCAACAGCAAGCAGCACAGAAGCTTCAGCGCACCGCAAATAAGACACTGAAAGCAACAGTCAACAGCTGCAAGGACGGCTCCACAGTGCACACAGTCACTCTGCCAGCACACTGTGGGCACAGGCTGCGCCCAGCAAGCCTCACTAGGAGGCAATGAAGCAAAGCCCGAACCTCAGGGAAACACACGGGGGCGGGGGCGGGGTGGGGGCCCACAGCACGGAAGCACACGCATTCAAATGAGAGCGAGCTCTCCACAGGAGCTGCCCACACTGTGTAAGGTGCCCGCAGAGAAAATGCCAGCTGGGACGTGATGGCAGGAAAAGAAGAAGCTGACCACAGGAGAGGAAGGCAGAGGACATGCCAGGGAAGGCCTGAAATGAAGCAAGAAACAGCGCTCTGGGAAGCCTTTCCTGAAAGGCGCTGCTGTTCCAGAAATAGCCACAAGCTGGCAGCAGAGGATCCCTGATAAAGTGGCACGCACTTCACAGCACACGGAGAAGGGATTGCCGATGAATCCTCAGGCTTAGAGCAGCAGACACCGCCAATCGGAAGCCGCCAGCATGGAAAGCAGGCTGACTGGAAACTGCTTGGAAACCCGGGCGGGGAAGCACCATGGAAAGCACCACCTGCAGGGGAATCGTGAAGGACTAACCTAAGCTGACATATGAAGGATTTCCTAGCACAGCACGACGCAGCACAGGAAAACATGCCAGCCAGTGTCTGGCAGGCCAGGGCTGACAAGGCTCCATTGCCCAGGCAAGTAACCAATGCGGAGACCACGAACCAGACAATGGGAAACGGCTGCACACGCAGAAATGGCAGAAAGGACTCAACAGAACATCACTGTCAGCGACCGATAATGTGAAACAACACCCAGATGCCACCACGCACACACACATGTGGCAGAAACTGCGGAAAAAGAGGCAGTGGCATCCTTGCTTGAGGAAACCACGGTCAGAAAACACTGAGACCAGGAGATTTTCCCGACGGCCAGCAGAAAGCAGCAATGCAGCCGGCAATGTCAGCAGCACAGACACCCAACACTCATTTGCCTCCTTTCATGGAGACTCATGGCCACAGGTGAGGCTAGAAGGAGGGTAGGTGCCCTGGATGAAAGCATACACATGGAGCAGAGCAAGAATGTAGCAAAGCAAGCGGGAAGCACAAAAGGAAGACCAGCCAGAGACAGCACTGGAAGCAGCGTTCCTTTGCCAGGGCACCAAAATCCATCGCCTAATGCACAGGTGGCAGAAAGCCTGCACCACTTTCACAGACACAGGCGGCCCATTACATCACAGCGCACGCCTCCTGCAAGCACAGTCCCCGAACGGCTCTGATGGGCCACCTCCGAGAAAATACGCCCTAGACTGCATGCAAGGCATTGTAGGTCCCAGAACACGTAGGGCTGTGAGGTCCCGGTGAAACTGCGAAAGGAATCTGCAGGGGCTGTGGAGAGGGTCACGAGTCAGAGAAGGACTTCCTGTGCTCAGTCAGCAGACATCCAAAACACACCTGGCACAGCACAAAACAGTGACAGACCGCACACTCACATCACCTGAGCTACTTGCAGGCGGACATGCGGAAGGAAGGAAGGAAGGAAGGAAGGAAGGAAGGAAGGAAGGAAGGAAGGAAGGAAGGAAGGAAGGAAGGAAGGAAAGCATGTCATAGGCAGCCTTCAAAACTGTTCTCGACACATCAATGCACCAAGAAAGGGTAACGGAACACCACCAGCCACCCAACACTGCTGAAATAGTGCGCCATCCCACTGGCAGCCACCAGACGGCAGCAGAGGAACAGAAGCAACACTCAGAAATGTGGAAGCGCAGCAGTGCGGAGACATTCACAACAACCCTTGAACAGCGCGCAGCGACGCTGTGAGTTTCTAGATGAAGGCGCACTTAGGCGGCTAAGGGGAGAGGAGTCACAGGCCAACGTCCACAGCAGCACGGAAACACGCCTGGCAAATCATGAACCAGCAACGGCATCAGGAATCGGAGAGAAGAAATGCCGAAACAGGACAACACGCAGACCACTCCTCAGAAGCATGATGTCAACCGAACAGCACACGCACACGCACGCGGAGCGAAGGAGGAGACCGCACAGGCAGCAACCGCACGCAAGCGAAGACTCACAGAAATGACCAGGAAGAAAAGGCCAAGGGGGACCACGCAGCAATGGCAGTGGCTCCCTTGCTGGGACACGTGTGCATGCCATCACTGACAAAGGGCGGACAGTGTGACAACAGGCATCAGCATCCCTGATTCTGGAAAGCACCGTTCCCAGACTTGCAATGCAGGGACCTGCTCCCACCGCTCTGGAAGACCAGGACTAAAACAGAGAATGTCAATGTGACGGGTGCCCAGGACTTCTGCAGCACCCTCAAAACCGAAACTGGATCAATAAGGAACATGCAAACAGGGCAGGTGGCAAGGAAAGACATGTCACCATGGAAGCAGCACCAGACAACCGGAAAAGAACATGAAAAGTGGGAAAAGACAGAGCACAACACAGAAAACACTGCATGGCCCCTAATGGGAGCCTGAGAATGTGAAGCCAGAGTAATGCAGCGAATGCCCCCCATGCAGAAGGGCTGGGGGCAACGGGGTAGACCTGTAGGTCCTCACAGGAGGCAAGCAGAGAGTGGGAATTCGCACTGAAATAGCAACACCGACCCACCCTTCATGACTCCCTGTGGAATAGCACATGGAAGCTGTGCACCTGCACACCAGGTGACTGTGGCTGCAATACAACAGGGACGAAAAAACTGAACACACTCTTCTCCGCCATCAATCTTCCAGGACTTCAAGGAGAAGAGGAAGCCTGCAGAGAAGCCTAAAGGCCCCAGAAAGGGGAGCAAAGCAGACACATTGCTGTCCTCTTCAGCACAGCCAGACACGGGCACACAATGCAACCAATGGAATTCATGACCACACGCCAGGAAAGGGGAATAACCGACAGGCCAAAAGAGGACCCCACACAGGGGAGGGAGGGAGCAAAGCACCTCTGCAAGCCTATTCGGTTGGGACGGGAGGACTGGGAACGCTGGGGAATGAGCTGTGGAAACGCTGCACACCCACTGGCATGCAACTCGCACCTAAAAGGGAAGCAGACCCACGCCTGGCCGAGCTGTGACCAAACCACGGGGCAATGGGTCTACCCACCACCTCAGCGCA
This sequence comes from Myotis pilosus, assembly GCA_036010255.1. NCBI lineage: Eukaryota > Metazoa > Chordata > Mammalia > Chiroptera > Vespertilionidae > Myotis > Myotis pilosus. The sequence continues at coordinate 8,810,710 of JASKON010000032.1, read as the reverse complement.
CGCACTGACCGCCCCTCCTCCCTCCCGCGCTCTGCCCCGCTCACCTGCAGCCTTGCATCCGCAGCCAGCCGCTCCAGGGAGGCCGCTGTGCACTGCCCTCAGCCTCTGAAACATGCCCAGGGGCCCTTGGGCCCTTTCTCTGAGCCGCTGAAGCCAAAAGCAAAGGAGGCGCCAAGTGGCTGACAAGACAATGCTCGCACCTGGCCCTGAAGCGAGCCATTGTGCGCTGCAGCCGGAACAGCTCCCTCTCCTCAGGGCCGGGACTGAATCCCCCGCCTCAGACACCAACCTCCCTGACGGGACCCACTGTCTCTGGGCAGCAGACACGGCAGAGGGCAGAGCCGTACACTGTATGTCGTAAACTGTATGCCGGTCGGGGCTTCCCTGCTTCCGGTGCCTCCAGAGCCAGAAAAGGCGTGCTGGGGCGGTCGTTCTTTGTGATTGAGATGAAGCTCACCTGCAGGCATGAGCTCTCGCCAGCAGGCAGCCCCCATCCTGGCGGGAAAAGCTCAGGTCTGGCCCACGCCCCTCAGCTAACACCCAATAAACCACAATGGAAAGCAGTGACGCAGCTTCCTTCGGAGGGAACCTCCTAAAACCAAGGTGCGCCCTCCTCACCCCCTCTCCACACGCACAGGGTGACGCGACAAGGTGCACCAACATACAAGGACTGAGACACGCACAAGGGGGGACTGGGGGCAGTGAGAAAACACACTCGTGCACTGGGCTCACAAGTCCATGGTCTTCATCATGCTTTTTGCAGAGGCCGTTCTACCACATGTGGCAAACTTACTCTACATCCACTAGGACTTGGCCTGAACTTCAGACTGAAGGCACATGACAGGAGGAAGAGGGGTGCGGGCACAAAGAACTGGACTCAGCCAGCGTCAAGACAATGACTTCATTTATTCTTAAAGTGTGCCAGGCTCAAAGGAAACCCAAAACAGTCCACACGGGGAAACTGGCATCTGTAATGGGGAGGGCACTGCATTGGAGAAGTGGGGGTAAGCCGAGTGGATGCGGGCGCATTATCGGGGGAGGTGACTCTGGTGGGGAGAAAACCTGGGATCATTTTGCGGGGGGGGGGAGGGCGGGGGGGGGAGGCGCTGCTACAGGCAGGACGATGGGGAAAGACGTCCCAGAGAGAAGCCCAGGCTCTTGGTGAAGCATGCACCAGCACAGCACTACATCGAGGACCACTGGGGTGGGCGGAGGGGGATCGTGCTGGACTAAAGGCAGCACCGGGATGATGAAAAGTGACCACCCGTATCATCGGCCACGACATTTTAAGGGGGCAGCAACGCATACAATAGATGGACAGGTGGGGATACATGGTTGCCCAAGCACAGGGTCCTCCAACCCACACGTATGCTTAAGACATGCACACAGGCGACAGGATCCGGCATCGTCCTTTTTCACACTGGGCGCTCCACCACGTAATCCATGCACTCTGCGATGCCAGGGAAGGGTCCTCTCAACTTCCCATATCGGGGCCACACCCTAGAAAGAACCTGCCAAAAGCACAGAGGACGTAACTCAGGTTTGAGAAAACTGCGTCTATTTCAGCTCACAGGAAACCAAAAACCGCCCGGGTGAGGCCAGCGCCTCGGAATGAAGGGGGCGATCAGTTGGCATGGGGGCATGAAGGAGCGTATACTGGGTGGAACCCGGCGGAGCTGCTTTTCGGGATGAGTTCATGAGCCCAGGCGGTAGCACTCGGCTGGCCAGGACCATTAAAGACTAGAGCCGCACAATTTCCGTGCTCTTTTCGCAGATGTGGACCAGTGTCGCAGTTTTTTCAGCCCTATGCGGTGCACACACCCGGTGGGGGCAGACAAATGAGCGATTGGCCGCTCTGGCAGCGGGGCCATGGAAACCCGCAGGCGATGATGGACCCAGGAGACCCAGTGCCAAATCTCGGGATGAGCAAGGGGGGGAGGGGGGAGGGCGTGTGGAGGATGTGCAGGGTGCCGCTCACACAGGACCACGTGGGGGCATTTTCGAAGAAAGACGTGCCACCAGAGGTGCGCTTGCCAGGCCTGGGGGGTGGGCACCTGGCACCGCAATCCTGAGCCTCCCTCGAAAAGGGGGGGGGGGGGCGGGGGGGCAGAATGTCACTGCCAAATCCCAGAAACTGTCATAGCCCGTCGTCTGCGGGCGGCGGGCAGGGGGGCGGGGGTTATATGTTAGGGAGGCTGCCATCAAGCTCGCAGTTGGCATTGCGCAGCAACGCGGGCTGACTCACTACCCGGCTTTACCTGCGCTGTCCAGTCAGCTTCAAACCGCCCATCAACAGCAAAACCCGAGAGGAGAGGGGGCGGGGGAGTGCGGTGTAAAGGGGCCTGGGGACCGCAAAGCCCCCCAAAGAACTCCAGCAGTCACAGGACTGCGGCATCAGACACTCCCAGCTGTCATGTGCACGACCAGTCTTTTCTTTTTTGGGGGGGGTGGGGGGGGCACGGGTGTCGCAGGACTTGAGCCTTACTCAAAAGAAACAGTCCTTCACACTCCGGCAACCTTCCCTACAGCTGACTGGGTGGGACCACCCGTACCCCTGCGTGCTCAGCCAGACACCCAGTTAAATCGCAGCAGGGACAAAGGGTGTGGAGGGGGGAGGGCTGCGCTAAGACAAGCGGCTACAAATTGCCTCACGCACAAACTTTCTACAACATGCGCTGTTACAGTGAGGCCAGGGCAGCAAGGGGACAGGCTACGGACTGGTTGCAGAAGAAAACTGAGAAATCCAGTGGAAACCAAACCAAGAAACAAATTAGACCTTGGATTACAGGGGGTCAGGTCAGACTGTGTACAGAAAACGTGTGTTGCCACCTGTTCAAAGGCTCTCACATACATGAAAGCTGTATGTTTTGAAGTGGACTCATCAAACAATAAAAACCATGATTCCCAAGAGCATACTCCACCATGCATGTTTCCTTGAATAGCGACTGGGTTCACAAGGGGGTGGAGTGACGTAGCAGTGAATTCTCAGATTTGCTCAGCAACTGCTGACCACAAGTGGACATTCTGCTGGCCCACCCTTGAAAGGGGTGGAGGGATGGATACTTGCTTTTTCAAAACCAAGGACAGTGCAGGGAAGACTACACATGGACCGAACTAGGTGGGATTGGGGCGGGGGGGGGGCGGGGGGGAGCTGGTGGAATACTAAACACACTTCATTGGGGGGGGGGGCTTCCCAGGGTTTTGTGGAATTAGAAGAAACAGCAAGGGGTTGCAACACAACAGAGCAACATTTGAAAGGATATTGCCCACCTTCAGACAGTGGTCACCCCCGTAGGCCTCACAAATCAAACACACAATCAACTTCATGCCACTGACGCACAAGATAAAATAAGGTGCAGAAAGCATGACTGATAGAATGACGGAGACAGGACATGGAGTACCTACCTCAGGGCACATTGGCTGTAGGGGAAACTGTGCTGCTTGCTAACTTCAGCAGAATAGGAACCAGCCCCAACATCAGGAATCAGGAACCACACTTACCATACTCAATATACACCAAATGTCCCCCCCATCCACTCAGACCAAGTATCCCTATTCCATAAATTCGTGAAGACACAATAGCCACATAACAACATAGCTGCTCCCCTACATATCCAACTAAAAGCTGCCTTCCAGGTGGAAGCAGGAAATGTACAGTAGACAACCACAGCAAATACACAGAAAATAACTTCACAGTGGGCACATATATGATATAACGTGTAGTGAACAATGACCCTGGCAAGGACAAGGGCTTTGGGAAATCAAACCAGGTCTCCTGTGAAAAACCAGGAAGATAAAAACACCCCAAATGAAACCATGGCCATGAAAACCACACCCACCAGGACCCTGCAGCCATGCCAGCCCCCTACGTGTCAGCTCACTCTCTATAAACCATAACTGGGAATGGACAGGTAAGGGACTGACTATGAGCTTAGCTGAACATGGCACAGGATAATGCAACATGTCCACACAGCACAGGAAATAAATACATGCAAGTATCCACACAACAGGTACAATCAGTGGGGCGTACGTAGCATGAGGACAGCCCCATATTCTGTAGCCTGTGGAGACAAACCAGCCTGTGTTATGCAGGGAGACCACACAAGACATGTTCTCAGCAGACAACTACATGGATGCATCCCACACAACGCTCTGCAGGTATGTCTTCAGGATCTCTGTGTTCTGTCCTTCCAAGAAGGCAGCCATCCTGTTGAGGGTCCACCCAACCCATACAGCAAGGGGGAAGTCATAGGGACGCTAATGACACACCAAAGAAAAAATATTCACAAGCACCAAACAAAGCTGTGCTCCACAGATTCATGAGGGTTCACACAGAGTCACAGCATCCTTAGGTGCCCCTGGGGTATTCACAAGGACGACAAACTTCATTCAATGCTGGCAAGGTGAGTGAATGGGGAAGACAACACACAGATCCCTCAGACCAACAGCAACCTCCATAGGGAGAACGTGGCCACCAGGAAGGGCACAAAAACCTAGAAAAGAGACATTTCTGTTAACAGAATCCATAAACAGCAGGTGAACAGGACTTCAACCACAACAAACCCATTCATTCACCCAAACCAAGCAAGCAACACACCCACCCACCCACCCACCCACCCAACACAGGCAGTCCAGGATGCTCAAAAGAACAAATGGACCTAAAGAATAGCCCAAACTCTCTAGCCTACTCTAAAAACCTATAAATTATCAAAGATCATTACTATGACCTTGAAAACAGACTACAACACTTTCAATGACTTTTGCCTCATCAGTACTGGGATAAGCTCTTCAACACGAAGGTGATGCCTTCCAACTGCCTTCACAGACTAGGATGACATGTCACACTTCAGCACAACCTAGGCTGTGCTGCAATGAGGGTGTCTTTCCAGAGCTACACAAGATTGGGGAAAACACTCAACTACAGACACAGATATCACTCTATGCAACATTAGCATAAAAATGGCACCTACCACCCTCCACACCATCCATCTGTTCCTGGTGGACTCACTCTAGGGTGCTATCTCCTTCACACTCCACCAGGCCCCTTCTACGTGCATCTTTTCTACAAAAATCACACGGCACATCTCTACACTCTAACCTTACCTGACAATCATGGGAGAGCAAGTACCAGGATATCACTATGACCACACACAAATACTCCAACTGACCCTATGGCCACTGCAAATACTGGCTCCAACGACACCCTTTCCACAGGTGACATTTTCACCCAACAGAAACAACACACTCAACTCCTCTAAGGTGCCAGGAGACTTACAATCAACACATACGGTGGCACAAAAAGGAAAAAAATACCATGGGGGGCCCTGAAAAAAAATGGATGCACAATGCTGAAAAGAACAGGGAGTGGACAGAAATAGGTGGGAGACACTGCTTCAGGGAAGACCTATACAAAGGACCTCCTCAGACTCCACAACCACAGATATGGGAGATTCACCTACTAAACGCTCCTCCTCCTCCTCCTCCTCCTCCTCCTCCTCCTCCTCGACTACAATCTATGCATCTGGGCCACATTTCACACAAAAATTTTTGGAAAATCCAAACACACAGGTCATACACACATATATCTTTTCATTCCAAAAAATCAGCATTGCCTCCCATGGACCTTAATGTACAATAAAACTAGAGAACAAGGGAAAAAGAAAAGCACAAACATGCAAAAAAAAACCACATCTACACATTCTCTTGCCTCCTCTCCTACAGGGGACAGACACTGGAACTCATGTCAAACCTACACCATGCAGACATACAATACACCACATGGACACACAAGACGCTTCAGTCCACAGGCAACACACTGCACACAATCTGAACAAACCACTACCTAAAACTCCTGCTCTAGGGCATCCGACAGGGACACGTACCTTCTTCCTTTTCACCTAAGAAAGAAATGGCCATGCTTCAACGGGTCAACGTTGGACACGTGCAAATCAATGAGCACATACACAGAATGGAACTCACTCATGAATAACACTACAGGACACAGCCTTTCTCAGAAAAACACAAAACACATCCTCATGGGCTCACCTTTCACACTTTGTACTCCTCACTGAGTAATGTCCTGTCACACTTATCCTCGCACTCAACTCCCCTACGACAGGACACTGCCATCTAAGCAAACACACCTGCTCTCTGCACCTGATATCACTTCAACAAACTCTCATTGTTCGGAACCATCCCACCTTCTTACCTCTTGATGCCATAAACACAGCCACCCAAAGACACTCTGGCTCACCTCACAGGAAAGCTCCAAGGAACAACAACCTCCCATGGATGGCCAAACAGGGACTTCCACGTTCCATAAATGACCTGACCTGAAAAAAAAAAAAGCAACATTTGCACAGCAGTCTTCACAGCAAATGGTCAGAAGGAACCCAAAGCACACAACACACACTGTTCGGGGGCAAGAGGGAAGGGAGACTCACATGCCTGCACAACACCCACCACAGGGCTGTCATACCCACAACCGCCTACACAAGTCCACCACAGTTCACTCAAACAGCTGGACACAGGACTCCTGTGCAAAGACTGGGGCCAGGGGGACGACACTGAAAATGGCACAGGACCAAGGATCACACAAGCCACTTACCAACTAATCCCCTCCACAGCTGCTCCTCTTCACCACACCCACCATCTCATGAGAACCCGAGACATACTCACACAAACACATCAGCCTTGCTGCTCCCACCTACAACCATTAAAAAAACACACACATATAAGACTCAAAACAAGTCTATGCAACTACCAATGCCGATTCAACTGCCTCTCAACTACCTCTCACACACATCTTTTTTTCTCTGCTCCCCTCTCTCCCTCCCTCCCTCCCTCCCTCCCCCCCCACCACCTCCCTCCTACACTCTACAAATCACTAGAAGGAATGTTCGCAGTGCTTCCAGGAGCATTTAAGAAAGTGATTACGCGGGAGGACAATCCATGGAGTTCCGGGACACAGAGACAAGCACCCGCCAACCCTCAAAAGAAGTAGGGGAAATAACTCCCAACAGGTACCCCCAAAGGCTCAAATCCTCATGCTGACATAGATGCTTTCCTTGGACACACATCCTCCATCCATGCTCCTCAATGAGGAACACATCATGGGACTAGGTCCCTACTTAAAACACAACACACATCAACTCAAAACGACTGAAACGATGACCAAACTCTCCTAGCATGTACACAAACACCTCAAAACTCAAAAACACGCCAACCTCAAAACCCATCCCCTCGGCCACTCTCCTCTCCAGGGGATCTTCCCTTCTCTCCCATGCTCTCCCTCACTTCAACACCACGGCAGTTCTCACAGACCTTTCCAACCATCCTGTGCAACTTCCAAAACGCATGTGGACACTCCTTGCTCTGCTCCATCACCACAGAAAAGCTTCTGCAAACTCCTACACCAGGGGTCCTCACACTTTTTAAACAAGGGGTCAGTTCACTATCCCTCAGACCGTTTGAGATCCGGACTATAGTTTTAAAAAAAACTATCAACAATTTCCTATGCACACTGCAAAGATCTTCTTTTGAAGTAAAAAAAAAAAAAAACCCACGAGAACAAATACAATATTTGTGTTTCCATGTGGCCGGCGGGCCATAGTTTGAGGACCCCCTGCTCCAGACAAGGGCTTCACATACACCGTGACAGCACAACACAAAGGAAACAGAAAAAGAAAAACAGGCCCATGGAAGAAAGCCACATCTATGGAGGATCTTGCCTCATCTCATGCAAGGGACAGAAACAAGCGCACAGATCACACCTACAGCATGGGGACGTGCACTGCACCCGTTCCAAACACAAAACTTTTCACGCCACAGGCCACCACAGTCAACAAGGAGAAAAACTGAACACGGAACAAACATCTTCAGGCCATGGCCCATAAAGACTCCCTCACCTAGGCACTCAGTCAGTCATTCCTCTATTCATTCTCTGACTTTCTCTCATCTACACAATTCTAGAACTGCAACGCTCATTGATCCTTTAAAAATCAACACGCATCCTTTGCTAACTTAGAATTCCCAAAACCAACAAATACTGACTTCATTGCCAAATCACTCCACAAGTTCAAAAACATTCCCGTGCCACTTCAAAACCTGCTGTGGGCACACACCGCTTTGGATCGCTGCACAGAGCATCAGCCTGCACCATCAAATATCCCAGGTTCCATGACAACCAAAAATGGGTACCTTTGAGATAAGCACATCTGTCCCATCTTCAAGCTGTGAAGAAACAATCTGATCCATGTCTCAAGCTCTGCATCCCAACCTCACCCTCTCCATTCCTCTCTGTAAAACAATCCAGAAAATATAGTTTCATTGAAAAACCTACAACAATACATATCACAAAAATCATACAATTCCATTCAGCATCTCACAATCCCTGCTTTGCAATGAACACTGCCCTCTTTCAAAGTCATTCTGCACAAATCCATGAGAGAGGATCCATGGATAACACTTACTTAGGACAGACAATGTGCTTTTTCAAAAACGATGGGCACGGACGAGTGGCAGAAAAAACTATGCCAAAAGAAACCAATCAGAACAATGACATGAGGACCGTTCCACATTCTTTCATTCGGGGACATCCATGCAACACACATCCCCAGACACTTCAAAAGGGCAGTCATCACTGTATATCACACTCCCCCAGAAAGGTGGGAGCCCAACAACCGCTGCAGTTTTGACAAAGGAACGGTCATGCACAGCTGAACATTCACACCCCACAGAAGGACGACAGACATGCACCTCTCAAGAGAAACACCACAAAAAATGCATGCTCTGCAAAAAACCTACATGGACAGTTCTCAGGACACTCAAAAAGGCACTTTGTCTTCTTAAACAGAAAAGACAGATGCTAAAGAAAACGAAACAAACAAGAAACCCATGTGGATAGCCCACGCCACCAGAAAACTTGACAAATACGTTCCATTACTAGGACGAGAAAATACACATTTTGGATACAAGTAACAAAAACTGCCTGACGGGGCTGCCCTAGCTCCAGGCACAAAAAACACTCCTGACATGGCCTGACCCTCCCTTAGCCACACACACTTACACTCACTCCAACACTGCATTGGACTCCTTCACTCAAACACCACCCAACACTCAACAATACACAAGGATGCTGCAGGGGAAAAAAAATCACAAACCCTTCCTTACAAGGACCCTACCCGAGCCTGCTTTACCCAAAGGCCTTGCATATCCTACACTGTCCTTCCTACTTCACTGCCCATCCCAAACTCCCTTACCCTCTCAAACGCCCTTACCCTCCTGCCCCACATGACTGGAACCCCCCTGCATAACACCACAGCCTTTCACAACCCCTACTCCAACAGCAAATTCACAACATACCGTGTGGATACTTCTCCTTTTGGAACTGCCTACATACAAAACTCACTTGCAATGACCCACATAGACACCACATTTCACACACTAACCTGTGCTTCCAAACTACTGCCAAACAGAACAGGACGAACGCTCCTGTTCCATGGCACCCTGCATCCACTGCAGTGGACCAAGGACTCACAGGCAACCCAAGCACATGGAGGCTCCACTGAAAATACAACACATCCTGGCAGTGCTTTCTGGCACACTTGCATGCCACACACCATTTATTTCTCCTTTCACTTCCAAACACCACCCACTGACGACACCTGTCAGGACTCAGGGAACAAAGGACAGAAAACACAGCCTACACCTAACAGACATGAACATATGACCTACCAGTGGTAAAGGAACCCACTCTCACCCAGGAGGTGGACAATGCACTCTTGGCTGGACCACAATCATGAAACACCAAAATGCACACCATCTTCCTCATGAACCAGCTCAACAAACAAGAACCTAAGGGAACCAAGCAGAACATTCCATTCTTCTGTACAAATACTACATTGCTTGGCCGTCACACACAACATCACTGCCAGCAGATGAAACCTCTCTCTCTCTCTCTCTCTCTCTCTCTCTCTCTCTCTCTCTCTCATCCTATCTGGCCCAACTCAACAAACACAAAACAAACTTCCAGGATTCCCGACTTTCACTGCAGATTGCAACACTTAGAGAACTGCGTGGTCATTCCATACCCCAGCCTCTGGATGCCCTACAACACTCCACACACAGGATGCCACTCAGTACAACACGCAAGGGGAACTGGCAGCACAGAGTCTACACAAACCGCCACCGAAACCTCCTGGCTCTGGGACATCCCACATGGACACTTGCCTTCTTTCTCCCTTTTTGCCTACACAACAGAAGGGCGATGCTTAAGCGGGTCCACATGGGACACATGCACATCAACAAACACATTCACGGGATTGGAATCAAGACTCAGCCTTTCTCAGAAAAACACAAAACACATCCTCATGGGCTCACCTTTCACTCTTTCTCTTGCTTGTTCGCTAAAATCCTTCCACACATACCATGAGGCTCAACTCTTCTACAACACTACATGGCCATCTCACCAAACACTTCTGCTCTCTGCACCTCATGTCCCTTGAACCAGCTCTGACCCTTCTGAACCATAACACCTTCTTACCTCTTCACAGCACAAACACATCCACCCAACGACACACTGGGTCACCGCACAGGGAAGCTCCAAAGGACAACAACCTCCCATGGATGGCCAAACGGGAACTTACACCTTCAATACATGACTTGCCTGAAAAAAACAAGCAACAAGCATTTCCACCACAGCCTTCACCACCAACAGCGGGAAGGAACCCAAAGCACACAACACGCACTGTTAGGGGGAGAGGCTCACACCTGCACTGCACCCAACATGGGGCTGTCACAACTCACAACCACCTCCACCGGTCCGCCACGGCCCCCTCCAACAGCTGCCCACACGAGTCCTGTGCAAACAATGGGACCAGGCGATGACCCTAAAAATACCACATCACCACGGCACACACTCACCAACACCCATCTTCCCCCGACCCACCAGTTCAGGAGGACCCCACACAGTCTCACACAAGCACAAACGACCTGCATCGGCCGAATGGCTCCCACCTACAACCATTCACAACACATACAACACTCAACACAAGTCTAGAAAATTACCAATCACAATTCAACAATCTCTCACATCCACCTTTCTTTCTCTACTCCCCTCCCTCCCTCCCTCCTCCCTCCCCCATCAAAACCTATTGCACCAAGGACAGGGCCACTGCACCCACCGGCCCGCCTCCATCACAACCAACAGCCAGCAAGGACATCGGCCTTCCCTCAACCTTCTCACACGGAACATCTTGGAAGCACAGGCAGCAATGAAGGGACAGAGGGGTGGAAAACTGAGGGGGGGGGGGCGGCGCGCAAAACCAAAGTCTGAAAGACCTTTTAGAAAACTATCATCGCACGCTCTCACAATTCTACTATGGTAAGGACACTTGTACACGCACAACGGAGGAATACATGGACGGTCTCCCATCACGGACAACATCCTGGGCGGATCAGAAACATGCTTGGACACCAGCACAGCACGCACCGCCCACCTATATGCTCCACCACACACCCACAACAGACACACGTCCTGCACAAGGAAGCACCCAAAAACAATACATGCACCCACTCCCACACCAACAGGACAACAAAATCACAACACAACTCAACCGCTTACCTCAGCAGACAACGGGTGGGTAGCTTGCACCACGAACAACGCACGACGACACACGGCTCAGGCATTACACATCCATTCCACCAGCCGCACAAGCCGAACGCCTACAAAAACCAGTCAGGAGAGTCCTGCGGCAACTTTTCAGGGCGGAGACTTCTTCCCGCATACCCGGAGGAGACACATTCCAATCTCCTCACCCAAACTCAACAGTGCCCTTCAGCAAAACCACTGCCCACACCCAAATCACCTCAAAAGCCACTAACGGGGACACGGGGACCAACTCCAGGGCTCCATCGACCCAAACTGCACCTATCCCTCAACCTTGGGGACAACAAGCACCTCGCACGGCCTCCCTTTCCTCATTGGGACAGGGACCCGCTGGGATCCCTACACACAACCTGCACTCTCAGCGGACACGGACTCTCCATCTCACACACAACACAATGCATCACCTGCTGCTCACAAACAGCTTCTGCGCCTGGAACACACGCCTCCTCACTCCTACACAGTCGCATCTCCCTTGCCCCACCACACATGCCCATCTTCATCGATGCTCCCACCCAAACAGACGCCGCTCACCACATCCTAGCCCCGAGTGGACCGCAGGATACCGTTCACCGGCCCTGGGACAAACACACCACCTGTCCTTGCCACACACGACAACAACCTTCGCCTTCCTCACATCACTCAACAACCAACAATCTTACCTTGTTTAGCTCCCCACAAACGTCCCTGCCATCAGGACTCACAGGCACGCACCGCACTCACCCGGTTCTCCCGGCCCACACACATCATGCCCCAGCCGACAGGCTCCGTCCCACACAACAACCGACGCCAACGCTGCACCCTCTGCACACACACCTCCACGGAAACAAAGGAAGAAATAACACCCGGCTCCCTCACCAAACAAAAAAACCTCACCCTTCCTCCCCGTTTCAAACCTAATAGCATCCAAACAGTCACAACTTCCAGCCACACACCACCATCGCCTGCCCTCTCCACAGCCACACCCACATCACCATGCCTTCGGGGAGCCACACACCTCCACCCTAATCCCCTCAACAATGGCCCATCCACCGGCTCCGTCAACCTTTGGCCAGAGGGAACCCCAGCGTTTGCAAACAACACCTTGCAAACACATTTCTGGGAAAAATCTCCAATAGCCTCTTCAGTTCTGCTTTGCAAAGGGATGCCTTCTCCTCAACTCCACACGACAGTGGCTGCACAAAAATATCACAGGCCATACACGGATGGGACTCACTTCCTTCCACAACAATACAAAACGCTGACCATCAAAAATGCAGTCAAAAAAAATGACGTCTTCACACAAAAAAATGACCTCTCTCTCTCTCTCTCTCTCTCTCTCTCTCTCTCTCTCTCTCTCTCTCTCTCTCTCTCTCTCGCTTACAGCATCCTCAAACATGGACACACTTGCCACTGCCTGCATAGGGACCAGGCCACACAACACTCAACGACTTGCAAAGGAAAGGACATGGACATCACTTCAAAACAAACCACTTGCCCAACACCTCTCTCTCACTACCTCATCACTCACAGCCTGCCTGCACTGAAAAACGCCACAACCTCACCTCATGGCCCCCGCATGGAGCCCCTCAGCTCTCGCCAACACGCCCTACCACTTGTACACTCAAACTTACACTCACATCCGCCTCACGGCTCGTCTCACGGACCTTCTCATCGAAACGGAAGACCACACCTTGGCCTTGGAAACACACTGGACAACTCCTTCAAACACAGCCCCGCCTCTCACCTCCACCCCCAGAGCGCCTCTGCCCTCCTCACAGGAAAAAGGAACACCTCTTGGCCACCGCTTTAACCTTCACAGCTGCATCACAATGAAAACTCCTTCAACCAACAAACACAAACCACACACTCTACCAAATAATCTGACCACGAAACCTATCTCACAGGAACATTCTGCTACAAATACATACAAGGACCATGAAAAACACACAACCACAACCAAGCCAGGGAACCAGCTCAACCACATGCACAAGGAACACTCAGGGAAAATGGGGTTGCATGAAGGCAAACGGACCCTCTGGCAGATCTCAACAAGACGACTGACCGAGTCCAAATACACAATCATGCCACAAACACATACCTTCTGCACCACAAACCTTTGCTTGCTCCGAAAGAAACCTCCTCCGACCCTTCCTTCCTGATGTTAGGTCGGAGAGAGCCCAGGATCGGATACATGCAGACATGTGACGAGAGAATGGACTACCCCCGGCATTTCTAACAGATCAGCATGCCAGACACAGATACTGGCTTCTCCACGACCCCCACACAGATACTGACTCCTTCCTGAATATCTTGCTGACCCCCTGCAGCTGAAACTTCCTCAGCTGAATAACTCAGCTCTTGTCACCCCCCCTCACCCAACTGCAGTATAAAAAAAGCGCCCCCCTCCCTGTTGGCGTCAATCCACGTGCCCTGTCCTTGGGGGTACGTGGGTCTACCGGGTACACAGAATAAACTTTCCTTCTGTTAAAGTAAAAAAAACCATTGAAACCTGTAAAGAATTTTTGTGAGTTTATTTGAGCCAAACTGTCGACATATGCCGGGAAGCAGAACCTCAACGAATTGAGATAATGCTCCGGAGAATGGCCGGGTTACAATTGTATTTATACGTTGCAATCAAAGGAGGGACGTAGATGGTTACATGAAATTCATTGGTGACAGATTTAAGGAGGTGGGATTAAGTGAAGCAGGGGAAACCTCTAGGATAGGATAAAAAGTAACATGATGGCCGAAACCAGTTTGGCTCAGTGGATAGAGCGTCGGCCTGCGGACTGAGGTGTCCCGGGTTCGATTCCGGTCAAGGGCATGTACCTGGGTTGCGGGCACATCCCCAGTGGGAGATGTGCAGGAGGCAGCTGATCGATGTTTCTCTCTCATCGATGTTTCTAACTCTTTATCTCTCTCCCTTCCTCTGTAAAAAATCAATAAAAAATATATTTTAAAAAAAAAATCTCACTTTAAAAAAATAAATAAATAAACCGTTTTAAAAAAAAAAGTAAAATGATGGACACATACTTAGGTGGGTGCAGGATCAATTAACATGATAATGAAGGAATTTGTAGTATCTGTCCTGGCGCCCAGAACATTTGGTTGTGCCCCAGGGGCTCCAGAAAAAGGGAAGTTACAAGTTACCCAGATACTTCAAGGGTATGTTATCTTAGAGGCAAAAAGGCAAATGGGCTCAGTAAGGATCAAAGTTGATCTTGTCAGTGAAGATACCGGCCTAGGACGTAACTGCCCACCATCACTGCTTTTAGTTAAGGTTTAATTTCAGACCATCCTTTGTGGTTACTTTAGGTCTCTGAGTCTGCTAGGCTGCCATGCAGGCCTCCCCTGAGCTTGTCAGGTCAGCGTGTGGCCCTTTTCGTCCACACTTCCTTCCTTTTCTGATCAACTCTCTTTATTTCCTTCGCCGCCTCCTGAGCCACCTAACCTAACATTGACCTTATCAGTGAAGATACTAGCCTAGGACGTAACTGCCCACCATAACTGCTTTTAGTTAAAGTTTAATTTCAGACCATCCTTTGTGGTGACTTTAGGTCTCTGAGTCTGCAAGACTGCTATGCAGGACTCTCCTGAGCTTGTCAGGTCAGCATGTGGCCCCTTTCGTCCAAACATACAATACCCACCCCATCACAGGGAGACTCACCCAATATGCTCAAACACCTGGCCAGCCATGGGCTCACAAACTCAAGCCTGCATGGCCACAGGGGCACAGCGGGGGGGGGGGAGCCACCCACCCTCCCTCCTCACATGGCCGACGGACCTCACCCTCCAACGCCAGAAAAACACCTTCACATGCTTCACCTGGAAATCCCAACATTTTCTCAATCACTCACACACCAACCTTTTGCCACCTCACACATCACACAATGGCATGGCCCGGCTACAAACCAACCCTCCACAAAACCGGCTCCTCGCAACATGGGGGACTGCTAGCCTCACTTAAAACACGCTCGGCTGGGGGGAGCAAAAAAAAGGCACAGCATAATGGACAGGGGGGCCGCGGGACTCAGGGCACATGACACATGGAAAGACACCTTTTTCCTTAGCACCAGCTCAGCTGGCACACGAAAAAAGTCAAGCAACCATTTCAGGGGATATGCAGGCAGGCTTAGGCATTTCGGACCATTGGGCTCCATGGAAAAAACACAAGGGCACACACTGGGAGAAGGCACATTGCCACAACACAACCAAGCCCGGGGCGCTCACATCTCCATAACACAAGGGAATGCCAACCCTCACATTTGCATAACACAAACGAAATGCAAATACCCCACAAAGGTCAATATTTACAAAAAAAAGACAAGGAAGCCCTTCATTCGGGTGCAAAACAACAAAGCCAACAGGGAAGCAGGGGGACAACCTCACCAGGCCCAGGGCAAGGTCAACCTTGGAGCCCAGGACTTACTAGGCGCAGTGATGGCGAGCCTTTGGAGCTTGCCGTGTCGTGTCAGCATTTTGAAAAACCCTAACTGAACTCTGGGGCCATGTCACATATACATATTTTTTTATATTTGCAACCATACTAAAGCAAACACTTCTATTTTTGATGTTGATTTTATGTATTTAAATGCCATTGAACAAAGAAAAATCAACCAAAACTATGAGTTCACGTGTCACCTCTCACACGCGTGTCATAGCTTCGCCATCACTGGACTAGGCGAACCAACTCCAAGGGCAATATGGACCCAGCAGAGGGAATACCAGCCACCAGGATCTACATCCTTGACAGGGACACAGAAAAAAGGAACCCAGTGGGACCCTTTTCACCCTCCCTATGTGGCAGTCTGCACTTTGTCTTCAATACATCTCCACACTGACTACGGCACTTTCTGGCCGGGAATTCATTCTACCATTCTGGCGGACAAAAAGTATGGGTTCCAATACAAAAAGTGTTGTAACGTACCCCGCGAATCACAGAAGGACGCCTCAAGAAGTCGAATTAAAGAGTCACATTTATTGCAATCCGGGGCTATGAGGGGCCATTCCCAAATCTCATAGCCCTAAGATGGTGGCAAAACAAGACTTATATAGGCAAAAATCACAAAGGTATTGATTACATCCCAGGGTTTGGAATGTGGCACCTGGCTCCCAAAAAAGCAGATTACAGAAGCAGAATTAAGCATGTTAATTACAGTTTCGGGTCTCAGGGTCACTGAATTGACAGAAATACATTATCTAGAGCCCTTGGGTAACCTGGGTTAAACTTAGGCATGTTATCTAAATTACAGTTTTGGGTCTCTGGATCACTGAGACCCAAACACATTATCTAGAGCCCTCGGGTCTCCCGACTACTGAGTTGTCAGGACAATTTAGAGTAATTGTGCTGTCCTGGTCTCGGGACCACTGAGTCAGCTGGAACGCACCACCTGTGGCCACTAAAACAATTTAGGGTAATTGTGCTGTCCTGTTTCCCAGGAAGAATGTGCTCTCTAAAACCAGTATGATAACAATCAATGGAATAGTCATTCAATCGATAAGGCATTTAATCGAATGGGATGACTTATACAATTTAGAAAATCAAAATAACCTGACCAATGTTAAACAAAGCAACTAGGTACCATACTTCAAAAGGACGTAGCTACGGGATCCCCCCTTTCAGACACCCGCTACCGAGGGGCACCTCTGCCCTCACGGCCCACTCACGAGCCTCATATCTTGCACAGATGACAACCAAATCTCTCCAACACCAACACACACACAAACATTCCTCACCTACATCTTGGCTCCACCTGCTGGACAAGCAGGGACACGCCTTCACAACGGCAATCCTCTCACCAACACCGACACACACACATGGCTTCCCACACAGCTTCCTGGTAGGAACTTGACAACACGACCATGCTCTCCTCCCTCCACACCTCCATTCCAAGGAACATATTCATTCTCAATGCCTGTGCTTTGAAAAAAAAAAATCTTATTTCTGGAGCTTCCTAGTCGCACAAGGACTACAAGAAAAAAATACCATACAAACATTTCACGTTCCACAAACATGGCTTCTCTTGCCCCAGCTGATTTCAAACACACTGAACTTGCCATGGCAACTTCAAAAGATTCACAGCATTCAAAAACGAGGACACACTGATGGATGCTGATCACATTCACACTTACCAGGGGGAAAACAACACAACAATACGACTTTAGCGCATGGACACTTCAACAGGAATGCCTAGGCATGCCACGTGCTCAAAACTGCCGCAGAAAGGCAGGGTGATTTCTGCTTAGGGTGCCTGGGAATGGTTGCAAATTCACATCTTTCACAGGGAACACCAGCACTAGCCCATACTGCTCGCTGCATCAGCTTCACAGGTACACCTGCTACAACCAACACTCTCTGCTTTCTTTCAAAAGGCCACAAAACCAACAGCTTGGACACGCTCAGAGAGTCACCTCACAGGGAACCTCAGTGCACCCGTCTCCAGGATGCCCCTTCCCAGGGCTGCAGGGGGTGCACAACCCACAGCCAGAAAAGTAAGTTCAGGGAATTCTCTAGCATCAAGGATTCTCTCTCAGCACAAATATTTCTCTCTCTCTCTCTCCCCCCCCCTCTTCCTTTCTAAAATAATAAAAATAACTTCCTACCAAAATAAAGACATTCTTTCTGCAACATGCTGCTGAGATAAATCCACATGCAAACACCTCAGCCTGCTTCCACAACAGGGGAGCCGAGTCCACATGGAGGACCAAGGTCTGCATACCTCATGGTCTCTCATACACTTCCCTCTTGCACAGGATCCCATGGCTCTCACTGGCCACTGACACAACACCACCACCTTTGGAGGCTGTGCAACAAACGGGGGATTCACTCGCCTGCTCTTAAACACAAACATCTCCTCCTTTCCACAATGTCCCCTGAGGCACCTGCTCACCCTCTCCACTCTCTTGGGGACTTCAGCATTCCCCACAACTCTCTTACACCTGATCCCAGCACTCACAAGTCTTCAGACCAGCTGCCTCTGGGGAGGGTTTCTGTGCAGATAGCAAAGGAAATGACAGCAAGTGTGATGTGGAACACTCATAGGCACACAGTCCTTGAAAAAATGATGGCATTGTCATATCAACAATGGCAACCTCTTTCCCTACAGTGATTGAGGACTTGGGGGGAGGGGTGACCTCAAAGTCTCAAAACCAACCATTCAGCTACAGCTTCACACTCGCCTTTTCCCACATCGACCCAATCCTGATACAGCTCCTCGGGACCAGGTGAAATCTGCCCATTGGAATACTCTTTTCTGCGGGTTTCAGCTGACTCATGAGGAGCCAGCCCTGACTCATGCACCTGATGATGCACATACAGGGGCCCTCTGTGCACGCTGGGAGCTGGGCTCTCTCGCCCACGTCACAAAGGGCAACCCAACCCACAGCCTCGCCTTGGAACACCACACATTGCCAAGTGGCTCACCACTGCTGGGGTCCAGCCCCAGCAGGTCCAGGGGTTCCCAAAGGTGTAGACGGAGTCGGTGAAGAAGGAATGACACGGAGACAGCGTTCAGTTGATCAGCAGCCTAGCCAGGATCTCCAGCCAAGTTCTGGTCTGGATCTCCAGAGAAGTTCTGCCGTTTATTGTCTTGTGACATCCGTATTTATACCAGTTGATTTTAATCCTGTCAATTTCTATTACAAAGGTTAGGGTGTTTCTTATCTCCATTCCAGGGAGAAAAGATTATGTAGCTTAAGCATGATTGTTTGTAGTTAAAGTGATTAACTACCCGCCTGGTACTTAGTTAAGGAGTTTCGTCCCCTCCCTGACTTCAGGGAAAAATCCCTACCTGGGGAAACAAGCTTTCTAGGAGAGGCATCCCCTCCCTGACTTCAGGGAAAAATTCCTACCTGGGGAAACAACCTTTCTCGGAGAGGTGACCTTGGTTAAAACACACAGCGCTAAGGGGAGCAAACATATTAAGAACAGTATGCTATATACGCCAGGTCCCTTGAAACATATGCTGTGCAGATGTTTCTTTCCTGCAGTGACTGTGTCAAGCAGCAAGGATGGACCGGCTTCCGGCACACCACCTCTGCTGACTATCTCTCAGGTGGTGAACAAAATCTTGGGACAATCAAGTCCTCAGTCACAGGACAAATGCTGATGCCCCCCAGACCCAAATCTACACATACAGGATCTGCTTGCAATCATCACACCTTCATTTCTTCAATACATCTTTTCCAGCTCACAATCATTAGCCTTCATCTTCATGCACAGCTTTTTCTACCATCTCTTTCCATTTACAATGGGAAGAATCTCACTTCCTTTGCAAGGAAATGGAAAATTCTACAGGATGGGAGGCTCAGCTCTTTATGTGGATGTGTGGACACAGGTTTGCATGGGACAAAGTGGGAACATTCAGGAACCAGAATTCTCACCATGACTAAGGAAGAAAAGGGGTGGGTGGTTGCACTAAAATCGGATACATTTTGGGGGGAGACTACGAGGAAAATCGACACTTTCCACTTTTACTTTGAATTTGTTATGGATCTGAGACACACAGGGATAGGGACAGGGAGAGGGAGAGAAGGAGAAACATGGATGTCACAGACAAAAAAACCAATCACCTGATAGGTGTGCCCTTACCAGGAATCAAGGGGACTTCTTGCTACATGACTCAACAATCAATCATTGACCCTCACTCGATGAGCTGTGTGTTGCTATTTCCATGACCTCTTTACTACAAACACAATGCGGCCCTGGCTGGGTACACGACATCGTACGGTGATGACAAGCTTTACATTGCTGGTGTTTAAGGTTGCTTTCAGCGTCAAGCCTGGCCTCTTTCCATCAGCACAGCAACTGGCAGGTGAGGCATCACTACAAGTCTGCCGCAGGCCGTGCCAACCTTGCTGCTTCACACAGTCACTGCAGGGAAGAAACATCTGCTCAGCACACGTTCCAAGGGACCTGGCGTCTAGGGCATCCTGTTGTGGATAGGTTTGCTCCCCTCCTTAGCGCTATGTGTTCTGACCAGGCCCACCTCCCCGGGAAAGGTGGTTTCCCCAGCTGGGAATGTTTCCCTAGACTTAGGGATGAACGGGACTGGGGAAGGGAATGAATCAGTAAAACTGCCTAATGTGACAGAGATGCAGTGGAGCACTTATGAGGAACTCACACTAGAACTGTTAGCAATACATTGAGCACTTGCTAGGCCCACATCCTCAGGGGTCTACCCACCAGAGAAACAACCAAAGCCTACACCCCTAAAAACCCACTGATGCAGGCCAGGCCCAGGGAAGACCATCAGGAAGGCTAAAAGGACAACTGTCAGTTAAAGAAATACCACTGCAAACAATGCAGGCATCCTCCTTATCTAAAAATCTTAGGCTAGCTGAAACCGGTTTGGCTCAGTGGATTGAGCGTCGGCTTGCGGACTGAAAGGTCCCAGGTTCGATTCCGGTCAAGGGCATGTACCTGGGTTGCGGGCACATCCCCAGTAGGAGATGTGCAGGAGGCAGCTGATCGATGTTCCTCTCTCATTGATGTTTCTAACTATCTCTCTCCCTTCCTCTCTGTAAAAAATCAATAAAATATATTTTAAAAAAATAAATAAATAAATAAATAAATAAATAAAAATCTTAGGCTACCTAGGCAACCACGAACACTTCAACTAACTGCCAGGCAGGTCATTCATCACCATAGCTAACAACAACCATGCTTAAGCTGCAGAACCTTTACTTAAGCCAGATAATAGGAAAACCTCCTTCCGTTTTTGCCTTATAGCTTCACAGTGGAGCAATACAATAGGAAGCATAGAATAGAAATAACAAGCTAGCCCTTATCATGAAACACAGACACTAACCTTTAGAATAGAATGTAGAAACATAGACAATACATAACATTAAAATCAGCAGAGCAACATAGAAATGAGATTTTTACCAAAGGTCACATAAGAAACTGTAAACATAACACAAGAAACTATAAAAGGTCAGAAGAGGACCCAAAACATACCATGATGTAACTATAGACACATGCTTATAGAATCAAATACTATAAACACACTTGTAACAGGGCAATAAAGTCAGAACCTGGTGATGCTGATCATCTGAACGCTGTCTCCGTGGCCTTCATTCTTTGCCCATGACATCCACACCTTTGGGGACCCCTGGACCGCTGGGGCTGCACCCCGGCACAACTCTACTTCTAGCTTCTGCCTAATGCTTCATAACATAGAATGAAGGGACAACCATGCAGGCTGTCTCAACAACGGGGACAGTCATTTAGCAAAGATTCAGCTTTGGTCACAGCACATGACCCCCAACAGTTCATTGGGCAGCAATACACACTCATACTTACCAAGTTTCTAAACATTTGCCAAGTAAAACATCCACACTTACAAAGTTTTTAACATGCTCATTTAATTACACTTAGGAAGGCAACTTTGTATGAGAAATGTCATTTCCTAAAATACAATGGATGTATAATATAAATGTATAATACATCAAACACATAACTGCTTGGCTCGGATTTATTTTTCAGATAATAACTAGATAGAACAAGTTTGACATCACTCTCCAAACAACTGTTGTGTGAATGGATGTCCAAAGAGGTCTTGTGTCTTGGACAGAGTCACCATGAAGTAGGTGCTGTGTGGGGAAATGAAATACACAGTTCTGGAGTCAAAAAAACACTCACAAGGTACCTCCAGGAGGATACAAGGAACCAGCACACTGGCCACACGATCCTGGAAGTTACCTCTCCTGGCCACTGCGGACTCCATGGTGTGTCTGGACCTCGCTCTGTGTGTCCCTAGGTCTCTGTGTCCCTCGGTCACCGACACCAGCTGAGTCTGCTCGGATCTTCTCAGTGCCAGGGACTCTGGGAGCACCGACGCAAGGCAGTACACGGGAGCACCTGCAGGACCCTCCTCTGTCCATTTCCCGCCTCCTTCACACCTCGCTTTCCCCTGCTACCCCCGGCCTCGCCCCCGAGAGCCTCGCCCCTGACATGGTGGCTTGGGAGACCCTGCAAGGACCCTGCTAGAGTGGCCTCGTCCTGTTGTGTCAGGACCTTGACACCTGAGGGACACTCAAACATTTCATTTTTATCTTATAGACACATTGCGTTGAAAAACATCAGCGGAGCTGAATGCTCTGCTCATCATGGTGCCTTTCTTTAGGGGTATGCTGCTTTTTCACACCCTACAAATCTTTTCCTTCTTTGTACTTTTTTCGTGTGTATATTTTGCTTAATTCTTTACAAAGGAGATGTGTTTCCCTGCCGGGAGCCAGTCCATCCTTGCTGTTTCAAGGGACCTGGCATATATGGCATATTGTTCTTAATATGTTTGCTCACCTTCTTGGCACTGTGTTTTAACCAAGGTCACCTCTCCGAGAAAGGTTGTTTCCCCAGGTAGGGATTTTCCCCTGAAGTTAGGGAGGGAATAAAACCTCTTAACTGCCAGGCGGGTAATTAATCACTTTAACTACGAACGATCGTGCTTAAGTACATAATCTTTACTTCCTGGAATGGAGATAAGAAACGCCCTAACCTTTGGAATAGAGATTGATAGGATTAAAATCAACTGGTATAAATACAGATGCAAAAAGACAACAAGACACAGAACTTACACAGAACTCAGAAGACAGGACCTAGAGACTCAGAAGCTGGACTCAGAACTTAGATGAAGATCTGAGAGTCAGAACCTAGAGAGGCAGACCAAGAGACAGACCCGAGACACAGAACTCAGAACCTACAGACAGAACTTAAGAGACAGAACTTGAGAGACAGAACTTAGGAGACAGAACTTACACGGAACTTAGAAGACAGAACCTGGCTGGAGATCCTAACCAGAACTTCGCTGGAGATCCTGACCAGAACTTGGCTAGAGGAACCTGGCTATGATGATCACCCGATGGCTGCCTCCGTGTCAAGAGAACCTGACTAGAACTTGGACAGAACCTGGCTGGAGAACCTAGCGAGGGAACATGGCTACAAAACCTGGCTGGAGATCCTGACAAGAGAACCCAACTATGCTGATGAACTGAACACTGCCTCTGTGCCATTCATTCCTTCTTCGCCGACTCCGTCCACACCTTTGGGGACCCCTGGACCCGCTGGGGTTGGACCCTGGCAAAGAGCCACAGGAGCTCTGTCATATGCTTGCGTGCAGTACCAGACACGTAAGGAAAACTACCGGGGAAGGTTTGTGTAGGGCAAAGCAATTAAAAATGAAGGACTGACACAGACACAGGAGGGATTGCACATTTCTCATATCGGGCACCACAAGGCACCTACCCCTGCAGCCATCATTCCAGACAGCAGCGCACTGGAAATACTGCCTCCATGGAAAGCACCGTTGAGAATGGAAGCGATGGAAAGCAGCAGATGAGAAAGAGAAACTGCAAAGCGGGCTGCTCTCCACTCAGGTAAAATGGCAGACAATCCTTTCCACACAATCTCAACCATTGCAACTGCGCAAACCCAAACGGTCACTGCACTGCACCGCACCCAAGGTGGAGGAATGTCTGGGTCGGTAATGGATTTGGAAGGATGGGGGGGGGGGGGCACACACATTTCTGAGAGGAAGGACAAACACAGGCTTGCCACCCTGCATGGACACGTACATGGAGTGCTGAGGAAACATGAAACCCACCTGAACCCCTTAGCAGAGAAGGGAGAGTGCAAACCAAGCAGACCCCCTGCTGGAAACGGGTAACAGACCCATTGTGGTTCAACCGTCAGGCGTCCTCTGCTTTGTCAGCTCTGGCCTCAGTGCCCACTCAGTAGCCTCACATCATGGATGACAAGCAAATCTCTCCATCACAGACAAACACAAACATTCCTCCTCAGCTAGGACTTGGCTCCACCTGCTGGGCAAGCAGGGACAGGCCTTTCCAAATGGAATCCTCTCAGCAACTGGGAGCAAGTTTGCAATACGAGGATGCTCTCCTCCCTCAATACCTCACTTCCAAGGTACATATTTTCATTCTGAATGCATGTGGTTTTGAAAAAATCTTATTTGTGTAGCATAGTATGCGCACAAGGAGTGGAAGAAAAAAGCTAGCATGCAAACCTTTCACTTTCAAAAAAGATGGCTTCTCTTTCCTCAGCTTATTTCAAACACAGTGACTGCATTTGGCACTTGAACTTCACAGGATTCAGAACATTCTTAAACGATGATGCACTGCTTTATGCTTATCACATTCACTTTAGGCAGAGCCACGCCCAGGAGGCGGTCCTAGTCAAGAGGCTAGGATGCCACTCAGTCTGACCTTTCCTGCCAGGTGCTAAGGGAGTGGATCCTACTATGTTGCCAGGAACTCAAGGCCCACCCAGATGTGATGTAACTTCCTGTTACTTCGAATGAACATATACATTAAATTTACTTCCGGTGATGAGCGCCTGTCTGTCTGTCCCTCCATCAGAGTGCAGACTGCCACACCAGGTCCCAGCTTATTCTATTTTTATGTCCTGTCTCTTTCATTTCTCAAATCCCGAGTGCCTCTAATTAAAAGAACCAGTTCACGTCTCTCTCTTTCTCCATGCAGGATGTGGAGAAGGGGGGCCACGCCCGACATAAGTGTCTGCCCTCTGGTGGTCAGTGCCATCATAGCGACCAGTCATTCCATCATTCAGTCAATTTTCTAGAGTAAACCAATGATTCTATAAATGCCAAACATAAAGTAGCATGGTTATAGATTTGCTAATAAAGTTATTGATAAAACCTTTGCTTTTTAATGATTATTTTACAATGACGTAGAGAATAATATAAAGTCCATTTTTTACAGATTTAATATATAACTTCCACTAATATATATGAATTTAAAATATTGACAATGGATTATCAGAAGTGCATATTGAGCATTAGAAATAATTCATAACGTTACAACGTGTGGACCACAGAGACCTGGAGGATTACTGCCGAAAAGCCTCACAGGGAACCATTACTCTTGGCTGCTTAGTGTACTGATAGGACACATGCTACTCCTGGGACTTCCCTGTTTAAATTTGGCTTTAAAATTTTGCAATTTTTTTCTTAGTGCAGGTTGAAATTTTTACAACATCCATTTTAATAAATGTATATAAATAGACCATAGATATTAGTATTTTTGTTAATAATAGTATTATTACTTTATTATGGTATTCACGCCCCAAAGCATTAGAAGGAAATTAATTAGAAGGTGGCCACGGGGCAGGACTGGGTGAGATGGGCCAGACACGCCCTGAAGCCAAACTCCAATGGTGCCTCCCCAGCTGGCCGCAACTGGTGTGGCACCGAGGCTCAAAGGGCATCTGCAGAGTGAGCAGGGTCCCTCCGGCAGGTGGGGTTCCTCAGACTGGCCTGTAGGGATCAGGCTGAAACTGGCTCTCCAACATCCCCCGAGGGGTCCCGGATTGTGAGAGGGAAGTTCTCGGGTGATGCACCCTGGAATCGGGCTTCCTCCAATCTGGTTCCGGGGTGCATCACAGAACCGCTGCTGCCAAGTCACCACAGCTCAGCAGCTCCTGTATTGAGCATCTGCCCCCTGGTCGTCATTGCGTGTCATAGCTAACAGTCAGGTGGTTGGATGGTCACTTAGCCTTTTATATATAGAGATTTTAAGTATGTTAAAAATGTTTAATTACTTCGTTTTTGTTGTTAATCCTCACCTGAGGATATTTTTTCATTAATTTTCAGAGCGAAAGGGGAACATTGATGTTTCAAAGAGAGAAACATCAATGTGAGAGAGACACATTGATTGGTTGCCTCCTGCATGCTCCCTAACCAGGGCTGGGGATCAAGCCTGCAACCCAGGTAATGCCCTTTACTGGAATTGAGCCTGCAACCCAGGTATTTGCCTTCGACCAGAATCGAACTTGGGACCCTTCATTCTGCTGGCCAAAGCTCTATACACTGGGCCAAACCAACCAGGACTAGTCCTAATGACTTTTAAAACTTTTTTCATAAAGATAAAGATTAAATTTTTGAGGTATTTCAGGGCCCATTGGAATAAAGTAGTCATGTTTTCAGCAATTATAATGTTTGTTAAAATTTAAACTTTGGAAAGATTGTAAAATAAAATTAATTAAATATTATGACATAAATTTTGTAAAAACTGGGTAAGACATCAATTAACATTAAAATAGTGTATTAAATATTCATACAGGCTACAAGATTTTGTTTAATTTACAAGTATTTCATTTTTTAGGCCAACAAAATATTACATTCTAATAATAACATATGGAGCACATAATACAAAGATGTATATGTATCATACAAATACTATATCTTTACAGACCATATGCATAATTCAAGAGTAACTCACCTTTTTTTCCTAAATACGTATTTTTACATTTTTTTGATCCTCATCAGGAGTGAGAATATTTTTTGCATTGATTTTTAAAGAGTGGAAGGGAGGAGGGAGAGAGGGGAGATAGAGAGAGGGAAAGAGGCAGGAGAGAGGGAAACATCGATGTGACAGAGATACATCTATTGGTTGCCTCCCACATGTGCCCTGACTGGGGATGGGATTGGACCTGCAAGCCAGGTAAGTACCATGGACTGTGAATCAAACCCGCAACCCGCTGGTGCATAGGACGATGCTCTAAACCAGTGATGGCGAACCTATGACACACGTGTCAGAGGTAACATGCGAACTCATTTTTTGGGTTGATTTTTCTTTGTTAAATGGCATTTAAATATATAAAATAAATATCAAAAATATAAGTCTTTGTTTTACTATGGTTGCAAATATCAAAAAATTTCTATATCTGTCACAGCACCAGAGTTAAGTTAGGGTTTTTCAAAATGCTGACACGCCAAGCTCAAAAGGTTCACCATCACTGCTCTAAACACTGACCAATGCTGGCCAGGGATGTATGTTCACATTTTTTTTATTTAAAGTAATTTAAGGTATGAGAATATTTAGTGTTTGGAAATCTAAATTTTCAATGATAATGAAAAATTAAGCAACCATTACTGCCTACATGGACTTGTATTATTTTTTTTTAATTCACGCCTATAAATTACTAGGCCCTGTTAGAGTCTTAGATTTCCCACTCCATTTACCAAGGAATATTCCTAGCTTTTTAATAACCTGCCTGAACTTTATACACTTGGGGACTCTTATTAGTGTTGAATTCAACACAATGACCATCAGTGGACAGACACTAGACACCAGAGCCAAAATTAGGACCCCAGACACACACATTGGACTCTGGAACCTGAACCCTATAGCAGACCACAAACCAAAACCTGGACCCCCAGCCCTGGAACTCAAACTCAGAGTGATTCTCCTGACTCAAGCATACTATGTAGCACAAAAGCCAGAAACCAGATGTCAGAGATTGACAGCGGATTCTTAAGACCAGATTCCATACACCGGAATATGAATCTACAGCTACCCTTGGACCCCACATAAGAACCCAGGACACAAAGCCACGCCCAAAGAGACCCAAAACCCCAGACACACACTCGATTAAATATTTGACCCAAAACCACAGACCCTGAACATATAACAGGGATCTATAACTAAGATACCATAGCCACAATCAGCACTTGGAGAGAGACACCAGACCTCAGCTGCCCAATGCAAGATGCATGAACTGAACCAGATCCTCATGTTGTTCACAAACCTGTGATTCAATAAAGAGAACCCATGTCACTCTAAGTCCAAGCAGCTAGTTTCACAAATACTTTTTTTCATGCCAATGTCAATGTATAAGAAAAGAAGATAATTCCAGAATTTCAAAGTTCTACCAAACCCTGCAGTGTCACACACATAGGCTAACAGAATGAAGGAGTAACGACAATGCTCACCTTTGCTGGCAGGTGTCCATGATCTCGCGGCTGCAGCAGTGTCAGAAGTTAGCCGTGTCCCAGCCAATAATTTCACAAGGCCAGCTCTTCAAAACTGTGGGAGATTTAAAAAGTAATTACTTGCCTTATACGTTGTAAATTCTAACAGCTGGGCTAATAATCACAATTAACATAATCAAATTAACAAGAGATGTACTACATCTAGTACATGCAAAAGGAAAACTCACATACAAATTAATGCCGAAGACAATAAGGTAATATTAGGAACAGGGGAAAATGGGGAACCAGGGCCTTAGATTGTGGAGGTGAAATGGGTGATATTTAGGAAAAGTGCAGAATATGTGGCATGTTAATTTTCATTAGGTAATCTCAAAACCTATAGGATGGGGGAGGGGTAAAATAAGGGTATCAAGAAACTGCTGGTAGCTCAGCTGGTGTGGCTCAGTTGAAGCCACACCAGGAGGTCACGGTTTGATTCCCAGTCAGGGTACATACCTGGGTTGAGGGCTTGATCCCCAGTGTGGATCATGCAGGAGGCAGCCGGTCACTGATTCTCTCTCATCATTGATGTTTCTATCTCTCCCTCTCCCTTCTTTGAAATTAAAATATTTATTTTTTTAAAAGAAACTCCTGGTAAAGTTCTCTTCCTAAACCAGTTTTTTCAAACTAAATCTTTTAGAAAGAAATGGGAGAAAGAATAAAGAGAAATGACAACTGAAAAAAAAATGGGAGCTAATTGTAGGTTCTTTCTCATTTTTACTTCTTAACAATGAGCTTAACATGAGTGTGCCAAATGCAAACTTTTGGTCCACTTCATTCCCACCTTTGAAAATTTAAATAAAAGTTTTATGGCCTTAGCCAGTTTGGCTCACTGGATAGCATGTTGGCCTGAGAACTGAAGGGTCCTGGGTTCGATTCAAGGGCACGTACCTTGATTGCAGGTTTAATCCCCAGGAGGGGCAGTGCAGGATAGTAGTCAATCGATGATGTTCCTCTGTCATCAATGTTTCTATCTCTCTATCCCTTTCCTCTTCCTGTCTCTTTAAAAATCAATAACAAAAAAAATATATTTGAATAAATTTTTTTGATTTCAGAGAGGAAGAGAGAGGGAGAGAGAGATAGAAACATCAATGATGAGAGAGAATCACTGATCGGCTGCCTCCCGCATGCTCCCTACTGGGGACTGAGCCCACAACCTGGGCATGTGCCCTTGACCAGAATCAAACCTGGGACCCTTCAGTCTGCAGGCCAACACTCTATCCACTGAGCCAAACCAGCTAGGGCACAAAAAAATTTTTTTAAAGTTTTACAACCACAAGATAAATTAGTAGACTATTCCACATTTCATTGACATAATCATTCACTTGAGAATAAGTTACTTTAGTTCAATTGTTAAATCTCAGTTCAGCGCGGTTGGAGTGGCTCTGTGGATTGAGTGCTGTCCCAGGAACCAAGAGGTGGTTGGTTGGATTCCCAGTCAGGGCACAAGCCCAGGTTGTGGGCTCAATCCCCAGTAGGGGCATGCAGGAGGCAGCCAATTGATATGATGTTTCTATCTCATCCATGTTTCAATCTCTCTCTCTCTTTCCCCTCCTCTCTCTCTAAAAATCAATATTACCATATTTTTTAAAATCTTAGTTCCAGAAATGGAGATGGACATGTACTCCCAAAATGTCTTATTACTTGGCTTATATGGTGAAGAAAGCAAACTTCATATTGATTTTTTATGTG
Source organism: Myotis pilosus (assembly GCA_036010255.1). Taxonomy (NCBI): domain Eukaryota; kingdom Metazoa; phylum Chordata; class Mammalia; order Chiroptera; family Vespertilionidae; genus Myotis; species Myotis pilosus. The sequence continues at coordinate 8,780,584 of JASKON010000032.1, read as the reverse complement.
CAATCAATAATCTTCCTCTTTTAATATATATTTTTGTTGATTTCAGAGAGGAAGGGAGAGATAACATGCATATAAATACATACCCTTTAAAAATATATGAAATATATAATCAAAGAAAATATAGAATGGCAACAAAACACATAAGATGCCTAGGAATGATCATAACAAAAGTGTGCACTATCTGTATAAACAAAATTTTAAAAGCTACACAATAACAGACACCTGAACAACTGGACAGCAATATCTTGGACAGAAAATATTATTGGATAGAAAAAACATAATGATGTCAATCTCTCAATGTTGACTATAAATCTATTATGATCTGAATAAAATATGAGCAAAATTTTTTTAAATATTTTTATTTATTTCAGAGAGGAAGGGAGAGGGAGAGAGAGATGGATACATCCATGATGAGAGAGAATCATGGATTGGCTGCCTCCTGCACACCCCCTACTGGGGATGGAGCCCACAACCCGGGCATGTGCCCTGACCGGGAATCGAACCGGAACCTCCTGGTTCCCAGGTCAATGCTGAACCACTGAGCCATGCTGGGCAGGCATGAGCAAAATTTTTAAGAGCAAAACAAGCTCATTTAAGTTCACATGTTAAAACGAAAAATGTAAAAGAAAATTCTGGACACCTAGCGCACAAAGCCATTCTACCAACACAGGGAAGCAGCCAAAATGAAGAGACAAAAAAAAACAGGTCACAAATGACAGACATGGAGGAAAGCAAACTACTGGATATAGAGTTCAAAACCACGGTTATAAGGTTTTTCAAAAATTTTCTAGAAACCGCCGATAAATTTAGTGAGACCCTCGGGGATATGAAAAAGGACCAACTAGAAATTAAGCATACACTGACTGAAATAAAAAATATTATACAGAGACTCAACAGCAGACTAGGGGATCCCACGAATCAAATCAAAGATTTGAAATACGAAGAAGCAAAAAATGCCCAACTGGAAAAACAAAAAGAAAAAAGAATCCAAAAATATGAAGATAGTGTAAGGAGCCTCTGTGACAACTTCAAGCGTACCAACATCCGAATTATAGGGGTGCCAGAAGAAGAGAGAGAGCAAGATATTGAAAACCTATTTGAAGAAATAATGACAGAAAACTTCCCCTACCTGGTGAAAGAAATAGACTTACAAGTCCAGGAAGCGCAGAGAACCCCAAACAAAAGGAATCCAAAGAGGACCACACCAAGACACATCATAATTAAAATGCCAAGAGCAAAAGACAAGGAGAGACTCTTAAAAGCAGCAAGAGAAAAACAATTAGTTACCTACAATGGAGTACCCATACAACTGTCTGGGGGGTACGGGAAGAGACTGGACAAAAATCATACACCTATGGATGAGGACAATGGCAGGGTTAAGGGCAGAAGGTGGGGTGGGAACTGGGTGGAGGGGAGCAATGGGGGCGAAAAAAGAGGAACAACTGTAATCATCTGAACAATAAAGATTTAATTAAAAATAAAAAGAAAGAAAAGAAAAGAAAATTCTGGCTTGGCCAGCGTGTTTCAGTGGTTGAGCATCGGCCTATGAATTAGGAGATTCCCGGTGAGAGCACATGCCTTGGTTGCCAGCTTGATCCATGCAGGAGGCAGCCAATCGATAATTCTCTCTCATCATTGATGATTCTTTCTCTCCCTCTCCCTTCCTCTCTGAAATAAATAATAAAAATATTTTTTTAAATAAGGAAAGAAAATTCTGAAAAGGCAAATGAATGAACAAAAGCTATCCTGACCAGATAGAACAATGTATTGTGTTATAAAGCTACAGTAATTTAAAAACTTGGGCAATGTGACTAGATAAATTGATGGAACAGAATACAAAGTCCAGTGATAGATTCAAATACATATGGAAGTTTGGTATAATAAAAATATCCCCTTGGATCATTGAAAAAAATGCATTATATAATAAAAGGTATTGGAACAACTGAATGGGAAAAAATATTGAACCACAAGCAACTTATTTCAGTAATAACTAGTATAAAAACTGAAAGCTACCTAAAACATAAGGGTACAAAGAGATCAAACGTGAAAGAATGGAATAAAGATATATTAAGCAAACAGTAGTAAACCAAATAAAAAATGATGATGACACACGAGACTTGAAGGCAAAAAGGATTGCTATGAATAAAGAGCACTTCATATCAATAACTTTATTTTACCAGGAAGATCCAAATTCACAAGCACTTCATAACAAAATTAAAGTACATAGAACAGAGATACAAGGGAAATGAGATAAATTTAACACACCTCTCTCGTTCAGAGACAGAGCATACCTCTTTCAGAACCAATAGCCTCCCACAAAGACTCCAGTAAGGATGTAAAAAAGTTCAACAACCTGAGCAGCAAACTGTATTCAACCTTCGGATAACCCACTATACCCAACAACCTTTCCTGCTGAAAGGCACTAAAGTGTTATTCCCAAATTACACACGAGGTGGCAGCAAAGAATCATACTTGGAAATTTTTTTTAACGCTCCATATAAGTTTCAAAAGATTGAAATTACACAAATTATGTTTCTTGCTCTACTACAGGTTAATCAGTAAATCAGTAACAAAAGGTAAATAGAAAGTTCTTACTTTTAAAAGTTCTGAAATACACTCCTAAATAACATTTCATTCAGCACTTAGACATGACCCACTATAGCAGCAGTTCTCAACCTGTGGGAACGACCCTTTCACAGGAATCGCCTAAGACCATCTGAAAACACATATATAATTACATATTGTTTTGTGATTAATCACTATGCTTTAATTATGTTCAATTTGTAACAATGAAAATACATCCTGCATATCAGATATTTACATTAGGATTCATAACAGTAGCAAAATTACAGTTATGAAGTAGCAACCAAAATAATTTTATGGTTGGGGATCACCACAACATGAGAAACTGTATTAAAGGGTCGCGGCATTAGGAAGGTTGAGAACCACTGCACTATAGCCACCCCCTTTTCCTGAAGACCTGCACTACAGTGTTATTCCCAAGATGAACAGGAGATGGCAGCAGAGGTACACTTATTTTTTAAGTGACCATTTGTACTATAAGCAAATTTCAACAAACTTCAAAGAATTAAAATTATATACAGTACTAGAGGCCTGATGCACAACATTCGTGCAATTGGGGGGGCAGGGTGGTCCCTCAGCCTGGCCTGTGCCCTTTCACAGTCCAGGACCCCTCAGGGGATGTCTGCCTGCCAGCTTAGGCCTGCTCCACCACGGGGGTGGGGTGCGGGGGGTGGGGGTGGGGGGGAAGGGCTTAAGCCAGCAGGCAGACATCCCCTGAGGGGTCCTTAGCTCTGCTGCAGAGGCAGGAGAGGCTCCCACCACTGCCGATGCACTCGCCAGCTGTGAGCCCAGCTTCTGGTTGACCAATGCTTCCCCCTGTGGGAGCGCACTGAGTCTGCTCCCTGATGGTCAGGGCACGTCATAGCAACCCTTCATTCCACCATTTGGTAGATTTGCATATTAGCCTTTTACTATATAGGATGTTACTTTTTGTCAGTGTAATTAATCTAGTCTAGAAATCAGAAACAGAAGGTACCTAGAAACTCCTTATTTTTAAATGTTATGAAATACAATTCTAAGTAAACCAAAAAATACATCATAATTCAAGTTAGAATATAATTTGAACTGAATGATAATACTACATACCAAAACTTATTAAAACATGTGTACCCATTTTGAACTTTAGAAATAAAAGTTGAAAAATTTACATGTTTTGCATCCAGATTAAGAACCTAAAATAGTAAATTAAATCTAGAGAAAACAGAATAAAGGAAATGTGTGCATGTAGCAATGTCTGAAGGGGGATATACTAAAAATGATAGCAGTTTTTTTAGCTCTTGGGGTAGAATTTTGAATTAATTTTATTTTTCCCCATTAAGTAAACTGCTCAAACAAAGCCATTTTTACTTTAGGAAATAATGTTCTAGAGGAAAACACAGCTTTGTATACTTTTTTTTTTTTTCCTAAGCCTCAACTGGGGATATTTTTCCATTGATTTTTAGAGTGAAAGAGAGAAGGAAAGACAGAAATACTGATGTGAGAGAAGCACATTGATTGGTTGCCTTCCTCACACACCCCAACCAGGGCCTGAGCAGGGGAGGAGCCTGCAACTGAGGTTCTTTCCCTTGACTGGAATCAAACCCAGGACCCTTTATTCCGCAGACTGATACTCTATCCACTTAGTCAAATCGGCTAGGGCTAGAGGAAAACAGAGGATAATTTATAAATAACCTAGATTTAAGACAACACAAGTCTTTCCTTTGCTCACCAAGCCTGGTCTCTTAGTCTAAAGAGAATAAAAACTCTTTCTAATTATTTAGCCCCAAGTGGCTCCTTCCATAATTTACACTTCATGTGCAATTCCAGCAGTTCTGAGGGAGGGAAATCCTAAGCTTTGGATCCCTGGAATTTATCTGAGCCTGGTTCTAACATTTACAAGCAATGCTCTTGTTTGTTTAATATATTTTTATTAATTTCAGAGAGGAAGGGAGAGAGAGAGAGAAATAGAAATCTATAATAATAAAAGCGTAATATGCTAATTGGACTGGACAGCCAAATGGCCTTCTGGAAGTCCTTCCGGATGACCTTCCGGATGAAGCTGGGGCTGTGAGGGTCATGCCCCTTGCATGAATTTCATGCTTTGGGCCTCTAGTATTAATGATGAGAGAACATTGATTGGCTGCCTCCTGCACACCCCCCACTGGGGATAGAGCCCACAACCCAAGCATGTGCCCTTGACTGCCTCCTATCCTGAACCCCGTGTAGGCTCCAGTTTGGCCACCCCCACCCCAACCCCCTCCCCCCCCCCACTCCCGCTCCTCAGGGCTACACCTCCCTCTCCTCAAGTTCAAGCGGCCTCTTGCTTCCATTCCCACTCTGCCCGCACATCCTGGCGCGTCTTTGGGCGCCGGGTGCACAGCGAGGCCCCTCACATACATGCGAGTCAGAGGCCCTGCCTGCAGGAGAGGCTGAAACAGAAAGAGAACAGTGGGTACACAAGGCATTCGGAGCTCGGGGCCTTCCAGTCCTTGCAAAATGACCTGAGCAGGCGCTTTAGAAGATGCTATTCCTACTATGCTCACTAGGGGGCAGCAGAGAAGAGCATTTTCTTGGCAGGAAAGGGGGCGGGGCCAAAGGGTCTTTCTGAGTCTTGTTCTTGGTAAACAGCTTAAGATCAAGATTCCAAGTGTCAGGTGGCAAAACGGTGACCCCTTCATAAGGAATGTGAATTGTCTGTGACACCAGTATTCTTTAGATTGGTAAATGCATGAACAAACTCCTTTCTAGAAATACGCTTTCTCATAGTACAATTTTTTAACGTTCCACAGGACATGTTTGCTAATAGTCCCAATGTCTTTAGTTCCTCTATAAGATGAAGCAAAGCATGAATAAATCTGCGTTCGGTAACCCCACTCCTCACCCAAACTCTCACTACATTGCAACACACAATAAACCACAACACACCGTTCCCCACACCAGCCACCCCCGCGGGTCCTCTGCGGGCGACACTCGTTCTGCCTCATGGTTTGTGGAGAGGCCTCCGGTCTATGGAGGCGCCCCTACGTGTCCGCTGCGGCACATGGCGCGGCCGCGGGGACGCGGCGCCACCTGAGCAGCGGGCAGTGTCTCCGCTGCTTCCTGGGCCTCCGGGCTTCCGGGCTGCGCTACGGGGCGGTCACTGGACGCCACACCGCAGGCTCCGCGGGGTCAGAGAGGAGACGGGGCGCTCCCTGCAGAGAACATGCCCCCTGGGAGCCGATGCCATGAGGACCCGCTGCAGGCGTGTGAGGATCTGCACACGGTTCCCCTTCGTCTTCCCGGACGTCAGAGGACGGGGAGGAGGTAGAGAGACGCGGGCTCGCAGTCCCGGGACCAACGTTGTTTGCGTCCGTCCGGGAGGGTGCTCCACCCACTGGGCCACACGGCCATGTTCTTACAGCTCAAACACATCGCCCTTGTTTTAGGGAGCGTCCATTACAGCGGGGACAGGGACGCACAGAAGAACTTGGCCCAGAAGCAGCCACAGGGGAGCCTGGGAGGGCGGCTGTGGCTCTAGAAACGAGCTGAGCGGCGGCTGTGGCTCCGGAGAAAGAAAAGTCGCAGCAACGAGGGGACCCGCCGGGAGCTGCCTCACCTGAGGCCCAGCCGCTCCTCCCGGCCTTGCACCAGCTCTGGCCTCACAGCCGGCGGCCTCGCCTCACGCCCTCCGCACGGCTCCCCTCAGGCCTCACGCCTTCCGCCTCACACCCTCCGCACCCCTCACCTCACACCTCACACCTCACACCCTCGCCTCCGACCTCAGGCTTCAGGCCCCACACCCGGCGGCCTCGCCTCACGCCCTCCGCACCCCTGGCCTCACACCTCAGGACCTGTCGCTGCTCCCAGGCCACACTCACCTCATGTCCGCCAGCCGCCTGCCTCCTGTCCTGAACCCCGTGCAGCTCCAGTTGGGCCACCTCCCTCGCTCAGGTTCAGGGACCTCTCACCTCCATTCCCGCTCTGCCCGCACATCCAAGTGGGTCTTCGGCTCCCGGTGCACAGCTAGGCCACGCCCCCAATTCCAGCTCAGCGCTAGCCGCAAGCCCCGCCCCGCCCCTACTCCACCCTGGCCCCGCCCCTACTCCACCCTGGCCCCGCCTCTCCATTTAGGAAAAAGCCTTGCCAGAAGCTTTTTTTGGTTAATCCTGGCCCACGGACATTTTTCCTTTGATTTTTGGGGAGCGTGGAAGGGAGAGGGAGAGACAGAGAGAAACATCTGTGTGAGAGAGACATTGATTGGTTGCCTCCTCATGTGCTCCCCAACCAGGGTTGAGGATCAAGCCTGGAACTGAGTGAGGTACGTGCCCTTGACCAGAATCGAACCTGGAACCCTTCAGTCCGTGGGCCAATGCTGTTTGTACTGAGCCAAATCGGCTAGGGCACAACCCAATCTTTTTGTTTGTTTTTTGTTAATCCTCACCCAAGGATATTTTTTTCAAGTGATGTTTTTAGTTATAGTGGAGGGGAGAGAGAGAAAGAAACATCAATGTGAGAGAGATGCATCGATTGGTAGCCTCCTGCATGCATCTCGACCAGGGCTGGGGATTGAACCTGCAACCCCTCAATGAGCAGGTCGATACTCCAACTACTGAACCACACCAGCCAGGGCTACACAACCCAATCTTAAAATGAGCAAAGGACATGAATAGGCAGTTGTCCAAAGAAGACACACAAATGACAATCACTTGGAAGGCTCAACGTTATCATTATTGAAAAGGAAAACCACAATGAGAGGAGCCTGTTCTCATACACACTTTGACGAATACAATAAAGAAGCTGATGTTTTGACGAGTATGTGGAGAAACTGGAGCCTTCTTACATTGTTGGTAGGAATACAAAATAGTGCAGCCTCTGTGTAAAATAGTTTAGTGTGTGTTCGAACAGTTAAAAATAGTTACCTTTTAACTCAATTCCACTCCTAGTTATATACTCCCTAAACTTAAAACAGATGTTCAACACAAAATTTGTTCATGAATGTAACAGCCTTATTCCCAATAGCAAAATGGTGGAAACAACCTAAACATCCCCCCACAGAAAAACGGATAAACCAAATGCAGTCTCTCCATAGAATACAATATTATTCCTTCGTAAACAGGGAAGATAAATGCAAAATGGTGCAGTTGCTGCAGAAAACAGGGTGGCTCACTGAAAATTAAATATAAAATCAACACACACTACAGCAATTCCACTTCTGGGTGTACGCCCCACAGAAGTGAAAACAAGGACCTGCACAGAGACGCACAGAGACCACCGTGCGATCCACAGCAGCAGGAGGTGTTGGTGGGTGGGGAAGGCATCTGTAAGAAAGGCAGGACAGAGGTCAGCCAGCACTCCCACCGGAACCAGGCCTGGCCGCCACAGAAGAGCAGTACAGGGTCTGGCCCAACAAAGACGTCAAGCCAAGCTCGCTGGGTCCTTTGACAGCTCTCAGCTTGTAGGAGGCACAGTGCATGCAAGATGAAGACAGCGTGGGGGACCCACTCTCCCTGGGTAACTCGAGAGCAAATGCAGTATTTGCAAATATCCAGAGGCCCATCCTGGACACCCTCCTCCATATCCAAGCTATAACCAACTCCTGGCACTTTTCCCTCTCAAATCGCTCCAGTTCACCACCCCAGTACCACACTGGGCAGCAGCCTCCTCATGGGACCCCCTCTCCTTACCCCTTCAGGGAGGATTTTGCTCTCAGGATAGAAATCAAGATCCCCACCCCCCCTCATGGCCTGTTATGTCTTGCATGCTGTGGCCCTCCTGTCTTTCCAAGGTCGCCTGAGACCCCTCCTCCTGTAGCTTTCCTTCACTATGGCCTCATGAGCCTTTCAGCTCCAAAACACTTTCTTGCCTGACGGCCTTGGTGTGGGGTTTCCCCCTGGATGGCGTCTACTCAGCCCCTAGACTTCCCAATCCTGAGGCCTCTTCTCCCGCCTCCTAGCGCATTTCCTTCGGAGGGTCCTCCGGAACGTTCTTGTGCAGGCACTTGGTTCACGCCTGCCTGCCCAACGGGCGCTCAGCTCCACGAGGGCAACTCCGCTTTGCTCTCGGCGGTAGCTCAGTCCCTGGAAGGAATGGCTGGCCTGGCGCACACCTGCTCCGCACAGATCCTTGCTGACAGAATCCAGGGATGCACCTGGGCCGGCGGTGCCGAGGGAGGGCTAGGCTCCCTGCTCACCCAGGCTCCGTGGCGGCTGTCTCCATTCATGGTTAATAGCAAATGTCGCCGCATAGAAAAATGAACTCAAATTCACCCACCGGAGAACTGCAAACTTTAGAACTCTCCAGTCACGTGCCTCCCGCCCCTGTAGCGTCACACTCCACCACTTTCCTGAAGGCGGTGGCCAAGCCAGGGGTCCCTGGGCGCAGCGGCAGCCTCCGCACCTGTGCCCCAACGCCCACAGGGCGCCTTCCCTGGGGTCCTACCCCCACGCCCGAGGCCCGCTGTCCCGCCATCCCAGGAGGCCTGAGCGCGGAAGCCCCGATTTAGTCCCGGGCCCGCTGACCCAGACTCCGGCCTCCACGAGCCCGAGGCCGCCCCCACTGCCCGCTTCTTCCCCGCCCCACCCCCCACCCCCCACCCCCCAGCCTCCCCGCGTCCTCCCGCAGGCACTGCGCTAGGCAGCCGCGCCTCGTGGGGTCCTTCAGGCTTCGGTCGGGCAGCCCTCGTCGGGGTCCTTGCGCCGTTGCGTAGCAGCTGCGGGGACGCGGCCGAGTCCAAAGCGGGTGTGGCGTTGCGTGAGCCCCGCGGGTCCGCACGGCCCCCCGGGCAACCGGGATGGAGGGCAGGGCCCAAGAGGTGCGGGCGGCGGGCCCCAGACTTGTCCGCCGCCCCCAGATATTTGTGGGGGGAGGGCGTTTGCCGCTGGGTGTGGAGGACGGCCCACCGCCGCAGGGCTCGAGGTGGCCACCCCGGGCGCTGCTGGGGCGGCGTCTCGCGGGCGCGCCGGGAATGGAGCGGTGGCGAGAGGCTTGAGGCAGAGGATCGGGAGGACCGGGCCTGCCTGCGCTGGGGGCCTGTCACTGGGATTCAGTGATGGCGGCCTAGGCTACAGAGCGCCGTGTCTTTGACAGAGCCTGACGTCGGTCATACGACACGGGCACTGCGTTGTCTCCCTGTTTTACAGATGAGAAAACTGTGTGTAGAAAGCCTGTACTCTCTCTCCGGGTGGGAGTGGGCGGTGTGGCCCTGAGCGTGTGTCTGTGGTAAGGAGATGACAGAGTCAACCCGTCTGAGGGGGCCGTGGTGGGGTGAGAGATTACGACCCGCTGATTCAGCGGGTGTGGGCCAGGTGGTGGTGAATAGAGAAGGGGTACCTGTGTCCTCGGGCCCCTCTCACCCGCTCCTTCTCTCCCCTGTCCATACAGATAGCCCCCTCCCCTGAGCTGAGCCAGGTGCCAATGGCCAGGGACAAAGCCAACCCCTGTGAGGTGGACCAAGAGAAATATGATGCTGATGACAACGTGAAGATCATCTGCCTGGGGGACAGCGCTGTGGGCAAGTCCAAGTATGTTGGGAAATTGGGGGAGAAAGGCAGGGCCCAGAGTGGGTCTGAGCTCTCAGAAGTTCTCTGGAGGCACAGTGGAGCACAGCTTGTGTGGAAGTCATGAGAGTAGTTTGGCTGGAGCCCAGATGTGCACTGGGGAAATGGGGAGACTAGGGGATCACATCAGCACCTGTGGGGGCTCAAATCAAAGGACTAAGGAAGTTGAGCTTTTTCCATGAGTACTGGCAGACGGTGTGGAGCAGGTCACCCTAGAGATCACTGGAGCAGTCCAGGCTGAGGAGGGAGAACTGGGGTGTTCCTGTATGTGGTTGTGGACTGAGAGACTGAAGTTAGAGGAAGTGTGACAGATGTGACTAACGCAACCAGTGACAGACTGGGTAAAGGTAGTAAAAATGCTTTCTCCGGGGGACTCACTGAGCTCAAAGAGTGAGTAGAAATCACAACTAAGCATGTTCAACGTAAAGATTGGCTTAATTTTTAAAAAATATATTTTAGAGAGAGAGAGAGAGAGAGAGAAACATCCATGATGAGAGAGAATCATTGATCGGCTGCCTCCTGCACGCCCTCTACTGGGGATTGAGCCCAAACCCCGTCATGTGCCCTTGACTGGAATTGAACCTCGAACCCTGCACTCTGCAGGCTGATGCTCTATCCACTGAGCCAAACTGGTTAGGGCAAGGTTGGCTTATTTTTTAACTGATGTCAGTACCTATGTGCACAAGATTGGAACGGAGGCTCTGGAACCTTCTCAACAGGAGCTGTGATCCTAGTTCTCACCTGTCTTGGGCTAGCAAGGGCACACATCCATTTCTGCCTTCACAGAATGAGGGTGGACTTGCCCCAAACAAATGTATTGTGTAATCTTCCCTCCCAGGTGCTCCAGAACCACATTGTTGTCCACCTTTATCTTTGACTAACAAGGCCTTGGACTTGAGTAGTTGTGAATGAGTCTCTGGGGATTTGCTGGTTTCAGGCTGTCTTCATGAATTCATGCCCACAGCACCCAGTGCAGCTCTCATTTAGTCTGATGTGATCCCATTTGTTTATATTTTCTTTTGTTGTCCAAGGAGACATATCCAAAAACAAAAGTCAATATAAGAAGGTGGTCTAGTTTCTTTCTTTCTTCTTCTTTTTTTTTTTTTTTTTTTTTTTGGCATGTTATCTATGCAGTTTTCCCAACACCATTTATTGAACAGACTGTTTTTACCCCATTGTATGTTTTTGCTTCCTTTGTCACTTATTAATTGACCATAAAGGTGTGGGTTTATTTCTGGGCTCTCTATTCTGTTACATTGGTCTGTGTGTCTGTTTTTATGTCACTAACATACTGTTTTGATGACTGTGGCCTTGTAGCATAGTTTGAGATCAGGCAGCATGATTCCACCAACTTTGTTCTTCTTTCCCAAGATTGATGTGACTATTCAGGGTCTTTTGTAGTTCCATACAAACTTTAGGGTTATTTGTCCTAATTTTGTGAAATACGCCATTGGTCTTTTCATGGGAATTGCATTGACATTATAGATTGCTTTGGGAAGTATGGACTCTTTTTTTCCCCATTTTTTTTTTATTAGTTAAGGTATTACAAATGTGTCCTCATCCCCCCCATTAACCCCCAACGCCCCCCCCCCCTCAGGTGGGAAGTATGGACTTTTTAATGGTGTTAATTCTTCCTAGTGTTGGGTTCTTATTTATATCTTCTATTTCTGTGCTGAAAAGTAGTCCACTGTTGAGATTTGCTATATTTTTCATTTACTTCAAGCACATCTGCACTTGCTCAGTGGTGCGTTTTTATGAAGCTGCTTTATCAGCCTTGTCAGATGATTGCAACATCTGGCTTGTCATAGTGTTGGCGTCTGCTGATTGTCATTTTGCATTCTGTTGGAGAGTTTCCTGGTTCTGGGTATGATGAATGATTTTCTGCTGAAACTGGGACATTTTGAATATTGTGTTATTTAAACTTCTGTCTGAGTTGGCTTCCTATGGTGCTCTTCACTGGGGAAGGAGGAGGGGCTGCACCACCCCCACCCACCACCTCTGACTGTGAGGTCTCACCTGACACTGTGGGGGGAGGGAACCTCGTTACCCTCTGCAGGGAAGAAGTCCACTCCCTGCCTGGCCTTGTTGGACACTAATTACAGTCTCAAAAGCATGGAAGTCTGCTCGGTTCCTCACTCAGCCTTTGCTTGTGGGGGTGAGGGCATGGCTGCAATATGCCATGGTGTTTGGAAGGTGGTTATAGTCTAGATGTTTTTTTACCTAGGCCCTGGGGATGCAGAAATAAACTAAAAATTAAAAAATTACTTCCATGTGCATCCCACTCTATCTGAGAGATATCATAAGTAAAATATGTATGTTTCCATTGGTGCTACCTGCGGGGCAGCGAGGCACTGCAAGGTGAGATAGAACTTGCCTGCTCGTCATAAATATGATCATCAGGGAAGGTCTCATTGCTCAGGTGACCTTTGACCAAAGCCTGGAAGACCTGCAGATTGTGGGGGAAACAGATTTCAGGCTGGGGATACAGCCTTCCTGGCCTCAAGCTTCCCATTTATAACGCAGTGGTGACTGCGGTGTCCACAGTGCAGAGGTGGAGATAATGGATCTCCGAGCCTCACAGGACTGGTGCACACAGCAGCGTGAGCTGTTAGGTCATGGAGGTTAGTCATGTAAGTCCCAGGTTCCAGGCGTGAAGAAGGAGGGATGGCACTAACTAGGTCCCTCGGCAGGATCAGATCTAGGTGGTTACACAAGTTCAGTTTTAGATCGGTTGTGTTTACTATGGTCCACACAGATCTCCAGCATAGACACACGCAGAGCTCAGGTGACGGGTCTTTGCTTCTTCAGCTCGCGTTGCTGATCAGCTACTGTGCTGCCTGCCGTGGGCAGAGCAGCTGTGTGTGCTGGGAACTTCAGGGGAGTCAGGAAGAGGGAGGTCCTGGGCATCGTCCTTAAAGGGAACCTGTGTGGCTGAGGATCGAATGGGAGGGGCCACAGGTGACTTCAGCTGGTGGCCCCCGGCGGGGACGTGCCTGACCATCGTGCACATTCTCCTTACAGACTCATGGAGAGATTTCTCATGGATGGATTGTATCCTTCAAGGTTTGAGATGCTGCATATATTGGGCCTTACTCATATTTGGATTTGCTATATATTAGGAGGGTAGTAGAGTGGCTAATAGTGCCTGCCAAAGGCCTGGATCCCTGTGCAAATCACTTTACCTATCTCACCTCAAAGCTTGGGCTCCTGGTATTTAATAATTCTCTGGTGTGAATGAGCTCTATGAAATATGAGCTGGCAGCCCCACCCTCTCCCCATGAATCATTCGTGCTGCAGGTTGGGAGTGAGACCTGCCTGGCAACCGGAATAGTTTACAAAGCTTCCCAGGTGAACCCACTGGGAACTGTGGGTGAGGGAGTTGGGGCGTTTCTTGCCTCACCTTCCATCAGGTCTCCCTTACACCCACCCACCTGCATGTCCTGTGTCGCAGGGGTGACTGCCCACGTCTTGCTGCTTCAGGAAGGGTTACCTGCAGGGGTCCTGTTGGGGTTTCACACACAGGCCAACTACAGTTCACAGCTGGTCAGCTGTCTGGCTTGTGGTAGCTTTCTTCCCTGAAACGGTCATATGGATAAAGTAACACGTGGCGCTGCTTATGACAGCCTATCTGTGAAGTTCCGTTCCAGGGGTCCCCTCGGACCCAGGTGGTCAGGACACGCTGCCGGGCTCTCCCACTCGTCCTCACCCATGGAGCTGGTGCCAGAGATACCTGAGGCGGATTCATTCCATTTAAAATCGAAATAATGCCAGAAAGAAAAGAAGAGAAAGAGCCCATTCTGTCGCACCAACCTCTCCCCTTTTTGTTCACCTTTGCTCCTTAACCTGACCACAGTCAGCCCCAGCAGCTATCTACGTATGCCCTGACCCTGTATAAGCACACAGCTACTGTGGATGGCAAGACCATTCTTGTGGGTGAGCAACACAATTACTCCAACTCTCAGGCAGGGGGTGGGGGGTGGGAGGGAGACAAGGTCTGAGGGAGAGAATCCAGTGGGAGGAAATGAGACCCCAGCAGGGATGCAGGCGCGGGGTGGCAGGAAGGCCACCTGCTGAGAGCCTGGAGGCCTGCGAGGGGAGGAAGATGCAGGGGCTCATTTCCAGTGCTCTGACCTCCTGTTCCAGACATAACAAACATGGTCTGAAAATTCTCTTCCACAAAGGGCTCTGACTTACCATGAGGTAACAACCTTCCCCTTGGCCAGGCCCAACATCCTGCCTAAACGTGTTCACCATCTGCAGTCACCACACAGGGGGACATGGGGGTGGGAGGAAGCTTCTCCTTGGGGCTTCCTGTCTGCATTCTCCATCCTCCTGGACCTGTGCCTCCTCTCATCCACCCACACACACACAGGTGTGCACAGGCCTCTCAGCTCAGCCAGGCTTCCTGGGTCCTGACAGCACGCTGGGTGGGCTCCATGTCCCCCATGCTTCCGCGCAGACACCTGCGTGGAGATGCTTAGGGTCCCTGCCCTCCAGCCTGTCAGGCAGTCAGAGCTGTGTTCACATTGCAGACTTTTGGGACACGGCGGGCCAGGAGCGGTTCCAGAGTATGCATGCCTCCTACTACCACAAGGCCCACGCCTGCATCATGGTATGAGACCTGCTGGGAGGTGGGCAAAGACTCTGGGCAATTCTAGCCTAGGGGGGAGGGGCAAGGGGCCCAGCAATACTGAGGGGGCTCCTGAGGTCTCCCATGACCATCCCTGGTGGTGCTCACTAAGGACAGACGCTGTGGGGCTGAAAGGAAAGCAGTTCTCAGGGGACTTTGCCTCCCAAACCAGCCCTTTCCTCTCCCTCCCAGCCTTCATCTCGCTGTCTAGAACAGTATCCTGAGGTGCCCCCCGCAGCCCAGGCTGGGGTCGTAGTGTCACAGCAGGACAGGAAACAGCACTGGGAAGAGCCAGGACATGAGAGATTTGTGTCAGCCTGTCAGCCACTGTCCTTCAGGACCTGCCCATGAACTCTCTGGTCCTACTCTCCCTTAAGTACAAAAGCCCTTGAAATTTTCCAGAATTTTAGCTAATGTCTGCAAGGGGACAGAAGAGGGTGGCAAGGTGAGGCAGTGAGGGCAATATCATGCCAGGAGTCACACATGACCCTGGAGAGCTGGGAAGGTGGGTCCCAGCCGCTCTGCCTTAGTTCAGCCCTGGCCCTTGGTGCTCAGAGCTCACTTCTCTTTTCTCTCTGGGAGTGACCTCCCCTGGCCTCTGACACACCTCCATGGGCTCCTCTTGCACCCTCTTCTGAGGCTTGGTGTGCCGTCCCTCCTGCTGCATGGCCTGGCAGGTAGAAAGCACCTATCTCTGATGACCACAAGGGGATCCCATAGTCCCAGAGGGAGCTGGGGTTCCACCCTCACCTTGAACCTCTGACAGGAGGGCTCCTCATCCCAGCCAGCTCCTTGGCTCCCACAATGAGGAAAGGAAGCTCCAGAAATAAGACCCGGGAAAAGGTGACTGTTGGATGGTGATCACAGGAGACAGCCTGGTATGAAGCAGGAGTTTTGTCACAAGAATGCTTTACAAGAAGTCTGTTGGGATTTCAAGACAACCTGGTCACTTGTTGGCATTGGTCCTGGGAGAACCACGGATGAGCCTCCCCGGTGGACCTCCTGCTGTCTTGGATGTGACAGCTGTTGATCTACACCTGCCGCGTGCACGCAAGGCCTGGTCCTGGTCCATGTAGCTCCCACTAAAGGCTGGGCCGTCTAGAAGTAATAGCAGCCATTCCAGCAGGAGACAGGCTTGTCGTCGCATCCCCTGTTGTGTGGGGTGGTTCAGGGCAGTGAGTTTATTCCAGAGGACAGACAGCTTGGAAGCAGGAGGCTGGCCTCCAAGGGGCTTGAGGGTCCCTGCACCGCAGCTCGAGGCATTAGGGCAGATCTGAGGTGCTCACACTTCCTGCTGGTATTTTAAAGTAGGTAAAAACTACAAGTTTCTAAAAGTTAATAAAATTAAAAGCTAAAAAATAATAAAATGTAAAAATTAACTTTTAAAAGTTTGCAATACAAAGTGAACAGAAGGTTAAAGGCTTAGAGTTTAAAGTAAAAAATAGTATCTAAAGTGAACTTCTGGAAACACTTTACATTATTACGAAGGAATTTTAAAACACTTTCAGCAATAAAAATAATAGACTAAGGAAAAAGTTTACAGTTTTTTACAAACTATTGATTAGTAAGATGATACAACGTGGTTAAAATAAATAAATTAGGTGACAAGATGGAAAAAAAGATTTTTAAAACCACTTTGATTCTGGGGGCTTTCCGGGGAAGGGCGGGCACAGGTACAGCCTCTGGTCAGAGAGACTGCAGCTGAGCAGGGGCCCAGTCCCAGTTCCCAAGCCTGTGATGTGCACCAAGCTCACTGCCCGTGTGGGCAAGTTGCCTGGGTGGCATATGGAGACGCTGACACACCCAAGCTACTTTGCTTATTGCAGGTGTTCGATGTGCAGAGGAAAGTCACGTACAAGAACCTGGGCACCTGGTACACGGAGCTTCGGGAGTTCAGGCCAGAGATCCCGTGTGTCGTGGTGGCCAATAAAATCGATGGTAGGGCCACCCCTGGGTCTGGGGTCAGCAGTTCACGGGGACCCACCACAGGTTTCTTCCAGTTTTCCAGGGCCATGAGTCTTCAATGATTCATCCTTCCCAAGACACAGCCATTGGTTGAAGGCCCTCACTCCCTTCCCAGTAAAGAGCCCACTTTCTGGAATGGGGCTGCCGGTGACCCACCCTGCAAACCCCTCTGTCTTTCCCTGGATGGACAGGCCTGTCTCCTACCTTTTCTCTACAGCTGACATAAAGGTGACCCAAAAAAGCTTCAATTTTGCCAGGAAGTTCTCCCTACCCCTGTACTTTGTCTCAGCTGCTGATGGCACCAACGTGGTGAAGGTAATACTGGTCTGCAGAGGTCAGACAGCCAGGTGGTGAAGGACAGGGAAACCACAAGAGAAGGACTGGCAGAGGGGTGGGCACTGGGGCTAACAGGTAGGGGTCCCTGTGGCATTGACAGAGGGGAGCTGATGGGCCCATGGGTGGAGTCAGGCTGATGGGCAGAAAGGAAATTAAGGGGTGACTTTGCTGATATTGGACTGAAGTGTTGTGTGGACTTAAAACCTGGCCAGTGGGTCCAAGGCAGGCAGAGCCCAGGGCCCTGGCACCCATGGCCATGTTTTCCTTCCTCCCCAGCTCTTCAACGACGCAATTCGATTAGCTGTGTCCTACAAGCAGAATTCCCAGGACTTCATGGATGAGGTTTTGCAGGAGCTTGAGGTAGGTCAGGCCCGTGTTAGGGGGGATCCCAAAAAGGCTTCTCTTCAGAGGGTACGGAGCATAAGCCAACAGAGTGGCTCTGGCAGGCAGTACCTGCTGGCACATGCACCGCCGTGGATGTATCGCCGCAGGCGGGCAAGCATAGGGCCAGGCCTCACCTGAAACCTTGTCCACAGAACATTGATTTGGAGCAGAAGGAAGAGGAACTGCCAGACCAAGAGCAGTGTGGCAGCACCAAGAGCCCGCCTCCCTCCTGAGCCCGAGGATGCCTCTCCCCTCACAGCTCCGGCTCTGAACTGAGAAACTTCATGACCTTCCACACCCAGCCCTCTACAGCCACCCCCTGTGCCGAAGGACAGGGACAGGGCATCACCATCCAGACCCTGACCGGGATTGGAGATCAATCCCTCTCTAGGGTTGGACAGAGAAGAGAATCTTGGAACCTGCTTCGTGTGTCTTTTAAATAAAAGGAAATTTTGGTGTTTTTTATTGTCTCCCAGAACAGTTAAAAGCCCAACTTCAGCATGAGGCATTCCTTCCCATTCCAAGCAGTGGTGGGACGTGGTGCCCGGGCAGCCAGGGCATAGACATGCCCTTCTCTCCAGTACCTGTGGCTCACTGATGTGCTTAGTGATCATCTTGTACGTCATTTCCACTGTATTTTTTATGTTTTCCTTTTACAATAAAGGTTGGATTACATAACCATTGAACACGTGCGTGTTTTGTGGGTCTGGTTTTCACTGGGCCAACAGCATGAAAGAATTTGCAGGTCTCCAGCCGCCATAGTGCAGGAGACTGCCCTGATGTCTGGGGTCACCCAGGTTAACTCTGTACTTACTGGGATAAAGACCACTCACTGCCACTGAGTGTTTTAAAAAGAATGAGTTGGGGGGTGGGGGGTGGGGAATGGGGAAAGAACAAACTTTTCCCCTCTAAGTTACAGATGCTTACTACAATTTCTATTTAAGAGATTAAAGCTGAACAAGGATTTACAGGAATGTGTTACTCTGGTGAGGTGGGCTTTTAAAAACAATAAAAACAAAACACCTTTGAGTTACTGTAAATAACAAGTATTTTTTAAATGTAATGACTTTATTGAGATGTATTTCAAATACCCTAAGGCTCACCATTGATATTGGTTTTACATAATCATTGTGCATCAGGGTCCTTCCAGGCAGAGCCTGAGGAGCCACCTCTTCACTAACTTACTGGGGCAGTTCTCTCAGAAAAACAGTGGGCTGGAGCAGGGCAGGAGCAGAAGCAGAAGCTGAGCAGGTGTGGGCTCAGCAGGGCCAGCTTTCATCTCCCTGCCCTCCTGCTCAGGGATGCTCTGCAGGACAAGCTGCCCCACAGATCCCACATGAGATCCCACAGGGTTTTGTCCAGTCATCCATGGGAGCAGGGGGTGGAGAGGTGGCTCACAGCCCCAGGCCAAGCACAGCAGCTCTGAGTTACCAGCACAAAGCAATTGTTCTGCAGGTTGCCAGCAACGTCCACACCACTCACCCTGCTGTTGCTCAGATCCACCTGCTTTGTAAAGTTCATTCTGTCTTGACTGATGCAAGAAACGCCACCCTCAAAATTTTTTTGGTAATAATTTATTGAATTGGAATTTACATAACCATTTTAACCCTTTGAGTGCCACCTGTCAATAAAGAGTGAACTACTAGCATCTAATAGTGACTGCAGGAGGAGCGCATTAGCGCTCCCGGCACTTTTGGCGAAAGACAGGAGGAGTGCGATCATGCTCCCTGGTACTCTAAGGGTTAAAGTAAATAATACAGTGCCATTTATACAGTTACAATGTTGAGCAACTCTTACCTCCAGTTCTAAAACATTTCCATCTCTTAAAAGTAAAACCCTTTACTCATTAAGTCATTTCTCCTTCAGCCCCTGGCAAGTACAAATCTGTATCTGTCTCTATAGATTTATCAATTCTGGACATTTCATATAAATGGAATGATACAATATGTCACCCTTTGTCCCTCAGTTGTATAATGTATCCAGATGTAACCATTTATCATGGTCTTCATTCCATGTCTGAATAACAATTCATCCTATCTAATAAAAGAGTGATATGCAAATTAACCATCACTCCATCACAAAGATGGTGGCAGCCACCGAGCTGAAGCAAGCAGGAGGTTTGGGTTGCCCACGGTGATGGAGGAAGCCAAGCTTCCCGCCTGCCCTGGCCAGCCCTGGCCAGTCAGCTCTGCTCAAGGCTACAAATTTTCCATTATAGAAGATAAATACATTCCAGATACCTGCTGAAAAAAAAGAAAAAAAGGACAGTCTGGGAGGTTGGGTCACCAGGGGGCGTGGCCAGCCTGAAAATGGCAATCAGCCCCTCACCCAGGCTGGCCACAGCCCCATGGGGTGAGGGTCCCCACTAGGGGAGCTTGATCAGCCTGCAAACAGCCATCAGCCCCTCCCCAGGCTGGCCAGGCACCACAGTGGGGACCCCCACACTGAAGGGGCTGTGGCCAGCCTGAAAACAGCCCTCAGCCCCTCACCCAGGCTGGCCAGGCACCACAGTGGGACCCCCCCCCCGACCCTGAAGGGGCTGTGGCCAGCCTGCAAACAGCCATCAGCCCCTCACCCAGGCTGGCCAGGCACCCCAGCGGGGACCTCCACCCTGAAGGGGCTGTAGCCAGCCTGAAAATGGCCCTCTGCCCCTCACCCAGGCTGGCCAGGCACCCCAGCAGGACCCCCCCCCCCAGCAGGTGGACATCCCCTGAGGGGTCCCAGACTGCGAGAGGGTGCAGGCCAGGCTGAAGGACCCCCACCCCCCGAAGTGCACACATTTTTGTACACTGGGCCTCTAGTTGTATTTATTAACAACAGTTTGTTTTCTGTTTTTCTTAATCCTCACCTGAGGATATTTTTCTATTGATTTTTAGAGTGGAAGAGAGATATAAAGACAGAAATATTGATGTGAGAGAACACATCAGTTGGTTGCCTCCTGCATGCACCCTGACCAGGGCCGGGCCAGGGAAGAACCTGCAACCGAGGTATATGCCTTTGACCGGAATCAAACCATGGACTCTTCAGTCCACAGGCCGCTGCTATATCCACTGAGCCAAACCCACTAGAGCCACAACAGTTTATTGTTTCCTAGTTGATGGACAGTTGGGCTGTCTCTATCTTTCAGTGACATGCTGTCACAGGTACTTATGTGAGCATCAGTCTTCAGTTCTTTGGTGTCTTAGCCAGCTAGGGTACACTAGTTCTGAGGCCTCCAAACTCAGATATGGACAGGGATCTTGTGTCCTGAAACTTTGCTAAACTCTTTTATTAACTTTACAAGTTTTTCTGTGCAGTCAGCCACTACCTGGTGCCACTCAACAAGAGCTACTGGGCAATCTGTAGATGGCTGTTATTTGTATTTGGCTTGGAAGTGCCCAGGCAAGGCCAAGTTGTGAAGCAAGGCAGGCTGGTGCTAGTGCCAGGTCTTGGGTTCTTATTGATAGGTTTGGGGCATGCTGATACCATCTGCTGCTTGTTTAAGAGATTGTAGGAAAGTCTGAAGCCTGAGCTAGGACAGGCCATTCATATGGAAAAGCCGCTGCAAACAGCTTGGGTGGGGCTGCAAGTAGGATGGGGTGGGATGTCAGGGAATCACCAGGGTGGAGCAGACAGTGTGAGCTAGGCTGATGGAAATTCAGATATGGCTGCCAGTCAGCTCTGGGACAGGAGAGGTCCCAGCATAGGAACAATGACCCCCTCAGAGCACCCCCCTCCGGGAGAAATCTGTTCCTGCCCCAATGCCAGACAATCCAGTTCCTCTCAGTATTTCTCTGGTCCCCCCAATGCCACCACCCAGGACTAGAGCTCAGAGGGATAGAGTCCAAGTAAGTCTGTGTGTTGGCCCTTTAAGAGGAACTGCCTAGGTCTCCAGCAACTTCCGTATGTCATTGACCCACACTCCCCACTGGTTTTTACAACGCAAAGTTACAGGGACTTCTCTTCCCTGCTCTGGAACTCTGGGCTGGGGGTCTCATATGGGGCTGGGACCCCTTGCTTCTCAAAGGAGGCCTCCAAAGCAGAGATCTCCCTCCCAATTAAAAACACATGTCAGAGCAGCCAGGTCCGCGCCTCTGTCTCTCCATGTCTTTCTTCTTTACTTCTCTAGTTGTAGGACTTCCATTCAGCCAGATTTCAGGCAGTGCTGAATAATGATTGTTCTATATTTTAGTTGAAATTTTGATGTGGTTGTGGGAGGTGGCAAGTACCTGCATTTACCTCTGCCACCATCTTGGTTCTCCTCTCACTAATTCTTTTTCCTTTCTGTTTTAAATATATTTTTACTGATTTCAGAGAGGAAGAGAGAGGGAGAGAGAGAGAAACATCAATGCTGAGAGAGGCTCATTGATCAGCTGCCTTCTGCATGCTCCACACTGGGGATTGTGCTTGCAATTTGGGCCTGTGCCCTGACTGGGAATCGAAACCTGACCTCCTGGTTCATAGGTCGATGCTCAACCACTGAGTCATGCTGGCCAGGCTTTTTTTTTTTTTTTAATCCTCGCCCAAGGATATGCTTTCATTGATTTTAGAGAGAGAGGAAGGGAGAGAGAGAAACATCAATGTGAGAGAGTAACATTGATTATTTGCCTCCTATATGCAGCCAGATAGGGATCAAACCCTCAAACTAGGTCTATGCTCTGACCAGGAATCAAACCTGCCACCTTTGGGTATACAGGGCAGGCTCCAACCAACTAAGCCACCTGGCCACGGCCCAGCACTATTTGTTGAAGGCACTCCCTTTGAATGGTTTTGCCACCCTTGTCAAATATCAATTGGTCATAGTTGTATGTGTTTATTCTGGACTCGCACTGCTATTCCTTTGGTTTGGACGTCTATCCTTATCCCAATACTGAATGTTTTAATTGCTGTAGTTCTGCAGTACTGTTTTAAAATTGGGAAGTGTGAACCCTTTACCTTTATTCTTTTTAAAGATTGTTTTGACATCTGTGTCATGCCAGCACGGCCAAGGGTGAACCTGAGTGGGGGCAGTTGAAAGGCTTAGACAAGACAGACAAGAGAGTGAAAGCTGGGTCTCGGTAGGATGCTGCTTCTCTGAGAGACAGCGACAGCACCCACAAGCCGTGTCTTTATATTATAGCCAGATTCCACGAGGCAAAGTAAGGGGTTGGTCAAGATGTTTACAACATTCTCGTGGGTTTTGATCCTACTCAATTACATGCACCTGAACTCTATCAAGCCCACATCACTCAGGCATGTGGGGTCATGTGTTTGGACCATAGGTTCAAGCTTGCAGCTATAGCTATTGGCTAGAATTGTGCTGGGAGGGCCCTGCCCTCCAGGGTGGGACTTGCACGTGGCCATGAGAGGACTGTGCCCTCTCATTAGTCCCAGGCTTGAACCTGTCCAAAACACTGTAGCTGCTCCCCACAACATCTTAACACTATTCAGTCTTCTAATCAATGAACACTGAGTATCCATCCATTTATTTTGGTCTTTAATTTCTCTTGGCGATGTTTGCAGTTTTCATGTACAAATCTTTCCCCTCTTTTTGTTGTTGTTAATTTTCACCCAAGGATATTTTCCCATTGGTTTTTCAAGAGAGTGGAAGGGAGGGAGAGGAGAGAAAGGAACATCGATGAGATAGAGACATTGATCAGTTGTCCCCTGTACACACCCCAATCAGGATCAGGGATCAAACCCACAACCCAGGCACATGCCCTTGACCAGGACTCAAACCCATGACCCTTCAATGTGTGGGCCAATGCTCTAACCACTGAGTAACACTGGCCAGGGCCAAGTCTTCCACCTCTTAATTAAATTTCTTTCTAGGTATTTTTTGGATGCTATTTTCTTTTTTGAGTTTTCATTGCTTGTTATAGAAACACAGCTGATTTTAGTGTGTCGATCTTATGCCCTGAAACTTTGCTAAATTCTCTTATTAACTTTAGTAGTTTTTCTGTGAGTACTTTGGGATTTTCCATACATAGAATCATCATGGATATATGGGAAAAAAAGTTTCACTTCCTAATCTGGATACCTTTTTAAAAAAATATATGTTTTATTGATTTTTTTTACAGAGGAAGGGAGAGGAATAGAGAGTTAGAAACATCGATGAAAGAGAAACCTTGATCAGCTGCCTCCTGCACACCCTGCACTGGGGATGTGCCCCCAACCAAAGTACATGTCCTTGACTGGAATCGAACCTGGGACCCTTGAGTCCGCAGGCCGACACTCTATCCACTGAGCCAAACAGGTTAGGGTATGGATACCTTTTATTTTGTTTTCCTGCCTAATTTCTCTGACTAGAATTTCTAGTACTATTTGAATTAAAGTTGCAGGTATCCTTGTCTTATGCCTGGTTTTAGGGGGAAATTTTTCAGTGTTTCAAAACTGAAAACAATGTTATTTATGATTTTTTCATACGGCCTTTGTCATGTTGTAGATGTTCTCCTCTATTTCTAATTTTCTGAGTGCTTTTACTGTTAATGCTTTTTTGGCATCAGTCAAGATGACTGTGTGGTTTTTTCAACCTCAATCTAGCAATGTGGTCTATTACATTGATTAATTTTTGTATATTGAACCACCCTTGCATTCCTGTGATAAATCCCATGTGTTCATGGTGTATAATTATTTTAATTCAGCAATACATTAAAAAGATCATTCACAATGATCAAGTGGGATTAATTCATGAGATGAAAATTTGATTCAGTATTTTCAAATCAATTAACATCACATAAACAAAATGAAGGATAAAAATCATATACGCATATCAATAGATGCAGAAAGCATTCCACTTCTGAGTGTTCACCCAAGAAGTGGAAGCACATGTTTATACAAATGTTCCCACACAGAAACCAGAGGTAGGTCCTTTGTGATTTGTTACCAAGAATATAGTTTCGGATTTGGCGGTGAGGAGAACTTGCGCTGGCTGAGGCCTGTTGGCAGGGCCTTGCCGGAGATGGACAGCCGAATTCCTTATGACGACTACCCAGTGGTTTTCCTCCCTGCCTATGAGAATCCACCAGCATGGATTCCTCCTCATGAGAGAGTATACCACCCTGACTACAACAATGAGTTGACCCAGTTTCTGCCCCGAATCGTCACACTGAAGAAGCCCCCTGGAGCTCAGTTGGGATTTAACATCCGAGGAGGAAAGGCCTCCCAGCTAGGCATCTTCATCTCCAAGGTGATCCCAGACTCTGATGCACATCGAGCAGGACTTCAGGAAGGGGACCAAGTCCTAGCTGTAAATGATGTGGATTTCCAAGATATTGAGCATAGCAAGGCTGTTGAGATCCTGAAGACAGCTCGTGAAATCAGTATGCGTGTCCGCTTCTTTCCCTACAATTATCATCGCCAAAAAGAGAGGACTGTGCACTAGAGAGCTGCAACCCACAACCCTTCACATGAAAGCTTCTAGGACAAGCTGGGCAGGCCTCAGGGAAACCACATAGTCTCAGACATTTCCGAGACTCCCGTAGGACCCTGTTTTCCCTCCTCTCCCTCCTATTCTCTCCTCCAAAAAGTAAAATGCCATGCTGAAGAAAAAAAAAAAAGAATATAGTTTCTACAGCAAATCCCACAAGGTAACCTGTTTCTTGATGAATTTTCTATGCATTAATGATGAATGACTTCCATTTTTCCCATTTCCATTTAAAAATTACAGTCATTGGGATGTTTACTCTGATCAAGTTCACAATGAGAAATCCCTCCCCTCCGTTGGTATTGTACATCTGTTATTCCTGACAGGCCCACCTTTCTGGAGTTGGACTTATACCTGTGTACTTTCAGTTGCTGTCAAGCATTTTGTTATTGTACCTAGCAGTTAAGACTCATCATGAATTCTATTTCAACAAATACTTATCATTTGCCTGACCTTCCCACAAGGGAAGTCTCTGATGGTGTACCCGAAAGCCTCACTCACACTTCCCTCCAGGTGGACATCCACGTGTCCACCACCACAACCGTCCATGAGGAGACAGGATGAACTAAGGACAAGGGTTCAAGCATGTGCAGGGGAGAGGGCTGAAGAATCCATTCTGGGTCCCAGAAGGCTCCGCAGAGAAGGGGTGAGGGGAACTCCTGGTACAGGGCTCCTCCGCTGCTTGCCCAGACTCCTCTATGCCCCCCGATGCCCACGTCGAGGCACAACCTGCCCCACCACTTCCACAGGCAGGCCCACTAGCTCTGGCTCTGGCTCAGGAATACCCAGGGAGGGCAAGAGTGGGTCCTGTGTTGCTGCAGTTACTGTCTCTGCTCTTTGGACCATGTGCCTCATAATTTGGCTCCTGTCTTGTCCTGTGACCAGCACACTGGGTTTTGTTCAATGTTTAGCAGGTGACTAGTGTCTGGCACCAGGGTTAAGAAATGAGCTTTAGAAGAGTCAGTCAAAACCAATGGAATGGAAAATCATGCCAGCTCCAATCTGAGCAATGCCAGCTCTTAGCCAACATGATAGAATTTGTTGTTTTTTTTTAATTTTTATTTAAACAAATGTCACCACACTACAGAGCTGTGGGCAACTAAGCCTCCTGTGTGGCCTAACCATTTCAGGGGTCATAAGTGAACAAACAGTGGGCACCTAAGTGCCGCTTGCAGGTGAGTATAATGTTGTCCAGCAGCACCTCATCGCCAGCCCACATGCATGTGCGTTTCCAGGTCAGCTCTGCCCTGCATCTTCCCAAGGCCACGTAGCTGGTGAGGGCAGAACAGGGGGTTTGTTTGTACCCAGGCAGATGGGCGAGTCTGGAAAACAAAGACTCATGGCTGCTTCCTCTGTCCACCTTGCAGCCCAAGCAAGAGGAGAACAGTCCCTCAGCCTCTTGCACCCAGGCTTCCTCCACGTGCTCCTGCACCATCATCCTGGGACTATCTTGCACCTGACACACAGCTTCCTGGACCTGGGCACCTGGGTGCTCGCCAGGAGCCAGGAGTGTTTTTTAACCCCACGAAGACAGTTTGATTTCTGACCCCACCGGAGTGGACAGCTGACCGACCCCATCGGAATTTCTTTCCCAGGAATTTGCAAGTGGACACAAGTGATTCTGGTTGAGTGCAGACTTCAGGTGGTTGGCTACTCTACAGAAAGTCCAGAAGGGGGTTGTTCCATAGGCTCCTCACTATTCCTGGTGTCTGCTGCTGGCCCTTCCTATTGGTTCTGTGCGACACCTTTGCATCCTCATAACACCTCATTTTCCCTCATCACTTAAATAGCTTAACTTGGTTTCTCTCTCTTATGACAGAAGGTCTTAAAATAAGGACTCCCAAATGGTAAGGAAACCATTAAGAGCTCACTCACACAGGTATCCAAAAGTACCTGCCATTGCAACCCTGGAAAGCTCTGGAAAATCATAATTTTTCCAATATGCTTGAATACAGGAAGTAATAGAGTTGAGCCACAGGCCAGAAATGAGCTTGAACAGACAGTCTCCTGCCAGAGCAACAGCAAGTTGGGTCTGTGGTGGACATTCGTCACTTAGCTGCCCAGTCACCAGACACCCTTTGTGTTCTGGGGACCCCACCCTTCCACACCCAGTCCTCTCATGGATCTGTCTCCATACACTAAGACAGTGTGTCTCCCCTGGAGCTGCTCCACACCCTTCTTCCCAGTCAGACCACCTTATAGGAGCTTTTTCCAGACCTCACCCCCACTGATTTAATGAACAGAGGACTAAGTGAGAAAGACCATCCCTGACCCACGTGCCCAGGTCAATTTGTTCATTTTGAAAATCAAGGTTAAAAAACACAATTGACATAATGTACAACAATCCACCTGTTGAAGTGTGAAGGAGGGTAGAGTTGATGTGGGTTTGGGTTCAGTTGGGGAGGGCAGATAAGAAAAAATCCAGGAGATTAAAAATGGCGGCAGAGTAGGAGGCTGCTGCATGGACATGCTCCCAGGAACAAGCTGGAATTACAACTGAAATACAAAAAGGCTTCCTGAACAATCAATAGAAAACTCACAAAAGAGAACCTTGATACCCAAGGACCGAAGGTGGACACCGCATAGAGACTGGTAGGAGGGGCGGAGGCATGAAAGGGCTGGCTGGGCACCCACAGATGGCAACTGAAGTCTCAAAGAGATATTTCAGCTGTTGGGGAGGGGGAGCCACTGAGAACTCTGGAAACTAATCCTGAAGCTGGGCTCCCCAGCAGAGAGCACCAAACTGAGGAGGGTACCCACATAACATCTAGCTGTGAAAAGCAGTGGGGTGCTGTCTGCCAGGGAGTGGCAGCTGAAAGTTTGGGCACCCTCTTAAAGGGCCAACACACAAAAATTCCCTGTAGAGCCATCCACTTGGTGTTTTGGCAGAGGGAGTGTGAAGTAGACTGGAGCTGTGAGAGCAGAAAGAAGGTTGACACACCCTATTGGAAAACACCTTGCCATGAGGCCACTTTAGAGATTAAAAATAACAATTAGCCTCCAGGTAGAAGCAACTGCCCCACCCTGTTGAAAAAACTCTTACCACACCTGAGGATGATTGCCTGGGGGTAATTCAAGTCAGCATCCTATTAGTCTGTAGACAGAGGCAGTCTCTGGAGACTTTGAGTCTTTGCCTGATCCAATTAGTCAGAAGCATCCTTTAACACTGCCCTGCACTAGAGATTGAGAGGTGTAGAGAATCTACCTAATACATAGTCACAAACAAAAACAACCAAAATGAGGAAACAAAGAAACAACCCCAAATAAAAAAACTAGCAAATTCTCCAGAAGAAGAGATGAATGAAGCAGAGATAAGAAATTTTTCTGAAACAGAGTTCAGAGTAATGATGTTAAAAATGCTCAACAGTATGAAAAAAGATATAGTAATTATGAAAAGAGAACAGTCTGAGATAAAGAATGACATAACACATTGGAAGGAATACACAACAGATTAGGGGAAGCTGAGGATTGAATCAGTGAATTAGAAGACAGGTAATATCTATATCAATTAGAGAACCAAAAAGAAAAGACAATTAAAAAACAGGAGGACAGCTTCAGAGAGCTGTGGAACAATGTGAAACGTAACACCATTAGAATAGTATGTGTGCCAGAAGAGGCAGAAAGGGAGAAAGAAATAGAGAAGATGTTTGAATAAATAATGGTAGAAAACTTCCCTAACCTGGTAAAAGGAAAAGTCACAGAAATTCAGGAGACACAGGAAACCCAAACAAGAAGAACCCAAACAGATCCACACTCAGACACATAATTAAAATGTCAAAAATTAAATACAAGGAGAAAATCTTAAAGGCAACAAGAAAAAAGAAAACTGTTGCCTACAAAGAAGTTCCCATAATGCTGACACCTGATTTCTCATCAGAAACTCTACAGACCAGAAAGTACTCAATGTAATGGAAAGCAAGGATCTGAGACTAAGATTACTGTATCCAGCAAGGCTATCATTCAAAATAGACGGTCAAATAAAGAGCTTCCCAGACAAAAAAAAAAAAAAAAAAAAAAGGCTAAAGGACTTCATCACCACCAAGCCAGCATTACAAGAAATGCTAAAGACATTGCTGTAAGGGATTGCTGAGAAGAAGAAACAGGGAGAGAAACCGAGCCATACAGAATAAAATGGTTATCGCTTCTCGACCCTTTGGCTAAGATCAAGTGCAGAATAAAATGGCTATAAATAAGTACCTCTCATTAAAAACCCCAAATGTAAATGGATTAAATGCTCCAATCAAAAGGTGTAGGGTAGCTAAATGAATACAAAAACATGACCCAACTATATGGTGTCTACAAGAAACCCACATCAAAACAAAAGACACAGCCGAAACCGGTTTGGCTCAGTGGATAGAGCGTCGGCCTGTGGACTGAGGGGTCCCAGGTTCGATTCCGGTCAAGGGCATGTGTCTGGGTTGTGGGCATATCCCCAGCAGGGGATGTGCAGGAGGCAGCTGATCGGTGTTTCTCTCTCATCGATGTTTCTGACTCTCTGTCTCTCTCCCTTCCTCTCTGTAAAAAATCAATAAAATATATTTAAAAAAAAAAAAAAAAAAAAGACACACACACAGGATGAAAGTGAAGGGATGGAAAAAAATTTTCCATGAAAATGGAAAAGAAAAAAAAAGCTGGAGTAGCAATACTCATATCTGACAAAATAGACTTTAAAAGAATCATGCTAAGCAAAATAAGCCAGTCAGAGAAAGATAAATATCATATGATCTCACTCATTTGTGGAATGTAATGAACAACATAAACTGATGAACAAAAATAGAGCTGGAAGGAGGGGAATATACTAGATTATAATAGAAGTAACCCTGTTATTTGCAGATTTTTAATATTTCTTATAACTTTTGTGATGTCATAACATGTTAGTACAGTTTTGGTAATATTATTATACTTAAAATCCATTTATTCTTGAAATATTAATGTTTATTGCATGTAATATTATATGTAAAATCATTTTTCTTGAATAATTGGTGTTTATTGCATGTTACAATATCATTTAAAATCGTTTTTCTTGAGATATTAATGTTTATTGCATGTAACATTATTTAAGATCATTTCTCTTAGCCAGACCGGTTTGGCTCAGTGGATAGAGCGTCTGCCTGCAGACTGAAGGGTCCCAGGTTCGATTCCGGTCAGGGGCACGTGCCTTGGTTGCGGGCACATCCCCAGTGGGAGGTGTGCAGGAGGCGGCTGGTCGATGTTTCTCTCTCATCGATGTTGCTAACTCTCTATCCCTCTCCCTTTCTCTCTGTAAAAAATCAATAAAATATATTTTTTTAAAAAGATTATTTCTCTTGAAATATTAAGGTTTATTGCATGTAACATTAAAAAAAAATGAGGAGTTAAAATCAGAGCCTGACTCTACCCAGTGAGTGATTGTGACCATGGAACTGTGTTTTTATACTTTTAAGCTTATGTTTGCTTTTTCTGTTATTGGGTCTCTTTCTATGGAGTAAAGAGAACAGTCAATCTCTTAGGCAATCTCAGAAGGCACGAGGCTAGGAAGAGACTGAAAGTAAGCCAGAGAAGGGGGAGTGTTTGTTGGAAGCAACAGGTAGTGTTTTAGAACAGAACTGAATGTGAGATAACCCAGGGCACGGGGTAGGGATAAAGGATGTGATAATAGTAGAAATTTGTATGTGTTGGACTCTTACCAAGCACTGATACAGTCTATATCTAAAAGGGAGATGCCCAGTTTAAAAAAAAAAAGGCAAATACAACCAAAATCCTCTGTTAAACTAAATGAGTCCCCACCAAAGTCTATCATATTCTCAGAGATTCCTATACAAAATCCATGATAAGGCCCAATGAAATTATATATATATATATATATATTTCAGAGAGGAAGGGAGAGGGAGAGATAGAGACATCAATGATGAGAATCATTGGTCAGATGCCTCCTACACACCCCCAACTGGGGAGTGATTGAGTCTACAACCCATGTATGTGCCCTGACTGGGAATCGAACCATGATCTCCTGGTTTATAGGTTGATGTTCAACTGATGGGGAATATAAGACTTTCGGGGGGGTCGGGGGGGGGGGGGAGCAAGACCTGTTTTCCTAATTATTCCCAGTTTACAAAGGGACCATGAGCAAAGAATGTAGCTGCTTAGCTGGAGGGGAGGTCACTAGCACCACCTGGACCAGGCATTTAGAGACAATCTAACTTGCCCATTCTGACTGACTCAGGAGGGGCTGTGGAAGCCCACCACAAAAGCCTGGTAGTTAGAAAACAGATAGAAAGCAAAGAAACCGAAGGGTATAAAGGGAAAGCTTCCTCCATATTCACAAACTCAGGATTTGGAGAACTGACCCTGAGTCACTGTCCTAGTACATGTGAAACATCTGAAAATGAATGGGTTTACCCTGGACCTCTGAGTCCTCCCTGTGTATTTTTCAGTCGCCTGGTAAATTCCGTAACACGACCACTGGGACGTGCCGGCCTGGCAAGGCTCATTTTTAACATGTACCATTAGGTGATTCTATTGTATGTGGTCCACACACTTTGACAACTCACACTTTGAGAAACACAGTTCTATGAATATTTTATTTTATTTTTCTACTAGAGTCCCGGTGCACAAAAATGTGTGCACTCGGGGGGGAGGGGGGTCCCTCAGCCCGGCCTGTGCCCTCTCGCAATCTGGGACCCCTCGGGAGATAACAACCTGCTGGCTTAGGCCTGCTCCCGGGTGGCAGAGGGCAGGCCCAATCCCTAGGTACATCCCCTGGTCGGGCTCAGAGCAGGGCCGATTGGGGATTTGGGGCACCACCCCCTGTCATGCACAAAGCAGGGCGGATCGGGAGGTTGCGATGCCACCCTCAGTCATGCTCAGGGTAGGGCCAATTGGGGGGTTGGGGCACCGCCCCCTGTCACACTCAAGGCAGGGTCAATGGGGAGGTTGCGGTACCACCCCGTCACGCACAGAGCAGGGCCAATCAGGGGGTTGGGGCACTGCCCCCTGTCATGCACAGAGCAGGGCCGATCAGGGGGTTGGGGCGCCGCCACTCTCACACTCAGGGCAGGGCCAATGGGGAGGTTATGGCTCTACCCTGTCACACACAGAGCAGGGCCCGTGGGGGGCAGGGGTTGGGGCGCTGCACCCTGTCACACACAGAACTGCAGGGCGATCAGGGGGTTTGGGCGCTGCCCCCTATCACGCTGATCCCGGTGCCGGGAGGCCTCGCAGCTCCGCTGATCCCGGTGCTGGGAGGCATATTACCCTTTTACTATATAAGGTAGAGGCCTGGTGCACGGGTGGGTGCTGGCTGGTTTGCCCTGAAGGGTGTCCTGGATCAGGGTGGAGGTCTCCACTAGGGTGCCTGGCCAGCCTGGGTGAGGGGATGAGGGCTGTTTGCAGCTGGTCACACATCCTTCAGGATGGGGGTCCCCACTGGGGTGCCTGGCCACTCTGGGTGAGGGGCTGATGGCTGTTTTCAGGCTGGGGGTGATTGAAGCTCCCAACCACTCCTTTTTTTCTTTTTTTTATTCTGGGCCAGCTTTAGCTTTGAGGCTTGACTCCAGCTCTTTGGCCTCCGCTGCTGAAATTAGGTTTCTGGACTTTGCTTACAATGTTGCGATCCTGCTGGCTGAAGCCCAGGGACTAAAGCAGGTTTCTGGGATTTTGTTTAGCTTCTATA
Source organism: Myotis pilosus (assembly GCA_036010255.1). Taxonomy (NCBI): domain Eukaryota; kingdom Metazoa; phylum Chordata; class Mammalia; order Chiroptera; family Vespertilionidae; genus Myotis; species Myotis pilosus. The sequence goes on along the minus strand of JASKON010000032.1, from coordinate 8,748,137 downwards.
TTTGTTACATAGTTGCTTAGAGTTGCAGTTCAGAGGCCTGCAGCGGCAGGCGGGGAACGTTGGAGTCCTCCGTCACTGAAGCAAGCAAGCCTCATGTTAGTTTCAAGCTGCCTGGCTGCCAGCCGCCATCTTGGCTGGCAGTTAATTTGCATATTGCCCTGATTAGCCAATGGGAAGGGTAGCGGTCATATGCCAATTACCATGTTTCTCTTTTATTAGATAGGATGAATTTTTTATAATTAATTATTCTGCTTTTAAAATAAAAATAGATGTTTTTTGAGAAATAAAGACAATTTTTTTAAAAAGTCCAGAAAACATCTCTTCTTAGAGAAATATTGCTTTATTTCCTTATTCATCTTTCTTTTCCTCCCACGGGAGTGAAGGTTTCACTAGGCCTTTTGACAGTAGGGTCAGCTCTTGGAGGCCTGTGGCCTCCATTTCCTCATGGCCTCTTCCCATAAAACTCCTCGTGTTCCCCTTCAGGGTCTCTATGAGTTGCTGGAGTCGTTTGGCAAAAGAAGGAGCTTCGGTAGGTTTAGTGAAAGGTGGAGGTGGTTGGGGTGGTGTTGGAGGGGGTGGAGGTGGGGATAGGGCTGGGGGTCGGAGTAAGGGTGCGGTTGGGGGTTGGGGTGGGGGTAGGGCTGGGGGTCGGGGTGAGGCTGGGGCTGGGAGTCGGGGTGGGGCTGGGGCTGGGGGTCGGTGTTGGGGTAGGGCTGGGGGTCGGGGTGGGGCTGGGGCTGGGGCTGGGGGTCGGTGTTGGGGTAGGGCTGGGGGTTGGGGTGAAGGTGGGGCTGGGGGTCGGGGTGAGGGTGCGGCTGGAGGTCGGGGTCTGGATGCAGGTGGCCTGACAGGAAGTGGTTGAGGAAAGTGTTGGAAGTACCAAGGAGGGTTAGCAGAAGGGACTTGAGTGGGGTTTGTGGCAGTACTGGGAGGGGCAGGGGTGCCCTGCTGAGCCGGCTGAGCCATCTGCAAGGCCTGGATACCAATCTTGGAAGCAATCCATGTCAGATAGGGCCAGGTGGACGTGTAGATTCCGGGGCGCTTGGCTCGGGCACAGCCTACCCCCCAGCTCGTGATTCCCACGACCACATAGGCGTCCTCTGAGCCTCTGCACATGAGCGGCCCACCACTGTCCCCCTGCCAGAAGGACACGGGAGTCACTCTCCGCTGAACCAAGAGCCACTTCTCCCTGTCGCCCAGGAGGGCCACAGGCTCTGGGCAGACAACTTCTGCAGCCATACAGTTTTCCGCTCCCAGAAACGCAGCTGGCTGTGGTGGAGGGTCTGTGGGGATGTGACGGGCGTGGCCACCGAGGGTTTCCCCCCCAGGGAGGAGGAGATGAGGAACGCATGTGTCCGTGCAGGCACATGTGAGCGCGTGTGTAAGTGATTGGAAGGGTTTATATTCTGGGGAAGGACATACACGTTCTGTCTGGAGCCGTGTTTTGGTGATGTGATCATTGTGTGAGGGTGGGAGAAGGTGCTAAAGGTGGGGGTTGGTTCTTTGTAGGGGCAGCTGGTGTTGTCACCGCCCATGTTCATTGTGACCGTAGACATGCGACCAGGAAAAGGGTCACTAGATCAGGTCCCCTGAGTGCATGGAGCTGAGGGATCCAAAAAGGAGGTGGCCATACGGGCCTGGGCATCCCCAGGACAGTTACCTGGCAGGTGTCAATGTTGCCTTCAGGATAGCCCGCGCACACGTTGGTGGAGCGAATGCGCCCTCTGTACAACAGGGTTGAGTTGCACAGGTTGAGGTCGAGGATGTCCACTCGCGCCTCCTGCAGCACAGGTGACATCTTGCGGTCTACAACCAGGGACTCGGTGGTCAGTGATCTCGGAGACACGCTGAGGAAAGCCCTGCTACCTCCCTGCACAGAGCCCTCCTCATCCTGAAATGCTCGATTTAAACCCAGACCCACCCTCCCCTTCACACAGCAGACAAGCGAGGGGTGGGGCAGTGTCCCAGGGCTCATGCCTAGAGGGGGGACAGAGAAAGAGTCTGGACAATGGACAGAGGGATGTGGGGTGGGCGGTGTCACTGAGATGTATGTTCGTGGTAGCTGATGGACCGTGGAGGGGAGTTGGCACCAGGCTGTGTTGAGCACTGTGGGGCCCACGGGTGTCGTGTCACGTAGTCCCCGCAGCAACTCATGGCTTCTGCACGGCAGCTCCCTGCCCACTCAGGAGCCTGGAGCACCACCTGCCTGCATTGCAGCAGGGATGTGCTGTGGCCTGGATTCAGAACCAAGTCCAGTTCTGGCTGTAGTCGCCCTCCCTGTGGTCCCCGTCAGGACTCCTCCACCCTCTTGGACAGGACCCCCCAGGTGGGCTGGCGAGCCCCGCCCCATGAGCAGGCCCCTCTCTGTTCCCAGGAAGTCATGAAAGAGAAGAAAGGGGCAGCCCTGTCAGCACCAAGTCAGACCTTCCTGTGCAGATACTCTGTGGGGGCCCCGGGGTTGGGAAGGGCCAGCCTGTCTGCACGGGAGCAAGTCGGCCACACAGACTTGCTTGAGCGCCACCAGCTGCCCCCTCTTTGTCAGGGGGCCCCACAAACAGAGGTCCTGATGGCAGCCCCTGCTCTGGCCCCACAGCCCAGAGGGTGGGTTTGAACACCCACCATCTGCAGCGCAGACGGGGGCGTAGACAGGTAAGGCCTGGCGGAGGGGCGGGTGTGGACCGTGCTACGTGGGCCAGAAGGGAAGACAGGACCCCACGGAGCACGTGGGTGGGGCGAGGCACACAGCCGATGGCTCTGATGTTTCCAATCCCTTCGGCCCCACCTTCCCTGACCCCCAAGCGGTGTGCCCAGTCAGCGCATGCTCCGCCCTGGGGTAGGGGTGACACTGAGATAGCGACCACAGAGGCTCCTTAGCCAATGAGCTGCCTGTTCTGTCTATGGCAGAGCCTGAGCCCAGAGAGCCAGAGATTCGTTGTGAAGAGCCTGGTGTCCTCAAGCAGAGAAGAGTTTTCTGGATCCCCAGGCCCTGTTTCACAGGACGCATGCTGACAGCCCACCCTCCTCAATGGGAAAGGAGAGGGCTGCAGAGTGGGTTCCACGGACAGGTGGAAAGGAAGGTGTGGAGGAAGGAGGGCACAGGAGGGGGAGCCTGAGATTTCTTTAAGACCCAGCCTTAGGTGAGGGGGACTGAGGGGGAATGTGTATGCCAAAAAAACGATAGAAATCCCATTAGGTTTAGAGGGATTCTAGGATGAAAGAGGCCTTGCAAGACATCCAGGCTGCAGCTGGAGCCTGCACTCCCCAGCAACACGAACCCTGACATCAGCCTCTGGGACTGCATGCACCCCGGAGGCTGGTGGTTGGGCGGGTGGGCAGGGCAGGTCCAGGGAGGAAAGGTCAGAGGTCAGCAGAAGCCAGTGGTAGCCAGGGCACCTGCGGGAGACACTTTTCCTGGGGAGACAGGTGGCAACCCTATCAGAAACTGAGCAAGCTTCAGGGAGGGGATGAAGAGTTAGGGAAGAATCCTGAAATTACTGATTTTGGGGGTAGCAACAAAAGCTGAGTTTTAAACTCCACAAGTTGAACAGCCTGGAATTAGAAAGCCTAAAGGGTCTGTTATCAGGTAACAGAAGAGCATGAGAGGTAAGTTAGCGTCAATCATATCTTCACATCCCTGGTGTGACTGGGTGACAGTCAGGCAGCCCCCTGTGCAAAGCCCTGCCCTGCCGGCTCAACCTTCCTGCCACGGAGACAGAGACGGCAGACACCCCCCACCCCCCGCCCTCCTCCCTCTCCCTTCTGCAGGGAAACCCTACAGCAGCTGTGATGGGTGGGGAGGATTTGGGAGCTATGACTCCCAAGGGTGGGGGTAGACGGCCTGGGCTATGGCCTTTCCATTCACAGGTGGGGAAACTGAGGCCAGAGAGAGAAAGGACCGGCCTGCGGCCACAAAACCCCACTTAGAGCTTCTCTCCCCGTTTCAAAAATGCAGCACCAGTGGCCCTGGGCAGGCACTCGGCTCTCGCTCTCAGTTTCTCCAGCTGGAAAGGGGCAGAGGTTGCACCCACCCAAGGCCCCCCACATACCCTTTCACCTCACAATGCGCTGAGGGAACGCTGCGCAATGCCCCCCGGAAGCCTCTCCTGGACTCACCGTTCTCCCTTAAGAACCCCCAGCCAGTCACCCAGCAGGACTGGGACGCTCTGGGCGGGCCGGCCTTAAATGGAGGCAGGCAGCCCGGTCCAACGAGGCTCCCACAGACCACGGGAGGGGTGACCTTCATGAGAGCAATGTCGTTGGCCTCTGAGATGGAGGAATATCTCTCGTGAAGGATGATTTTCTCCACAAATCTCTCCTGGAGGGGTGCTTTCACGGGCCCGGTGCTGCCATACTCGAGTTCCCTTGCTCCGAAAATCAGTCTCCAGTCGTATGGTTTTCTGTGCGCACAGAGGGACCAGGTCATTCCCGCCCGGCATCTGGCACCGGCTGCGCCCGAGAGCCTCAGCCCTCTCCTCGCAGGGGTCCCCTCCACATGCTGTCGGGTGGCCGCTGGGCCCCGAGCCCCAGGACACTCTACATGGAGACACGCCCCCCCGGAAGAAGGTCCCTGACAAGAGCCCTTGGGAAGACCCCCTGCCCGCTCCCACACCTACTTATTGAGCCTGAAGCAGTGAGCAGCGGTGAGTACCCACTGGGCATTCAGCAAGGTGCCTCCACAGGCATGGTACCTCCGGCTGTTGTGGTATGTGAAGACCTGCAGGCTGACCATCCAGGGCCACGCCCCGTGAGCGGCAGCCTGGCCTCCGACCACACGTGTGGTCGCTTGTAGGGTCTGCCTGAACGGTAGCCCACAGGAGCCACTGAGGAGAGACCACGGGCATAGATGAGACCGAGAGCAGACACAGCCTGTCCTTGTGCCTCAACTGAGGGCAGGGATATGGGGTTTAAGAGCAGGAAAGATCACCCGGCCAGCGTGGCTCTGTGGTTGAGCATCGACCTGTGAACCAGGAGGTCACAGTTCGATTCCCGGTCAGGGCACATGCCCGGGTTGCAGGCTCGATCCCCAGTAGGGGACATGCAGGAGGTAGCCAATCAATGATTCTCTCTCATCATTGGTATTCCCATCTCTTTCTCCCTCTCCCTCCCTCTTGAAATCAATAAAAATATTTTTTTTTGAAAAAAAAATCTTAAAAAATGTGGGGAAGATCTGGGAACACGAAGGCAACTTTTGGTGTAGGGCCAAAGGGGGTGTCATGAGGGCCATGTTGTGGGGCTGTGACGAGGCAGGAGCCACAGACTCCAGGAAATGTAGTGAGGGCTGTGATTTCTTGGGTCTTGTGGGTGTAGCCACAGGTGGGGGGAGAGAGTGCCACAGGCAGCTGGGAAGATGGACAGTGAGGGCCATAGAAGTTGGGGGCCAGGGGCTCGGGGAGGCTGGCATGGGAGTGCAGGGTGCCATGGCCTGGGGTCTTCAAAACCAGACTTTGGGGCTCAGGATTAGCTTAGGCAGTGACAGGAGAGGTGAGGACCTTATCTTGTCAGTGTAGGGAGGCAGTGGGGGTCAAGAGGTGGGATCGGTGTCACAGGTGAGAGGCCATACTAGTTTGGGACTTATTGGCATGTGGGGTATCCTGGAGGCTGTGGGGTCTTCAGGGGTGTGAAGGCCCTAGAGCTACAGCAGATTGATGCTTTGGGACTCATCCACAGGCTGGGGCATCTCATGTCTGCGGGATTGGTGAGCATCAGGATGTAGGTGTATGGGTAGATCCCCGTGCTGTGCATGCCCTCAGAGTTGGGGGTCTGTCTCAGGACCCAGGGCAGCTGGGCCCAGGACTCTGGGCTGAGGATGCTGGGAGCAGGGAGTCTGAGTCGAGCTGTGGGTCTCCAGGGGACTGCGAAGGCCCCAGCATGGCCTCCTCTCTGGACAGAGGCCTTCTGAGTCTGCTCTTCAGAAGGCACCCCATCCCCCGCCAAGGTCCCGGACACTTACTCACAAGTGTTGTTAACTTTGGCGACTACAGACACTGCCAAGACCAGCAGAATGGCAGTTGGCAGCATCTCCACCATCATCCTGCCCAGCCGCTGGGAGGCCCGCTGACCTCACAAAGCTCTGAGCATCCTGACCAATCAGCAAGGCCAGCTCCCCCACCCCACCCCCAGCAGGCAGGCCTGCAGGAACCCCTTAGCCCAACCAGTTCTCGCTGAAATGACTTCCCCACTCCCACACAGATTCTCCTGGGTGAGGGAGACTCAAGTGCAGCCCCTCCCTTGTCCCCAAATCTGGCCAGGATCTTCAAGGTTCCACTTCATCTGAGATGACAGAGCCCGCCTTCCTTAACCCGCTGCAGAGTCCACAGGTCTCATATTCTCTACCTGAGTGTATTCTGATCTCCTTTCTGAGACCTGCATGCAGCAAGGTGGTGTCCCCTATAATTGTCAGGAATTCTCATCACAGTTACCTGAATATCACACAGTACACTTTCTTTTTTTAAAATATGTTTTTATTGATTTTAGAGAGAGGAAGGGAGAGGTCGACCCTCAACCATGGAGCTAGGCCGGTCCTGGAAGTATCTTTTCTTCTGATTGTCAGGAGACAGCATCTCAGCCACCAGGGATACCAATGCTCACCTCACCTCACACACCTGAGTGTTAAAGTGTCACCTGGCCCGGCTGGGAGTTATACCAGGGAGTTATTATCTCTCCTCCCTGAATATGAGGTGTCTCTTTCCTTCCATCTCAGGGCCAAAGCCTTCTCTCCACCACCCAGTGTCACTCGTCACATCTCCCTGAGAACAAGTCTCACACACTCGACCTGAACAGCAGAGGTGACCTCTCACAGAGATGAGCGTTCTGAGGTTTCAGCCGCCGCACACAGGGTCAGGATCCTCACCCCCACCTGGCTGCCAGGAGGTCTCCCCTCCCTCCCTGAGCACAGTCTCCTCTTCCTGCTGGCAGGTCGTGAGCATTTATCTCCTCTTCCTGAGCATCTCGAGGTCTCGTCTGCCCTGCCTGAGGGTCGTGGGCAAGGGGTCTTTATGCCACACCTGAGTGTCCCAACGCTGCCTCTCCTCTACCTGGTGTCTGGGGATCCCATCTCTTCTGTCTATATCTGCAGGTTTCACCTCCTCTCTCTAAGTGACTAGGGGTCTCACCTGCCCCACTTTATATAAAGATGTCTTGCCTGCCCTAATGGAGCGTCCTAAGGCCTCACCTCCCTTGAGTGTCGGACATGTCCACTCTTCTATTTGTCAGGACATCTCATTTTCTCTAGATGAGCATCCCCAATCCTCTCTCCCGAGGGTCAGAAGGTCTCCTCTCTCCCATTACTGGGCTGGAACATCTCATCTCTGTTTCCCAGAAAGTGACGAGGCTTTGTCCACCCCCCCTCCCTCCGCCACCCCCTCCCCTGCCCCCACAGGTGTGGCGGGATGCGTCACCCAAGTCACTTGAGTTTGGACCTGCATTGTTTCCCTTTCTTTCCATCAAAAGTCTTGTTTTCCAGGATGACAGGTCTCAATAATCATAATCAACTCTTTGTGTCACGACATTTTTGTCTCTGCTGCCTGCATGTCGGGCCATCTCTCTCTCTTTCTGCCTGAGTGTGCAGAGGGCCCGTCACCCTTACATCAGTTTCAGGGCTCTCAGGCATCTCTCTAAGACAGTGACGGTGAACCTTTTGAGCTCGGCGTGTCAGCATTTTGAAAAACCCTAACTTAACTGTGGTGCCGTGTCACATATAGAAAGTTTTTGATCTTTGCAACCAGAGTAAAACAAAGACTTATATTTTTGATATTTATTTTATATATTTAAATACCATTTAACAAAGAAAAAATCAACCAAAAAAATGAGTTTGCATGTCACCTCTGACACGCGTGTCATAGGTTCGCCATCACTGCTCTAAGAGGATCTCTTACTTCCCAGACCCAAGTGTCACAGGATGTGGGTCTTCCACTGGAGTCTCAGGAGCCACATCTCCACTCGGCAAGAACCCACGGTCTTCTTTCTTTCTTTCTTTCCTTTTCTTTCCCTTTACATCAGGCAGTCTCACCTCCTCTATCTGAAGGTCAGGAGGACAGGAGGTGTCACCAACCTGAGTGTTAACAGGTTGCAGTTCATTGAGTGTTAGGAGGCCTCACTTGTTTTAAATCAGTGTCAAGATTGTGCTTGATCAAGTAACCAAAAAAAAAAGGTCTTTGGAAATATAGTTATGGAAATGGCAATAAGAATTCACCGAGTGATATTAAAGTTTTGACTGTTTAAGAAAAGCTAATTCAGGTGTTTTTACAGGATTTTGATGGGCATAAAATTGATATGGTATTTAGATCCATGAGAATAATTTACCAGAATGATGTGCCATTTATTTTAAATGTTGAAATGTACCCTTTTCTGCAAATCACAACTTTACAAGTATTTAAATATATGATCAAAACGTTGGATATAAACTTTGAAATGAAGAGCAGGACCTAATTTTTCAAAACATTGACGGTTATGCACTAACTGGGTTAGAGGACACAACGTCTGGATTCCACAGAATAATTGTTTGACTCTACAGAGTGATGCCCACTCCTGGTTCTAGAAGGGGCTGCCAGGCAGCCTACCTCTTGAAAGTCCCCTGGTGCAAACCTTGAGGCTCTGACTCTCTTCTAAGGCCTCGGGTGGCTTCTGACCTGCAGGGACGTTTGTCCTCTCCCTCAGACCCTTGTGGAGCCAAGGCCATGCCATCTCCGTGGGAGCTGGCTCCACCGCTCCTGCTCTTCCCTCTGCTGCTGTCCCGTCCCAGAGAGACCAGCTCCAGGTGCAGCTCAGAGACCTGTCTCCTGGTGCCCAGCACTCGGCCCCAGCAGGGGGCAGGGTCTCCCCTCCACCCCACACTCAGACTTCCTTCATGGCCCCTTCTGTATGATGAGCAGTTTCTAACTTAAAACAAAAAACTTGAAATTGTGGGGCTTTCTAGACAGATGGCGAGCCTCTCGAGGCCAAATTCCCAGCAGTCACGGTCTCTGCCTCACCAGGGCCTTCCTCACCTTCCCCACGAGGCCTTTGCTGGCTCCCAAAGCACCTGTGCCCCTGCACCGCCTCCGGATGGATACACGGAATCCACCCCTCAAGTCTCTGTGGCTTCTCTCCACCACGCACCCTTACTCCCTCTGGGACCAGCACACAACCCTGGAGGCATCTCCCACCGGTCTCACCTGGCTCGGTGAGAACCGGAGTCAAGGCCGATGTTTCTCAGTGTCACGTTCACGCTGCATCTTCACACAGTGTGAAGGCTCTGCACCCACCACCCCTCCTGCAACCCTCTGGTGCCCAACTTCTCTGGCATATCAGCTCTGCAGGCCTGGCCCTCTCAGCCCTGGACCCTGCAGTCTCCACCTCTCACTTCCTGGGAAGTGTCCACCCACTCACCTCTGTTCATTCTCCTTCCACCCATCAGGCTGGCCACGCCCACCAGGTGCCACACCAGACCTGCCACATCATGGGCCGTGGCAGCTGGCTGCTTACCTGTCAGCTCAGGGAGAAGTGAGACTTGGGCATGGGCAGCAGCTGTCGGGGCAGGACGACAGGGACAGACATGGGAGGGCTGACAGGCAGGAGCAGCAGAATGAGAAACTGGGCTCTGGGAGGAAAAGAGGACAGACAGGGCCCCAGAGGACAACCAGACTTCCAGCTGGGGACTGGCCAGTGAGCAGAAAGGAAAGCTTCCAGGATCACAGGCTGAGGTCCAGTGAGACTCAGAGAGAAGCAAGGAGCCGGTGGCATGGAGGTCAGTATAGAGTCAGGATCAAAGAGGGGGCCTGAGTCATCAGTGCCTGTGGCTAAACGCTCATGCCTAGGCTGGGTGGGGGGGAGGGGACAGCTCTGTGACCTAAGGGACAGCAGGGTCTGTGCTCCCAGTATCTCCTCAAGCAGGCAACTGAGAAACAGTTTCATTTCTTATAAATTTATTACATAATATTATAATAATTATTATCAATAATAATAATAATATAAGAAACATAGATCTCTGTGGGGTGTATCACAACATCAGGGTCAGGAGGCCTCAGGACTGGAGCAGGGGGAAAGCCCCTGGATGGAACTCCATACAAAAGGAGGGTGAAGCGGTACTGACCCTGTAAAGTTAAAAACCCAAATTGAACGGAACCAAAAACCCACAGGTGAGTGTGAGACCGAGTGTGTATGTGGCAGCCTGTTACAGTCACGGCTGCTGTGTGATCTGGTCTGTTAGTGAAGGGTGGCTGGGTGTGACTCTGCCCAGGGAATGGGGCCGCTGGGCTGGGATGGGGTGGGCGGGCACAGACCGGCGTGCCAGGCCCCTGGGCTGTGAAAACGTCTGTTTTCTGGGTTTTTTATTTTTATTAAAAAAAGCTAGAAATATAAACAGAAACTTGTGAGTGACGTGGATGGAGCTTAGTCCAGACGCCAAACCCTAGGTTTAAAAACGTCCCAGGGCCCCCCCACCCCACAGGTCATTGCTGAGTGTGGGGAGTCACAGTAAGGGGGGCTGGGATGCCCTCGGGGGTCTCTGCTTCGCCCCAGGGTTTACGGTGGCCTGACTCTAGGGTTCTCCCTAGGATCCCCCAGAAGCCTGGTGGGGGGGCAGACACTGCCTCCAAGGGCCCTGGGGGGACACCCCCAGCAGCAGAACTGGCTGGTAGCCTGCTCGGGCCAGGCAGGACTCTGGAGGGGCAGGCGGGACAAACGCAAGTCCCAGGGGACAGAGGGGCCTCTGACTTTCTTTGGAAGCAGATGGGGTGCTTTCAGGCATGCACCCTGCACATGCTCCCGAAACCCTGGCACTGGTTCAGGGCCCCCCCGCGGCCTGCTCCCTCCTCAGGCACACACGGGGCTCCGAGGCACTCAGTCGCACCCAGAGTTTCACACAGTCACACGCTTGCACACACACAGGCGGGACAGGAGACTTTGGGGTCTGAGGCAGAGGCTTCTTTGCTGTAGTTGCCCAAAAATGTGGGGAGGAGGCGAGACCCCTCCTGGGGAGGAACCCCGTGAGGGGAATGGCTGGGAGCAGGTGCCAGGGCCCGTCCCCACCCCTGGCGAGGGTCTCCCAGGCCCCCAGGCCCTGCTAGTGCCCTGCAGGCCTGGCTGCCCGCTGCCCCTCCTCCACGCAGCACCGGAAGGGTCGTGGGGCACACTAGAGCTCAGCGAGGGGAGAAAGCCCAGGCAGGGCCCCAGGGCGGCTACTAGGACCCTGGCCAACCCCAGACCAGCTGGAGCATCCTCCGCCCACGTGGGGTGGCAGTGGCAGTGAGGGGCCAGAGATGGAAGACTGGGCAGCCACAGCGGAACCAGTAGGAGGCTGGGGGGGCGGGAAGGGAAGCTATTAAGGACAGAGATATTTGTTCCTTTTCTCGTTCCAAATATAGAGTGGATTAAAATATGCAAAACAGGGGGGCTCCTAGGCCCCCAACCGAGAACCCCAATGTCTCCCCCCTCCCCCCCGAGTCACCAAGGTGTGTCCTGACCCCTCGCATGCTGGACTAGGTCCCCCCTCTGGGAGCAGCCTCCGGAAGCTGTGTGGGAGCCGGTCAGGCTGGAGACTCCTCCCCAACCCCTCCGGCTCCGCCCTTTCACCCGCATTCCTGACCGTGTGCTGGGGTGGGGCTCACCGGCCGTGGGAGGGCGCTAAGCAATGTACAGGGCAAGTCTCCGAGCCACGGCAAACAGGACGATTCATGCAACATTCCTGGCCCGGGCGCCTTAGTTGGGGGCAGGGGCCGAGCCCGCGGCCCGGGGTGGGGGTGGGGGTGGGGGCCCTGCCCGCAGGGCGCGGCCGGCGCGTGGAGGGGGTGGGGCGTCAGCTGCCCTCCAGCTGCCTGAGCGCGCGCTCGATGTTCATGCGGTGGCCCACGCGCGTGACACCCAGCTCCACGAAGTCGTCCTTGGTGAGGGCCGGCAGGTGCGCGCCCTCGATCTCGTGGTCCTCGAAGCGGTCGCGGTGCTCGCCCAGGTGGATGCTCTCCAGCCAGTCGCCCACGTCGAACTTGCTCCACAGCTGCAACGGCTTCTGCTGGAAGGGCCTGCGCGGCCCGGGGCCTCCCGGGCCGGGCCCGGGGGTGGGCGAGGGCAGCGGCGAGGGCGAGGGCGAGCGGCTGCGCGCGCTCACGCTGCGCACCACGAAGCGCACCTCCTTGGGCTCGTGCGGGATGGAGAGGCTGGACGACTTGAGGATGGTGGGAGGCGTGAGGCCGAAGGGCCGCCCCGCGCCCCCCGCGCCCGCCCCCAGCCCCTCCACCCGCTCCAACGACGCGGGCTTCACTGGGCTCGGGGCGCGCCGCGCCAGGGGGTAGCGGCCGCTGGGCCGCACCTGGAAGGAGGCCCCGCCGCCCGGGCCCCCAGGGCTGCGCTGCGCTGAGATGGAGCTCAGCTCACCGAGGCTGCTGAAGAGCCTGCGGAGGGAGAGGGGTCAAGGCCAGGTGAGGGACGCCAGGCGGGGTAGGGAGGGCTCAGGGGAGAGGGGTCACTGGCCAGGAGGACGCTCAGAGGGGGCTGGGACTGGTGGGGTAGCCTTAGGGCCAGAGGAAGCAAGAGGTGGGATAGCCATGGTTATTCCCCACCATTTTTGTGGCTCCCAGGTGAGAACCAGTGCCATGCTGGTGTGTGTGTGTGGGGGGGGGGGGGGGGGTCCCTAGACTGAGTGGAATGAGGAGGAAGAAAACCAGCAGCCCCTTCACTCCACAGGGGCTCCAAGACCCGCCAGCCACCAGAGGAAAGGCAGCCTCTCCTGCAAAGGGCTGCTGCCCATCCACCCGGCCCTGCAGGGGAGGCTCTGGCAGAACCCTCAGCAGTCCCCATGCAGCTCTGTTCGCAGGAGACCTCGAGCAACTAGGGCTGGCTGCAGGGAGCTGTGTCGTGAGAAAGGCTGGCTGTGGCTGCAGCACGAGCCTGAACAAGTCCGTGACACCAGACAGACCACACGGACAAGCAGCACGTGCAGGGCGGGCCTGAGGCAGCGACACCATGACACCGTCTCCCTGCACAGGCCTGCGCACGGCAGCAGCAACAGCATCCACACGTGTCACAGACATGCAGCAGCAGTGGCAGGGACCTGCTCATGACAGGGACGCAGCACATGTGTGCGGGCATGCACACGCACACATACACACCCACACACAATTGACAGATGGTACCTCACTTCCCAACATCATCTGGTGGGACCCTCCAGTCCCTCGCCAGCATGGCCATGCCGGGAGGCCTGCTGGGGGACTCCCATGACACCCCCCCTTCCATCCCCTAGTGTGGCCAGAAGCCTCAGGAGGCTGCCAGGGGCCCCGCAGCCCCGCGAAGCCGAGCAGAGCGGAGACCGGGCGGCCAGGTGCAGCGCATGGACAGAGGCATGGGATGAGCATGCTCACTTACACAGCCGGCGCTCAGGACCACCGCGCAGCTAGACAGAGCAGCCACATGCAGATGGGCAGGAGAGAGCAATGAGAGAGAGTGTTAGCAGCCCGGCCCACACAGCAGGCACGCGGCCCACAGTCACGACCACAGTCAGGGCAGCCAGGGGCAGGGACCCCTGGCCGGACAACCAGTGAGGGAGGAACTCCAGTGCAGTGGGCCCAGGTGTGATGGGGGGAGGGGGCAAATCTGAAGCTGCTGGGGGTATGGGAGGAGGCCAGACTGGGGCAGATCTGGCTGGCTCCTGGTTTGCCTGAGACCTGTTCTCTGGTTTGTGAGGTACAGACCACAGAGTCCCACCCACAGGCTGTAATGACCACCCCCAGCCAGGCTCCAACCCCGAGTGCAGCAAGTGCTCAGCAGGCTTCTGGTACCTGATGTCTCATGTCCCCTCACACTCCACTCTGCTTCCATCCCACCAGCCTCTGCCTGGCTAAGGAATCCCCTCAGGGCACCCCCACCCATCTCATGCCGTCCTGAACTGGCACCCATCCCACAGCATGGGGTGTTCTCAGCATCCAACCTCCCCTTAAAGCAGGTTTTGTCTTTTCATCTCCCACCTGAGCAGGGCAGCCTCTCCCTGGAGACCCAGTTCTGTCCCTCCTTCCACTGGCCCTCTCTCCTAGCCTCTTTTCCTACCGTTTCCTCCCAACTCATTCAACCCACAGCAGAGCCTCTTGAAGAGGCCAGACCATGCCCTCCACCCCAGCAGAGAGGAGCTCCAAGGACAACTGGGGTGGGCCCAGGAACAGACACCAACCAGAAGAAGCCCCTGCCTGACCAAACCTGATCTCCATGGCACCGTGGAGTGGCAGAGGCAAGAAGAATGTCCAAGGGGGCACTGCAAGGGGGTGGTGGGTGCCGGAGGTAGTGACACTAGGGAAGGGGCAGTGCTGGGAAGATGCTAAGTGGCCTGTGGGATTGGGCCCAACACAGGCACCCCCACCAGGGCCCTCACACAGCAACCCTAGCCTGGGACAGAAGTGTAATGATGACTTGACGGGATCACAGCCAAGCTGCAAAGATGGTCTGTGTAGGCAGTGCTGGAGCCCTCCTGCCTGATGGGTGAGTCGGAGGCCTGGGGTGAGGGTGGGCGGGCTCCAGAGTACCTGGGGAGACTCTCCCTTGGAGGGGTGCTGGGTTCAGGGAGGTGGGCACCGGCCAGACTGGGGCTGGTGCCAGGAGGTGCTACGAGTGAGGGACTGAAGGGCCATGTGCCACCAAGCTGGAGTGGAGGGAGAAGGCCAGCTCATGCCTAAGGTACCCAGATCATGTTGGAGGCAGGAGGCCTAGAGGAGCCTAGGGCATGGTCCAGGGCACAGCAGGAGTGGCTGGGGTACCACCGCCCAGGTGTCTGCTCCTCCTTCCCTACCTGTTGGGGACAGGGAACTGCCCACATCGTCCCAAGGGCAGGAGTCCCAGCCATGTCTGCACACCCATCACTGTCCATCACCCCTCTCAGCTGTCTGACTGCCCCCCAGCCAGGCTCCCACGCCACAGCACCTGCCAGCCTGCCACCCTGTAACACACAGTCCTGACGCCCTGGCACCCCTCCTCCAGGCAGCTCAGCAGCCTCCCAGCATCTCTTCCAGCGTCTGGATCTTGTACTGTCCTGCCTCCTGACACCTCAGCCAGCCAGGGAGGTCTGTCCAGGCTGTCAGCAGGACCCCTTGCCGACCTGTTGCCTTTTACAGCGCCCTTCCCATGACCCTTCCTCCCTACTCAGGTTTCCCAAGCTGCCGTCTTAGTTGGCACTTTCTCCCCCATCTTTGCTACAGCCAATGTGCCCACATGGGTGGCCTGGCCAGTCTGGGTCGCCAAACATGCTCTTCCTCCCCTCAGGCCTCCCCCTACCAGGGGCCTGCAGCCACCCTCGGCCTCCCCATGATGTCAGCCTCGTGGCTGCCAGTGCCCAGCTGCCAGCAGTGACCCAGCCCTGCCCCTTGGCCCCAGCCACCTGTGAATCCAGGTCTCACCCAGGACCTTGCATCCCACTTCCTCACAGCTTCCCTGAACTCGTGGTACCTAACACAAAGCCAAGAACACAGACGCACTGAAAAAATGACACCAAACAAAAGTAACATGACTCCCAGGCTTGACTACTTGTGGGCCGTTGGTGTCAACAGGACAGAACATGTCCACTCTCTGGCCTGGCCTCTGCCTCGGGGCTCTGGGGCAGCGCTGAAACAGGACAGGCAAAGGCCTGGGGCCTCTGTTGTGTGGGAACCTCGTTTAGGGAGATAAGCCTGAACAGGAGCACAGAATTAGACACAGGCTTGTAAGCTCCACCCACGCCAGTCACAGCGCCCACCCCTGCTGACGGCTCCAACTTTGACGTGCTACAAACGCCCCTACACCCCCTCGTCTGCAGCCCCTTCCCGATCCCCTATCACATCTTCTGGGGACACACTGCATGTGTCCCAACCTCGTGTCGCCTACAAGGACATCCTGGCCTCAGCACCCCCACTCTGGCCAGCACACAGCAAGCGTCTGTCCAGGTTTCAGAAGAACTAGCCCTGCAGTCACACGGGGTTTCCTCCAGATCCCTATCACACCTGTGAACAGGACGGGGCCCAGTAGGAAAGGGTTTCTTTGGCATCTCAGGAACTTTTGTGAGGCACTGACTAGTGATCTACTGAAGAAGCTGACAGGCGCGAGACTACAGCACACAACATGTCAAAGGCATTAAGAAGTACTGCAGGGAAGAAACCTTTTAACTTGGTGTTTCCCAAGCTATGTTGCTACAAACTGTCCCCTATAAAGCCAGATGTGAGGGCCATACGGCTGTGAAACAGCCACAGCAGAACTGAGTGTTGCCGCGGGGCTCAGAGACGCTGTGGACCCCACACCACTTGTGGGGTCAGATCTGACCACAGAGCCTGGAAGACAAATGGAGTTCAGGCAGATGGGGACCTCAGAGAAAATGTGGGCTCTGAGCAGACAAGCGTTCTGTCCCCCAGGCTAGACCCAAAGCTGGGATCACAGAGCAGGTGGATGGCCTGGTATCAATGTCCCCCAAGCCAAAGGTCCTGGACCTTCCGGGCAGTAACCAGCAGCTGCATCCTCCACTTTCACCCGAAAAACAAAGAATGCCCCCAGCAGACGGGCTGATCATGCCTACGAGTTACCGAGCTTCAGGTCCATGACACACCGGGCGGCTGAACTCGCCCAGAAAGATCTCAGGCCCCAGAGTATCTTGTGGCTAAAGGACATCAGAGCCTGGACTGAGGCACCCACTGAGTGGGAAAGGTGGGCAGAGAGGGGCATGTCTGACAGGTGAGGACAGAAGTGGGTCTAGAACACATGTGGGACTGGGACAGGGAGCAGAAGTGTGATGTATGGCCAGTGCCTGGGGCCTCTACCAGGAACAGTCCTGGGAAGGAGAGAGCCTCCCTGGACATTTGTCGCCAAGGCAGGACCAGCAGAAGTGTTGTCACTGAATGAGAAATGACTGCCAGACTCTAGCCACCACTCTCTGTAGGACAAGAGCAGCCACGACAGGGCCCAGCCACTGCCAGCCACGGGGAGCATGATCCCGTGTACCACAGTGCCCTGCGCACACAGCACACGGCACCCTGCTCCGAGGGCAGAAAGGGGAGCAAAGGGAGAGGGAGGAAGTGTGAGCAGGAGCCAGGGAGATGCGAAGGAGAGGCAATTTCAGGCACCTGGCAGATTGGGGGCACTGAGTGGGCTTGAGTACAGGGATTTCAGAACACAAGTGCACTGGTTACACACTCCTAATAAATAGTGCCGACCACAGAATGGATGCATGCGCTTCTGTGTGAGACGACTGTACATAAACCCCAAGTCTGTCGCCAGGACGGTTTTGGGAACAGAGGCTCCCAATGGTGGACAGAGAGCAGGACCCAGGTCAGACAGATGCTGCCACCTCCTGGCTGGAATGCATTCTTCAGCACGTCAGTTCTGTCTGGCCATGGAGACTGTCAGTGTCCAGTAGCAGAGTGGCTGCAAGGATGAACGGAAATGGCACGACATCCTCTCGGGTCACGCCCAGCATGCATTTCCCCACAAGGACCCGAAAATTAGCCTGGCTGCACGCTGGGGGCCAATGATAGCAGAGCCATGAGAGCCTGCCTCACTGCAGTCCTGGGCGTGGAGCTTCGCAGGGGGCGCTGCCTGCCACCCCCACCATTTCACAGGAGGGGGACCGTGGTTCACAGCGTCTAATTGGCTTGTCCAAGATGACAGCGCTCAGATGCGACCTGCTGAGGGTTGAAATCCAGGGCCATGTGACCCCAAGCTGATGTCAGGCAATGAAGTGAGTTACCGAAGTTGGTGAAGGCCATGTCGCAAGGATGTCTGTAGTTTTAGGCTGCCTGGCACCTGTACCTCTGGAAACAGCACCTGACTTTCCCTGGAGAACCTCCCTCTGTCCCTCTCAGCGCCAGCTCACTAGCTGGGTGGACCCCATGCCCAGGCTTCCGGGACAAGCCTGGCCGATGACAGCCGTGTCTCCCTGGCCCCAGTGATCGGCTCAGGGGAGAGCAGGGAACCATGGGAAGCGAATCAGAAGATAGAATTCTGCAGGAACTACTGAGTGAAGGAGGCTCACTTTCCAGTGGGTGCAGAACAGCCGAGATGCAAAGAACGTGCCTTCCCACCCCATGTCTGAGAAATGAAATGAGCACAGGGTTCTGGCACAACCCAGAGCCAGGGGACAAGAGCCCCTGATGCTGACAGGGGAGAAATGTTGAGGATGACCTGTGGGACGGTGAGTTCAGAGAAGGGCGAGTAGGAAGAGGCCAGCTGAGCAATCCCTCCCCCGTGCCCTGTGACAGCCCCAGCCGTCCCACGGGAGCCAGCACAGAGAATGACAAAATCTGGGCTCGACAGTCAGTAAATCTGAGCCATGCATCTGTCCTGTAGGGGTTTGTCCTGAGCCACCTCCCTAGATCTCAAAGCACAAAAGACAGCACTTGCATTGGGCTTCATTCTTTCATCTGTTTAGCAAATGTTTATTGAGGGTCTGCACTGTACCAGGCACTGTGCTACCCACTTTAAATGGCTTTGATTTTCATCGGGACCAAGGGGCACAGAGGGAGGAGGAGCAGAGAGGATGGGGGTGGTTGAGGCTGGTCAGGGAAGCCCACACCTCCAGGTCCTCATCCCAGCTGGACACTGGTCATGCTCACAATGCCTGCTCTGAGGGCACTTTCAACACTGCCCTGCCAGGAAGAGGGCTTTCACATGCCACTGGGAGATGGAAGAGGACAAAAGGGAAGAGGGTCCCAGAGCAAGCCCCTGGGGTGACAGGAGCGGGGCCACACTCTTGGATTTCTGCCCGGCACTGGGAGCTTCCCAAACCCCCACTTATCCTTTGAATCCTGAATTGGAAGAAGACAGATAAGACAAGCCCTTGTGAGTGACACCTGAACCCTCACTGCTTTGTGAACTCTGCTTTCCAAGTGGACAGGAAAAGGCTGGCTACATTTGGTCAAGGTAACAAGAAGTGCGGGGAGGGGGGGGGGCCTTAGGGGCAAAGAAGGGTCAACCAGTGACCAGCTCTGCCTCAGACCAGCACCCAAGGAGCCACAGGGATCTCCATGAGGGCAAAACCAAACCAGGGCACAGGGTGGCCCCTTCAAGTTCCCACCTTGGGCAGGAGGTGGGAAAGTAAGAGAGACAGAGGGACAGGGAAGGTCAGAGAAGGCAAGAGGCCAGATGAAGGGAGCAGGGAGATGGAGTGGCTTCCATATAAGGGCGGCTTCTCCATGCACCTTCAAAACCCCACAGTCTGTCTAAGAGACTCTGAGGTGGTGCTGAGAGACAGAAACGTTTCTGGGACAGAAAACAAAAAGTTGGTATGGGTCCCCCAAGGAAAAGGACACGAGGCAAGAAAAGCTACATGAAGGCGTCCTGGCCACATGCAGCCCCGTGGCCACAGCGGGGAGGACCCAGGGCCAGAGGGAAGCCAAACAGGGCAGGGAGGTGCGACTCTGGACTAGGCCACAGATGCCACTTAATGGCAGAGCAGCTTTGGTCCAGGGTGAGCTGCAGGAACTCCAGGTGGGAGCCTCCAGGAGAGCTGTGGAGCAGGGGCTCACCCCCAGCCTGGACCTCTGATGGTTATCCTGTTCCCACTCTCAGCACCAAAGGGGTGGGGAGAGCAGCAGCCCCGACACTTCAGATCCCCTGAGAGAGCCTCTTGCCTCAGACAGACGAAGCAAGGCCAGGTGAAGGACGGAGAGGTAGACAGGAGGACAGGGAGGGGTGGGACAGATGGAACCATGATGGACAAGAGGCAGACAGGGAGGCCCGTGGACATGGGACAGGACCCTCCCCAGCTGCCCTGCTCACCGAGCTGCCGCGATGGGCGACTTCTTAGAAGGGTCCAGCAGGCCGCCCAGGCCACCAGCGGGCTCCTCCCCCAGGGAGCGTGTGTCTTTGTTCAGCTGCTGCAGGCGGGAGCTGAGCTCACTGATCACAGTTGGTTTGTCATCTTCGGGCCCGGGGAGCCCCCGGCTCTCCATGGGGTCCCCCCACAGCTTGGACCTTCTCTGGAAGAGGTAGCGAGGGCGAGCAGGCCCAGCGACAGAGGCCAGCCCGGCGGAGGCGGCATGGTGCTGCTGGGCCATGAGCTCACTGTCCGAGGACTGCTTCAGCAGAGGGTCCCTGAAGGTCACCGGCCCCTTCCCCAGGGGGGACTTGAGCTTGGGCTTGGGAGGCACTGGTGGCTTCTCGAGTAGAAAAGTGTGTCCATCAGCGAAGGAGGTGTGGGTGTCAGTGAGCTCCCCGCTCTCGGAGCTCAGGGTGGACATGCTGGACACTGTGGAGATGGTGCTCGTGGTCTCCAGGTGGGGGTCGCTGGAACTGCGCGTGTCCACCTCCTCCACCCCCGAGTCAGCTGCAGACTCAGGGGCGGGGGGCAGCTCACTACTCGCCTTCCCTGAGGCCGGGCCTGGCACCGTGGCGGGTGAAGGAACTGGGCCAGGCAGTGTGGTGGTCAGAAGGAGCCCGTTGGCAAACTCTTCGGGGGGTGGCACCAGCCCAATGCGAGCCAGTTCCTCTCTGGTCTCCTCGTCGCTAGAGGACAGCTGGGCGGGAGGCAGGTTCACAGTAAAGACCAGCTCTGGCTCCTCCTCCGAGCTGCCCTGGCCGGGCCCAGGTTCTTTTGGGGCGCTGCCAGGGGGCTGCGCCCGTGGGCTGGGCAGGGGCTCTGCCACCACGGCTGACTGTGTGGGTGCAGGGGCCAGCTCCGGGGTGCCTGCGCGCCCGCGCTCCTCTTCAGCCCCTAGCCCGCTGGGCTCCTGCCCGTTGCTGGTGGCGTGGACCACAATGAGGCCGGCGGGCCGCTGCAGGGACGTGTCCAGGACGCTGAGAATCATGGACTTCTTGTCCTCGGGTGACTTCCGCTCCTCCCTGGATGCCTTATCGGGCTCCCTGCGTGCAGGCACCGGAACCCAGGCGGGGCTCCTCGGAGAGAAGGCGGGGGAAGCCAGGGGTCCTCGCTCGGAGTCGCGGGCTTGAACATCCACAAACAGGGGCCCAGGCCGATCGGCGTCAGGGCTGTGCACAGGCGTGGGGGACCGGGAGGGCGTCTGGGAGGCCAGCGCCCGCTCCCGGGCAGCCAGCGCCAGGGCCAGGGGCGAGCTGGGGTCCAAGGGTTTGCCGGTGAGCGGGTGGATGAAGGTGGAGCCGGAAGGCCCAAGGCTCGGGCCGCTGACCAACGGCTTCAAAGCAGAGACCGGCGAGGGCAGCAGCAGGTCACGGCCGGTGGCGGCCCCAGCCCCCAGGAGCCGCTCGTCGATGGAGCGGGAGGGCTGCAGGGACGGCAGGTCAGCGCTGGGGGGGCTGCCCTCGATGGCGCCCACCGACAGGAACACGGTGGAGCGGCGCCGCTCCTCCAGCCGCCGGTCCTTGGCCGGGCCCCCGAACGCCAGCCCGCCGTCCCCAGGGCTGTAGTCGAGGCCGCCGGGCCGAGGCCCGCGGTGCGTCGGGGAGGGGTCGCGGGCGAAGCTGCCGCCCCCCGGGCCCGGGCTGCCCACGGCCAGGCCCGCGCGCTCCTGGGCCTCCTCCACCTGCAGCTGTTTCACCAGCGGGCTCTTGCGGCGCTGGGGCTTGGACGGCGTGAAGAGGCTGGCGCTGAAGGCGCCCAGGTTGGCGTAGGGGCTGTCGGGGTCCGGCGGCCGGGGCCGGCGCTTGGGGCGCTCGGGTGGAGTGGCCGCGGGCGGGGGCCGGGCGTCGGCCGCCTCGGGGGCCGAATCCTGCAGGATGATCATGGAGCGCGCGCGCTTCTGCCGCTCCGGGTAGGGCAGCGGGCCCAGGGCCGCGCCAGCTTCGTACAGGCCGGCGGCCCCCGCACCCAGACGCGCCTCCAGGCCCGGTTTGAAGCTGGAGCGCACCGTGTCGTACGCCCGGCCCGGCGGGGGCGGCGGCGAGAAGGCGGGGGGCGCCCCCGAGTCGAAATAATAGGGCGCGGGCGGGGGCGGCGGCGCGGTCTGCGGCGGGGGCGGGATGCCGCGACCCTCGCGCCCGGAGTCTTGCATCGACGTGCTCCGCGGGAAGCGCCCCTCCAGCAGGGACGCCAGCTTCTCATCCTCCCCTGCGGACAGAGGGCCCCGTGAGACTGGCCAGGCGCTGGGAGCCGGCGACTTCGGGAAGCCCCTTGGAACCCAGCACCTGCCATCGGCAGAATCCGCCACGTCTGTCTCACCCCAGGGCAGCCAGGGATCTGCACCCCAATACCATTGCCAGTTTCGGCGGGGGGGGCGGGGGGAGGAGGGTGTTCTTGTGAAGACTGGGGAGAGGAGTCAGTTCAGATATAGCGTAGAGGGGGGCCTGGAGAAAGTACCCAAACTCTGACCACACAACTTGGGGCCAAGACCTGCCCCAAACCTGGGACATAAAGGGGCTCAAATGAGACACCCCAGAAGGGTAGGAGCAGCCCTCCAGTCATGGAGGTGGGGGTGCAGGGCTTCCCGAGTCCGATCACAGCTCAAACCGATCACCGCCTGCAACCAGCAGGTTTCCAGGGCGGGCCTGGGGGCAGCCAGAGGCAGAGAAAAGGGCACTTTCTGAGCAGGAAGGATCCATTGCAGACACAGGGACAGAAGGGCTGTGGCCAGGGAAGCCACGCCTCTGGCAGGGAGACAGCTGATGCCCAGGTAAGGGGGTGCGTGGTGCATGTCCAGTACAGGGTCAGGTGGATGGAGTGGACCGAGGCTGCCAGTCACTGGGAGCGAAGGAGGGTGGATGGAAATGGAACTGCAGGCTGACCACCCCACATTTCGGTTTTACTCCCTGCTGGCTGTGCAACCCCAGGCCAAGCCCCGAGCCCCTCTGAGCTTCAGTTCTCTCCTGGGCAACACACATTAAAATAAACCCCACTCTGCCTGCCTCGGACATAGTTAGGGTCTGAGCAAGGGCAGGTGGGAGTGCTCAGAGCCCACATCTCCCTGCTGCCCACCTGCAGACCGGCAGGGCCTCCTTGTAGACGCCATGTAGACACCTGTGCTGCAGGTGTGTGCACATACGCTGCAGGGGTCGTGGCCCAACCCAAGGAGAGTGCATTCATGGCTCTCCATGTCAACACACACGTCTCTTGTGGAGTGCCTTTTGGGGATGTGCACCTGGCCTCCCTCTGGACTGGGTGATATTTTTATGAACTCAACAAGATGCCTCTTGCCTGTCCCCAACCGCCTCCCCCGTTAGCCAGCCAGTGCTTGCGCCAGGCCGCCCACGCCCATTTGCTTCTTGGCCTGCTTAACAGCTCTCATATCCCCAGCTCAGCACGGGTGGACTTTTGAGTAAAGAGGCCTTACTGTCTGACGTCCCTTAACCTATCAGCACTTCAGTTTCCTCATCTCAGGGGCACTGCCCTCCCTGCTCCCTGCCCGATTGTGGGCCTGTGTGAGGTGGAGCCATTTAGAGCTTACAGCACAGGGCTAAGCACCTAGAGGGGACCCAGGTCGTCGTCATCATCATATCAGGTCTGCCTTCCACCCCCTTGCTGGACACAGGAACACAATATATAAACACCCACCGCCCACGTGCGTGAGACAGGTACACAGGGAAGCCGGTGCCCCAGGAGCTACAGGGGGTGTGATGTGCCAAGTTCTAACTTCAAGTCCCTTGCCTCGGGATGAAATGGGGAGTCTGTTCTGATGCCATCTTGGGTGGGCAGAGAGCAGTACCCCAGCACTTGAGTGCTGGCCCCCAAATGCTAGACCAACACCACCAAGCACAAGCAGTTGCCCAGTGTTTGCTCAGTGCAGCCCCTGGGGGAGCCTCAGAGCGGCCCTGGATGTAGGCAGGCACTCGGTGGTCCCCACATTTCCACATCAGGACCCTGAGGTTTTAAGGACTGAACCATGTGCCAAGGCCACACAGCCAGGACAAGGGGCGGGCTCTCCAGGAGTCTGGTAACTTGTTTGGCAGGCCAAGAAGAGGGGTCAAAGATGAGCACCTTTTGCCCTGGCTGTTGTTCTCAGTGGTTAAAGCACTGGCCCATGCACCAAAAATTCTCGGGTTCGATTCCCAACCAAGGGCACGTGTCTGGGTTGTGGGTTGGAGCAACCAATAGATGTGTCTCTCTCACATCTCTCCTCCCCCTTCCCCCTCCTCACTCCCCCTCCCCCACTTCCTCCCACTCTCTCTGAAAATCAATGGAAAAAATCCTGGGATGAGGATAAACAAAATGATGAGCCCCTCTCAGCTCATTCACGGCCCAAGGACTGAAAGGTCGAAGAGGGTGAGTGGGAAAGAGCGGCCATCCCCAATGGGCTCATGTCCCAATGGGCAGCACCTGGATGTGCACCTGTCTGTCTCGGGACTGGGTGTAGCTGAGGGACAGCCTCTGGCAGAGTGAGGTCAGGTGGAGGACAATGCGCCTGGCAGGCCCAGGTCAGAGGGAGGCCGAGACAGATGGCCCCCGATGAAGCAGGAGAGGGCTGGGGTCGGTCCCCAACACCCCAAGGCAATTGGGAGCCCACAGAGGGTCAACTGCAGGGATGAGGGGTGATATCTGCTCTGCAGAAGTCCCCATCTGACCTGTGGGTGGAGCTGGGAAGGGAGGTCTGAAGGACACCAAAGCTGTGATCCAAGAGCAAGACACCGAGGCCCGGCCAGGCAGGGCTACAAAGCTGGTGAGGAGTCAGGCACAAGGCATTTGAGGAGGCAGTGTACCCCTAATTTGTCAGGGGAAGCAGAGAATAAGGAGGAAACCATGGAGGACTCCCAGGGCTCAGGCCAGTGGGAGGAGGGAGGTACCTCTGAGCTCCAAAGTGGCTGCAGTCTCACCAACCCTCTTCCTCCCCCTCCCCCTACAGAAAGGACGCACAGCAGTCCCTGAAGGACCATGCCACCTATGATGATGGCCTTTATCAGTAACTCACCACATGATCTCCCAGAAACCCCCACTCATCCTGCATGTCAAGCTCAGAAGCCCCTCCAGCCTGCCGACACCCAGGTGTGGCTGGTACCCCTAGTTGTCTCTAACTGGACGTGCTCCTTCACACTCACCACAACTGCCAAACTGAGTTGTCTGCACATGTGTCACCTCCCCCAACTGAGCCCCCACACCTGGCCCAGGGTCAGTCTAGAGTGGGCATCGAGCATCAGAGGTCCTAGGGTGAATGAGGGATTGGGGTTTGGGCAACTGTTTGGCCAGGTGGGTGAACAGAAGACAGGTAAGGCAGCTGTGTGATCTTGGGCAAGTCACTTGGCCTCTTTGCCTCAGTTTCATCGTCGGTAACACAGGTACTAATTATAGTGTTACCTCTTCAGGGTTCCTCGAAGGACTACGTATGGCAGTGAGCATACGCAGTGTTGGCGTGAGTGTTGAAGGGGCATTTACTGGTTAACACATGATGGGTGCGGTGAGGTGTACATGGACAGATAGATGGATAAGTGGACAGGTCTGTGGGTAGATGGATGGACAGGTGAGCAGGAGAGGGCACTGGATGCCTAGAAGGATGAGCAGCAGGTGGGGCTTGTTAGATGACCAGGCCCAGGGTCAAAAGAGGACATGGCCAAGTGTGGGGCATGACATCAGCTGGAATGTGATGTCCCATGGAGACAGGTGCAGAGGCAGAGAGACCAAGGACACAGCCTTGAGAAAGTTCCATGTTGGTGTGGTGTGGTGTCCTCCTCGGGAAGGACAGAAGGACCCACCTTGGTGTGTGGGGCTGGGAGAAGCCTGAACATGTGCAGCTGAGAAGTGTCCTAAAACTGGGAGAAGAGTTACATGGACAAGGAAGCAGGAAAATTAACTGCGAATTGAAGTCCAAAAGAGAGGGCTGGTCACAGGCACTGGGAGGAACACCCTGGAAAACACTGGTGACCATGGTGGGAGCAACTTCAATTTTAGGTACAGAGCTAGCCTTCCACCGGCTGCAGGCGGGGGACAGGAGACAGAAAGTATAGGTGACTTTGGAGAAATGGACTGTGAAGGAAAGGAGAGGTACCGAGGAAAGCTGGGGTATGGGGTAGGGGCAGGTTCAAGGGGAGGGTAGTTTTAGGACCAGAAATATGACATGTACTCAGGCATCCAGCATAGAAGACAAGGCCTAGGGATGGGTGGGAGCCATGGATGGAGGGTACCCACTGGACAGGAAGCTGTAGATAGGTGTGGGGGGAGTCTGAAGAGTCTGTTTTAGCAAAGTATCTCTGAGTTTGCCAAAGGACTGACCCCCACCCCCACCCCCACATATGTCCACATATGAGATCTCTGGGCTAGGGCCAGGGAGAGGCAGGACTCAGAGGGGAACTGAAAACCCAGTTGAAGGTGGAGAGAGAGGGTCCTCCAGCCCTGTGTCCACCCTGGTCCCATTCCCCCCGCCCCGTGCAGACCCCAGCCCGGCCGTACCTACAGACTTGGTCCGTGGAATCCCCTTCCGCAGGGAGCCTGGCAGCTTCTCTGGGCCTGGGAGGCCCTGGCGCTCAAACAGTGACTGTGGGAGTCGGGAGGGTACATGGAGGTTCCGCCCACACTCTTCCTAAGCCTCATCTCACCCATGCACTATGTCCAATGTGCTGGTGCCCAGGCGCCTGCCTCCATAGCAGGGCCAGGTAGCAGAGGCCTGGGCAGAGTGTTGGGTGGGTTGATGCAGAGGTGGGTAGAGCAGACAGCGGCCCTGGGTGTGGCACAGGTGAGGCTAGGGGAGCAGCCCAGGAGGTGCCCAGTAGGAGAAGTGGGCCAGGGGATAAAGACACACTATTTGTGGCATGAACAGGGCTGGCACAGAACCTGCCTAAGGCACTGAAAGCCATCAGCACATGGTCAACTGTGGCCATTCTGGGGGCTGAGGTGGCCCCAAGTGTCTCCAGGAGTCTGGGGGATCTTCACAACCACTCCTAAAGTATGGGGTCCAAATGATGGACCTCCACCCCAGAAAATGTGCAAACACCCATGCTCCACCCAGCCCTCAGCCCACCCCCACACCCAGCCACCCAGCAGCTTACACTGATCTCAGCCGGGGTGATCCTCCGGCTGGTGGGCCGCTGTTTGACGGTGGCTGCCCTCGAGTCAGCATCCGCGATGTCAGGCCTCAGTGCGGGCTCCGTGGCGGCCGCCAGGATCTCATCTAGTTTCTCTGCACACCAAGAAGGTGTCTTCTCAGCCACCATGACCTTGAGCAGCCTCACTGTTCTGTCCTCCCCACAAGGCCGGTCCACCCCATGCTGGGCCCACCTCAGACCTCCCATTCCCCAGGGCTGCTTCCAGACCTGGGATGGTGGCCCTCACACACCAGAACCCAGGTTCTGCACCAGCCTGCCTCTCCACCCTTGGCGAGGCTCCAGGGGACCCTGGAGACACCACTCCAGGAAAAGGCCGACTGACCCTTAGGGGGAGAACCCGGGCACACTGCTGAGAGCCCCG
This sequence comes from Myotis pilosus, assembly GCA_036010255.1. Taxonomy (NCBI): domain Eukaryota; kingdom Metazoa; phylum Chordata; class Mammalia; order Chiroptera; family Vespertilionidae; genus Myotis; species Myotis pilosus. Next base: position 8,720,923 of record JASKON010000032.1, on the reverse strand, counting down.
GTCTCCCCAAGATTCCGTGTCCTTTGACTTTCACTTTTCTCCTCAGCACAAGGCATCACCCTCTGGGCCCAGCGCACAGGACAGCCCTGAGGTCCAGCGGATGCCCACGAAAGATGCGAATCAATCAAGAATGAAAGAAAACAGCTGAGTGGCCCAGGCTGCTCAGGAAGCCAAAGAACCTTCGTCCAGGTGGGAGGTGCCAAGAAGAGGGTGTGGGGCCAGGGGGACCCACAGGGCTGAACAAGGCCTGGGGGAAAGGCACCAGGAGCCCCCAGGCACTGTTCTTCTCAAATTCGTTGTAAAAGAAAAGCTCTGTTTGTTTTTATTAAAGCCGGTTGACGCTTTTCAAAGTGTTGTTTTTTATGAACATGACTTGGAGGTTTTGTTAAACAACTGGGTGTGTCTGAGAGCTATCAGGTCCAGCTGGAGGACAGATGGGTCCAGTTGGGGCCAGCGCGGAGTGCAGTAGGGTGCCCACCTGCTGCCAGGGGACCCTCTTGTTCAGGAGCCCTGCCCACTCCATCCTTCACTCAGGTTCGAGATCCCACCCTCCCAACCAAGGGACTGTGCCAACCCTACAGGCCCACGCGTCAGGTCACCCAAGCGCCCCACGTGGGAGAACGTCTGGGGTCAGCCTCGACACCTCCTACCAGCACCTGCTGTCCCACCTCTGCACCCGCCCACAATCGCCATGCAAAGCAGATAAACTCCTGAGGTGTCCAGTACCCAACCCAGACCAGACCCACTCTGTACACTCACTTTCCTGGCTTAACCTCTTTCTGACTCAGTTTCCTCCTCTGATGAAAGAGCACACAGGCGGCACCTGCCTCAGTGTTGTGAGAACTAGCACATATCTAGAGGTGCCACCACTGTGTCAGCTCTGAGCAGGCACCAAGCACCTAGCACACGTTTGCTACAATCAGCTCCACAGCTGCCCTACAGCCCAGGGCACCCAGCCCGGCCCTGACACGAGGGATCCACCAGAGTTTCAACTCACCCGGGCCCAGGTGCAGACCAGGGAGGCCTGTTAGAGCCCCTTGTTTGTTTTGTAATGAGGTGAATGCCTTCCCTTTGGAGCCGAGACCATTTAGGTTCCAGGCGGTTTCCAGAGTGGGAAGTGCTTCACCTGTCATCCCACAACAACCACACGAAGAAGATACTGTTACTGCCCTCATTCTACCCAAGAAGAAACTGAAGCTCTGAGAGATAAATTGCCCAGATCACAGACCCAGTAAATGAAAGGTCAGACTTAGCTGCCAGGCTGCCCAAAAACCACAGACAAAAAGACAGGTATGGAGAGAAACACTTTCGTGGGAATCGCAGGGCACGTGCTCACCTGAGCTGTGAATTTAGAGGCCTCTTGTCCAGGTCCGGAACTCAGTCCGAGACCCAACGCCACATGCTCAGTAAGGTAGCCAAGCACAACTGCTGGCTGTGGGCCACGGGACTAGGCCAGATGAAAATTATTTTCAAATTGGAAAGAATAAAAATTCTTCATACTATAAACTAGTGAGATTGACACCCAATCCCCCCCAAAATTAGCAAGTGTGTTCTTACAGCATTTCAGATATTTAGGTAAGGGAATGAAGCCCATTAGGAAGTGGGTCTGGGTCCCTGGCGTGTCTCACCCCCGACCCCCCACCCCCCACACCACCAGACTCACACACACAGCTGTCGTGGGGCCGGGGCGGATGCGGCTGTTTGAACAAACGGGGCCTGTGGGGGTGATGAATCACCATCACTGCCCCTATAACTGGAGGCAGTGCGCAGGCCACAGCACAGCTCCCTGGGAGTCCCGCTAATGAGCCGAGCACAGAACCGATGTGCTCCAGAAATAGTTCGCATGTCGGCCTCAAGGTGTGCACAAAAGTGTCCACAGAGGAGACTCCATCACCTGTTTTAACGCCTGAAAAGATGCCCAGGAAAGCACTTCATTGGGACTGAGGAAGGGGCGGCGAGAACTCAGAGGGCCAGGCTGCAGGTTGTGCAGGAGAGTGTGGACTGCAGGCGGGCAGGTGAGTGCTGGAACAGGAAAGGCCCATGGGTCCAAGAGTGAGGACCAGTGAGCACCGGGTACATGGACAATGAGGTTGCCACAGAGCCACCTCTGGCTTCTGTGTGGCCTGGAATCCTGTTCACCGAGAGGTGGGAGAAGCTGGCAGAAGCCAGGCCCTGAGATCTGACAGATACTGGCCCTCAGTGCCCAGGCCCAGACTCTGTCCCCACATGGATGCTGTGTCCCTCGAAACCAGGCCAGACGTACAGGGAGGCGCCTCAGAGGACATGGCAGATGAGGTCTGAAGGTAGCAGCAAGGGATGGGGAAGCCAACAGGTGGGCGATGCTGGGGTGGGAACTCCAGGCTGTCTCCCCAGTGCTGTGGGCCCAGACTCATGCTCTGAGGGACTGTCAGCACTGGGCTTGACCCCAAAACAGATCAGCACGGAAAGAGCACCTATACACCAGGCACAAGGGAGCCCCCAGAGCAGGCAAGCAGCAGCAACCTGGGCCAAGTCAAACACCGGACACTCCCACCCCCGAAGTGTCACAGCTGGGTCCTAAACCCACCCTCCCTGGCTCCAGGCCTCCGCTCTGGGGGTTCCCAGCTCTGCCTCACCAGGCCACCCCAGCTCACCTGAGCCACAAGGCCCCTGACCAAGCCTATCACATCCCCAGGTGACCCTAGCCAGGTCCTTCTACTGTGCCCCCACCAGATCCCAGAGAAAAGGCCATCAGGAGGGTACAGCCCAGGCCTCCAGACCACCCTGAGTGAACTGGAACCTCCTCATACACAGCACTTCCCTGGACAGGGGTCAGGCGAAGCTGTGGCCCTGGGGACACAGCAGATGACTCACCCCCTTTCCTTCTCCGAATGGAGGCTTGGAATCAAGAAACAGAGCAAAGGGGGTAAGAGGCAGGCTTCATCCTCAGCACCCGGGCCCCATTCCCCACCCCCTTTGCCCCACCTCTCTTTTCCCACCCCTTCTAACAACCTGGACCTCCCAGATCCCCACAACCCCCAACGTACACTCTCTACCAGACCAAAGGGGCAAATCTGCCCAATGCCAAATTAGTACACAGCTTGAAACTCGAGGCAGAAACAATCACAAGCAGAGACATATGCTTTTGTGTGCATGCACACACATACGTGCACACACACATTTACAGTCCACTCACACGTACACATGAGGCCCATGCAGTTCCACTCACACTCATGCACACTTGTGTGTGTCTACACACACAATGCACACACACTTGTGCACATCCACATACATTGACTCACACATGTGCACACACACTGCCCATGCATGTTTGTGTACACATATGTTCACACATTTGTGCATGTCCACTCACACACAAGTTCACACATGATGTTCACGCACATTTATACCTGTCTACTCACACATGATTACACACATGCACGTGCACATCCACACATACTTATGCACTCGCTTGTGTGTGTCCACTCACACACGTTTACATACATGCTTGTACACATCCACTCACACATGATGTGCACATGCTTTTGTACGTCCCCACACATCCACTCACACATGTGCACACATTCATGCTCATGCACACACAGGCATGCACACACAGACATGCACACACATGTGGAGACGTCCACAGACAAGTAAGTCAAATTCTTTTAGAGAAAGGGCAAAATCCCATAAAAACCAAGCTTGGAGTCACTGATGGCATCACTGGTTGCCCTGGAGCATTCTGCACAGTGTGTTTCCAACAAAGGGCAGGCCAGTCAGAGACCGCACACTGACGTGGCACCTGCCCCAACGTTCTCATCACAGAGGAAAAAAGACCCAGAAGCTCAAGATTTACCATGAGAAAGTGGGTGAGTAGGAGGGGACTCAGACTCACCGGGCACTCCCAAGCCTGGGTTTCCACTGACCTCTGCAGCCCCAGCATGTCCTTGGTTCTTATTGAGGAGATGAGCATGTGGGAACCCCGATGCACACTTGCCTAAGAGCACTGGGGGTGTCCTGCCCTTCCTTCTACCACCTGTCTCAGGGGAGGGTCCCTACCCAGCCCCTTCCTCTCTGTTGTTTCTGCCAGCCCCTCAGCCATTCAGGGCTTTGCTTCTCCCCCACACTCTCTCTGAGCCCCCACCCTTGCCACCTGCTTTTTTTGTCACCTCACATCTTCCTTTCTTTCCAGCTATTTAGGTCATCTTCTTGATAGACTACAGGGACCCTAAATGGTCCCATCAGTTCTCAACAGTGTGACACAGAACTGACATGTTAATACTGGCAGTGAGCCAACGGGCCTTATTTCTACCTTTTGAAAGCACCAACACTGGACCGCAAGCTGAGCTCTGTAGTATGTGGGAAGACCCTGATGCCGGCCTGGCTTCCTCAAACCAGGTATTTCTAGAGGTCGACACCTGGGCTGGCTTCCCAGGACAGCTGTCCTCTGGGGGGCGGAATGGATTCTCCTCCAAACAGAGAAAAAAAAAAGCCTGGGTCCAGCTTCAACCAAAGCTGTGACCCCTCAGTCAGCAGTGTGGACAGAGGCTCTGTGCTAAGCTGTTCCTTCCTCATCCTTCCTGAAACCCTGCTCCGGAAAAGTGGATGAAGATGACGCCGACCTGAGGCTGCAGGAGTGAGCCCCTGGAAGACGAGGGCTACACAGCAGCAGAGGGAAAGCCCTGGACCAGGGCAGAGAGAAGGGAGGATCTGCTGTTCAAGGGTTTCTTCACACAGAGCAGCCACTGGTCCCTGGATTACAGATCTGGGGTTGCCCAAGCACCTCTTCATGCAGAACTGGGGGCTCCCTTCTGAACGTGCTGCTGAGCATGGCTGGGTAACAGCCTCTGGAAGGAGGCTCCTGGGACCCGCCCAACAGACCCTCAATATGGTGTCTAGCCAGACCTCGCTGCCTAGGGGTATTGGTGCATTGATCAGTTTGGACCCTCAGTCAGTGTAGCAGATCAGCTCCCCACGGCTAACCTTGAACCCTTGTGACCCTGAGGCCAGAAGTCTGCTAGCTTCCCTGCTGCACTCTTGAATGAGTGGGTTTTAGCAGGATATAGAATTCTAGGTGGAAAAGCATTTTCACACAAGACTCTGAAGTTATCATTCCGTCGTCTCCTAGAAGCTACTACTGCTGATTAGAAATCAGCTGTCAGTCTTCCCTTCCTTCCTAGGTCATCCAGCTTTTTTCTCTGGTGGTTACAATTTTTCTTTTTGTCTATGGTGCTCTGAAGTTTTACTATGACAAGTCTACATGTGTAGATTTATTTTATATTTCCTTGCTTGGGACTTACACTTCTTTAAACTGGAGCCTCGTCTCCTTTTTCAATTTTGAAAATTATCAACCATTTACTCTTCAAATGTTGCCTCTTCCTCAAAGTTTTTATTCTTTTGTATCTCATCTGCCCTTTGATAGTTTGTTATCTCCTTGTCTCCTGTGCTGCATTTTAGGTGATCTCTTCAGACTTATCTTCTAATTCACTGTTTTCTTCTTCAGCTGGGTCTGTGAACAACCCTGCCACACTGAGGAATCCTGTTCATCTCAGAGATTTTTTTTAGTCCCAGTGGCTATAATTTTTGTTTCAATACAGTTTTTTAGGGATCCTTTTAAAATCTTTTTCTTTCTTTATTTTTTTTTTCCTTTTGGTACTGTCTTGTTCTTTCACTATGAATCCTGTCATTTCTCTTAAACTCTGTATTTAAACACATTATTTTGTCTCTTTCATATTCTTCTATGATTTTCAGTTCTTTTGATGCTAATTCCAGTTCTTGGGTGTGGTTCCAGCTTTGGGTCCACAACCATATCTCTTCGCTTTGTAGGGGCATCAGAGCCTCAACCCCTTGCCTTGGGAATCTACATCCTGTCCCAAGCCATCATGGACTATGGCAGCATCAGCTTCCTCTCTTTTTTGGCTCTGATTTCTTTCTTCATTTTTGAGACCTAGGGGATTCCTATTCTTTTGTTTCAAGTTAGCTATGTGTTTTTATTTTATTCATAATATTCACAGGGAAGGAAAATCCTGTCAATTCCGTTGATCTGGGTGGCTGTCCTCCATGATAAACTACAGTCAAGGGTCCCAGCTTGCACAGGGTGGCTCAGCCCGTGGCCAGGATGGGATCAGGGCTCAGTCAATGACTCAGGTCAGGAATAACTTTAGCAGACAGATAGGGCTCTTTCTATGGCTAGGGAAGAACCAAGCCTAAGCCAGGGTTGAAGCTCATTCTAGAACCAGGATCAGGGTCAGGACTGGGATAGATCCTGGCTGAAGCCAGGGTAAAGGACTGGGTATAGACTATAGAAGGACAGAGCACATTAACAGTCATGTGACTAGGACATGCTCATGATGAGGACGCTGATGGTCACAAATATCAGGACATGGCTACGTATATCTGGACACACCTATGACGAGGCTATTAACAGTCACATGTCTCAAGACATGCCCACAACGAGCTTACCAACATCACTCTGGGACTGTGCCCACAACATGCCCCATCAAAGCCCTGACACACTCTTATGTGCCTCCTGCAACCCACGAGGGCCTGCCGGTCACTGAAGCAGTGAGGTGCACACAGCCCTGTGAGGTCAGCCGCTCACTGTAATTACCCTGCTCAACCAGTGAGTGAGCTGGTGCTGAGAGGGTAAAACAGATGCACAAGTCACACAGCCAGTGCCCGGCAGAGCTGGGGCAGAGCCCAGGGCCCAGACTCCTGCCCTTTTCTCACGTGGGTGAGACGAAGGAGTAAAGTCAGACTGGAGAGCCACAGGCAGCACATGTGCACGCATGCAGACACGCTGGTGGGCCAGGCCCTGCTCCCACCACCATCTGCTGGCCCCATATCCATCTCCAACCTTGTCATCCAGCCCCTTGGCCCTCATCCCATCCACATGTCTCCCCATCATCATCCCACCATTCCAGCACCCACCTATTTACCTTAGACCTCTTCACACATCTGTCTGTCCTTCCTGCCCTCTCTCCCTCTGCCTGGCTTTGGCGCCAGCTCACTCCACCTGGCCACCCACCCTGGGCTGCCCTCAACCTCCCGCCCCCACTGCTCACCAAGTTCTTCGAGCTCAGCCGTCATGGACTTGGAACGAAGGGTCAATGTGGTGCTGGGGGCCCTCTTGGGGGGCGGCGGGGCTGCAAAGAAGAGGGAGGCCTTGGACCTCTTGTCCAGCAGCAGGCAGCGCGGCGTGGCCAGGTGCAGGTGCCACTTGCGCTCCACCGCCTGGATCTCCTCGTACTCCCGTGAGGACGTGTCACATTGCGCCAGGATCTTGTTCAGGCTGCGGCTGGATGCAAACTTCTTCATGGCGCTGGGAGCTCAGGGGGTGCTGAGGGCCGGGCTGGCCAGGGGCCTCAGGAGGTGGTCAAGAGCCCCAGGAGGGGTCACGGTGCTGGCCAGCTCTAGCCTGAGTGCCCACCCTTTAGCCTCTGAAGGCTGAGCAAGGGGCACCAGAGCCATGGGGTGGGGGCTGGGAGGGGTCCCCAGCAGGCGGGACTCTTGCTGCTCCAGGGCTCTCCCAGACCCTGGAGGCCACTGCCCCTCAGGGGACTCTGGTGTGGTCAGCTAAGCCACGGCCTGGGCTGGGCCCGGCCAGCAAAGCCTCCTGGGCCCAGGCTGATCCGCGACATCGCGCAGGGAGAAGACGCTCTTCCTCTTCCCTCAGGTGCCACCTCCCCCTTCCCTCCGACAATGAGCGGAAGGCAGCGTCAACCTCACAGTTGCTATGGCAACCCCGGCCTCCAGGCAGCTGCTGGCAGTGCAGGGAAGGAGGGCTCTTCCACACCAGGGGCTGGGGGAAGCCAGGAAGCAGGGGGCGGGGATCTGAGGAGGGGCAACTTGGGGTCAGGGGTCACAGACTGGGGGCCAGGGGGCCAGTCTAACAGCAAGAGCTGGGAAAGCACCCAAGCCACGAGTGGGGCATTTCACTTGGGTTCAGACACCTGATGTCAGCAGTCTGGGGCCAGGGGATGGGCAGAGGAACATGGGCCTGGGACCAGAGGTCTAAGGTCAGGAGCCAGAGGGGAGAGTCTGGGCACGAGACCTGAAGCCTGACACCTCACCTCTGCGTCGAGCCCCGTCTTCTTCCGGCTTCCTGGTCACCGACACAACCTTCATGACGAGACGGTTCCCGCCCTGGCGGATCAGAGCCACCACCTGCTTATGTCCAACCTTCACCACATTCACCCCGTTCACCTGGGACAGACAGGTAGGTGGGTGGGGGTGGTCCAGGTGTGTCCTCGGGGCTCAGAGGTCAGCACCCACCCAGACGCACAGGTAAGGATGAGCCTCACCTCGATAAGGAAGTCTCCCGTGCGCAGCCCGGCCCTCCAGGCCACGCCCTCCACATCCACAGACTCGAGGTACTGAAGTGCAGGGAAGGCCGGTGTGGGGGTGAACTCCTCGATGGGGGTCTCTGCTGCAGGGGTGGGCGGGGCGTTAGGGAGGGGCTTCACTAGTGTGTCCAGGTGGAGGCGGTTGTCACACAGTAACAGCCCAAGAGTGGTGCAACATGCCGAACAGATAAAACCCGGCAGAGCGCCCTGGGCTGGGCAGTGGGCAGGCTCCACCCAGGACAAGAGCCAGTTCTGGAATCCAAGGCACATCCCTCTGAGAAACTCCCCTCACCCCACCGAGAGGCCCGACTGGGTCAGGCACACGAGACGTCCACAAGGAGGACGTCTTGGACGTCCACAAGGAGGCGGAGTCCCTGCCCTGTACTGAGTGAGACATTCCAGACCAAGAGTATAGTCACAGCAGAGGGACAAGGAGGGGTGTGGCCTGGAGAGGGGATGGGGGGACACTGGGGACAGGGGCAGGGGCAGGGAGGAGAGCAGAGGGGCGGAACAAAAGCCCCAAACAGTTTGCAGCCCCTGCCAGCCTGACACCCCGCCCCCAACGCTTCATTACCTTTGGCCCCCCGAAGCACGAACCCAAAGCCCTCGTGGTCCCGTTTCTGCAGGATGGCCACCTTGTCATCAATGACATAATCGCTGGTGGAGGAAAGCAGGGAGGGGTGAGGAGAAGCCTGCTATCACGCTGGCCAAGCTGACCCCACGCATGCCCCAAAAAGGGTCCCTCAGGCAGGACCCACCCTGGGAGGGCTGCCCTTGGACTGACCTGGGAGGGCAGAAGAAGGCTGGGCGCCACCACTCCCTCCTCCTTCCTCTTCACCCAGGCCTCCTTGTCTAGCTCTCAGCCTCCCTTTACATTTGACATCCCACTCACATGCGTGCCCGTGTGCCCACCTGCCCACCTGCCCTGCGGTACCTGTGAGAGGTGAGGCTGTCATAGGAGCCCACAGTGTAGTGGCGGAAAAGTCGCTTCGTCCGGTCCTCCCGTGTTTCTGAGGGGAGTTTCAGTTGCTGAAGGAGGGTCACATCCTCCACGCGGCCTGAACAGCCCCTCAACCACAGTGGTCACCAGCCTCTGCCCACCCCCCTGGCCTGGTTGTGCCACATGGAAGTGGGGGGGGGGGAATTCTGGGTCCTGGGCCCAGAGGTCCTGAGGTCAGAGGGCTGAGGGGACCATATGGGAAATTCTGGCTTCTGGGGTCAGGGTTCAGAACAGGACAGGGGCTGTGGGTCATCTCTCCCCCATGCACATGGCAGACTGACCAAGGCCACAGAGAACCGGAGCCCGGAGTTACCAGCAAAGATGTCCATGTGTGAGGCGCATGCGTGTGGCTCACAGTCGCGTGTAAGTGCTGTGCTCACATGTGCTTGTGCATATGCATGTCTCTGTGTCCAGTCATGTACCTACGTCATGCTACATGCCCACATGCACTGCCATGGAAACAGCACTGTGTCTTCACTGCACCCCTCACACGCCCACTGATGCTCAACCTCGCGGGGTCCCTTGCTCCAGGTCCAGCCTCTGAGTGCACAGAGTCCGGGTGTGGGGGCTGGGTCCCTTCCCTGATGTCACGACAACGCACAGAGTTTTTTCCCACCTGTACTCTTGATCTTGGCGTCCCTCGCAGCCACTGCCCCACCCTGAGCCTCCCTGATCCCCTGCAGACCTGCAGGTTCTATGGGACATACCCATCCAGCACCTCCCTGCTCCAGGCTCACTTCTGCAGCTGCCCATGAACCAGATTCTCTGCCCCCCAGACCTCATAACACCTCTGCCTCCAAGGTGTTCCCCCAGATGGTTCCACTGCCACTCACATTTCATCCCTCAACTCCTCCCTCATTCTCTATCATTTCAGTATTTCTCAAGATTAATTTATTCATTCAACAAGTATTTACTGAACTCCTGCTATGCACCAGGCACTCTTTGTTTTAGGCCTCTGAGAATGCAGCAGATAACAGAACTAAGCCCCTACCCTATAGAGTTTACAATTCTTTCAAAGAGAGGGAGAGCAGACAAGAAATACGTATATACATAACATGTCAAATGCTGGTAAGTGTTAAGAGGACGCAGGACAGGGTTACAGAGAAAGTTCACGGTTCTAGGGTGAGGGAGAGATAATGGATGTAAAGATGGATGGATGGGTGGTCACATGAAGGCCCCCAAAGGCACAGGCCATGAGGTAGCCACCATAGATTGCATGGGTAAAGGATTTCCTGGGGACGGGCACTCAGAGTAGGAAAGGAGATCAAATGAGAATCTATGATTTTTTTAAATATATTTTTATTGATTTCAGAGAGGAAGGGAGAGGGAGAGAGAGATAGAAACATCACTGATGAGAGAGAATCATTGATCGGCTGTCTCCTGCATGCCCCATCCTGGGGATTGAGCCAGCAACCCAGGTATGTGCCCTTGGCCAGAATCAAACCTGGGACCCTTCAGTCCGCAGGCCGATGCTCTATCCACTGAGCCACACCAGCTAGGGCCCTATGATTTTTGATAACCTATCTCTTCCACTAATTGTGAGCTAACATTTATTTCTGTGATCCTAGCACCTAGATAACTAGAAGAATAGATGGGTGGACAACTGGGTGGGTGGGTGGGTTGTTGGACGAATGACTATATGATGGATGGAGGGAAGGAGGGATGGAACAAGAAATAGATGGAAGGAGGGATAGAGAGCAGGAAGGATGGATGAAGGGGTCAAAGGGTAACAGATGCATAAACAAATGGGAAGGTGGACTGAGTGGTTTGATGGGATAACTAGATTGGTGGATGGATGGAAGGATGGGTGGACGGATGGATGAACAGACAGATGGACGAGAGGGTGGGTGGATTGATGGACAGACGAATGATGGATGAACAAATGGACTGATGAACAGACAGATGGATAGATGGATGGATAAATGGATGAACAAATGGAGAGATGGATGGAAGAAGGGATGGATGGTAGATGGATTGATGGATGGATGGGCAGATGGATGGAGGGATGGACCGATGGATGGAGGGATGGACCGATGGATAGATGGACAGACAGATAGATAAACAGATGGGTAGGTGGATAGGTGGATAGATCGGTGGGTGAATAGATGGATTGATGGACAGACGGATGGGTGGATGAATGGATGGAGGGGTGCAAGGATGAACTGATGGTAGGACGGACAGATGGGCGGAAGGAGGAATAGATAGAAGTAAAGATGGATGGCTGGACAGACGGACAGGTGGGTGGGTGGAAGGAGAGGTGGGTGGGTGGGTGGATGGATGGATGGATTGATAAATGGATGGACGGACAGACAGAGGGTTGGATGGATAGGTGGGTAGATAGATGGATGGATGGAAAGATGGGTGGATGAATGAAAGGAAGGAGGGCTGGGTACACTGGGTGGTCTGGGTGGGTTGACAGATGAGTAGATGATGGCAGGACAAGTGGGTGAATCAAAGGATAAAGGATGTAAGAGTAAAGGAAGCAGAGGCTGGATGGAAAGAAGAAAGAGCCCCTCTTAATGCACATGTCAGGGCAAGTACTGGTCTGGGTGGCAGGATCTGCCACTAGCTTGTGTGATGCTCAGAATGCTGACGGTCCCCTTCCAGGCTCTCCCTATAGAGAAGGGAAATCCACCCTGCGCGGCCCCTAGGTTTATCACCCTGGCACCCTCCCAAGCACTGATCTGTTCTTTTCTCCCCTCTTTGCACACACTGCCCATCATGACAGACACCCGCTTGGACACTCCTGCACTCACCATCCTGCGTACAAGGCCAGAGCAGGCCAGGCCTCATCACTGCTCAGGTCAGCACCAGACTCCTCCTTGCCTCCACCACACCCTTCTCACATTCACCCAACTGTAGACATGTCCCCCGTGCCTGCCTGCAAAAGGACCCCAACTCCATCGTTCACTAGCCTCCCATTTTCAGATTTTGTCAACTAAAATGCATTTATTATATAACACAAATTCATTTTCCAGTTTCATTAATCAGGCACATGAAGCCAGCTGAAGTGAAAACACACAGCATGACCCCCCCCCCCCCTACCTTCCAAGTACTGGAAAGGGAGGGAGAGAGGAAGGGAGGGACAGAGGAAGGGGGGGGGGGTGGACAGCTGCCAGAGCCACAGCCTTCCAGGTGCCCTACAAACCAGCCTCCGAACAGACAGGGCTTCGCCTCATCATCTCCCCCTCACAGCGCAGGGGCTGTAGGAGGCACCCTCTCTGCTAATCCTGGGCATCAGCCTGGCCCCCATGTGTTGGCACAGTGTCCCCTCCTTGGCCTCTAATTCTCTCTCTGTCCCTACTCCAGTCTCAGAAACAGATCTTTCTTTGGATCTGGGCCTGTTGGAAGCAGGTTCCCATTCCTGGGCTGCCTCTGGCCTCTGGCACAACCCAGCCCCTGGGTCCCAGATCAGACTCTGCCCAGAGTGCTGGCAGGCCCCGCCTGCACCGAGGACAGAGTTACTCCGTCCCTCCCAGCAGGCAGACTCCACAGGCCTCTCTCCCTCTGCCCACCCAGGAAATGCTCCTGTCTACCCAGGTACCTGCTGACAGTCTTTCAGGGACAAACCCCAGAGCCACCCCATCTAGGAGCCCTGCACTTGCCCAGAGGCCGATAGCTCCTGCAGCAGGATGCTGTGTGCTCTCTCCCTTCCCAAGACTTCAGCCCACCCGCCCCTCAGCCACCTCCAACCACCCTGCCTGGCCCTCATACTAACCCTGAGTGGCCTGCACACTCAAGACAGCACCCCGTCTCCTCCTGCCACCCTGCCACAAACTCTAGTCCACTGTGTTCCCCCTGGAGCCACAGCCACCTAACGGGCCTCACACCTCCACTCCAGCCCCACCACCCCTCCCTGCACACTCAAGTGTCACCCACCCAGAGCCTGTGAATTGCACTGGCCACAGCACAGACCCTGCAGCTACTGCCTGTGTCACAAACGAGGCTGCTCCTCAGGCCGTGGGACCGGCCCTCCTAGAAATGGACCAACATCCGCTGTCCCCCCTCTGGGACCTGCTAGGGCAAGTGAGTCGGTTTCTGTATGGGAAGTGCGGGAAACCACAGCTGGCACCAGGACGCTCTCGGAGCACGCCAGGTGGCAGCACGCGCAGACGGGCTCTGCTGCCGCCACCATCAGCTGACCATCCAGAGGACTCCTGGTCATCCTTCAAGGCTCAGCTCAAACGCCTCTGCTTCGAAGCCCTGACTCCTCAGGCAGCCCTGGGAGCATCTTGTGCTAACACTGCGTTCAGGCCGCACACAAACGTGAAACCAGGCAGAGAGCCAGCCTCTGTGGTCCTGGCTCCCAAGACAAGATCCAACCCACGTCAAACACCTAATAAACATATGCTTCCTCAGATTCCAGCTCCAGTCCAGGCCTCCCTCCCACTCTCCCCAGCCTCAGCCTCGAGTCCAATTGCCCTGGAGCCACACAGTTCTCAAACCAGAACCAACGCTACCCACCCCACGGGGGAGCACAGACCACTCCCAACTGAACACATCTGGAGGACCCCTCCTCCCTCTCCCCTCCCCGTCAGGTTTGCACCAAGGCCCCAAACTCTGAAAGCCTTCCTCACCGGAACAGGCCACCCCATCTGCCCTCCACAGGCACACAATCGGGGTCGCATCCCTGCCACACACTCAGCCACCTGGAGGGCCACGGGGGCAAGGCAGGGAAGAGCCGAGCAAACAGGAGAAGGCACCTGCTCAGGAGCAGGTCAGAGGCCACGTTCCACACGGGACAGGAGTCTGGGCCGCCTCGGGTAGGCTTCCCTCGAGAAACTCTCAACCCAGATGAAGAGGGCACAGCCACCCAGGGCCCAAGCCCTGTGCAGAAGAAGGGGCCCTGAGCCCTTGGTCCAGAGATACCACTGGTGACCACCACTGGCCACTACTCAGGAGAGGTCTCTCTCAGCCAGAAATAACGCTCGTGGGTCTGGGAGACTCCTTGGACCTCTGAGTGCTCATTGCAAGGCTATTTATTCCCCAGCTATGCAGCTGCCCTGGCGTGGGGCCTCCAAAGGGCCTCAGACCACAGCACCCAGAGGGGTCCCTCCTGGAGGCCAAGGCCATCCCACCTGCTGCCCTCAGCCTGCCTGGCTGCAGGGCACCCACAACAGCCCCTCTGGGCCCAGCTGGCCTCACTTCCTCTTGGCAGACCCGGCCTCCCCACACTGCCCACCTGGACAATCTGTCCACTTTGGAAAGACGTCTCTTCTCACACTGACCTCATTACTTGTCTGCCAGCCATGCAGGAACCGCGCACTCCAAGCATCCAGTATTTCTCTTAGGCTCATGGGAGGGGGGGGCAGTTGTATGGTCCCTGGGGGGCACATGTGGGATCTACACAGATGCATGTTCATACATGTGTGTCCTGTGGGCACAGCACACATGCTTCCACTACTGTGTGGTGTCCGTAGGTACGTGCAGGGTGTGTGTGTGCCGTGTGTCTGCTGTGCACACAAGTTTGCGTCCACGTCGAATATGTGTTTGAGTTTACCCTCGTCTTTTCTCTGAATGTCCACATGTATTCAGCTCCAAGCAAGGCCAGAGGGGAGCTAGGGAGCAGCCCAGGGGATGTGGGGGTCACTCACCATGCCGTGCATCATACTGTCTCATCTGCACCTCCTCCACGCAGTCGGCCGGGAACCAGCCCGTGCGGCCTTTCACGGTCCCCTCCCAGAAACCGCCCTCCCCAATGCTGAGCACTGGGGGGACAGAGGCCAGAAAGGCTGTCAGGCAGAGCAGGGCCACAGGGACCAGGCCGCCCCCACGGCCCCCACCACCACCTCAGGCTCAGGTTCTCCCCACCCACCCATCACCCTTCCTCCCTCCCCTTCCTTTATCCTCCTGGCGTTTTCCCTGGAAAGATTTCGGGATCCACACGGAAGAGAAACGAACAGATGGGCACAGCACAGGATGGGCATGTGGGGGACAGAGAGACACGCAGATGGACACGCTCGTGGGGGGACAGGAGGCAGAGGCAGGGGCCACCATCCTGCTCCTGCTCTCCCAGGTGACCCCTCTCCTCCCATTCCATCCTTGCTGTCACCCACTCCAGGGTCACTGACCAGAGTGCAGGGTCACTGCTTTGCCAGGGGATTGGGCCACAGATGGACCAGGCAGGCTGACCCTCAGGACTGTTTCCTCCCCAGGCTCCCCTGGCATAGGGCACCCACGAAGATAGGTCCCCGATGATGGCAGAGAACCCCAGGCTGAGGTTACCCAGAACAGAGGAGCCCCGTGCCAGAAACCCTCCTAATACACAGACACCCACATAGTTGTCACAGACATCACCCACAATGGCACAGGCTCCCCACGGGCACAAGGATTTCCAGGGAAGAAGTCCCAGAAGTGACCTAGGGGCCCCATAACCATAGGGAGTCTGTAATGGGATAGCGTCCTTCCAACACAGAGAACCCCGATGACACCAGCCCCCGTGACACAGAAACACCCCACGACGAGAGGAGCCTCGGTGGGGACACAGGGAACCCATCACGATGGAGGGACAGGAACCCCGTGCACAGAGACCCTCCCGGGCACGGAGCCCTTCACGACGACACACAAGGGGTCCCCCGTGGCAGATGCATCCCATCATGACCGCCGTGGCTCAAGTTCCCAGGGCGACCCCAAAATGGCATCAGCCACTCCAGACCGCGGTGCACCCGACCCCGCCCCCCGCGCCCCTCACCCTTCACGGCCTCGCCGCGGTGCAGCGGGATCTCGCCCTCGCCCTGCGGGCTGTGCGCCTTCACGGCGATGAACTTGCGGCCGGGGACAGCGCTGTAAAGTTTCCGCTTCGGGCCGCGGGGCGGCGGCGCGGGGGGCGCAGGGGGCGCCGGGCCAGGGCCGGGCGCGGGGCCGGGGCCGCCGGGGCCGCCGGGCCCGCTCGGGCTGTAGACGAACACGTAGGTGACGGACGCGATCCCGGGGGGCAGCGGGCACGCGAAGCCGGCGCCCGGGGCCTCCATGGCGCGCGGCCCGGCCCCGCCGCCGGCCTCACCGCAGCCACCGCCGCAGCGCCCGCCGCCCGCCGCCCGCCGCCGCCCGCCCGCCCGCCGGGGGCCCGGCCCGGGGCCGCTCCATGGGCCGCGCCGCCGCGCCCGGCCCGCTCCCGCCAGCGCACGAGCCGCGCCCGCTCAGGGCTCGGGGGCCGCGGGGCTGCGCTCCCGGGCGCGCCGGGCTCGCTCCATGCCGCGGCTCCCGCGCCCCGCCTCCCCGCGCGGCTCCTCCCTCTGCGGGCGGCGGCGGCCGGCCCTCCCCCGCTCTCCGCGGCCCCTCGCGCGCCCCCACGGGGAGACCACGAGCGAGGGGACTGCGGTGCGCGGAGGGCGGAGGGTCGGGCCGAGGAAGGTGGGGAAGGGGGCGGCGGGACCGGCCGGGGCGGCCAGGTGGGAGCCGGGGCGGGCGGGCGCGCAATGCTTCAGACAGCGAAGGTTATCGCCCAGCCAGAGGCGCTCCCCGCGCGCGGGTCTGCGCACCTGCCCCCCGCGCCCCCGCTGTCCGGCCTTGGCCTCCTCACGCCCTGACCGCTGGCTGTCATACATCCGGCGCCTTAATCCCCCTCCACCTGGGTCCTCTACTCCTTGGATACCTGCCCGAGGCCCATGCACACTGGTGCTGACCAGCTACCCCGACCGCTGTCCCCCGCTGGGCACCGAACCTGAGGCCTGGGTCCTCCACCTTCGCCCTGTTCAAAAGCCTGCACTGGCTCCCTACTACCTAGGCAGGCCGTATCCACATCCTCAACCAGTAGCTCTCTGGGACTGAGAAGTGGCCACAGCCCAGCCACACACATGGATACCTTCTTTTCCCTCCTCTGGGATGTTTATGATGGCGTTTCCAACACCTCAATATTCTAATCAAGCTACTCCAGCCCTTGCTACTGTCTCTCAGCCACCACCCCACTTTCCTCTGCCCTGTGATGCTGGTGCGATCTGGGGGGCGGGGGACGGGGGACGGGGGACTCCCTTCCAGGGTCTGCCAACATGGGGCGCCAGGGAGCCACCACCTCCCTCCACCACCCACCCCACCCCATCTCAGCTCAAATGCCACTTTCTCTCCTTGGACCAAAGGTGACCCCCTCAGAGACCCTCTCCCTCCAGGTTCACCAAACTTCTTCAGCCCCTTCCTGGCCACTCTCAGGACAGCGTCCTTACCTGGATCTCTGCCCACCTCACTGCTTCTTAGCCCTGGGCCCTCGCTGTCACTGTCCCAAGACCTTCAGGACCTCCTGCTACTAGCTCCCACCACTTCCAGCACCCTAGGTACCAACTAAATGTTTGTAGAAAAATAATACTGATAATTCTGGCGTCCCCTACAGAGCAGTGAGCTGGCGCCACACACAGAGCAGGTCTTGCTTTTGCGTTTGCTAAAAGGCGAAGGAACATACAAAAGATCAATGAAAGCAGGGCACCCACACAGCTCCAAGCAGGAACGACCCTCTGCAAAACGGAAACACCCAGAAGTTTGTCCAGCCCTGGGGTGGGGAACCTTCTTTCTGCCAAGAACCATTTGGATATTTATAACATCATTCACGGGCCATACAAAATTATCAACTTAAAAATGAGCCTGCAGTATTTGGTCAAACATTTCATTAACTCACCCCCAATGCCTTGGCAGGGCCAGACCCAATGATTTCACGGGCCTTATACCGCCCATGGGCTGGACATTCCCCACCTCCGTTTTAGCCACTGGACTGTCCCACCCTTAAAAAAATCCATGGGACATGCAAAAGCTTCGGGGAGAACTGAGATGATTTGGGGCAGGACAGGCACCCTTGGAGTCTAGGCAAGGACGCAGACAGAGAAGGCATCACAAATCAAGGCTACACGAGCAAGGGGAATGACAGGTGATAAAGTGGGTCTTATAAGCTCCTGATGCACCCCAAGCCCTCTGCAGAGCACAGGCTTAGAAGTTTGGGAATCGGATCTACCTGCTTCCTAGCTCTGTGACTTTGGACAAATCACCTACCCCACCTGAGTGTCAGGACCCTCATCCATAAAATGGCACTGACAGAGAACAGCCTTGTGCAGGGTCAAGGTTAAGCTAGACCAGTGGTTCTCAACCTTCTGGCCCTTTAAATACAGTCCCTCATGCTGTGACCCAACCATAACATTATTTTCGTTGCTACTTCATAACTGTCATGTTGCTACTGTTATGAATCGTCATGTAAATATGATATGCAGGATGGTCTTAGGCGACCCCTGTGAAAGGGTCGTTCGACCGCCAAAGGAGTCGCGACCCACAGGTTAACAACCGCTGAACTAGACGATGCAGCCCAGCTGTCATTGTGAAAACAGCTGCTTGTGTGACACACTCAACAGTGTCTCCCCAGCACCTTCCCTACGACCCGCTCTGGGGAAACTGGGAAGCTAGAACAATGGCTCCTGCCCTGGCCAGTGTGGCTGACTCGGTTGTTTGGAGCATCATCCCATACACAAGAAGGCTGCAGGTTCGATTACAGTCAGGGCACATACCTAGGTTGCGAGTCCCATCTTGGGTTGGGTACGTACGGGAGGCAACCAATTAATGTTTCTCTCTCACATCGATGTTTTTCTCTATCTTCCTTCCTTTTTCTATAAAATCAATAAAAATATGTCCTCCGATGAGGATTTTTAAAAATGGAACGATGGCTCCTGCCCTGGAGGTGCAGGAAGGAGAGATGCCTTAACCAGCGGCGGCTGGCCGGCACTGTGGGCCAGGAGCTTCTCATAGGGACCCCTCACCTGCCCAGATTCAGAAGGCTTCCACAAAGAAATGACTTAGGTAGGATTAGTCCTACCTTACCGATGAGAACCTGGGCACAGAGGGGTTGGCTGACCTGTCCAAGCCTATGGTCAGCAGGTGCAAGGATTGCATGGACCCCGGCCATCTGTCTGCAGAGCCAGTGCCCCACTCACTCCCCACTGCACAGCCAGCAACGGCCAGTGGGGCTCTAGCCAGGTGTCTGTCCTGTGTCCTGGGGATGCCAAGTGCCTCATATGCCCCTGTTCTCAGGGTGCCACCGCTCACAGTAAAGAGTAAAGAGAAGAACCGCAGTGTCCTGGCTGGAGAGGTGGTAGAAAGATGAAGATTCCCCTTAGAGACAGGGCTAAGGACCACCTGCAGGTTTTAAGCTCTCCTGGAGCGGAAGCCATAACCCCTACCACTCACCACCTAGCCCTCCTTCCTGGTATGCAGGACCCTTTCTAAACCACAGGTCTGATCAGACCCTCTCCTCCCTATATGCTCCCTCAGCTGCCCACTGTCCTCAGAGGAAGTCCAGTTCCCACCAGAGATGAACGTGGGGGAGCTGCCCCGGCCCACAGGGCCTCACCTTCTCCCTTCCTCATCCAGGGAGATCCATGGGGGGAGTCCCCCACCCCAAGCCTCAGCCCACCAGGTGCTAGACACCGTCGACCTCTCCCTGCCCGCCCCCATGCCGGCTCCTCCCAGCTTGGGTCCTGGCACCCACCAGCCCAGACCCTGCCGGGGCCCTCCCATACCCTCCTACCTGATGTTGCTCTGGCTGCCCCTGCCTGCGTCAGTGCCACCGACGTCATTCTCTTTGTCACCATCACGGTCCCGGTCTTTCTCCTCCTGCAGCCGCTGGAGCAGCAGCTGGTGGGGGAGGCTGCGCAGCGTGGGTCCAGGGGAGGCTGCCGGCTGCACCTCGCCCTTCAGGTTGATGTCACTGGCTGAGCGCTGCAGGGGCCGTGGGGAGGCCAAGCCACTGGGGCCGGCCAGCCGCCGCCGCTTTGCATAGCTGGGGGTTTCCCTAAATGGTACTGGGGGCGGGGGGCACATAGGTGAGGCTCTGGGCAGCCAGATGGGGTGGCCAACTTGTCCTGGTTTGCCCAGGCTCTCAGATTTTAGAACTAAAGTCCTGTGTCCCAGGAACTGCCTCAGTCCCAGGCAATCCAGGAGAGTTGGCCACCCCGAAGCTACCACTGGGTCATGTTCCAAACTGCCTGCAATTGGAGCTTCAGGGGCAGAGCCTGGTCTTCCTGTCGCCAGGCGAGGTCTTAGAACTGCTCATTTCAGGGGAGACAGGCCAGGCCACATATTTGGTGACAACTCTCACCAGGTGCTGCTGTACGGGCCATGGAGCTACTCCACCCAGGAGACTGTGAGGGAGCATCTAGACCAGGGGCTGGCAAACTTCTGTCAAGAACCAGTCGCCGTTTCAAGCTTCGTAAGCCACACAGCCTCTGTTGCAGGACCCAACACTGCCGCCGCCACAGCACAAAAATAGCCACAAACATATAGAAGCAAATGGGCTGTGGCTGAGTTCCAATAAAACTTTATTTAAAAAGCAGATGAGGATTCGGAAAACATGGTCCAACTATATGCTATTTACAAAAGAATTACCTCAGATCCAAAGACACAAGCAGGTTTAAAGTAAAAAGATAAAAGAAGATATTTCATGTAAATAGAAACCAAAAGAGAGCTAAGTAGCTATATTCATATCAGACAAAATAGACTTAAATTTAAAAAGTGTTACAAGGACAGAGGACATTATGTTGATAAAAGTGTCGATTCATAAATAGATTAACAATTATTAACATATATTCATCAAACAGAGCATCAAACAAAAATAGGAAATAAACATTGACACATTTGGAGAAATAGATAGTTCTATAATAATACTTAAGGCTTTAACACCTCACTTTCAATAATGGATAGAACATCTACAGAGAAGATCAATAAGGACATAAAAGACTTGAACCAACAGACCTAACAAGATATATACATATATGGAGAAAAACAGGGGAGGGCAGGGACCCTCCACAAAACAACAGCAGAACACACATTCTTCGCAAATGCACATGGAACATTCCTCTTTGAGACAGACCAAAGCAAGTCTCAATCAATTTTATAACAATGAAATCATACACAGTATCTTCTCCAATCACAATAAAACCAGAAATCAAATACAGGGGAAAAAAGGAAATTTCACAAATATGTGAAAATGAAACAACACAATCTTAAACATCCAATGTGTCAAAATAGAAATCAGAAGGAAAATTAGTATATACTTTGTGAAAACGAAAATAAAAATACAACGTACCAAAACTTATGAGATTCCGCAAAAGCTATACTATGAGGAAAATTTATAGCTGAAAACACCTATGTTTAAAAAGGATAGAAGTCTCAAAAATCAATATCTTAATTACGTATCTTAAGGAACTAGAAAAAAAAATGCAAACCAAACCCAAAGCTAGCAGAAGGAAAGAAATAATAAAGGTTGGACAGAGATAAATGAAATAAAGACTAGATATACAGAGAGAATCAATGAAACCAAAGCTATTTCTTTGAAAATATCAACAAAATTGAACAAACCTTAGCTAGACTAAGAAAAAAAGAAAAGATGGACACATGTAACTAAAATCAGAAATGAAATATGAGGCGTTATACCAATCTTAGAGAATTAAGAAGGAATGTGAGAGAATGCCATGGGCAATTATATGCCAACAAATTAGATAAGCTAGACAAGATGGACAAATTCCCAAAACTGACTCCAGAAGAAAGAGAAAATCTAAACAGGCCTATAACAAGCCAAGGAATTGAATCAGTAATCACAAATCTCCCAACAAAGAAAAGTCCAGCATCAGATAGCATTATTGATTACTTCTACCAAACATTTAAAGAATTAACACCAATTCTTCTCAAACTCTTCCTAAAAATGGAAGAGGAAGGAACACTTCCTGACTCATTCTGTGAGTAATTAAAAACTGGGCAAAGGACTAGAACAAACACTTCTCCAAAGAAGAGTACAAGTGGCCAATAAGCCCATGAAAAGATGCTCAGCACCATCAGCCATCAGGGAAATGCAACTGGAAAACCACGATGAGGTGTCACTTCGCTCAGACTAGAAGAGCCATATTTTTTTAAAAAAATGACAAGAACACATTTTGGTGAGGACCTGAAGAATTTAGAACCCTCACACATTCTTGGTAGAATTATAAAATGGCGGAAAACAATTTGGCTGTTCCTCAAAAAGTTAAATGCAGAATTAACATATGATCCAGCAATTCCACTCCTAAGTATATACCCCAAAACAACTAAAAACAGGTACTCAAGCAAATACTCTTCACACATGTTCATAGCAACGCTATTTACAATAGCCAAAAGACAGAAACAACCCAAGTCTCCACGTAAGGATGAATGGATAAACAAGATGTCATATATACAAATAAAAAAATATTATTCAGCCATAAAAAGGAATGAAACAGTGATGCATTCTACAATCTGAATAAAGCTTGAAAATGTGTTGAGCAAAAAGAAGCCAGACAAGAGTTACATAGTCTGATTCTATTTATATGAAATATCCAGAATGGTAAATCCATAGAGGCAGAAAATATATTAGTGACTGACATGGGTTGAAAGAGGGGAATGTGGAATAATTGCTTAGTTATATAGGGTTTTCTCTGGGGTGATTAAAATGTTCTGGAATTCAATAGAATTGGTTGTACAACACTGTGAATGTACTAAATACCATTGAATTATTCCATTTAAAATAGTTAATTTTATGTTATGTGAATTTAATTTTAAATGAAATTTAAATCCTCAATTTTAAAGCCTGAATTTAAAAACAAAAAATGCTGACTGGAGCTGGATTTGGCCTGCAGGGCATCGTTTGCCAAGCCCTATTCTAGACGCCTGTGACAGAAGTGTGGGCCATGGACCAGCAGGCTCACCTTGAGCTGGAGCGCCTTAGAAATTCGGAATCTCAGGCTCCATCCAGGTCCACTGAGTCAGATGTGATCAGGTGAGATGTGATCAGGTGAGAAGACGTGACATGAGAGTGGGTGGGGGCCTCCCTAGTGCACCTTCAGACACAAGTCCGTGCAGACACGGGCTTGAGTGTGCGCATGGGTTGTTGGGGGACGTGGGTCTGAAGGTGGCTGCTCCTAGGCCTGGGTCCTATTTCAGGCCTGGCAGCCTAGAGGGGCAGGTGGAGCTGCCAGGAGGCCCAAGTGTCCTGTCCCCTGAGGGTGACGGGTCCCAGCCTGGCAGCCCCTGCAGGTGGGCTCCTTCCCTGAGGAAGAGGAAGGGGTAGACGGGCAGAGCTTCCTCCAGCTCCTCTGCGTGCAGGCCCCACCCAGGTTCAAGAGCTGGGATGGACGTGGCAACTTGCATCTGTCCCTGAGGGCGTGTCCTTGGAGTGAATGTGTGCAGAGGGAGTGGGGAGGACAGACCCCTGGATGGTCCAGGTCTGAAGACAGGCTCTGCCGTGAACCGGCTGTGACTCAGTTTCCCCCTCGGGAATCGTGAACTAATAATCACTCATGGAGGGTGGGTTGCTGAGAAGGTAAGTTACACAACAACAGCGTTTATAATAAATACTCATGACGACATTTGCCTGTGGCTCAGGGACATCAGGCTGTATCATCTAAGTGTGCATGTGACAAGTGAGCAGAAAGAGGTGAGCGGCCACAGAGCCAATCACCACCGGCCTAAGTGACTTGGATGCTGGCCCCAGACCTGGACCCACCTACGGCACTTCTAACCCCAACCAGAGAGCGCACCCTGGGCCGGCCAGGCAGTCAGCTGCCATAATGGTGCCCCCAGGAGCCCGAGCATCTCTGTCCACGCCACAAAAATGAGAGGCAGCTGGGGCCCTCCTGCTGCTCAGCTTGGCTCAGGCAAGCCTCCTCCCCTCAGAGCTGGACTGAGGCCACGGCCAGAGTCCAGACCCACAGAACCGAATCCCACATGAGGTCAGAGGTAAGAAGTGGGTGCAAATAATCGTAAAAGATCATTTTTGCTTAAGAGAAATGGAGGCACAGAGGCCCCACGCAGCTTTCCCACAGTTAGAGGACCACAAACAGAAGAGAGACCCCACACGTCCTCGGACCCAGATCCTCCCAGGCTGACAACCACTGCAAGCTCGAGCCTAGCCAGACGGAGATGTCTCCTGCCCAACACACCTCCAACCTCAGCACAGCTCTGTCAGCCAGAGCCCACCCGACACCACGTCAGTCAGCAGATGGGCACTGCTGCCCTGGACCCGCCCACACCCAGGACCTACTACCCATTTCTATGGTCCCGGCCCTGCTCGGGCATCAGGGGCCCATAAGCGAGCCTTGCTGCTGAGAGGTCTACTCAGGGGAGACTCTATAGAGCAGTGATGGCGAACCTATGACACGCGTGTCAGAGGTCAAACGCAAACTCATTCTTTGGTTGATTTTTCTTTGTTAAGTGGCATTTAAATATATAAAATAAATATCAAAAATATAAGTCTTTGTTTTACTATGATTGCAAATATCAAAAAATTTCTACATGTGACACGGCACCAGAGTTAAGTTAGGGTTCTTCAAAATGCTGACACGCCGCGCTCAGAAGGTTCGCCGTCACTGCTCTAGAGAAAGGCCCTTAGAGGTGAACTTGGCCTTAATCTCAACCCCAGTCCAAAATTCAACCCCAGACCTGACAGTAGCCTTACATGACAACCGAGAAGGGCCCTAGCCCTAAGACCCGCCCTGGCTCTCCGCTATTCATTGTTACTCAGGGCAGAAAGGGGAGCCTGGGAGTCTGTGTTCCAGAGAGAGCCATGGGCAGAAAAGCCAGGCCAACCAGAACACAGGGGAGCGGCCAGGTACCTGGAGGGGTGGCCTCTGGCCAGAAAATACTCTTCCTTGAAAAGGAGGCCCAGCCATTCCTGCGGCTCCAGGCTCCCCACCCCAGAGCAGGAGAGCAGGGTTCCTAGGACAGATCTCAGACCAGCCCACAGCCCCAGGGACTGGGGGGAGGGGACCTCCCTGAGGCTACATGTGAGGCGGAGCCCGTGCTCCTGCCTGCCCTGGAGTCGACTAGATGGCAAGTCTGGTTTTTTTCTGGGACCACACAAGTCACTCACACATCTGGCCCTGAGGACAGCACCTCGTCCCTGTGTGCTTGCATCACACTGATGTGACCCTGTATGGGAGGGTGACCCTGTCATTGAACCTCATTCTTGCTGTGGGCAGGGGCTCACAGCCACTGTCCCATACCCCCGGCTAGTCCTACACTTGACCTATTGGGAAATCGAGCCTTGACCCTAATTTCAACCCCCTCTCAACCTCAGCGGATCCCTAAACCCAGCATTGGCCCCAACCAACAGCCCCAACCTAACCATGCCCTTGACCTTGACCTTGACCTTGACCCTAACCCTTTGTCCACTCTGCACAGGCCCTTCCCTTCCCTCAGCCTATTCCCCAGCCCTGCAGGGGCCACAGATGGACTCACAGAACAGAGCACAGCTGGCAGCCAGGGCTGGAAGAAGCAGCTCAGGGCATGAGGGCTCCCTTGTCACGTTCCCACTGACCTCAGACAACCCCCACAAACCCACCTTCAACTTGGACCTGGGGTGGGCAGAACTCACCGACATCCGAGTCTTTGTGGGTCTTGATGACCTCCGCCAGTTCAAAGTTCCCCGCGATGATGGCCACCTGGGGTGGGAGGACGGGGGAGGCTCAGCCACACCAAAACTCCCCATCCCTGTGCCCTGGTGGCTCCTGGGGCTCCTGTCTTTGGGGGTTGGTGGCCCCAGGTTTGGACCCTGTCCCCGCCTAACTCTCCCACCAGTCTGCCCAGGACTGAGGGATGTCCTGGGACACAGAGCTGAAACCAGAAGAGCCCTGAGCACACAGGGATGTGCTGGTCACTCCACCTATTCTCTCAATGGTCCCTCCACACACCACCTTTCCTCTCTGAGCCATGGCTCCCCACTGCCTCCCTCCTGTCACCCTCCCTCTGCCCTTCCCTCACCCCTGCATCTGGTCCTCCCACAGGCCCTCCACTGCCATCTCGGCACCTGCTGGATAGCATGGTGGTCTGATCTGCTCTCCCTACATCTCTTTGGTAGGCCCCAGCTCTCTCCGTGGTCCCCAACTCCTCCCACACATTTCAGACGACATGGACACCCCTCCATCTAGTCATCCGGTGCCGAGAACCAAACCCGGCCAGAGAAAGGACTCAGAAACATACCGAAATTAGTCAGGAGCTGGGACCACCCTTCTGACCCCCGTCACCTCTGCACCCTCCTGTCTCTGGAAGGTCAGACCCACATCTGTTCTCCCCTGGCCCCAGAGCCCTCTGACCCGCCTGTCCCAGAAAGTGAGAGTTCACCCTCCACAGTGACCACCCCCATCAGTCAGTTCCCCACTGCTGGCCACCCGGTCCCCCACCCCACCCGGGGGAAATTGTCTCAGGGAAGAACCAAGATCCAGAGAGGTCTAGCCACAAAGAGCCAGACACCCCGGGAGTGGCTCCTCGCTCCTGCGCATTCTGGTACCTGGAAGGCCGTCTGGCTGTTGTAATTGCGGACATCCTTGTTGGCGCCGCGGAAGAGCAGGACACGAGCACAGCTCTCCTGTTGGCAGTGTGGGCGTGAGGGCCATGGGCTGACAGCACACACCCACACACTCGGAGCATACATGCACGGCATGAAAGGAGCAAGGCAGGAGTACACAACAGGTCCCATCTGGCCCAGGAGGCCCAGACGCACACAATGCCCCCTGTGATTCAGAACACACGTGTGTTCAGGAAACAGACATGCACACGTAGGCCTGCAGGGCCACAGCTCACTGCAGACGCAGAACAAGCATGCATGGAGGGACACCGGATCAGACGTGTACACACATGTAGTCACTGCACGGGATCACCCGTACCCACACACACGTGTACACCTACAGTCACACCTGGTTGTAGAGGGCACAGATGTGCAGGGCCGTGTTCCCCGAGGCATTCTGGGCCCCCATGTCAGCTCCGTAGAACAGCAGGTGCTCCAGGTGCTGCACGTGCCCAAAGCGGCAGGCCTAGGGGGAGAGGGGGGTGCTGCTGGGCCTCTGGCAGAGCCTGGGACCCCCACGCTTGCAGGGGGGCTGGAATCCCAACTCCTGCAGAGAGAGCCGAAAATGCCCCTACGCCCGACAGAGCCCAGGTCCTCACCCCCCTGACAGGGCTCCCTGCCCACCTGGTGGATCTCCTGCCAGCCATTCTCATCAGTGGTCCCCAGCTGAGCATGGTCGTGGAGGAGCAGCTCACAGCAGAGGGCGTCCCCGCCCCCCAGGGTGCTGTGGTACAAGGGCGTCAGGCCACGGCTGTCCTTGTAGTCAGGTGAAGCGCCCAGGTCCAGCAGGGTCTGAGGGCGAGGAGCCTCAGTGTCCATGCTGGACCCAACTTCCTCCCCATCTTGGTCCACGTGCCCCTCCAGACCCGCCCCGCCGGTACTAACCGTCAAAGCCGCGGCGTTCCGCTGGCGCGTGGCACAGTGCACTGCAGTGAGCCCGTCGCGTGTGCGGAAGTCCAGGTGGGCACCACCATTCCTCAGCACCTTCAGCAGGTCCGTGGCGTTGTCCAGCTGTGCCGCCAGACTCAGGGGACACTCTGGGTTCAAGGGACAGAGGAAGGTTATGTTCCAGTCACTCCAGAGCCATGCCCCTTCCCCCACTGCTTCTCACCTCCTGAGTCAGGGTCGTGGAAATTGGGGTCTAGCCCCTTGTCCAGCAGGCGGGCCACCTTGTCCGTGCTGTGCAGCTGGACGTAGTCCATGAACTTCTTCAGGTTCGCCTGGAACACCCGGCCATCCTGGTCAGCCCCATCACAACCACCATCATCAGGCCGTCACCCACCTTCCAACAGCCAGATTCAGGCCTCCTGGGGAGCATCCACGCTGCCCGGCTCCTCACCTGATACTAGCACCTCAAGGCCACTCAGGCAAGGACCAGCCCACCCACCCCCCGTCCCCATCAGCGCTCTGTTAGGGGGTCTAAGGTGGCCTGTTTCTTCCCTGGCCCATATTCCACATGCGCTCGCCCCCGGCAGACCTCTCGGGGTCTTCTCCACCCTCAGGTGGCCCCGCTTGTGCCAGGACCTTGCCCAGCAAAGCCCCCGAGTCCCTGCTGCCACAGAAGCTTCGTGCACAGGCAGGTGCCCGGCTGGAAACACGCAAGCACACCAGAAACGGGAGAGGGCAGCACGGGGACCACGCCACAGGAGGGGCCTCCTCAGGCTGCTCAGGACGACTGAGGGAGAGGCCTCAGCCGGATCCGGGTGGGTGGTGTCAGGGTGGGCAGCTGGAGCCCAGGCAGGAGGAGACACAGGGCCGTGGTATGAGGTTGAAACTCATCCCCAAAACAAGTAGGGCTCACTGAAGAGCAGGAGTCACCAGTGTCACCTGGCCAGCGTGGCTCAGTGGTTGAGCATCGACCTATGAACCAGGTCACAGTTCTATTCCTGTCAGGGCACAGGCCCAGGTTGCAGGCTCAATCCCCAGTATGGGGCGTGCAGGAGGCAGCCGATCAATGGTTCTCTCTCATCATTGATGTTTCTATTTCTTTTTTTTTTTTTAATATATTTTATTGATTTTTTACAGAGAGGAAGGGAGAGAGATAGAGAGTTAGAAACATCGATGAGAGAGAAACATCGATCAGCTGCCTCCTGCACATTTCCCACTGGGGATGTGCCCACAACCCAGGTACATGCCCTTGACCGGAATCGAACCTGGGACCTTTCAGTCCACAGACCGACGCTCTATCCACTGAGCCAAACCGGTTTCGGCGATGTTTCTATTTCTCTCTCCCTCTCCCTTCCTCTCTGAAATCAATAAAAATATATTAAAAAAGAAAAAAAAAGGAGTCACCAGTATCCTGTGGGACTTTGGAGGAGAAGTAACCATGGGAGGAACCAGGGTAACAGGGTCACAAAGGGGCCACAATAGTTTCTGCAGCCACAGCATCACCTCGCTGACCACCACGTGCTCTGGGCAGCAGAGAAGTCTGGCATGGAGACTCCAAGGCCACGGAGGGGTCACTGGGACACAGAGGGGTCACTGGAGCTTGTCTAGGCTCCAAGAAGTGCCCAGCAAGCAAACATCCCCTGGCTCATGGGAACCTGAGGTTGGGTCTATCTGTGGGGAGGGCCCATAGCACTGTCCTGCCCCTCCCGCATTCAAAGGAGGCAGCAAGGTGCCCCCTAGCAATGGCATCCGGTAGTAACCCACAGGGTGTCCCAGCACAGGGGTGTCCCAGCACGGGGTGTCCCAGCACAGGGTGTCCCAGCACAGGCCCCAGGGTCAGACAGATCTGGGTTCAGCCCAGCTTCACGGCTGCACAGTGAGAAAGTCACTTAACTGCTTAGGACTCAGTACCTTCCTGTGCCACACAGGGTGACAGTCCCTTCCCGGAGGGAACTAACGAGATGCCTGATTCCAAGTGCCCAGCCCTGGTGACCACGGAGTGATCCCCTCTCCGCCAGTGACCATGGTGGTGCTTGTTCACTTCTCTCCCCTCCTCCGCCCCAGGTTCTCACCAAGGCATGTGCCCCATTGCACTCCATCCTCCTGAGCCAGGGTGGGCCAGAGGTTCTGATCCTACCAGAACCCAGTACCAGACCACCTACCCCAGACCCGTGAGGCCTGGAGTCTGCCCAGCCCTCCAGCCCCCACCCCTGCTCTGGGCCCCTGACCACAGGACAAAATAGGCTGAGCCGAAGCCGCGTGGCTGCCTCCTTACCTTCGTGTGAAGCTTGGCAAACTGCTTATCATCGATGAGGTTCTGGGCATACACTCGCCTCTTGTATCGAAACTGCTCGGGTAAAAATAAGGCAGGGAAAGGCATCCTCCTGGGCTGAGTGAACGCTCGCACAAAACCAAGTCCTGCTTACCTCTGCGGCTCAGGCCTCAGGCAGATCAGCCCCCTCAGCACAGAACCCCTCTCGCCAGCCACACAGATCCCATCCCCACCACCGTGGGCACAGAGCCAACCAGCTCAGAGGGACACACGCCTCGCCTAGCTGCCCCTGGCCTGCAGTGGGCTTTCTGTCTCATTCCTGCCCCCAGGACTCCCTGGGAAACCCCATTCCTCTTCCAAGACCTGGATCCAGGCTTCCCTTCCCTGACACCCACTCTCTGAGCAGAACTGACCCTGGGCCACCACAGAGGCCCAGCCAAGTCGGAGCTCCGCTACCATAACGCTTATTTCATTGTTCACTGCACTTGGCATCCCTCCGCCCAAACCACGAGCCTGTGCCCATGCCTGACAGGGCACTGCTGGCCTGTACAGCACAGATGGGTGCGCAAATGAGGGTTAGGTTTGCCTTCACAGGCTCCCGGGAGCGGGCTTACTCCACACACGCTCGGGGCGCACCCCTGCTCGCACCCAAACCCCTGGAATCACGCTCTGGGCTCCCACCGCACACGCTGCTGACTGCAGGCCGGCACACTGCTCCCTGCACACACACACACACACACACACACACACACTCACACACTCACACACTCACACACACCACTCGCACCGCACACACAATTCACATCGCTCCCTGCACACAAAGCCCCCGCTCCCACACCAACTGCTCACGCCTCGGAGCTCAGTGGTCGCACCACGCGCGCCCTCCTCCCGCCCGGGCCGCGCCCGGCCGCCGCTCACCTCCAGGTAGGGCAGGGGCGTGTCCAGGTTCGGCGGGTACTCCTGCAGGAGCCGCTCCTCGTCCAGGAACTTGCCCGCGCGGCCCCGGGAGGGCGGCTGGAAGAGCCCGTAGTTGAGCGCGTCCTGGAGGCTGTGGTTGAGCGCGCAGAGCACGCGCTGCTTGGCGGCCCACACGGGCGCGGCCGGGTCCAGGCGCAGGCACTTCTGCGGCGGAGCGGGCGCATGAGCGCGGCTGCCCCGCTCGGCAGCGCAGGGCCCCGTGCCCCGGGCTCCCCGCGGGAATCCGGGACTCGGGAGCCCACGCTGCGGACCGGCGCCTCCGCGGCCACCAGCGAGGCCCCGCCCGCCCCAAGGGCGGTGCTTCCCCGGGCCCCGCCCCGCGGGGCGCTGGGGAGGGTCCCCTCCGAGGCGGCGGGGGAGGGGTGAGTCGCCGCGGGCCGGGGGTCCCCCGCGCCCAGCTCGGGGTGCACGGCGGGGGGCGGCCGGGTGAGGGGGCGGCCGGGGCCGGGCGCGGGCTCACCGTCTGCTGCAGGTCCGGGATGCCTACGCGCACGACCACGGCGCCGGCCCCTGGGCCGTCCATCCCCGCGCCGGGGCCGGGGCTGCTCGCGGCCGAGAGCGGGGTGCTCGGGGGCTCCACGCGGCGCCCCGGCCCCCCCTCGCCCCCCGCCAGGGCCCCGTCGGTCGCGCTGTGCGGGAGGGGGCCGGAGGGGGCCGGGGCCGACGCGGGGGACAGCGGCGCCGAGGGCTCCGCTGGGGCGGCGGCGGCGCGGCTCAGCTGCATGGGCCCGGGCTCCGCGGCGCTGCTTCCCCGGGGGCGGGGGCGGCGGGGGGAGGGGGCCTGCGCCGGAGGGAAGCGGGGGCGGCCGGGGGGGCTGCGCCGAGGCGGGGGCGGTAGGGCTCGGGGCCGGCCCGGGGCGGGGCGGGCGGGGCGCCTGGGAGGGTCCTGGGTGAGGTGGGAGGGGGGTGCGGAGGGGGCGCCGGCGGGCGGGGACCTGGGGGCTGCCGAGTGCGGGAGCCCTGGGCCTGGGCGTTGGGAGTGGCTCCGGCTGCGCCGAGCCTCCGCGGACCTCGCGGGAGAGGCGGCGAGGAGGGTCCTGGAGCTGGGGAGGGGCGCCGGGAGGAGAGAGAATCGGGATTAGTGTCCGGGAGCGGCTGCGCCCGGCGCTCCCGACCTCCCCGCCCGACCCTCTCCCCCCACCCCTTCCCCGAGGCCGGGGACTGACAGGTACGGAGCCTGCCCCAGCCCCGGGTCCGACGGTGGGGACCTCGGGCGGGGTCGGGCCTGTGCGCTCCCTGAGCCAGGCCACCTCGCGGCCACCGCGTTCCGCGCGGCTCTCCGCCGAGTTTGGGGAGCTCGCTCCGGACTCGGAGGCCCGCCTCGACTCCCCACCCCCTCCAGGCCCCAGGTTCGCCCAGATCCAACGCCCGACGCCTCCTCCCCGTCACCTTAGCGACGGCAGGATGGGGGGCGCGACCTATGAGGAAGGGTTTAGGGGAGGGGGCGCTACTAGACTCCACCTGCGGCAGGAAGAGAATTTTAGTTTTACCCGTTGTCGTGGCAACGCAGGAGGGGTGGCGAGTGGGTGGAGGAGAGGGGAGCGCAGGGAAGAACTAGCTCTGGCACCACCACCCCGCGGAGCCTGCCCGGGCCCCCACCCGCGGGGCCTACGGAACTACCCCAGGGCGTCCAAACGGTGCACCCCAGGGCTCTGGGAGCAGCCGCCACTAAACGTCGCAACATCCCTAAACCTCAGAGAAATACCTCCTGACTCCCCCAGGACTCCCCCAAAACATGGCCCTGCCCCTCCCCGAAGAGCCGCGCACCCTCTGGGAAGGCACACTGCGAACCCTCACAGCGCACACTTGTGAACCCTCACAGCCCGGCCAACGTGGGGCACCCTGGTGCCTGGAGAAAACGCGCTGACCTCGGCCGCCCCCGCCTTCTCCAGGCGCAGCCCTGGATTCCCTGAGCTCCCAGGAATACACTTGAATGAACCCACACACAGAACACCTCCCGGGCCCTCCCCATGGCAACCTGGAAACACCCTCACCCCACGCGGAAGTGTTTGACATTCCCTCCAAGAACAGCCGGCTCCCCACAGAGCCACCACCACCACCAGGGCCTCCCACCACACCACCCATGCCCATCCCTCTGCCTCCAGGGCAGCCTCTGGTCCCCCTCCTCCCCAGGGCAGGGGCCGCTTCCCAAGGGCCAGCTCTACCCGCTGAGGGAGCCCTGGCTCTCTCCACCCCACTTAAGGGAAAATCTCTGTCCCCCAGGATCCACTGACCCCACAGAGCCGAGCCTCCAGCGCTGACTGTGGCCTGTCTGTCCCGCTTTCTCGGCAGACACTCCCTGCCGGGAAGTGTTGCCCCAGGATGCCCAGACCTCCCACCTCCCTGTCCAGGCTCTTCCCAAGGCCACGGGCCTGGCCTGAGTGAGGGAGCTGAGGGTCCCCTGGGGACTGGAGCAGGATGGGAGGGGTGGGGAAAGCAGGGAGCAGGAAGGGGCGGTTGGAAGCCCACTTATCTGCAGGAAGCACCTTGGGAAGCATGAGAGTTTGGGTTTCCTGGCCCAGCCCTGGAGAGAGGAAACGACTGCGTCCGGTGCTTGGTGTCTCCACCATCTTCCTGCCCCTTCCCGCCTCCTCCCTCCCCAGTCACCCCAGCCCCCAACTCCATGCCCACCCAGAGCGGCCCTGCCACCCCCCCCCCATCCATACCACCACCACCTCCACCTGCCTTTGCTCCCTGCAGCTCTTCCCATTGTGGCCACTGCGAGGCCATGGACAAGCTCACCGACGTCCCTGACAGACACCAGGAGGAGGCTGTGCCTCTCCCCCACCCAGACTCGAGCAGTCCTAGTCCCTCACCAACTCCCTGCAAACCTGCCTGATGGCCACATACCCACCTGCCCACCCAGCCTGGACCTCACAGGGCCCGTCCTGCCTCCCCAGGCCTCCCTACTTGAGCCCTGTGCACCAATGCCCAGCCCTTGGGAGAGACCCTCCATCGGACTCATGGTCTCCGCTTGGCCCAACTCAGCCCAGGGTGATAACAGAGCCTCATACAGTGCTGGCTCCGCAAAGAGCATGGCACACAGGATGGCACATATGCATGAAATCCAGGCCCATACTCCCCACCCCCCCCCCCACCACCCAGAAGCCCTGCACCCACATCGGGGCCTCTGTGCCTGCCGTGTGGGGGGTCTGCAGACATGGAAGCCAAGGACGCGGGCGTTTGTGCTCTTTCTTTCCTTGAGACTAGAAGACCCAGGCTCCTGTCCACCTGCCTCAGTAGGTCCACCTTTGCCTGGCCCAGCCCTGCCCCCTTGCCTCCCTTGCCTCTGTCCTTGAAGGTGAGGATTCACCTGACCATGGCCTCCCTCCTTCCTTCAGGACCAGGGTCCCAGAAAGATCGTTGTTTCCTACTTCTTCCCCACATTCTCCCACCACAAACAAGCTTCCTAGGGCCTTGAAGAGCGCATGTGAGCTAAACACCCAAAACAGTGCCTGGCACAGGGCACACCCAGCCCTGGATGGAGCCTGCCCACTGGCCCTCGCTGCTCCAGCCTTCACTCCAACCTCCCCTGAGGCCCCAAGTGCCTCCTGGTCAAGTCTTCTGACAAGGTGTTTGTCTCAACTGACCTTCACTGCAGCTCAGGTGTGCCCCCTCCTTCACCCCTCCCTCCTCCTCTCACCCTCCTGGGGCCACTTCCTCACTGAATTCCAGCCCTGCCCTCCTCATGCTTCAGCGTCCTATACCCTTTCCCCCAAGTAGACTCAGCCCCCTACCCCCTCACTCCCATCTGCTTCTTTGTCTTCAGCAGCACCTGCTGTCAGGTGCTGTATGGAACTCACTGGTTTAGTATCTGTCTTACCACCAGGACATGGGCTCTCTGTGGAGAGGGAGCTCGACCTGTTTGGTTGCCAATGTGTCCAAGGTCTTGAAATAGTGCCTGGTGCACAGTAGGTACTCAACATATATTTGCTGAGTGGATGAATCAAAGCTTCAGTTCTAGGCTGTTCACACCTACCTGCCTCCAGGACAGACATCTCCCAAACTCCAGATGAGTTTGTAGGAGGCAGGAATCCTTGAAGGTTCAGTTGATTATAAAACTGGGTCTGGTCTTTTCTGTGGGTAGACTTTTTTTGTTGCTCCTAGTTATTAATGTCTATCAGTATATTTAGGTGTTTTTTCATCCTGAGTCTGGTTTGTTAAATTTTCTTTTTCTAGGAAAAATTTCTAAAGAATCTGTTTTTCATCTTGTTTATCATCTCTACTTTCTATTTGTTTAATTCGAATCTGTTTATTTTTCTCTGCCTTGTCTTTTATTTCTATGATTCATTTTCTAGTTTCTTCAATGGACACTTAAGGCTATAAATTACCAAATGCCACTTTAGCTCTGTCCCTTAAGTTTTGATAAGTAGTATTGTTAATTAAATCTTGTTATGACTTTCTAATATCAGTTATATTTTTTGGCTTGGGAATTGCAGAAAAGTATGCTTCTTTAGAAGTATGCATATTTTTGTTAAATTTATTTCTAAGAATTTTGTTATTTCATATTATTGCAAATAAACTTTTCAAGTTTCATTTTATAACTGTTTATTGCTAATACATAAAAGTACACTGATTTTGTATATAAAATTTTATAGCCTATAACCTTGTTAAATTCACTTCATTCTAGTAGCATTTTTTACAGGTTCCTTTGGATTTTTCTACATAAACAATCAGGGCATCAGCAAATACCAAAATACTTCCTCCTGCTGAACCTTTATGCTTTTATTTCTTTTTCTTGCCTTATTGCAATGGCTAGGATCATCAGTTCCATGTCATATGGAAGTGGTAAGAGCAAGCATCCTTGCGTTGCTGTCAATCATATGGGGGAAATGTTCAATTTTTTCACTGTTAAGTATAATGTTATCTGAAGGTATTTTGTAGATTCCCTTTATCAGATTGAGAAAGTTTCCCTCTACATCATGTACAGATGTCTGTCTCTCTAAAGGAACTTATTGGAAACCTTACCCAATGACTCTGCTTACCTCTCATTAGCCAGAACTGGGTCTGTATGCAAGTTAGGCTAGGAAATGAGGTTCTTTCTTAGGTGAGCTGCCCCTATAACACCATGCTGCTGTAAACAATGAAGAAGGCAAAATGGATATTAGGATAGGCAACTAGCAATCATGCAATTCTAGAGGAACAGTCATTTACATGCCAAATTTTTAATTTACTGTTCTTTGTCATCTGGGTTCTATTATTGCCATTTACATAAATGCTACTTATAATTGTCATTTTTTTTCTGTATAAGTTTCTGGCTACTTTTAAGACCCTGTTGTCTTTAATATTATTCAGTTTCACATGATGTGTCTTGGTGTGGTTTTAGTTTTAGTTGTCCTCTTTGGGGTTTGTTGTGGTTTCTGATTGTAAGGAGTTATGTCTTTCATTAAATCTGGAATTTCTCTGGTATTATCTTCTTCTTTTTTTAATCAGCAAAGTTTTATTGTAAAATAAAAAACCAATATTAAAAAAATGTGATATAGCCCTAGCCAGTTTGGCTCAGTGGGTAGGGTGTCGGCCTATGGGTTGAAGGGTGGGTCCCAGGTTCGATTCCGGTCAAGGGCACATGCCCAGGTTGCAGGCTTGATCCCCAGTAGAGGACGTGCAGGAGGCAGCCAATCAATGATTCTCATCATTGATGTTTCTATCTCCCTCTCCCTTCCTCTCTGAAATCAATTAAAAATTTATATATTTTAAAAATCCTATATAATAAAAGCCTAATATGCAAATTGTCCCCTCGACTGGGAGTTTGACCACTCTCTATGACGTGTGCTGACCCCCAGGGGGCGGCGCAGAGCATGGCGGGCATCAGCGACGCAACACAGGCAGCAGGTGGCAGTGGAGGTGCTGCTCGCCCCATGGGCCCTGATGAGAGCAGGACTGTGGAGGGATGGTGGAGAAGGTGAGCAGGCAGCTCCAGGCCAAGGCAGGTGCGAGCAGGGCCTGATCGCCCAATCGGTCTGGCCTTGGGCTGGGACGGGGAACTGGGGGTGGGTCGTGGCGACCAACCTCCTGTGGCACCTGGCTGGGGGTGGGGGTGGGGATGCAACCTCTCACCGGCCAC
The DNA here is from genome assembly GCA_036010255.1 of Myotis pilosus. Lineage (NCBI taxonomy): Eukaryota > Metazoa > Chordata > Mammalia > Chiroptera > Vespertilionidae > Myotis > Myotis pilosus. Next base: position 8,684,080 of record JASKON010000032.1, on the reverse strand, counting down.
CTGGGGGTGAGGATGATGGGATGGAGGTGCGGTGAGAATGTGGGGTGTCCACCAAGCTTGCTCTCACTCCCTCTGCCACCCTACCCCAGGACGCCAGGGCTCTTGCGCACTGGGGAAGTCCCCGCGATCAGGTGCTGGGCACCTGTGAGGAGCCCACCCGCACCCCGCGGCCTCTTTGGGTGAGCCAGGCCACAGCCACCAGGACAGCAGGGGCCAGTCAGGCTCCTTGTGAGTTCACACAGGAGCCGGTCTGGGAGGCTAGCTGGGAGAGCATGCTGTCCGCCTGGCTTCTGGGTGGCGCCCCCGGTCGGCCCAGAGGCCCACGCTGCGCCCTGGCCTGCATCTCCACATGGGGACATGGGCATCGTGACTCAGGCAGAGGGGAGCACGAAGGGGCCCAGGTGCTGCCCAGGGCCCAGAGGCCAGCTGAGACCTGCCCTTCCACATCAGACGCGCGCACTTCTATCGCCAACCAAGCCTAGGGACTGCACCTGTGCACAAATTTCATGCACCGGGCCTCTAGTGCGATATAAAAGGGGAAGAGTGGGAGGGGTGTAGGTGAGGAATACAGATGTGCCTTGCAGACTATAGAAGAAACTGATCCCGAGCATTTGGGGGAAGTAAAACAGATCTTGGAAAATATAGATCCTACACTGGAGATGGAACCTTCCAGAGTGTGGGATGAGGTGAGATTCTTCTTAGGTGGTGAGGTTCCCCTGACTTCAGACAGGATTTGGTCAGGCCAGCAGAGAAGGGACTTAGAAATTCCCTCCTCTTAACTAGCTGCCCAGCCATAGAAACCATTAACCCATCTACAAATGGGGACAGGAAACCAGCACCCCTAAGGGAGCCTGGTCCCAAACACACATTGTTTCATTAACCCTCACAGTAAGCCCCATAAGGCAGGTATGACTATTGACATTTTATCAATGTGGACAATGAAGTTAGGAAATTCAACTTGAAATAGCTTCCCTGGCTAGTTTGCTATTATCTTCTTTAATATTGTCGCCTCAGTATCTCCTATTGAAAATATGTTAGACCTCAAGGATTATCCTCGAAAGCATTATGTGAAGTGAAATAAGCTATCACAAAGGACAAACATATGACTTTACTTACAAGAGGTATCTAGACTAGACAGATTCATGCAGACAGAAGGGAGAATAGAAGTACCGGGATTGGGGGCAGAGAGGCTAGGTAGTTATTGTTTTGGGGGTACAGAGTTGCTGTTTAGGATGATGAAAAAGTTCTGGAAATAGTGGTGATGGTTCTACAGCATTATAATATATTTAATGAAATTATAAAGTGTGACATTTTTTAAAAGAGTGAACATTTTAAAAAATATTAGGCCTGCTCATTCTAATTTCTGCAAAATGTTCTCATCCCCTAGTCCAGTAGTTCTCAACCTTCCTCATGCCACAACCCTTTAATACAGTTCCTCATGTTGTGGTGACCCCCAACCATAAAATTATTTTCGTTGCTACTTCATAACTGTAATGTTGCTACTGTTATGAATCCTAATGTAAATATCTGATATGCAGGATGTATTTTCATTGTTACAAATTGAAGATAATTAAAGCATAGTGATTAATCACAAAAACAATATGTAATTATATATGTGTTTTCCGATGGTCTTAAGCGACCCCTGTGAAAGGGTCGTTCGACCCCCAAAGGGGTCGCAACCCACAGGTTGAGAACCGCTGCCCTAGTCTATTTGGGTGCTGGGTAATTCCTTCAGACTATCTTCAAGTTCAGTAATTCCCAGCTGTGTCTAGTCTGCTATTTACCTGCCCATTAAAATGTAGTTATTACATATTTTTGTTCCTTTTCAAATCTATCAGATTTTTCTGTTTCTCTTTTTTCTGATCCTTTTCGATAGTTTCTCATTCTTGTCCAGGTTTTCTAATGGCATCTTTTATCTCTGTGAAAATCTTCAGCATACTTCCATGTTTTGTGATTTTATTTTTATTTTAAAATATATTTTTATTGATTTCAGAGAGGAAGGGATAGGGAGAGAGACATAGAAACATCAACGATGAGAGCGACTCGTTGATTGGCTGCTTCCTGCATGTCCCTACTGGGGATCGATCCCACAACCTGGGCATGTGTTCTGACAGGGAATTGAATTATGACCTCCTGGTTCATAGGTTGGCACTCAACCACTGAGCCATGCTGGCCAAGCCATGTTTTGTGACTTTAGATTATGATCTCATGTTTGCCCCATTCCATCCGTGGGATCCTGGGGGACTGCGCTGGGCTGTCCTCCTCCAGAGATGATCATTTGCTCAACCAGTGCCTCAGTGCTGCCAACCAACAACCTTCAACTGATTCCAGACCACTCCTCATACATATTTACAATTCATACCCATTTGAAGGTAAATGTATATTTCTAAATTTGGGGAGATTTGATTTACATCTTGTGGTGACATCATTACAAAATCTTTTTCATTTCTCTTTCCTGGAGAGCAGGGTTTTTTCTCAGTCTTTCTAGCTTCTCACTGAAATTATGGGTCTTTAAAAGTCCTAACTGTGTGAGAATCTAAATTCTAACTTCTTGTATTGCATGGGCCTAAGCCTGTCTTTTGTCTCCTGTGCGGCCATTAAAACCCCAAGCTCTAAGTTCCTGGTACTGAGACTGTCCCCAAGGTCATATGGCCTAACACTGCTGCTTTTAGATTCCACTTCATTTTGTGTCTCTAGGAATACACCTTGCTTTCTTTCAAGCTCAGCTATGCATTTAGAAAAAAATGCTTATTATACTTTTGTCAGCATTTTCAAGTGCTTTATAATACAGGGGCTTGAGATTTTGTTGAAACTGTTTTTCTTATTCAGCCACAGCAGTCAGCCTGTAGAGTGCTTATTGATTTTTTGCTGGGCAGATATTAAATGAATGCATAAATGAACAAAAGAACATTCTGCATTTTAAAACGTTTATTATACATACACACCAGAGCACAAAGCAGGAGGAACAGAGAGGTGATTAATGGGCCCCCCTGGTCAACCACGTCCTCTCACTCACTGAAGATTTTGGTGTCTTGATCATGAGTTGCCTGTGCATCCCAATTCTGACCTCATCCATCTCCATCCACGAGATTCCTTGCACTATGGCCTCCCACTTCCTTGACCTCTCACCTCCCTGACTGTAAAAGCTAGGGTCTGGGTGTAGGTTGCAGACGCCTAGTTTGAGCAGAAAGGGATTGAATCCACGAACTTAGTGCTACAGAGTCATTGTAAACACATTATCCCTGAGGTCCCCTGGGGAGTTACTCCTGTCCCACAGTCAGCAGCAGCAAACTAAGGCGTCAGAAAGCAAATGCCCTGCTGCCAGCTCCCTGCGGACCACCCTCTCAGCCGATCTGTACCTCCCACCCCCTCTTGCACCCAGGTAGAGCCTTGTCACGGAGTTCTGGAATCGATTTGGGTAGAAATGCTGTGGGCCACTCTCAGACCCAACCCACAAATACCTGTCGCCCAGTCCTGCTTGTGCTGTCTTCACCCTCCTGGGATGACCTTAAATCCTCATGTCAACAGTAGCAGCACTTCCCTGAATGACTAGATGGAGCAGAGGGCCGCCATCCCTGCCCAAGTTGCCAACTGGACTTTCTGTGAGCATGAAATAAACATCAATTGTTTTAAGTCACTAGCATTTGGGGGTTACCTGTCAAAGTAGCTGATTTTTCCTCAACTGATATAGGAGGGAGCCCCCGGGGCCTCCAATGGGCTTCTCACCTGAGTCTTTGCCAGGATCTGCAGGTAATATTGCATTGGTCTGCTGCTTAGTGCATCCATCCAAACCGAACGCCTTGAGAACCAGAGAAATTAACACAAGATAGATTCACATTCTCGCTGTGTCCATGGGGAGATGGGCTGTGGCCCTAAATGCATGTTTCATCTGACCCCTTCGATCAGTGGACTGTGGGTGGGCAGGGCATCAGAGAGTCTGGGAGGTGTCATTAGCTCAGAGCCAGAGCCCAGCTGTTCCTGAGAGCTTGGGGTGTCCCCGCCCCCAGCGCACGCGCCATCCTGGCCGGTCTGCACATCCCTGTGTTGGGGGAGGGGGACCAGGCAGGGGAAGACCACAGGGCCTTGGGTGTTTCCTCCAGGACTTTCCCTCTGGCAGAGGCTCCGGATACGCGAATGACTCATGTCCAGGAATTGGAAGGGGAGATGTGACTGCATTGTGAGTCAGGTTCCAGTCGTGTTCCTGAGACATGGGGGTCTCCACCCCCACCCCCACCTCCACTGACAGAGCCCTGTTTTGTCCTAAGGGTGACTCCATGACCAATGAGCCAAAGGTCTCTGAGGCCACATCATTCTTCTTTTTTTTTTTTTTTTTTTTTTTTTTTTTTTTTTTAAATATATTTTATTGATTTTTCACAGAGAGGAAGGGAGAGAGATAGAGAGTCAGAGTCAGAAACATCGATGAGAGAGAAACACCGACCAGCTGCCTCCTGCACATCTCCCACTGGGGATGTGCCCGCAACCCAGGTACATGCCCTTGGCCGGAATCGAACCTGGGACCTTTCAGTCCGCAGGCTGACGCTCTATCCACTGAGCCAAACCGGTTTTGGCAACACATCATTCTTCTTGACCATCATGGTGACCACACCTACCTGGCCACATGGCCTCTGTCATCCCACGATCTCTTTACCCATTTATTTTCAAAAAATATTTTTTCTTGCCCTGACTGGTTTGGCACAGTGGATCGGCCTGCAGACTGAAGGGTCCCAGGTTCGATTCCGGTCAAGGGCATGTACCTTGGTTGCGGGCACATCCCCAGTCGGGGGTGTGCAGAAGGCAGCTGGTCCATGTTTCTCTCTCATCGATGTTTCTAACTCTCTATCCCTCTCCCTTCCTCTCTGTAAAAAATCAATAAAATATATTAAATATATATATATATATTTTTTTTCTTGCCCTGACTGGTTTGGCTCAGTGGATAGAGCATCGGCCTGTGGACTGAAGGGTCCCAGGTTCAATTCTGGTCAAGAGCGCATGCCTGGGTTGGGGGCTTGATCCCCAGTAGTGGGCGTGCAGGAGGTAGCCAATCAATGATTCTCTCTCATCATTGATGTTTCTATCTCTCTCTCTCCCTCTCCCTTCCTCTCTAAAATCAATAAAAAAAAAAAAATTTAAAAAAATATTTTTTCTTGATTGATTTGAGAAAGAGATCAGCCCGTGGCCCCACCCATTTCTCTGTACCCCATTTCATTTCTGTCCTCTAGAGGCCAGCCTCCCCACCGCTTTCAAGGTCGAGCACAGTACACTCCTTTCGAAGGTGCTGCTGCCCCTCGCTGCACGTCTAGTGTCGTGTGAGGGGGTGTCCTCAGGCCCTCCCAGAGGAGAGTTCAGGGACCTTGAGCAGGTCAAGCACAAGACATTCCTGTCTCTCAGTCTTTGGATACCTTTTCATATCCACCCAGTGCAGGGTCACTTCCTCAGTATCCCTGCCTTGGGACTTTGCCAAACGGTGCACTGTCCTGGTGTCTAAGGCTCCTCCTCCTGGAGGCTGGGCTGTGACCCATGTGCCTCCTCAAGCCCTTGGGCCTGTGGAACGGCAGCCGGCTATCAGCCCCCCTCAGCCGGACCTGCACCAGGTCTGCAGGGGCATCCTGGCTGCCAGACCGTGAGTCCCCAGGCTGCCGCTTGGAGGACCACATATTGGATCTGCTGGAGAAGATGCTTCGAGCTCCATCTAGTTCCTTGAAAATTTCCCCTCGCCTGGTCTGGGCAGAATTTCCTTCGGGGACGGAATTGACGTTCCTGATAAAATGCTCTTGAGATAATCCAGTGAACTTCAATGACGGCATGACTTGATTTGGAAACGGCCACCAGCCCCTCTGAGGGTCTGCACCACAGGTTTTCTGTGTTGAGTCTGAGACGGATCCTCCCGCCCTGAGTGAATCCCTGACGTGGCTCAGGATCCTGCCCCTGCATGCACCATTGTCATGAAACCTGACCGCTGCTGGGTGGCAACCTGTCTTCATCTCTCCACCTGTCCTTGGCCGATAGCCCCTTCGTCCCCGGGCCTCAGCGGGAGATCCCTCCGGCCTGCCGTTCTCATGGCACCGCCCAGCCCCCACACGACAACGACAGTGGTAAGGATGTAGACTCGGCACATGCCAGCAGAGGCTTCGCCCTGCCCACCAACCAGCTGACTGCATAAGATTATTGTCCTCCATTCACAGGAGCCCAAGAGCAGCAGCTCACACCTGAGCGGAGAGATGGGAGAGGGAACCAGGGGCCAGGGAAGTCCCCACTGAGAAAGTAGCATCCACCAGGCTGGAAGGAGTGGGGGAGCTAGCTATGCCAGGATCAAGAATTCCAGATGGGGCACAGCAAGGTCTGCAGCCTGAGGCTGAGGGTAGGGGACAGCAGAGAGGGGGCTGAGGGACAGCACCACACAGAGCACCTCCCACCAACCACCGCGCTCCTGGGCAGAGCCTCCCCCCTCTGCCCCACTCCATTCTAATTTTTAAAAAATATATTTTATTGATTTTTTTTTTACAGAGAGGAAGGGAGAGGGACAGAGAGCCAGAAACATCGACAAGAGAGAGACATCAATCAGCTGCCTCCTGCACACTCCCCACTGGGGATGTGCCCGCAACCAAGGTACATGCCCTTGACCGGAATCGAACCGGGGACCCTTGAGTCCGCAGGCTGACGCTATCCGCTGAGCCAAACCAGCTAGGGCCCCACTCCATTCTGATAGGGGTCTAAGGGTAGAATAAAAGTATGGTTTTATTTTTCCCCTCTTGTCTTAATTTCTCTTTTCTTTCCCACCCTTTTACTAACAGAATATGTAATTAAGTAATCAAATGTATGTATTTAACCTTATGTTCTGGCTAAGATTTTATTGCAGTTCTTAGTTGACCAGACAAAACCAAAAACTTAAAAAAAAATTCTTTATTGTTTAAATATTACATGAATCTTCTTTTTCCCCCCATTGACCTCTCCCCAGCCGCTCCCACCCCCCCAGCGCATGCCCTTACCCCGCTACTGTCTGTGTCCAAAAACCAAAGACTTTTAACCCAGCCCTGAACTTACACGCCTGGCCACCATGAAGGTGGAAGCAGATCAATTTAGTCTCAGAAACGCCGGGCTGACATGCACCTGATCACTGCCTGGGCGGCCATCCTCCGCCACGACTGTCCACTCCCCATCAAACCAGCACAACATACTCAGGGGCAACTGCTTCTTTTCAATTCTTATGAAGTCTCCCACGTCACATCAAACTTATAAAATTAAATAAATGTGACTGCTTTTCTCCTGATGACGATTCTTTGTCAGTTTAATTTTCACGCCCAGCCAGGGATCCTGTGAGGGTCAAGGGAAACTCTTCCTCCTCTACAAGAGCCAAAGAGCAAGGGGAGGGGTGACAGTGGGTGGAAAGTTACTTCGAGAAAACAGCAGGGATGAGGGGAATTCTGGCTAAATCCACCCAGAAGAGAAGCCCCTGTCTGTTACTCTACTCAGATTTGGAAAGTTATTCCCTGAGTTCGCTGGCGTAAATAAACAGTGTCGCTCCTTTTCTCTAAAGCGTCGCTTGGTTTTTCTCTGGTCTTTTGCAACATCTGCAGAGCCCAGAATTGAGATCAACCACATGGCCATTGTGTGGCAAAGGGTGAGGAAATGAAGCTGGGTGGCCAAGTGGGGAAGAAGGAATGGGGGTTGCTGAGGGCAAGGAGGTGGACAGAGCAGAGTGAGGGGCAGCAGAAGCCTGGCAGCTGGGCTCAGGGGCCCCAGGTCCTCACATCAGCTGTGTAGGAAGCATGCCTCTCTGCTTCATCTTCATAGAAAAGAAACAGTATGTGGCCAGGTGGTTACTGAATTTCCCCAGAGCAAACAGGATGTGAGGGGTGGGGAGAGGGACACATGGTTGATAGCATATCCTAGGATGATTCCCCAGAACAGTGGTCGGCAAACTGCGGCTCGGGAGCCACATGCGGCTCTTTGGTCCCTTGAGTGTGGCTCTTCCTAAGTCTTAGGAGTACCTTAATTAAGTTAATAACAATGTACCTACCTATATAGTTTAAGTTTAAAAAATTTGGCTCTCAAAAGAAATTTTAATCGTTGTACTGTTGATATTTGTCTTTGTTGACTAATGAGTTTGCCGACCACTGCCCTAGACCAGTGGTTCTCAACCTTCTGGCCCTTTAAATACAGTCCCTCATGTGGTGACCCAACCATAAAATTATTTTCGTTGCTACTTCATCACTGTCATGTTGCTACTGTGATGAATCGTAATGTAAATATCTGATATGCAGGATGGTCTTAGGTGACCCCTGTGAAAGGGTCGTTCGACCACCAAAGTGGTCGTGACCCACAGGTTGAGAACCGCTGCCCTAGATAAAGAGAGGTGGAGGCAACTAGAAAAGGCCCCAGCCCATTTTCTAAAATAACCTAACGGGAGTCAGTAAGACCTAGGTGACCTATTAGGAAATAGGTGACCAAATAGTACTCAGCCAATGAGGAACTGGAGGAGGGACTAAATAAATAGGCTATGTTCCCTGCCCAACATGGGTTCCTGTACAATGAGTGCCCACTCTCAAGAGTGTTATTAAAAGTCTCATTTTCGCGGTGCTTCTGTTTCCTAGTCGGTCATTTTAAATTTGGACAGGTGAGCCATTTCTCACAGCCGGCCCAGGAGCAGGAGCCTTTAGGTGTCCATGCTCCCACAAAAGCAGCTTACCCACCCCACCCACCCCACCCAGGCCCAGGTCTCTCTCATCTCTGGTCCTAGAAAGACAAGACCCACACCTTGCAAGGCCTCTCTGCTAACTGTGGGCATGAGTTCCAAATTAGCAATGGCCCAGGGGTCCAGAGCCATATCCTGCACCCTGGTGGGCCGCCTCCCACTCAGTATCTCCCCCAAACTGACCCTGCAGCAACCCAGAAAGAGCTCACAGCTCCAAAGGACTCAGCCACCTGCAGAGGCTTAGCTTTGAACAAACATAGCTGGTGGCACACACACCTCCTCCTCATCCGAGGTCAGGGCTGGGCTGGCTTTGTGGTCCCGTGTGCAAACACCTGAGCAGCCTCCAGACACCACAGGGGACAGGGCCAGCCATTTCCATAACGTTACGACCGAAGGCAGGCTCTTTCTGAGAATCGGGGCAGGTCTCTGCTGCCCGGGGTTTTTCCCAGCTTGCAGCTGAAAGAGCCTTTGGTTGGTTCCTTTTAAACTCCCGTCCACAGCGCCCACCAGCTGTGACTGCTCCAATTACAGGTTCAAAGATTTCTGGGCAGCAGAGAAACTTTCTGGCCAGGCCGCACCCCCTCCCCCAAACTCAGCTCCCACGCACCAGCCCAGAAACCAGGCTAGAGGCGGACAGCCAGGGGATGGTTCCTGGGGACTGACCCCTTCCTTCCCCATGAAGTCAGCAGCGCCATCTCTGAGCCCTTCCATTTTGGATCCCCACACTGCCCTTTGTCTTGAGTCGTGTCCACAGCAGCTCCCCAGACAGGGCTGAGCTTCTAAGGAAGCTATGTCCTGTGTCGTCCCCCCCACCCCCCGTCCCGGAGGCCTTTCCACAGCCCTGTCCCCCACTCCCCTCCAGGGTCAGTAACCACGGTAGCCAAGTCCTACTTCTCCCAGAGGAGTGCCCTGAGCTTGTGGAGGAACCTGAGGCCAGAGAGCTGCCCTAGGGAGGGTTCTGGGGCAGTGGCCCTAGGGGAGCTGCTGAGTGGAGCAGTGCACGGAGCACAGGAGTACCTTACCCACCGAACCACCCGCGGGGCCCCTCTCTTACTTGGAGACAGCTAAACAAACTGGGAACCAGATGAAGTCATCTGTCCAAGGCTGTTTGTCTGTCCATTCATCTTCTCTTCTGATGGGTCCTTCCTATTGGTGTGCCCTGGAGACAGCCCAGACACACATACACACGCGCACACGCGCACACTCACGCACACGCACACACTCACGCGCGCACACATACACGCACGCACACGCACGCGCACACTCACGCGCGCACACATACACGCACGCACACATACGCGCGCGCACACCGGGAAGGACGGGTTTGAAAGAATTCGCCGCCTAGTGTTTCAAAACCAGCACGAGTGGTGTTGACGGAAACGCCAGCAGAGGTTGGCTGGCTCACCGGCGCTCCGGACACGCCCTGCGCTCAGGTCCCAGCCCCGCAGGTCCGGGAGGCCGGGACAGCCCCCGCCGCCCAGGCGCGAACGCCGGGAGCCGCAGCCACCCTCACGCCGCCCACCAGGCCCGCGCCCCGGGCTCCAACGGCTTGGAAGCACAGCGGCCCCCCGCGCACCCGCTCCGCCCTGCGCACGCCGCACCCCTTCTCGGCCTCCCGGTCACGACCCCAGACTCCGACCCGCTCACGGTGCGAGCACGCCCGCCCGCCCAGCTGGCGGCCCACCGGCCCGGACCCTGCGCCCCGCCCCAGGTCGGGATCAGCGCGGCGCGTCACCAGAGCGCGGGGCGGGCCGGGGCGGGGCCGATGCGGAAGTGCCCGCGAAGGGTGTCACCGCCCACTGCCCCCTCCTTCCTCTGTCCTGTTCTCGCCCGCAGCGCCGGACCCGCGGGCCAGTGTCATGTGACTTCTGGCCCTGACCCCAGGAGAAGAGGCTCAGGTCCCTGCGAGAGTCTGTAGGTGTCGTGGTCCAGGAGGGTCTCCAGGGAGTTAGATCCCAGGACAATGTTGGGGGGGGGGGGGCCCGAGGCTTCGGGAAGGGATTGTCTTTTGTCTGACTTGGGATTAATGGGGTCTGGGGCCTCAAGGCGGGGGCGGGGGGGGGGGAGAACCACGGCGGCGGGGGAGGGGATGGGGGGGCGGGACTGCCTGGTCTGGGGCCTCCCGCAGAACTTGCTGGAGTTCGTTTGCCTTCTTTCCCAAGGGTCTCTGGTGACAAGCCTGTGTGTGCCGCATGCCATGGTGGTGCTGTGGGCCCTCGCTCTGGCCTTGGCTGCAGGTCTGTCCTCTGCCTACCCACCGAACATCATACTGATCTTTGCTGATGACCTGGGCTACGGGGACCTGGGCTCCTACGGCCACCCCACATCCACCACCCCCAACCTGGACCAGCTGGCCACCGCCGGGCTGCGGTTCACGGACTTCTACGTGCCAGTGTCTCTGTGCACACCCTCCCGGTGAGCAAGGGGGCAGGGAGCCCTCACCCCGTGCCCACCCTGACCACCCAGCCCCTCCCGGTTTCCTCTGGTCTGCAGTGAGGGTCATAGTTCCCTACTGTCTCCCGGGTGCACCTCTGTCTTCGTTTCTCTCTGTCTCACCGACTGTGACTGGCTCTGCAGGGCTGCCCTCCTGACCGGCCGACTCCCAGTTCGGTCGGGCCTGTACCCTGGCGTTCTGGAGCCTGGCTCCCGAGGGGGCCTGCCCCTGGAGGAGGTGACCCTGGCTGAGATCCTGGCTGACCAAGGCTACCTCACAGGGATGGCTGGCAAGTGGCATCTTGGGGTGGGGCCTGAGGGGACCTTTCTGCCCCCCCACCAGGGCTTCCATCGATTCTTGGGCATCCCATACTCCCATGACCAGGTAGGAACAGCCAGAGCCCTCAGCTGCCCCCTATCCACTTCCTCCTACTCCCCTTCCCTTGACCTCCCAGCTCCACCGCACAGCCTAGACCAGCGGTTCTCAACCTGTGGGCCGTGACCCCTTTGGGGGTCGAATGACCCTTTCACAGGTGTCACCTAAGACCATCGGAAAACACATATATAATTACATATTGTTTTTGTGATTAATCACTATGCTTTAATTATGTTCAATTTGCAACAATAAAATTGGGGGTCACCACCACATGAGGAACTGTATTAAAGGGTCGCGGCATTAGGAAGGTTGAGAACAGCTGACTCAGACCCTAAATGGAGCCCTTTCCCCAGGGCCCTTGCCAGAACCTGACCTGCTTCCCACCGGCCACCCCCTGCCATGGAATCTGTGACCAGGGCCTGGTCCCTGTGCCGCTGTTAGCCAACCTGTCTGTAGAGGCGCAGCCCCCCTGGCTGCCTGGACTTGAGGCCCGCTACGTGGCTTTCGCACATGACCTCATGGTCGATGCCCATCGCCAGGGCCGCCCGTTCTTTCTGTACTACGCCTCCCACGTGAGTAACCCTGGCCCCATGTCCCGGGCTGCCCTGCCCCCTGCCCAATGCTAACTCCAGGCTCTGCCCCCAGCATACCCACTACCCCCAGTTCAGTGGGCAGAACTTCGCCGGGCACTCAGGCCGCGGGCCATTCGGAGACTCCCTGATGGAGCTGGACTCAGCCGTGGGAGCCCTGATGACAGCCGTCGGGGACCTGGGGCTGCTTAAAGACACACTGGTCATCTTCACCGCAGACAACGGGTAGGCCCCAGGGAGGGCCTATGCAGGTGATTTCTCACAGGCGTGAGCCTGAGGTCTCCCCATCTTGACCACAGACATAGCAGGATACGGCGGGGGGTGGGGGGGGGGGGTGTCTCAGAAAATGCTGGCCACATTAGGTGACTTCCAGGCCACAATCCATGAAGCTGGTCCTGGTAGGACAGGGAGGAGACAGGCACCCGGTGGCCATTTCTGGGCACGTAACTTAAACGTCTGGGGCTGGAGCCACTGGGGCGAGTCAGAGACACTGATGACCACTTGTGTGTCTCAGACCGGAGACGATGCGGATGTCCCGCGGCGGCTGCTCTGGCCCACTGCGATGTGGAAAGGGAACCACCTTTGAGGGGGGTGTCCGAGAGCCTGCCTTGGCCTTCTGGCCAGGCCACATCACTCCCGGTCAGTCTTCAGGTCCTCTCCTCATGCAGCCCTGGCCCACCTCCCCAACCTGATGGTGAATTGAGCGACCACACAGCCCTCTGTCCCCAGGCGTGACCCACGAGTTGGCCAGCTCCCTGGACCTACTGCCCACCCTGGCAGCCCTGGCTGGGGCCCCACTGCCCAACGTCACCTTGGATGGCTTTGACCTCAGCCCCCTGCTGCTGGGCAAAGGCAAGGTAGGGCCAGCAGCCCCACGCCCCAGCCCCGGAGTGACTGTGAGCAGGTCACCTCTTTGGGTGGCATCCAAGTGCTGCTGCTGAGAGGGCACAGCCAGGACCTAACGCAGGCTGATCGGTGTTGGGGCTCTGCCCCTGCCCCTGACTTTGCCCCCAGAGCCCCCGGCAGACTATGTTCTTCTACCCAACCTTCCCCGATGAGATCCGTGGGGTCTTTGCTGTGCGGAGCGGGAAGTACAAGGCTCATTTCTTCACCCAGGGTAATGTCCTCCCCTGACCCTGCTGACCCCTCGGGCCCCAGAGCCTGCCTCCACCTCTGTGCACAGATGTGTCTCCCACCCCCCCAGGCTCCGCCCACAGTGACACCACAGCAGACCCTGCCTGCCACGCCGCCAGCCCTCTGACTGCCCATGAGCCCCCATTGCTCTTTGACCTATCTGAGGACCCTGGTGAGAACTACAACCTTGTGGGGAGTGGGGCCGAGGTCGCCCCCCAGGCCCTGGAGGCGATGAAACAGCTTCAGCTGCTCAAGGCCCAGTTTGATGCTAGCATGACCTTCAGCCCCAGCCAGATGGCCCGGGGCGAGGACCCTGCCCTGCAGATGTGCTGCCAGCCCAGCTGCAGCCCCTGGCCCACCTGCTGCCACTGCCCAGGGCCCCTGCGCTGAGGGCACCCGCCCAGGCCCGCCCCCCGTGGCTGAGGCTCAGGCATGGACATGTTTCTACCTGATACCCCAATAACACCAGGTAATCCTTGCAGGCGTGATGATTCCTCTAGTCCTTGTCGTGGCCAGAGGTAGGTGCCATTCTGCTTGTGCACAAGTGAGGTGGAGAGATCCGGCCACGTGTCTGAGGTCACGGCCAGTGAGGCTGGGCTGGGGTCGGCTCCATGGCACCCTGGCTTCTGTGATTGCAGGCCCCTTCGCGGGCGCTGCACTGAGCACCTGTGTGGCCAGGAACGGGGCGGGGAGGGTCGAGGGCACCGCAGACAGGAGACCCCGCAGGTGCCGAGTACCCAGAGAGCCGGGTTCTCCTGGAGGCACAGGGACAGACCCCCTTGGCTCTTACCAGAAACCTGCCTGAGGTGCGTGATGAGCAGCACATTCCAGGTGGGGACAAAGGGGCTAGGAGCCTGTCAGACTCAAGGAAGATGCATGAGCAGCTTCTGAGATACCGTGACCCTGGCCCACCTCTGCCCCCCAGAGCGCTACATGCGGGCTCGTGCACACGTTTCCTGTCCCCTGGCTTCCCCTCTCACCCAGTGTAAGCCATCCACCCGGCAAAGTGCTCTTAAGAATAGGTCAGGTTTGGTTCCATCCCTGCTCAGAACATCAGGCTCAGAATAAAACCCAGGCTCCTTAGAGTGGCCTCCGTGCCCACTGAGGCTGCCCTCACCCCTCAGCCTTCCTGCCCACTCATCGTAGGCTCTGCAGGGAGGACCCCCTGACTGCCTGCCTGTGTCCACACAGTGGCATGAAGCCCTCGTGGGTCCCCACGTGTGTGCTGATAGCAGGGGCGCATGTGCTCCCAGGACACCGGCAGACCCCACGTACTCCCTCAGTGTGGGCTGGGTGAGAAGAGTGCCATCTGGGTGCTCGGGGCCCCAGCAGGCCCCCTCCTCCGGGCAGACCAGACAGCCCTCCCCTCATTGCCCGGCCCCGCCTTTTCCATGTGGGCAGAGGCCCTGAACCGTGGAGGGACGGCCTCTCCCTGTCCCAGGAGGGTAGCAGCCCTCACAGTCCTGTGCCTGCTCCGGGGTGGCATGAGGAGAGTCCTGATCCGGAAGGTCAGGGGAAGTCTGCTGGATCCCTGGGTCCTCTGGGGGCTGTGCGCTCCGTTCCACAGCGTCACTGGGCCTGACCAGACTTTGTGTAGCTGCCAAGCCCCTGTCTCTGGCCATCCACCGCCAGAGCTCACAGTTTAAGAAAATAAACCCTGCTGCTCACGCCACTGCTGGTGAGTTGTCTGTTACTCGCGGTCGAAGGCGGTCTTCCTGGCATGACCTGTGGTCGGGATGTGCGGGGGCACCTGTGCACGTGCAGGTGGGCTCCTGAGTGGGCCTGCGGTGTCAGACCTCTGTTCTCCAGGTGACTCCCCCACCACCCATGGTCTGGTTTGGGGGCTGCCCTGACTGTGCCCCAGCCCCTTCTGTGTGGGGGGGGCCCCCTACAGGGTGGTAGCTTCCTCGGGGACCCCTGCAGCCACTGACATCAGCATCAGGAGGGCCACCGGCACTGTGGTCTGAGCGGAGGCACTGGTCCTTGGGGGCTGGGCATGCACCCCCAACGCCTGCAGCTTCTCCCCCAGCGGGGCCTACATTTCAGGCTGAGGACAGAGGCCCTGAAGCAGGGCCGCCCTCTGAGCACCAGGTCCCAAGGCTGAGCACACAGTTAGAGCTAACTGAATGCTCAAACCTGCACGACCTGCAGGCCCCTCCCCTAGGCCTATGGCTTCCCTGTGTTAGTTCCCACGTTTATTCACCACCCAGGGCCATGCTTAGTGCTGGGGCACAGGTCACCAGAGGGGACCCATTCCTGCTCCATGGCACCACCATCCCACAGAGAAGAGGAGCATCGACCCTGGGGTCAAGACCTGCGTGGATTTTCAGTGGCAGAAGCCTGCGGTGCTGTGGGTGGGGGTGTGGAACGTGCCTGGGAAGGGGTCTGAGGGAACCTTGAGTGCTTCCAATGTTCCCCATCTTTTTTTTTAAAATATATTTTATTGATTTTTTTACAGAGAGGAAGGGAGAGAGATAGAGAGTCAGAAACATCGATGAGAGAGAAACATCGATCAGCCGCCTCCTGCACATCCCCCACCGGGGATGTGCCCGCAACCCAGGTACATGCCCTTTGACCGGAATCGAACCTGGGACCTTTCAGTCCGCAGGCCAATGCTCTATCCACTGAGCCAAACCAGTTTCGGCCAATGTTCCCCATCTTGATTGGGGGTGTGGACATGTGTGTGAAGCAATCGAGCTACACACTTAAGATGTGTGCACTTTATGATGTCGTGTATTTTGTACTTCAATAGAAATAAACATTTAACATGATGAATGCCACCAAGGAAGTGGACTTGTTCCTATAAGAGTAATCACTGCCCTAACCGGTTTGGCTCAGTGGATAGAGCATTGGTCTGCGGACGGGAAGGTCCCAGGTTCGATTCAGGTCAAGGGCATGTACCTGGGTTGCGGGCACATCCCCAGTAGGGGGTGTGCAGGAGGCAGCTGATCGATGTTTCTCTCTCATTGATGTTTCTAGCTCTGTCCCTCTCCCTTCCTCTCTGTGGAAAATCAATAAAATATATTTTTTTAAAAAAGAGTAATCATTGGTGGGGGAAGGTAACTGAACCAGAAAGGAGGCTCCCCTGTCTGCTAAGACTGTCCCCTGAGTTCAAGCCACATCTGCACCCAGGGTGGGAGAGGACGGTGGTCCTCCCGCCCTCCCATTGCCTGGGGGCTTTGCCTGGATGCTCTTGGGAGCAGAAACGTGTGCTTGTTTCTCAGCTGCATTCGTGTGATGGCCCTCCTCCTGCAGGCTCTCGTGTGCACACTGTATGTGCCACACGAGCACACACTTTTATACACTTATCGTAGCCCCAGATGCTGCCATAATGTCCACTAGCCCTGCCCTGTCTTCTTTGCTCTTGATTTTAAAGTCAGCCCCTTTGTCCTCTCCCCAGGCCAGAACCTCCTTGGGCCCCATGTTCTCTGGAAGGAGCTGAGTGGGAACAGACAGACAGGCAGACATGTTGCCTCATCCTGGCTGGTTTGGTTGTGGATAGAGCGTCGGCTGAAGGGTTCCAGGTTTAATTCTGGTCAAGGGCACAGGCCCAGGTTGTGAGCTTGATCCCCAGTAGGGGGCGTGCAGGAGGCAGCCGATCAATGGTTCTCTATCATCATTGATGTTTCTCTCTCTCTCTCCCTCTCCCTTCCTCTCTGAAATCAATAAAGAAATATTTTAAAAACAACAACAGCCCTCGTCAGCTAGGGTGTCAGTCTGCGGACCGAAGGGTCCCAGTTCAGTTCCAGTCGAGGGCAGGCTCCTCAGTTGCCGGCACCTCAGTTGCAGGCACCTCAGTTGCAGACGCCTCCCTGGCCAGGGCCCTGGTCGGGGCTCGTGTGGGAGGCAACCAACCGATGTGTTTCCCTCACATGGATGTTTCTGTCTCTCCCTCTCTCCGCTCTCCCTGGAAATCAATGGGAAACATCCTCAGGCGAGGATGAAACAACAACAATAAAAAAGATGTTGCCTCTGAGGGTCCCCTCAGGGTGGACCCAAGTCAGGCTCCCACCACCCTCCCTGCTGACTCCTGGCCTCGCCTCTCTCGCAAGTGACCAGAAGGGGGAGCAAGAGGGGCCGTTTCCATGGGATATTTCATTTCACCTCTTCTCCGAATGTTTTTAATTACAAAATTAGTGTGTGCTCGTTAGAGCGCCCAGATAATGCCTGCATCTCAGTCAGACGCAGGCAACGTAGCCTGTGTGCCCACACCACCTCCATGTCTACGCGAATCATACGTGTTCAACTTGGCTCTAATCTGCCTTTCCGTGGCCGATGAGTCTTGCCACCACGCTAGCCCACGGCCTGGGGCAGGAGCAGCAATAACAGAGGGGACCCCTCAGCCCCCTCCTTTGTGTGAAGATCCTCCACAGGGCGGTCACAACTGTGGGGCCCAAGGCCTGCTCCCTCAGAAAGGAGAGACCCCAGGGGGAAAGGGTTGGGGCTGTTACCTGAGCAGACAGGCAGTCAGGATCCTGCTGGAGAGAGCAGTTGGGGGGGCGGGGGGCACAGGGTTCCATAGCAAGAGCAATAACACTTTGTCATCACTTTGCAAACACTCAGCAACAAGGAAGGAGCAGCCAATTTGATGCTGAGGGTCCAGAGCCTGCCGTCCCCGGAAAGCACCAATTCCTTGTTAGGTCTCCCCAAAAAGGAACTTACTGGGAAGGTGTTGGGAACTCCCAGAGGGGGAAGAAGGCAAGCCCGGGGCACCTCAGAGGTGGGGCAGGTGACTGGACACCCTTCCCTGGAGGTCACTTCTGGGAGGAGGGGCTGTAGACCCAACAGGAATTGGGTGCTCCCTGGGGATGGGCAGGCTCCGGACACAGCCGCTCGTGCGGTTGTGACAACAGAATGGTAACTGGTGCAGAAGAACGTTGTATACTAACCTGATCCCAGCAAAGGCGGGGAGGGGAATGAGAGACAACCCAGGAGCCAGGGGCCGGACGCCGAGTGTTGTGTAGGACGGGCGGGCGGCGGGGGGGTGGGGGGGGGTGCTGCTTCCTGGGTCCTCCTGATCCTACCCTGCCCCCCTCTGAGGACATGTCCCCCCGGGGAGGAGCCTGCTGACCTCAGTTCCTGAGAGTGGGCTCGTGGGGGGAGGGGCCAGGGAAGCCCTTTCTGTAGAAGCTGAAGGGCACTGTGAGAAACGGTCAGCTTTTGTCTTCCTGTTCTCTGTGCAGAATTTATAAATACCAATTTTAAGGTCTAAGCAGGCTGCTGCCCTCTCCCACACACTCACAAGCGTGCACACACACTCGTTATGTGCACAATCATGACGCACACATACATAATCATGACTCGCTCGCGCGCACACACGCTCACGCGCGAGCACACACACACACACACACACACACACACACACACGACCTGAGCCCTGCGGTTCCCGGCACACCCCCTCCTCAGCCCGCACTCCAGTGCAGGTGCCCAGCACTGTCTCTCCAGCCAATTGAGTGTATCAGGGAAAATCCCCAGGGGCCCAGTGTGGCACCCCAGGGACCCCTGGCATGATCTCAGAGAGCACTGGTGGGTGAAGCTTCTCCTGATTCCGTCACCCAGGGGTCTGGGTACCCACTGCCCTGGGCAGCACCTGGGCCCCCGGCCCATCATGTGTCCCCCAGAAACAGACAGGTCACACCAAGCAGAGAGTTTATTGAGGTGCTGGACTGCGGGGAGTTTGCAGCGGCAAAGCAGACGCTGGTGTGGCGGGGCACGGGGCAGGGCACCCTTCTCTGAGCAAAGTCTGGGGCTTGGGATGAGCCTCAAGAACTACTAGCAACCCCAAGGCCCTTCTGGGGACCCCCTCCCTGCTTCCCCCTGAGCTCCGCATGGGGCAGTGTGGGGGTCCCTCTCTTTGTCCCTGTAGTCAGGGAAGGGGTGACCCCTGGAGATTCACTATAAAAATTAAAATTCCTTTTAAATTACTGGGGAAGGGCAGGAGGGACTACCTGGGAGCCTGATGCCACAGTCACCTAGCGCCTCGCCTTCCTCCACACCCCTCCCAGCTCTGACCCCAGAGTAAAGGGCAGAGGGCCGAGTTTGCAGGCACGGGGCAGAGACAGACAGAGGAAGGAGGCACACAGAGAGAAAGAAGATCAGAGGGAAAGCGGGGGACAGCCCCTGTGGAGTGAGCAAGGAGAGCCCCCGAGACCCCAACCAGTCCTTGCCAAAGCCGGCGGCCTCTGGGGTACCCCGCCCCGCGGCACCTGGCGCAGAGTGTGGGCGGCTACTCCAGGTAGATGTCCTCTGTGGGGCAGGCGTACTCCAGGTGCTCCTGGTAGTACTCCAGGAAGGCGCGGCTGGGGAGACAGCGCCAGCCACGCCATCAGGGCCGCCCGCAGCTTCCCTCCCACCGCCTGGGCCTGCCCGTCCCGAGGGGTCACTCTTCAGTCGTCCTGGTCACTACAGGCCTTACCCCCCATTCCCACCCATCCTCCCACCCAGGCACTGTGCCTGTACCTTCCCACTCCCAGGATCCCCCCGCTCCCGCTCAAAGTTCCCACCCACCTCTACTGCTTCTCTTCTGAACTTCCCTTTCCCTGTCTGCCCAGACAGCACCCCCACTCCTTCCTCTGTCCCCAAATCTCAGCTCCGGGCCCATCTCCCCAGCGGCACTCCCGAACCTGGTTGGCCCCCGGCTGGTCCCGCCCTAACCCGTCCAGCCCCACTCACCCCACGCTCTGGGCCACAGGCCTCATCGACTCCTGGGAGACAAAGACGTGGCAGGCAAAGCGGCTGAGCAGAGGGTGTTTCGTGATGAAGCCGAAGTAGCTAGAGGGGCAGCGTGGGGCCGTCAGAGTGGGGCAGTCACCTCGGCCCCCAGTGATCGGGCCCGAGGGCTCGGGCAGAGGGTGGGGACAGGAGCAATGTGGGGGTCACACGACTGAAGGATGCAAAGGCTCCTTCAGGGCCCAGCCCCAGCGCAGGCACCTCGGGGAGTGATGGTATCAACTTCTCCTCCTCAGGGACGTCCAGCTGCCACTTCCTTCTGGGAGCCCATGCTCTGGCTCCACCCGGAGCCAGCCCTGGACCACAGACCACAGCGAGGCCTCGCCCCTGCCTCCGGATGCATCTCAGCCGGATCACACCTGGCGTGTGTCACCTGACACCCTGAGCCTGGGGTCCTGCACACCCACAGCTGCTCTCTGAGCTCTAACGTGAGGCCAGACAGTGGCCCCTCCTAGCAACACCTCTTCCTGGAGAACCTGGCACCTGGCTGTCATCGCGCCCCCGCCTGACTCTGCGTCATTTCTGCCTGTCCTCTCACCCAAGACATCGGTGAAAATCACTCCAGAGCGTCCCGCAGCCAGACTCGAGACCCCCCACTGTGGCCAATCAATCCACGTTGATTAAACTGGGGTCTGTGGTTCCTCCAGACGGGAACCTGTGGCAGCATCACAGCTGGTTGTCCATGAGCACATGGCAGCCTCGTCTCAGAGGCCCTGGTCAAAATCTCATACAGCCCTGGCCGGTGTGGCTCAGTGGACAGTGTCAGCCTGCGGACTGAGGGGTCCCAGGTTCAATTCCGGTCAACGGAAAAATATCCTCAGGTGAGGATTAACAACAACAACAAAGTCTCATTCATAGTCGCCAACACCCAGATGCTGCTTACCAAGCACCGGGCACCATTCTAAACACTTGAGATTATTCACTCCCGGGATCCTCACGGCAGCCCTATGAGATGAGGCAGCTACGGCACAGAGAGGGTGGGAAACTTGCCGAAGATACACAGCCAGCCGTGATCTCCAAGGCCTCATCCAAGCACAATGGGCCGCACAGGCCTGTTCTGCCACCAACCTCACCATGAAGCAAGCTAACCTGTCGGCAAATGTGACTTCCTAACTGTGGCAGCTCTGGGGCAGGCTGAGTCTCTCCTCCCCCACTACCTCCACATCTGGATCCAGAACCACTGGTCTGACTGCCCTTTTCTCAAGGACTCGAACCTGGTCTCTTTCTAGCCTGGAGGCCCCAGTTGGGCAGCCAGTTTCTCTCTGTTGAGAAATAAGGGTGCTCTTGTTCCCCTGTGGTTGGTGCTGTCCTCGGCCCCCATCGACATGTCTGGTCTGAGCCCAGGCACTCTGTCCAGCCCTCCACTCCTCAGAGCAACCTCCACACGGTGGACCCCACCACACCTTCTCTGTCCTCAGTGGACACAGCCAGACTGGCTCTGACCTGCTGACGGTTGGCCTCAGCACCTGTTGCCAGCCCCGCCCCAGCAACGTGTCCTTCCTCCAGCAGCCCGCATCCTTGTGAGCCCCTGGCGGCCTGTCTCCCTGGTTACCTCCTCTCGTCTCCTTCCTCTAGGACATGGGGACCCAGTGGGCAGCAGTCAGGCTGGGCAGGAAGCCTGCACCCTCACCCCCGCTGGGGACAATGCTGGCACAGTCCCTCCCCTTTCACACCTGACACTTCTTGCTCTGCCTGGCTGTCTCGTCCCCTCATGGCCGCAGTCATCCACCTGCTCTGAACCGAGACCTTCCCTCAGGTCTCTCCCACACCCCAGACCCACGTGACCCTGGCCGCCTCCGCCTCCCTGCATCTGCAGATGAGCATGGTGCCTCCAGGCTGCCAGCCCTTGACCTGGCAAGTGGTTACTATCGGCCCTTCACCCAGACAGCACGTCTGCGGCTACCTCCCATCGACCCGGGTCCTGCCAGTTCCACCTCCCCAGTGCCCCCAGGACACAACACCTGGATGACCTCAGCAGCTACCTGGCCCACACCTGGGTCCAGCCACTCTGCACAGCAGCCAGAGCCAGCTTGTCAACTCGACTGTGTCCCCTGTGGCCGGTGGGATCGAGTACAAGCTCCTTGGCATGGCCAGAAAGGCACGGGTACCCCTGTGTCCCTCCAGCCGCCCCCAGCCACTCCCTGAGAACCCCACTGCCCTTGCCCGCACCTGGCCTCAGCCGCCTCCCTGGAAGACCCGTCACCGTCAGACGTGCCTCCCTAGCATGCAGAGTGGTCTTTAGTCACCTCCTGAACCCCAAACCCCACCGCCTCTCTGCAGGTCTGCTCATGGGAGCCCCACACAGACGTTCCCCCAGACCCCACGAGGCTTCCAGCACCCACTCATCTGTGTGCCTGTCTGTCTGCACCCGGACCAGATGGGAGCCTGTCTGACCTGTGTCTCCCGGGCCTGGGGGCAGCCCTCGGGGTTGGTGGGCGAGGGGAGGGCCGAGGCTCTCACCAGCTGTTGCGAGGGTGGCAGCCGCAGAAGGAGATGTTCTTCATCTGGAAGAAGTGGCTGCAGTGCTGGAACTGGAGCCGAGGGCAGAGGCCGGTTAGACGGGCGTCGCCCAGAGCCTCTCCTGCCACCCCGCTGGACGTCCCTGTCAGACCCGCCCGCCTCCCTGTGCCTCGGCCCCCGACCCCACCTCAGGTCCACCGCTCAGGCTCAGCTTGACCCCCCGAAGAGAAATCTCGAGGTCACAGGAGGCAGGGGGACGCAGGTGGACAGTCAGTTTCCGGGCAGTGGCGATCTGGGGGAGAAGCCAGAGGAGAAGGGTCCCAGGGCTCCCGTCACGGGAACACCTTCGTTCGGGTTGCAGGGTCTCAGGCTGATTCTGGAGCACGTGGGCCAGGGTCCCGGCCGTTTCTCAGTCTTGGCACCACCAGTCACCTCTCCACACTCAGCCCCCTCCCGGGCTTCCTTCCTGCCCTGCAGCCAGGACCATGCCTCCCCCTGCAGCCAGGTCCATGCCTCCCCCTGCAGCCAGGACCACGCCTCCCCCTGCAGCCAGGACCACGCCTCCCCCTGCAGCCAGGACCACGCCTCCCCGCCCAGCCTCCCTGCCTGTCCCCGTGGCCTGACTGGGCGTCGCAGGGACAGGACTGTCCTGCTCAACCACAGGACCAGCAGATGAGCTGCTGGTCACTAACTGCCCACGGAGTCCATGACGAGTGAGCAAATGACCCTCAGGAAGGCTCAGTGAGAGCTGGTCTGGATCTTCAGACAAGAAAAAGAGGATGGGCTACAGGAAGGTGGAGGCCCCACGGAACCTGCCCAGAGACACCAAGGTGATGAGGGACAGCTGTGAGCTGGGCGGGAGCTGCCCCCTGAGGCCCCTCTAACCCTCTGGGGAGGTCTCGTCCCTCTGGGGGCTCGGGGACCCCACTCACACTGACCTTCTGCATGGCTGCACACAGGATGCCATTGCCCTGGTGACAGGGCACCTCCACGGAGCCCAGGAACTGCACGTCGAAGCGTTCCACCCAGCAGGGGCTCCGCTTGCTCCCTGGGGGGTCACAAGGGGCCCAAGTCAGGGGAGTTGAGGGTCTGAGGGGACAAGATGCTCCTTGGAGACAGGCCTCACCCAGCAAGTCCTTGGCAGGGCCGGGCACGGCGTGGGCATAGAAGGCAGGGAAGACCCCGCGCTCCCCTGTGCGCATGTTGAAGCCGCGGAACCAGAAGTCGTCCTCCTCCGCCTCCACCAGCACCGGGTCGTCCACGTCCAGCTCCAGCTCATCAGGGTGGCGAGGGATGAACCTGCAGGCGGGTGGGGGGTCAGGCGGGTCAGGGGAGAGAGAGGCGGACTGTGGGCCGCTGTCCACCACGTCCCATCGTGTCTGTCGATGGATGACGAGACAGAGGCTGTACCTGAAGACAGCCCGATGGGTTTGCTCTCTCTCCTCCCCGTTCACCAGACAGGAAAAGAGGCCAAAGGACTCGGTGCCTGAGGAAGAGACGGAGTCGGCTGCTCGGAAGGGGCGGCAAGCACTTCCGGGCCTGGCCAGGTTCCCCTCCCAGGTGCTTGGTCCTGAGTCAGGGAGGGAGGCAGAGCCCGCCCACCCCTCCCCAGCCCATCAGGGATCTGGGGGAAACCCAAGGCCTCTTCCTGGGCTTCCAGCCCCCATCCCTGCTGGACATCCCTGCCAGACCCCCAGCCTCCCCACCCCTCGGCCCCTACACCCCACCTCGGTCCACCCGCCAAAGGGAATTCTAGGGCCCTGGGCCCTCCGGGGACCCCTGGGCCTGGAGCCATCCCCCTCCCCTCCACTCACTGGAGGACCGCGAGGTGCTGTTGACAAAGACGTTGAGGAACTTTTTGGAGAAGGTGAGGTCGGGGCTGTCCGGGGAGGCGCCCTCGGGGCCCTGCCCCTCGTCCAGCAAGGTGGCCGCCTCGTCCTCGCTGGCCTCCCCGCTGTCCTCCCCGCTGCCCAGGCCGCAGCGCCGCAGGCTCACCAGCTCCAGCTGCGTGTGCTCGTCCACCACCAGCGTGTACTTGACCGCGTCGTACACCAGCGAGGCGTCCAGTGCAACCTCGGAGCCCGCCGCCCTGCCCGCCCGGGGCCCTGCCTGGTCCTCGGCCTCCTCCTCCTCCTCCTCTTCGTCCTCGTCCTCCTCGGAGCAGGCAGAGGAGCAGGCACGGCCCGGCCGGGCGGCTCGGCCCGGGGCCGCCCACAGCGGCGTGATGGTGTCGCGCGTGGGGTTACTGAGGAAGAGGCAGGGCCCGGGCTGCGCGGGGCCGGCCCGGGGCGCCGGGGGCGCAGGGGGCGGCGGCCCACACAGCGTCTCCATGTCCACCAGCTCCACGCCGCCCGGGCCTGCAGCCTCGGGGGCCCCGCCGGCCGGCGACCCGGGCTCCCCGGGAGGACGCGGCGCGGGGGACAGGCACTGGCCGGGGCAGAGGATGGGTGAGGAGCCCTCGGAGATCATTCGGCTCACGAGGTTGCTGAGCAGCCAGGGCGAGTCGGCGTCCTCGCTGAGGTCCGGCTCGGACTCGGAGCCGGACTCGTACTCGCTGTTGGTGTCCTCGGGGCCCACGGGCAGGAAGGCGGGGCGGCGCGGGGGCAAGGGCTCGGCCTCGGCCTCGGGCTCCGGCTCGGGCTCCGGCTCGGAGGCAGGCGAGGACGCCTCCTCGATGGAGTTGGTGAGGTGCGAGGAGCGGCCGCTGCTGCTGCTCAGCTCCAGCTCCGTCTCCGAGATGGACGAGATCATGCGCCCCAAGTGCGCGGCGCCCGCCTCCGAGTCGGAGCCGGGCGAGGACAGCTCCTGGCTGCTTCGCCGGCCGCGCTCCCCGCTGGTGCCGCTGCCCAGGTCAACCTCAATGCCGGGGTCCGAGGAGGGCGAGGCCTCATTGGGCGCTGGGGGGCCCGGGGCCCGGTTCCCTTCACAGTCACAACCTGGGCCCACAGGTGACTGCGCCCCGTGGGGACGGGCGGCGGTGGGCGGGCGGGCGGCAGGCGGCTCTGGGGGCGGGAGGGGCCTCGTCAGCAGGCTCACCGGCCTCCGCTCCTCCCTCCCTGCCTCCTGGGCCTCCACAATCCTGCTCACCTTGGAGTGGCTCCTGCGGGGGTGAGCACAGCACTGTCTCCTGCCAGGGGGCTGGGGGCACTGGGGCGAAGCCCCCATTGTTGTTCAGGGAGTCCTGCAGGGGGGACAGAAGAGGCTCTCGGGAGGGGCTCCAGCTGGAGGTGAGGGTGGGGGAGGAGCCACAGGCTGCCATGGGCAGCAGAGTCCGGGATGGTGGGCCGGGGCACTCACCTGGGCTCCCAGCGGAGTCAGGTGGAGTGTGGTGGGCCTGTGCTTGTGGGGCTCCTCCAGGGAGGGGGAGGGGATCAGCAGCTCCAGAGTACCGGCTTCTGGGCCAGGTCTTCCCCCCTCCTTGTCCTCCCCTTCTTTCTCCTCTTCTTCCTCATCCTCTTCCTCCTCCTCCTCCTCCTCCTCCTCCTCCTCCTCCTCTTCCTCCTCTTCATTGTCATCGATCATCTCAAACTCCTGGAAGTCATCCTGGAAGGAGCAGATGGGGTGCGGCTGCTCCGAGCGCCCCAGAGACAGGCTGTCCTGCAGGAAGGAGGGACAGGGCAGAGCTGGGTGAGTGTGGAACAGTGTCTTGGGGTCCTGGGTGTCAGAAAAGGGAAAGGCAGGCCCTAGCCAGTGTGGCTCAGTGGTTGAGCATCTACCTATGAACCAGGAGGTCACCGTTCAATTCCCTGTCGGGGCACATGGCTGGGGTTGTGGGCTCGATCCCCAGTAGGGGGCGTGCAGGAGGCAGCCCACTGCTGATTCTCATCATTGATGTTTCTATCTCTCCCTCTCCCTTCCTCTCTGAAATCAATAAAAATATATTTTAAAAAAAAAAAGAAGAAGAAGAAGAAAAGGAGAAGGCAGGAAGCTATAATTCAAGGAAAAGAAACCTCCAGGTTTCTGGGTTTTGTGTTTTTTTAATCTGCTTGAGATACATAAGGACCGCTCTGGTTCTTGGCCGGGGCCTGCATGACAGAGATCCTCAGAGTGGCCCCAACCCAGCTGCTGACTCCTCTCACCACCCGACCCCATCACCTTCAGCACCACCACTCTTCTCTGCAGAGCAATTTGACTACAACTCACAATTATTAGACAACATTTGGCCGTCTTCCCCACCAAGCTGCTGGCCCCATCGGGGCAGAATGTCCATACTGAGCACTGGTGTACCCCACACCCCAGAACAGGACCTACCCACAGCTGAGACTCAGTAAATAGCAGACAAATGCAGGAAGGAAGAGACAGCTGGCACCAGGATCCACCAAGCTTGCACCAACCTCAGGGCCTTTTCCATTCCCTCCCACCTCCTCATCAGCCCAGCTCCTGCCCGCCCTCCCTTGGGCATGCTCCTGGGCCATGGCCACTGGAAAGTCTCGATGGGGTTCTCTTCCCCCTCGCTGTGTCCTCAAGTGGAACCCTGCCCCTGACACTCAGGAGCCATGGCTCTGACATGTCTTTCTCCCCTACAAGGTTATAACTCCTGTGGGCATGGGCCACACCTGTCCTGTTCCCTCAAGCACCTGGAGGCGCCTGGCAGCTGCCACATGGCAGTTGCTCAGAACTGTTCTTGAATGAATGAAAACAGATCATGGAGAGACAGGAGGAGAAAGAAAGGAAGGAGATAGGGGAGGAAGTTTCAGCTGGAGACATGAGGCAGAGACATGCAGGTGGGGACGGGGCTGGAAGGAGGTAGATCTTTCTGGGAAGTCCTCTGGGCACAGAGGGCACATGAAGCATGGGCATATCCGTTCCCCCAAGCTAGTCCACGGATGGGGGTCAAGGGAGGACCATTGGGGAAGACCCTGGAGCAGGGCCTACAGTCTGTTAGAGAAAGAGATGTGACTTCCAGGAAGTTCCCAGGCCAAAGGCCCAAAGGAAGGAGGAACCAGAGGATCTCTTGCTTCAAGGCTGAGTGCAGACCTACCCTAAAACCCCAAATGAGACCTAAGCGGGGCCTACGTGAGGCTCCCCTGGAGAGGGTTTAAGCTCCCGTCCCTCCCTACCTTCTCGCAGTGGTCCGAGTCATAGCTGAGGCCCAGGCCACAGTCATCGGTGATCTCAGACAGGTCTTCATCGTCAAATTCTTCCAGGCTTATGTCCTGAGGAGGCCTGGAGAGGAGACTCGGTCAGAGAGCAAGGACAGGGCTCCCGGGAGAGCTGGCAACACTGGGTGCCCTGGCTGGGGGCTGGGCCCAGGAGGGGCCATGGGAAACCAGCTCCTAGACCCCAGGGTCTCCACAGCCCCCAACTTCCAGATCCACGTCCTGCGGTCATTGTGAAACCCAACCTCTGTTCTCCAGGGGATTCCCCCCTATCTGAGCCATGAGCAGCCCAGAGGGGCCACTTGTCCCTCTGCCCTCCTCCCAGTTCTCCTCCGTGGGCTCAGCCCAGGCCCCCCTGGATGGACGCGGAGCGTCAGGGGAGTTAGGCTGAGCCGAGGGGGGAGGGGAGCTGAGGCTGAGGCTGCAGCCGCAGAAGCAGAGGGAGGGGTCCCCTGTTCAAGGAGCCAGTCTGGCCACGTTGTCTCTCCTCTCCGCCCGGCAGGCCCTCTCCCCACCGTGGTCCCTTCCCCCAGGGCCAGGTTGGGTTTCAGCTCCCGTTCCCCGAGCCCCGAAAGCCAGGCCTGGCCTCCACAGAAGAGCGGCCCGGCAAGGCCAAAAGGACAGACACTCGCGCGGAGGACGGCTCCTGCCTGGCCAGGCCGCCCGCGGAGGCTGCGCCAGGGCCTGCGCCCTCCACCCGGCGAGCCCGCAGGGCTGGTGCGGCGCGGATTCCGGAGCGGAGGGAGGCTGAGCAAGGGGAGCTGGGGAGACACACAGCGGAGGGAGGTCACTGGGGCCGGCGGGGGTGAAGGACAGACACGGGGAGACCCCGCACAGAGGGCGGCGCGGGCAGCAGTGCAGGCCTGGGGCCGGCGGGGCCCGGGGCTGGGGTTCCCGCAGGCGGTGCGGGGGGTGGGGGGAGGGCGGCGGACGGTGGCGGGTCGGGAGGGGGCCGGGAGGACCGCGGGGAGGGGCGGGGAGGGCCCGCCAGGCCCGGTACCTGCAGCCGGGCGGCGACAGCGAGTGGAAGGTGGAGAGAGAAAACATCTCCGCGCGGTCCGCCATCTTCTCCGGGGAGAGGCCTGCGGGGGAGGGAGGCGCCCCGCGTGGCCCCCTCGTCCCCGGCTCCCCCCTCACCTCGTGACACGCCCTGCGACACCCCTCGACACCCGCAGGACAGCGCGGCGGAGCGAGCGCCGCAGGGGGAGGGGCGCGGCGGAGGCGGCGGGGAGGGGCGCGGACGGGCGGGGAGGGGCGCGGACGGGCGGGGAGGGGCGCGGACGGGCGGGGAGGGGCGCGGCGGAGGCGGCGGGGAGGGGCGCGGACGGGCGGGGAGGGGCGCGGACGGGCGGGGAGGGGCGCGGGCCGCGGCGAGCTGGTTGGAGGAGCGGCGGCGGCTTGACGCGAGGCTCTGGTCCGGGAAGGACCGAGGGCGCGTTTGTTTGGGGCGGGGCGGGTGAGAAGCGGATTGGCGGAGACGGGGATCGGGTTCCGGTGCGGGAGGGTCTGCGGGCGGGGACGTCGGGGAAGGCGGCGGCCCGGTTCGCAGACCTCTGTCGGGTTCACTGGGGTTTGGGGGAGGGTTCGTGGCGTGGGTGCGCCCCGGCAGCTGCACCGACGTCTCCAGGAACCAGAACAGAAGAGTTGGGGGTCCCAAGCTGGGCAGCGCGTTGAAGGGGGTTGGCGAAGCCGTTGGCTCTAGGGTGTTGGGTGCTGATGCGGCCTGGGGAGCTGTCCGCTTTGGGGTGCTGATCGAGCCCAGAGGAGCTGTCCGCCCTTGGGTGCTGATCTGGCTGGGGGAGCTGTCCAGCCTGGGGTGCCGGCTGGGAAAGAACAGAGACCTCTGCGGAGGATGCTGGTCCGGGCTGGACTCAGAGTGGACCACGAAGAGGCTGCGGCCTGGGGCTGACACTGAACTCCCAGGGTCCAGTGCAGACCGTGCGAGTGGCGAGAGGCGCTGATGGGCGCTGGGTGAAGTTCTACCCCGGAAGCTGTGCTCAGCCAATTGGAAAGATTTTCCTTGAGCTCCGACTATGTGACTGGCATTGTTTAGGGCTCCAGCTGCGTGAGAAGAGCCAAATCTGAAACTGAGCTCCAGAGTTAGATTTGGTGAGCGTCACCTGGCGCTGGAGTGAGGGGACGGTAGACCATGGCTAGGAAGGCGGTTGGTAAAGGCAGGTTGGGCAGCCCTGGCTGGTGTGGCTCAGTGGCTGAAGTGTTAGGCCATGCACTGACGGGTTCCAGGTTCCATTCTCAGTCAAGGGCACGTACCCGGGTTGCGGGTTCAATCTGGCCTGGTCGGGGCATGTGTGGGAGGCAACCGGTCAATATTTCTCTCTTTCTCTCTCTCTCTCTCTCTTCTCCGTCTCTGTCTCTCTCTCTCAAAGAGTGGGACAATGAATTGAAGTTGAAATAATAAATACAGAACAAAATTGGCATTTTCACACAAATCTTCTCACTGGCTAGTGTCATAGTCCCAAACAGGCCTGGACTGGAGCCTTTGTATTAATTAGCTCTCTTACATATGAATCCCAGAGGATTTTCTGTTCACTGTGGTATGTGTAAAGGGAACACCCCAGCAAAGTATTCCAGGAAATATCAGAGTGAGGAATGTTTGGTGAGGATGGCTTCTCCAGTTCCCCCAGTCCCTCCCAAAGATGCATGGAATTGGTAGTGATAGTGGTTAGCCCGACCAGGGAGAGGTCCTGATCTTTGTATTCAGCCCGCCCCGTACCCCTGCTGGCTACAAATTGGAAGCACTTGATGGAACAGACACCTTGGGAATGAGAGACATAAGGGCAGAACAAGACAAAGGGAACCTGGGTCCTTAAGATTCATGTAATATGGCCAACATTGAAGCCCAGGACTGACTTTCTCTAAACTGGTACAGAAGATAAATAAGCATGCCTATGTAAACTGCATTCAACTGTAAAGGTTGTTCACTGAGCAATTCCAGGGACCACACTTAGTGTATTCTGTGTGTCCAACCACATACCACATCACTAAAACGTCTTTCACCATAAAATTCAGTTATTCAGCATCTTTGTGATTCATGGCCAAATATTGTCCTAATTGCTACAGAATATAATTCAGGACAACCAGTTTGGAGAGAAATTTAGTAACATTAGTAAAATTGAAAATACACATATCTTATGATCTCTATGATATACCATAGCAGTGGTTCTCAAAATATGGTCTGCAGATTCCTGGAGTCTCCCAACATCAGCAAGATCAAAATTATTTTGTCCTAATTTTGCCTGCCACTGTGCTGTCGTTTGTGTCGATGGAGCAAAAGCAATGGTGGGGAAAACTGCTGGCTCCTCTTACTAGTAACCATCGACTTCTTTCCCTGCCACATGCTCATGGGGGGAGGGGAAGAAGCACTTTCACTTAATAATTTCGTTGATGAAGCCATAAAAATTATTAAATCTTGACAGGTAATTCTTAATATTCAGGGTAATGATGTAAAGCACCGTGTTCGGAGGTACAATGGCTATTGCAACTGATTACAAGTTGTCGAAACTGGCAGCTGAACTAGCCACTTTTTTCATAAAACACTATTTTCACTTGAAAGTTGACAAACTACAGTTATTTTGACGTGGCTATTTGACAGATACTTCATCAAAAATAAAAAGTGAATGTGGCACTTCAAGGAAAACAATGGTATTTGTTGCCAATGATACAATTTGAGTTTTGAAACAAAAACTAGAATTTTGGAAAATCTGTGTCATCACTATGAGCTTAAAGTTTCTCAATATTTAAATATTTTTCCAATGAGAGTGGTGGTATGTTAACAAGTGACATTATATAATAAAATGTGTCAAAACTTGGAAGATCTACATAACTCCATGAACCAATATTTTCCAAATGACCCAGGAAGGCATGATGTTTCAAAATTATGCATGAGTGAAAGACTCATTCAGCATGCAAGGCAGGCCAATGGATTTTAATGTAAGAGGACAAAACGGTTCATTGATATGGTTTCAAATTTCAAATTGCAACTTACCTGAGTAACTACTTTTTGTCTGGTCTTGGTGTGTAGTATTAACAAAGATGCACAGTTACCTGAAAAAGCTTTGGAAAAGTTACCAACTGTAAATTTATGTTAGGCTGGATTTTCTTCATATATTTGAGCCAAAACAACATATTGTAAGGGATTGACTGCAGAGACAATTATGGGGAACCTGTTATCTTCAACTAAGCCATATATTAACAAAACTTGAAAAAATGTAAAAACAAGGCCACTCTTCTCATGAAATTTTTTTTATAAAAGTTATTTTTATAAGATATAATTTATGTTAACATGTAAGGGTTTATTATCATTTAAATGAATAAATCATTCCCCCTTGAATACACCATACTTCAAGTATTCAGGCAGAAAAAACAAATCACGTTCAAGGGAGAAAAATTAGGCCGGATTCAGAAATTTTCAACTGCAATATTCAAGGACAAAATGGGGTGATGAGCTGAAAGCTGTGAGGGAAAGAATTCGTGATGGTGGTGGTTGAAAAAATGATCCCCCAAAACATACCCATGTCCTAATCCCTGGATACTGTAAATGTCACCTTATTTGGGAAAAGGGTCTTTTCAGAAGTGATGAAGTGTTTTGAGATGAGGAGATTACCCTGGGTTATCTAGGTTGGCCCTAACTGCATCACTGTTCTCACTTGGTGTGGAAGCAACCAGGCAGACTCAGGTGCATCGTGCCAGTGCCAAGCCAACCCCCCCATTGCCCATTGAGTAGCAGCTACCCTATCTCCTCAAAAATAATCAGGAACAATAACCTCTCCTTTGCCACCAGCATGAGGAGCTCAGTGACCTGGTGGATTTCAAGGACTCAGATTCAGTGTTGGTGCCCGTCCCTGGAACCAGAGGAGGTGCCCTGTGGAAGTGCTCCCTACCTGGGACCCAGGGGCTTTAATCCAGCAGAGCTCACTCTTGCAGAGACAGAACATACAAATTCTATAAGTGGGCCATCAAGAATAATGGTGAGAGCCCTGACCAGTTTGGCTCAGTGGATAGAGCGTCGGCCTGCGGACTGAAGGGTCCCGGGTTCAATTCCAGTCGAGAGCATGTACCTTGGTTGCAGGCACATCCCCAGTAGGGGGTGTGCAGGGGGCAGCTGATCGATGTTCCTCTCTCATGGATGTTTCTAACTCTCTATCCCTCTCCCTCTCTGTAAAAAAAATCAATAAAATATATTTTTTTTAAAAAAAAAGAATAATTGTGAGAGACAGTTCATCCCAACCCCTACTACTTGGACACCTTTGTTTCTGGATTCACATATTATATCTACTGGAGACACAGATCCATACACTGGGCTTTGACGCAAGTGTACATACCCCAGCACCTCAGGACACTGTCCAAGAGCTGGCTCCTTAGCTAAGTCTTTTTAATATATTTTTATTGATTTTAGAGAGGAATGGAGGAGAGAGATAGAAGCATCGATGATGAGAATCATTGATTAGCTGCCTTCTACATGCCCCCCACTGGGGATTGAGCCCATAACCCAGGCATGTGTCCTTGACCAGAATCAAACCCTGGATCCTTCAGTCCGCAGGCCGATGCTCTATCCACTTACCCAAACCAGCTAGGGCCTTAGCTAAGTCTTTAAGAGATCATTCCATCTTCCTATGAGACTGGCTGCTTGGAGACAACACAGAAGGTTGGAGAAGCACGGGATCCTGTGGCAACCCACACACTGTATACCTTTCACTGTACAATGAGTTTCTGGGCCCAAGGTGATGTTCTATACGATTCCATGCTGGTAAATTGTGTACTCTCTAAGCTCCTGCAATGTGATGCCACTCTGAGACACTGTGGGAGGAAAGGCTAACCTACACACAGAGGTGTTGATTCCTGGGTGGAATCACGGGTCAGCAAGTCATCTAAGGATGGTACCGTATCAGGAGTGCAGCACTGAGCTTGGTTGCTAACAGGTCAGAAATCCAGCAGCAAGAATAATTAGATGAACTTTGATGAGAGAGCCCA
This sequence comes from Myotis pilosus, assembly GCA_036010255.1. Classification (NCBI taxonomy): domain Eukaryota; kingdom Metazoa; phylum Chordata; class Mammalia; order Chiroptera; family Vespertilionidae; genus Myotis; species Myotis pilosus. The sequence continues at coordinate 8,650,576 of JASKON010000032.1, read as the reverse complement.
TTTTGGTGAACATACCCAGCACCTCTGCCACCTTGGCAGCTCCATTCACAGGCCCACTGCACAAGCATGGGGTAGCCAAGGGCAGAAGCTTGGACATCTGCCCATCCACTTTGTTGTTGAGTGACCCCTCTGCAGGGGGTATAACATGAGGCACAAAGTTGCATCCACTTGTGACCACTCCCATAGGTCCATCTTCTTCTCCAGCCCTCCTTGTCTCCTACAGTCCCTCTTGCTCTTTCTAGTTCCCTGACCAACCAGCAAGACATCTGTCAGGACCCAGAAGCCCACCACTACTCTGTCCACTCCGCTTCCTCACTACAAAGTGGACATCCAGTGTCTGCTTGAAGCTCTGCCCGGGAGGACTTCCCCTCATTACTGTCTCTTAGAGCCACCCCCACCCTGAATGGGACTTCAGGGCAGCAGTGGTTTGTTTTCAGCTCATATCTACACAGCAAGCTAACCCATTTGTGAATCAGACATGAATTTTCCTTCCTGTAAAAGACTGCTGCCCTCTGGACAAGCCTGGGTCCAATCGTTTTGCATTGGGCAAGGAGTTGCTACTGAGCCTGCCTAACCTATAGGTGTGGTGATCAGTCAGTATCTAGCTCGGGACAGGCAAGATTCAATTACGTGGTCACCTGATGTCCCATCATCAGGCACTCAGTCTATGCTTGAGCCCAGTGGTGTTGCACAAGTTGGTTTCAACCAGTGAGCAGTTCTCCACTGCACCAGGTGTGGTCTTGCTTCAGACCCCTAGGAGTGTGCACTGCAAACCTGTTGGATCCTGCCAAAGCTGTCGTGCAGGGTCCCTATCGACTGCAAATAAGCTCAACTGTCATCCATTGGTTCTAAGTGGCAGGGGAACCCATCCTGTGATCCGGACCTTCAACAAAGCCACCCTTTGCTCTGGGCCCCTTCCTAGTCACCCAATAAATGGGTCACAGCAGTCCTAACCGGTTTGGCTCAGTGGATAGAGCGTCAGCCTGCGGACTCAAGGGTCCCGGGATCGAATCCAGTCAAGGGCATGTACCTTGGTTGCTGGCACATCCCCAGTAGGGGGTGTGCAGGAGGCAGCTGATCGATGTTCCTCTCTCATCGATGTTTCTCTCTATCCCTCTCCCTTCCTCTCTGTAAAAAATCAATAAAATATATTTTTTTAAAAATAAATGGGTCACAACAGTATTCCCGAGTGTGGTACGTGCTAACTCCAAAATCCAGAGCTGCATCAAGTGCCACGCCTTCTTCATGCAAGACACAGCGATATCCTGATCTTGGAGGCGATGCCCTGGTTTGCCCTACAACACTGCACCCCTTAAAACCCCACTGCTGACGGTCTCCAGAACTTCTGAGGACTTAGTTCTCATTCTCTGGCATGCATTGTCTTACCAAGGATAGAGCGCTTGTCACTTCTTTCTGTACCATGTCCAATAGCATGTCATCGATGTTATGTGGGATGCCTGGATGATCAAGGTCTCAGTGGATTATGCTGTGACAGAGTTACAACAGCCGTGAAGCAAGACAATGAATCTGTTTGGCTTTCCTTCTCATATAAATGTGAACTGCTTTTGGAAATTTACTCTTCACAACTAGAAACTGAAAAGACTGTTCACCACACCAATAAGTGGACATCCAGTGTCTGCTTGAAGCTCTGCCTGGGAGGACTTCCCCTCATTACTGATCAAAGCCGGGGTATGTTCTTCGGTCCCATTAAAGACACTTCACCTGACACAGCTGCTGTGTGGTAGGCCACCATCATTTACTTGAGTCCATCTGGCTTTTGCAAGGGCCATCCGGGTGAACTAGGGGCTACCACTTTGTCTTTGAGAGTGACGCAACCTCCGCAATCCCACACGGCAGGTGTTTCTGATTTACTATCCTGGATCGGGTGAGTGCGCTGGGGAGTTCCAGGTGTTCCCCTCGCTCTTGTTACCATCATTCCATCCTACAGGCCAGGAATCCATGTACAGGCTCTGCCCACAGCGAGGTGCAACCACCCCAAGTGTGCCCTGGGGCCAGAAACATAACCCTAGGGCTCAGGTTCACCACCTGACTCCCAGAACCCCGCTTCTATCCAGCGGCTCACCATGCTTCAGGGTCCTGCACACTACCAGCGCAGACCCTGAATCTAACTCCCTGAAAGGTCTGGAGGGTCCCTTTTCCAAAGTAAATCAGTTGCTTTAAGAGGCTCTTGGTCCCTTTGGGGAAGGATTGAGGAACGCTTTTGTGTAAACATATGGTAACATGGTAAGATCCTTCCTGGAAGGGACCAGGCCTCCCTTTCAGCCGGTGAGCTGCAGGTTTCCGGTCTGGCTCAGACTTAAACAGGGCGAGGGCTTGTGATTTCCCGCTGCAGCAACCGACATTCATCTTCTGGTCACCGATTCTTGATTTCTCTCTGGTTATTCAAATCAAACCACTCGCCAGCTGCCCATCCCCCACAAAAACCACACACACACACACACACACACACGCACGCACACGCCACGTCCAACAGGCCTGTCCGTCACAGACCCCCGGGGCCAAGGCCTGTGGTTGCCCGGGCAGCAGCGGAGGCCCAGGAGGCCAAGGGGACGTGGCGCAGCTCCAGTGTCTGCTCCGCGGCGGCCGAGCCTTTCCCTCCTGGATTCGATCTGGTCACTGGCTCTAGGTCTGGAGACAGAGGGGCAGTGGGTGGGGCAGGGGGCACTGTTTCAAGCAGGACAAGAGCTTCACCCGACAAGGGGTCTCAGCGGCGGTTAGGAATCCAAGGTTCGTGGCGCCATTAGAATTGTCGCAAGGGTCACAGTGTTTCCTCACATCCAGTGTTTATTCGGCACCTCCACGGGCCACGCCCGCTCAGCCTCCCCTGGGTGACCACGCTCGGGACCGGCCACGCTCACACGAGGGCTCGCTTCCTCGCCGCAGCCTCAGGGAGACGCAGGTCGCCGGTCCACTCCGGTCCCGGCGAAGCCCGTCTTCCCTTAAACACACCCGCCCACGCACTCCTAGGACGCACCACCCACCCACGTGATTGGTCAGCGTGACCCTCCGCTCACGACAATTGGCCGGCGTGACTCCGCTCAGGACGCCTCTGATTGGCGACGCCGCTTCCTTTTTTCCCAGCGGCCCCGCCCAGAGCGCGAGCGGGCAGGGGCGGGGCCAGCGAAGACGCGCAGAATTTGGCCTCGGAAAGGGCTCGGGACCGGGCCACGGAGAGAGCCGAGGGGCGCCGCGAGGAGCCGAACAAAGCCGGAGGGGCCCGAGCGCGACCGGAGGGCGCCGGCGGGCCGGAAGCAGAGCCGGGCGCAGCGGGGCCCGCCGAAGAGGCTGAGCGCGCCGGGCGTTGGGCCGGGCCGAGCCCTCGGCATGGCGGCTGAGGGCACTGCGGTGGCTGGAGACGGGACCGTCGGCGGCCGCCTGGCCAAGGACAGCGTGCGGCAGCCTAAGTCCCCGAAAGCGGCCCCGAACCAGCGGCGGGTCTCAGCGCAGTCGCGAGACACCGAGCGCCGAGCCCACCAGTGGTGCCGGGAGTACCTGGGCGGGGCGTGGCGCCGGGTGCGGCCGGACGAGCTGCGGGTTGACCCCGTGAGGTGGGAGGTCAGGGGTCAGCCCCTGCCAGTGGCGGGCCGGGGCGGGGGCAGGCTCGGGATCCGAGGATGCCCCGCGGTTCCGCCGCCGCTGCGTGCGGGGCAGGGAGGACGGGCCGGGCGGGGAGCCGGCGGCGGCTGAGACTCCGGTGTGGTCCGCAGCGGGGGCCTCAGCAACCTGCTCTTCCGCTGCTCGCTGCCGGACCACCTGCCCAGCGTCGGCGAGGAGCCGCGGGAGGTGCTGCTGCGGCTGTACGGGGCCATCCTGCAGGTGAGGCCGGAGCGAGGGCTGCCCCCGGGGCCTGGCAGGCGGCACCGCCCCGCCGAGGCTCAGGGCTGAACTTGCCGGTCGTCGGGTCGTCGGCTGCAGCTTGCGCCGTGCTGGGAGCGGGACGCAGACCCTCCGCGCTGCCCAGCCGCTGGCCGTGCGACTCCCGCCCCTCGCTGTCCACCTTGCTCCAGGGCGTGGACTCCTTGGTCCTTGAAAGTGTGATGTTCGCCATCCTTGCGGAGCGGTCGCTGGGGCCCCAGCTCTACGGAGTCTTTCCAGAGGGCCGGCTGGAGCAGTACATCCCAGTACGAGGCACCGCCTTCCCCAGCCCCCAGTCCCTTCCCGGTGTCTGCCCTCAGGGCCCTGGCCGCGGGACCCTGACCTCCCCCACTGCCCCATCCCTACCCCCTCCTGCCCCAGCCCCCTCACCACCCTGAGAGGTTCCTGGGTGCAGAGCCTGCCACTGAAAACGCGAGACCTTCGAGAGCCCAAGCTGTCAGCAGCCATCGCCACGAAGATGGCCCGGTTCCATGGCATGGAGATGCCCTTCACGAAGGAGCCCCACTGGCTGTTTGGGACCATGGAGCGGTGAGTCAGAGGCCTCCGCAGGGCTCCTGCACACCTGGCTGGACCCTCAGGCTGGGCTCTGACAAAGTGTCCGTGACTCTGTCCAGCTGGCCACTTAGTGGGTCCGGTGTCCCAGGGCCTCGCATGGTCTCTCACAGAACAAGCTTCCAAACATTTGCCAGAGAAGCCATGCAGTGACAGGGAAATGGCTGGGACAGCGTGGCCCAGGGTAGACAAGAGAGCCGGTGGAGAGGGACAGTGGAGTGAGTGTATCCTGTTCTTTGGATACACTGTTCAGGTACTTAAAGCAGATCCTGGACCTGCCCCCCACTGGCCTCCCCCAGATGAACCTGCTGGAGATGTATAGCCTGAAGGATGAGATGGGCAAGCTCAGGTGAGGGCAGGCAGGACAGGATGGGGGGTGGGGGGGGGGTAGAGAGCACGGGAGGTGCTGCCAGGAACCTGCAGTGTCCTCCCCAGGCTTTGCCTGAGGGGCCACGCAGGGGCTCTGACCCTCCTCTAGTCACTCCTACTCAGACACATGCCCCTGTACCCTGCAGGAAGTTGCTCGACTCTACCCCATCACCAGTAGTGTTCTGCCACAATGATATCCAAGAAGGTAGGAAACGTCATCTGAGTCTTCTAACCTAAGGTGCAGGGGCCCGAGGGCCCTGGAGTGACCAGTACCCCACTACATCCCCCAGGGAATATCTTGTTGCTCTCAGAGCCAGAAAATGCCGACAGCATCATGTTGATCGACTTTGAGTACAGCAGCTACAACTACAGGTGAGACCCATGGCCTCCCGTGGGTCTGTCCTCACAGAGCCCTGGGTCTCAGACCAGGCCTCCATCTCTGCCGCCCAGATTTGGGGACTGAGTGTCCACCTTATTCCCCCAGGGGCTTTGACATTGGGAACCATTTTTGTGAGTGGGTTTATGATTATACGCACGAGGAGTGGCCTTTCTACAAAGCACGGCCTGCAGACTACCCCACGCAGGGACAGCAGGTATGCGGCTGGAGGCTGGGGAGTAGAACTTGGCCTGTGAACAGGAAGGTGAAGCCTCGATGGAGTGGTGAGAAAGGGGGTTAACTAGGAAGTGCTCCGTGCTCCCCACTTCCTGACTCTGGTCTGTTGATCTTAGCTCCACTTTATTCGCCATTATCTGGCAGAGGCAAAGAAAGGCGAGATCGTCTCCCCAGAGGAGCAGAGGAAACTGGAAGAAGATTTGCTGGTAGAAGTTAATCGGTGAGGAAAGGTGGCTGGGCGGGGTAGAGCAGGGTGCTGAGGAAAGGGGGCCTCGGAAGCGGTAGACGGTGCCAGTGCCAGTGCCAAGTGGGGGTTGGGGAGCAAGGCTGATGGGAGGAGTTGGGACGGTAGGGGTTAGGGCAGTGGGGGAAAAGTTGGGGCTCTGGGATTCAGGCGATGCCAAATGTGCTCCTAATCCCCCTGCTTTCCCCACCTCCCTCAGGTATGCTCTGGCGTCCCACTTCTTTTGGGGTCTCTGGTCCATCCTCCAGGCATCCATGTCCACCATAGAGTTCGGTTACTTGGTGAGTAACCCAGGTGGCCAGTTAGGTGGGGGCGGAGGAGTTGCAGAGGCTCTGGCCCTGCCTCAGGGCAGCCCTGGGAGGCTGTGGAGAGATGGGGGCTGTGGGAACTCCTCCCAGGCCTGCTCACCGGTGTGTTGGGGGGTCTCCTCCCCAGGAGTACGCCCAGTCTCGGTTCCAGTTGTACTTCCAGCAGAAGGGGCAGCTGACCAGCCTCCAACCCCCATCCTGACTCTCCACCCCACAGCTGCTTGGAGTTCCCAGAGCCTCCCCTGCAGGACCTTGGGGGGAGGGGCAAAGAGCAGGAGGCCCTGGGGACCCCCGAGCCTCCAGTGAGATGGGCAAGGAGGGTGATTTCTTCCCCCAGTTTGAGCAGGTCCCCAGGAGCGGGAACCCCTGGACTGTGTCCCTTGAAACAATAAACGAGCTTCTTCCTTCACACACCGTTCTAGCCCTGCTCAGTCCAGCAAAAAGTACCAACAAGGATGCACACAGACTGACAGAGTGACCACTGCTCTGAGCCTCAGTGTCCCCTCCTGAAAAGCATGGCTGTTCAGTGCTCTGGGCTTGAAAGTGGTTCCGGGTCCGTTCTGCCGCTTGGAGGCCCCTCCCTTTTCCCTCGCCCCGGGTCCAGCTTAGAGTGATAAATCCTCGAAGGAACTGGGCCAGAGACCGGAGTAATGGTGCAAAGAGCGCCCTGGGTGGGGCTGCTCAGCCCTGCGCCCTGGAGATCAGGGCACAGGCCGCACGGCTGACACGGGTGACCTTTCCCCTACATTCGACTATTTTTAGCTCCAATGCCACCCGCTCACGTGAGACCCAGAGCCCCGCCCCCACCCTCCGCCGGGTCCCCAGACCTTTGAGCAATCTTCACCTTGCGGAAAGCTGCCCTCCCACTCCCGATTTCCGCCATGGAGGGGAGGGTTCTGGTTGCCGCCCCACATCTGTTTTCTCAACCCAAATTTGGGAGAGGGTGTCAGGTTCCGGGGAGGGCGGGGCGGGGTGGCCGGCCTGAAGGACGCGGGGACACGGGCCAGAGCGACCGGCCCCACACGCAGGCAGCAGTGAGCCCGAGCTGTGAGTGGAGTGGGGGGCAACACAGGGGCCCCCCCGGGCGGCCCAGAGCCCAGTGCGGTGGCGAGGACGCGCCGGGCCCCCTGCGGTCGGGTCTGGGGGCCCCCGAACCCCGCCGCGCTCCGGAAGACAACGCTGCCCGGGGCACCTCGCCTCCACCCGAGGCCGCCCTTCGCTGCCCTACGGGAGCCTGACGTTTTCAAGGCCTTGACCCCCTTCCTGACTCCTGCGCCGGTGCAGCGGGCCCTGCCCTGAACGCGGCGCGAGGGTTTGCCACCGGCCGTTGGCAGAGCTGGGAGGCCGGGGTCGGGCGGGCCTGGGCCGCTGCCTGGGCGGCCACTAGCTCGGTGGGGGCAGGGGCAGGCTGGGGGCGGGGCAGACCTGAGCCCACCCCAACACCTTTCTGCTCCCTCCCAGGTGCCAGCCAACCCCCAGGATGGCGGAAGCGCACCAGGCTGTGGCCTTCCAGTTCACTGTGACCCCAGATGGGTTCGACTTCCGGCTCAGTCGGGAAGCCCTGAAACACCTCTACCTGACTGAGATCAACGCCTGGAAGAAACGCCTGATTCGCATCAAGGTGCGCCCCGGTGGTCTCCTGGCCTATTCCTGCCAGCAGGTGCAGAACAGAGCCTTGTAGAGGCGGGGCCAGGTGTCAGCTGCTGCTCTGTAGTCAAGGTCCTGCACCCCAAGCTTGGCTGGCAGTTCTGCTGAGGAACAGGCTCTAGCAGTGCAGAAACCAGAGGTGTGCTCAAGGTGTGGAGGGGAGACAGGTGTGCAAGAAGTGGCATCAGGTGCTGAGTAACTGGGTGCTGCAGGTATGGGGGTGTGGAGGAGGGAAAACCAGGCGTGAAGTAGTAAGAACACAGCAGGTGACCAAAGGAGAAAACCTAGGCGAAGACCAGGACCTCACAGGTGCTTGCTTGCCGGTAAGCATGCCTGTTTCTGATCCACAGAATGGCATCCTTAGGGGTGTGTATCCAGGCAGCCCTACCAGCTGGCTGGCTGTCGTCATGGCAACAGTGGGTTCTTCCTACTGCAATGTGGACATCTCCAATGGGCTGGTCTATTACATCCAGAAACACCTCCCCGAGAGGTGAGGAGCAGGGCCACAAAAGAGGCTGGGTGAGCCTCAAAGCCAGGGTTCCTCAGCTGGGCAGGCACAGGGCAATAGCAACTAGAGGCTGCAGGAGCAGCCCTCCCCTGGGCCACCATCATCTCAGTCCCTAGTCCGTGTGTGTGTGTGTGTGTGTGTGTGTGTGTGTGTTGCACTTAGTTGTGAGTGTGCCCAGGAAGGTGCCTCCCCCGAAATGGTTCACAGCGGTGGAGGGTGCAGGGTTAGAATTCCCCTGAGGCTGGCCTCCGTGCACCCCTTGCAGTCCTTTCCCCTCTCCCCTCCTCCGACAGGTATATCCCCTACCAGACCCCACAGACACGGGCAGTGGTCAGCATGGCCATCTTCTCCACGGGGGTCTGGATCGTGGGCATCTTCTTCTTCCGCCAAACCCTGAAGCTGCTGCTCTCCTACCATGGGTGGATGTTTGAGATGCATGGCCAGACTAGCCGCAGCACCAAAGTCTGGGCGGTGAGCAGAAGTGGTGGAGGGCTTCAGGCATCTGGTCTGAGACCTGGGCGCCCCCTTTGGGGCCCTGAGCTGGAGGGGACAGGCAGGGGGCACCGGTGCCTGCACGTGGGTTTGTCCTAGTTCTGAGAGCTTGGGACTCAGCTCCTGAGGTGTTGGCTAGTTTGTTTCCATTCTGTCCCCTGGTTCCCAGCCCAACACACTCTGCTCTGCACCCCCAGGCCTGTGTCCGCCTTCTGTCCAGTGGGCGGCCCATGCTGTACAGCTTTCAGACGTCCCTGCCCAAGCTTCCCGTGCCCAGCGTGCAAGCCACCATTCAACGGGTAAGGGCCTGTGTCAGGCATCATGGTGGGCAGGGTAGGCTGGACTTGGGACTTGTCCCCTTCAAAGAATGGATTTGGGGCTGGGTCAGAACAGGGTTGGACAGAAGCAGCCACTGCTGTCTGGCCCCCACACTGACAGTAACCTGGCTCGATAGTACCTGGAGTCTGTGCGGCCCTTGTTGGATGACAAGAAGTATCAGCGCATGGAGATACTAGCCAAGGAATTCCAGGACAAGACTGCCCCCAGGCTGCAGAAGTACCTGGTACTCAAGTCGTGGTGGGCAACTAACTATGTGAGTCCCCTTCTGGGCTTACCCTCACCCCCTTTGTATCCTGGCTGCCTGCAACCTGCCCTCTACCCCAGCCCTAACCTCGCACCCACCCGCAGGTGAGCGACTGGTGGGAAGAGTACATCTACCTTCGAGGCAGGAACCCCCTCATGGTGAACAGCAACTATTACGCGATGGTAAGAGGCAGCCACGTGTCCTGAGCCCCGGTGGCCCTTTCCGCAGACAAGGTGGGATTCTGGGGTGAGGCCTGAAGGAAAGGGAAGATGGGGGAGGCCCTCGGAGAATAGTCAGGAAGCAACTGAGGGGCGATGGGATACGGAGGGTCGGAGGATGCAGTAGCCCCTCGCAGGGTCCCTCGGACTCACTTCGCTGTCCAGCCCAGGTGCCATCACTTCCTTCCTGGGTTCCCTCAGTGGCCTCCTGGCCGTGGTGCCATTACCAGGGAGTCCCTTGGACAGGCTTGCGTGGCATCTGTGGATCCAGAGCTGATGCTCTCAGCACTTGGGAGGCCACACTGGCCCCTGTGTTGCATGACTAGCCCTTGTCCCGCCCCAGCACCGGCCTGTGCACACAGCCATGTGCCCTCAGTGCTCTCCCACTGTCCAGAGCTCACCTTCTAAAAATATGTTCTTATTGGTTTTAGAGAGGAAGGGAGAGGGAGAGAGATAGAAACTTAGATGAGACAGAAACATCAACATCAATAGGCTGCCTCCTGCACACCGCCTACTGGGGATCGAGCCCGCAACCCATGCCCTGACCAGGAATCGAACCTGTGACCTCTTGGTGCATGGGATGATGCTCAACCGCTGAGCCACACAGGCTAGGCCACAGCTCATTCTGAGTCACATGCTGTCCTTCCCTTCCTCCCCACACCTGTCCTCCCAGAAACTCACACACAACTCATCTGTACCTGAGGTTTTAAGCTGTTTATGTTTTGTTTTGTTTTGTTTTGTTTTTAGTGGTGGGAACCCCTTTCTCAAGGCAAACTAAAAAAACACAAGCAAATAGGTTATGGGAAAACAGCTCAGGTCAGAGCTGGGGCCAAGGAGTGACGGGGTCAGGTGGGCATCTCATCTTTGGCAGGTTCACCTGACAGTGTGCACAGGATGGACTGGGGAAAAGGGACAAGATCCCCCAGGCCACGAGCAGGGAAACCAGGTGGCACCGCACACCTGTCACGCTGCCCCTGCCCTGCAGCCTCGGCTCTCTCTCGCAGGACTTTGTGCTCATCAAGAACACGGACGTGCAGGCTGCCCGCCTGGGAAACATCGTTCACGCCATGATCACTTACCGCCGCAAGCTGGACCGCGAGGACATCAAGCCTGTGAGTTGTGTTGGGGTCGAGGGCTGAAGGGAGAGGAGGCCTTGTCTTAGCCATGCTGTGCCTCCCTCCTAGGTGATGGCACTGGGCATCGTGCCCATGTGCTCCAACCAGATGGAGAGGATGTTCAACACCACGCGGATCCCGGGCAAGGAGACAGGTATGGCCACAGCGTCTGTGGTGAGGCCGTCAGGGAGAGCCCCTTCCCTCTCGGCTATGGGCCGCACGGCTAGGTCCTGCCACCTGCTTGTCACCAGCACCCCCGCTGTCTCGGGGTATAACTGTCAAGATGGCCAGTTTTTTTACCAAAACGAGCCGCCTGCTGCTTACAGGCATGACGCTAGTGCTGGGACCCCGAGTCCCCGCTGCGGGGCTCCCGTGCAGGGCAGGCCTCCTGAGTGAGGAGCACCCAAAGGGGTGCTGCTGCCCTTGACTGACAGGGAGGGCAGCTCGAGGTGTTTGGCAGGGACAGGAGCAGCAGCCTGCGCTTCTGACACTGGGAGTCTGTGTTGTTTCCTCGAGCTTGGTTTCCTCTTCTGTGAAATGCCTCTGAGGACTGTTGTTGGCATAAACGAGAGGCATGGGAGCAGCCAGCACAGGCCCTGGTGGAGGGAGGGAGGCCCAGACGGAGGCCTGGCTCAGCAGGAGCCACATGGGCCACGGAAGGCTCATGGCGGGTGGGCCCCACCCAGGGCTGCCGGCAGGGAGGTGCTACCTGCCCACGCCCTGGCTCTGTCACAGACGTGCTGCAGCACTTCAACGAAAGCAGGCACGTGGCCGTCTACCACAAGGGCCGCTTTTTCAAGGTGTGGCTCTACGAGGGCTCCAACCTGCTCAAGGGCTCCAACCTGCTCAAGCCCCGGGACCTGGAGCTGCAGTTCCAGAGGATCCTGGACGACCCCTCCCCGCCCCAGCCCGGGGAGGAGCGGCTGGCGGCCCTCACTGCCGGCGGAAGGTATCCCAGTGGCATGTCTTCCTGGGGAGAGGGGCTTGGCCCAGCCACAGCCAGGTCCGGGGCGGGCGGTACCCTGTCTGCAGCCTGAGTGGCCCCACCCCAGGACTTGGAGCCAGAGGCATGACCGAGGAAGAGGCGCGCCAGGCACAGCATCCCCTGTGCAAACTGCGCCCGCAGTGGTGAGGGCATTGGTGGCAACGGCAGCGGCGTGGCTGCCATAACCTCTAACTGGGGGGCAGCGAGGAGGTTGCATAGGGGGCAGGGACACCTTCTGGGACAGCCTGGCAGCCCACCATGCTCAGCTCCAGCCCCAGCCAGGTCCTGGGTGGTGCCCTCGTCCCTGGCCCAACTGGCCCTGCACTCACCTGCTCTCACCCCAGAGCGGAGTGGGCACAGGCGCGCCAGACCTTCTTCAGCTCCGGCAAGAACAGGGCTGCTCTGGATGCCATTGAGCGCGCCGCCTTTTTTGTGGTCTTGGACGAGGAGTCTCACAGCTATGACCCCGACAACGAGGCCAGCCTCAGCCTCTACGGCAAGGCCCTGCTGCACGGCAACTGCTACAACAGGTACAGCCCCGCCCCGCTGCCACCAAGCCTCCCCCAGCCTCTGTCGTCACCGCATCTGCTGTTCCCGCAGGTGGTTCGACAAGTCCTTCACCCTTGTGGCCTTCAAGAATGCCCAGTTGGGCCTCAACACGGAACACTCGTGGGCAGACGCCCCTGTCATGGGGCACCTCTGGGAGGTAACAGGCCAGAGAGGAGTCCTGTGGGGCAGGCTGTGGGGGAGAGTGGGGGCCGAGGACGGCTCTGAGCCCGACCTTCTCCCTGCAGTTTGCTCTGGGCACTGACACCTTCCACCTGGGCTACACGGAGACTGGGCACTGCGTGGGCAAACCAAACCTCACACTGACGCCGCCTCAGCGGCTGCAGTGGGACATTCCTGAGCGGGTGCGTGGGCCCAGAAGGAATGGGGACAGCCATGGGAGAGTGACAAGTACCTGGATGCTCTGCGGCCCCCTCCCCTCCAGCCCAGCCCCAGTGGGTGTGGCAGAGCTCTCCAGTCCAGATTGGCCACAGGGTGAACGGACATCCGGGGCCAGTGGTGGTTAGAGAAGCTGTGAGGGATGAGCCTGGTGTTCACGGGTCACGTGTCAGTACCTCTCTCCCCCCGAAGGTGTTGAGAGCCCTGAGACCGCCCAGCACAGCCTCCTGACCCTCCTGTGTCTCCGCAGTGCCAGGCGGCCATTGAGAGCTCCTACCAGGTGGCCAAGGCGCTGGCCGACGACGTGGAGCTGTACTGCTTCCAGTTCTTCCCCTTCGGCAAAGGCCTCATCAAGAAGTGCCGGACCAGTCCCGATGCCTTCGTGCAGATCGCCCTGCAGCTGGCTCACTTCCGGGTAGGGGCCCTTGGGCTGGCACCGTGCAGGCAGCGCCGGGCGCAACCTGCTAGGCTCACCCCACCCCCCAACCCCCGTGTTTCCCAGGACAAGGGCAAGCTCTGCCTGACCTACGAAGCTTCGATGACCAGACTGTTCCGGGAAGGACGGACCGAGACTGTTCGTTCCTGCACCAACGAATCCACAGCCTTCGTCAAGGCCATGGTGCAGGGGTCCCACACGGTGAGCCCCCCTGGCCACACAGTGAGGTGACACCCCCCGCCTCTGCCTCATGCTACCTAGAGGATCAGGGCTGCTCACTGCTTCCCTTCTGCCCCCCAGAAAGCAGACCTCCAGAATCTCTTCCGGAAAGCCTCAGAGAAGCACCAGAACTTGTACCGCCTGGCCATGACGGGGGCTGGCATCGACAGGCACCTCTTCTGCCTGTACGTGGTCTCCAAGTACCTGGGGGTCAGCTCCCCTTTCCTGGCTGAGGTCAGTTCTGTTGATGGGTGTGTCCCCTGTCCCCAGGCCTCCTGGAGGGTTGGGCCAGGCTTCCTGCTCCACACCTCCCAGGCCTGTGGTCCTGGCACCGAGCATGGTGTTGTGAGGGGGATGGACAGACGAACGTGTAGCGTGTCAGGGGTGACGGGTGCCCCTGAGGAAAGTGAAGAAGCTAAGGGGAATCAAGCTGTGGAAGGGACCTCCAGCATCCAGACAGCAGGAGGGGAGAGCAGAACCGGTGGAGGAACAGGTGGAGGAGGGCAGGCAGAGGGGCGGGTAGGGCAGCTATTTTGTGCAGATGTTGTGATGGTGAGAACTGATGGGGGTGGGGCAGCGGTCAGGGAGGTCCTGCACCGTGTTCCTCCTGCTCTCTCAGCCAGGACAGTGCCTGGCTCATGCAGGTGCTCAGACAACACCTGTCAGCAGGTGTGCACTGAGCACAGGTCTCTGAAGGCTGCAGCCTCCCGTTGCAGGTGCTTTCTGAACCCTGGCGCCTCTCCACCAGCCAGACTGCTCAATTCCAGATCGGCATGTTTGACCCAAAAAAGTACCCCAATCATCTGGGCGCTGGTGGCGGCTTTGGCCCGGTAAGTGACCTTGAAGGGGGATGAGTGGATAGGACGGGGCCCGGGGGTTTCAGTGGGGATTGCAGGGCCTCAAGGTCAGACCAGATCAGGAACACAGCCGTGGCCCTGCCCTGTGTGGGAACAGGTGCCGGGGACCCCTCTGGAGCAGGACCGCGCCGGCCGGCTTCCCTTCTGCGTACAGCTCTCCCGCTGAGACGCTCACTGGGCTAGTCAGTCAGGGTTCTAGAGACACCCGCGGAGTGAGGCGGTGACCTGGAGCCTCCTGAGGGAAGCTGAGATCCTGGATGGGGGGTTGGGGGAGGGGAGGAAGCTCTTGGTTTTCACACTGTTTCCTAAGTGTGGTCCTGACCTCAGGAAAAGTGAAAGTGCAGCATCTGGTGTGGGCCCCCCTGGGAATCTTGTGGGGATTCCCAGGCAGCCTCAGCTCGGCCTCGGACGCTCAGTCTAGCTTACCTCTTCTTCATCCCGGTGCTGCCTCAGGTGGCGGATGACGGCTATGGGGTTTCCTACATGATCGCGGGTGAGAACACCATCTTCTTCCACATCTCCAGCAAGTTCTCCAGCTCAGAGACGGTGAGTCTCCTGCTCCCACTCAGCCCTGAGGAGGGGGCACCACCCTGGGCCCTGCCTGGCTAGGGAGAGTCCTCTTTGGTGGGGACAGAGGGTCTGAGTCTTGGCTCCCACAGAACGCCCAGCGCTTTGGGAACCACATCCGCCAAGCTCTGCTGGACATCGCTGATCTTTTCAAAGTGTCCAAGGCTGACAGCTGAGGGCTGGGGAAGTGCCAGCTGCCCTTCCGTCCCCACGTGTGGAGGAGTGGGCCTGTGGTCAGCTGGCAGGCCCCAGGGGTGGCCATGCACAGGTGCCCAGGCTCCAAGGACAGCTCTGGCGGCGGGCGTTCCCCAGGCAGACACTGCTCCCTGAGGACCCACCGGGTGGAGGTGGGGTCGGTTGGAGCAGGGAGGGACTTTTGATTTTTTCTTGCTAGATACTAATAAAGATAAGGCTGTGGGATCCTCCCTGAGCCCTTAGGTTCCTATGTTTTGTGTGGGAACTAGGAGGCTCTCCCCTGCCCCAGCTCAGGCCAGAGAGGTGGCAAGGGAGGGGCTGAGGCTGGGAGGCTGAACGGCTTTGACCTGCTTGGAAATGTGTGTCTCTGCTGAGGTCACTGTCCACACCCTCTATGCACTTGGAATAAATTATGGCTTCAGAACTTTCACCTGTTCCCTGAGTTCACTTCTGTTTGTCTGCTGGGGAGTGGGGCGGCCTGCTTCCTCTGCACAGGCGTGCCTCCACAACCCTCTGCACCCTCTGACTTCGAGCACATCCTCGTGGGGCCTCGGCCTCCCCTCGGTGCTGTGGCCAGGCCTGAGGTCAGGGGTCAGGGGGTCATGCCCATGAGGCACACAGGATAGTCTGCAGCAACATATGCGGCTTCCCTCAGGTCAGCTTCTCTATTAAAGCAACATTAAAAACAAACAAAAAATAATTTTTATGGAAAGTACAAGTAGCCCTGGCTGGGTGGCTCCGTTGGTTAGGATGTTGTCCCAGGACAGCAAGGTTACGGGTTGGATCTCTGGTCAGGGAACATATAAGAAGCCACCATGAGTGCGTAGGTAGATAAGTAGAAAAACAAATGGATGTTTCTCTCTCTCAAAAAATCATAAATTACATAAAAAAGAGCAAGTATGAGTAGGCACTCCATTACTATTGCTGCATGCTTGAGTGAATCCAAATGTCAGCATTCTGTAGGTGCTAAAAACCCACAGTGAATTAGGTATAGTCCTGGGCCTTCTCTGATGAACCCAGTGTCTATGGAACACCCGCCACCAACTTGGCTCTGTGCTGGGGATTCAGTGGTGAACAAGGCACCAACCTGCCCCCGTGGAATTCACCACTAGGTGAGGCAGGCATGGGTCAGGGGATGGAGTGGCTGGCAGGGAGACCAGGGGGCTTTTGGAATAATCCATGTAGCAGGTGCCTGCTGAGTATCACAGTGTGCTAGGCACTGAGCTACAGCAGTGAGCCAAATACAGAAAGTACCCCTCCCTGTGGGACTTGGTCTAGTAAGGAGACAGGCAGTCACCAAGAAGGATAAGTTACATAGCAAGTCAGAGAGTAATAAGTGCTAAAGAGAAAAGTAAGTAAGGGGAGAGGAGCAATGGGGGAGGGGGACAAGTGGCAAAGGCAAGGAGATGAGGGCACGAGCCATGTAGGTACTGAGGGCAGAGATTCCTAGCTGCGGGGACAGCAGGAGCCAGGGCTCCCAGGTGGGTGGTGCCTGCTACAATAGAGAGGCAATACTGGAGGCTGTGGCTGGGGTGGAGTTGGGAAGGGAAGAGCAGGAGGGGACAGGTGGAGTGGGGAATCAAGGAACTCGTAGGCGGGACTCCAGCTTCCTTGAATGATGGGGGAAGCCGCTGCGGTTAGAGCAGAGGTGACATAATCAGTCCTAAATTTTAATGGGAATTTCTCTGGCTAATGGGGATATTAGAACAAAGTGGGGTGCAGTAAGGGTAAGAAGCAAAGACTCTCAGAGGGTACTGCTCATGGTGGCAGCAGAGTTGGGAGAAATGACAGAACTCAAACGAACTGAGGATCAGGAAGCCAAGACCATCAAAGGTAAGACTGATAAATCTGATAGGGTGACATTGAAAATAATTCATGTTTTCTCTTTTGGGTAATTGAATGATTAAATGAGGTTTCTTTAAATGTTGAATTTGACATGTCCATAAGAAATACTGGCTCAGCGGATAGAGCGTCGGCCTTCGGTCTGAAGGGTCCCCGGTTCAATTCCGGTCAAGGGCATATACCTTGGTTTCGGGCACATCCCCAGTAGGGGGTGTGCAGGAGGCAGCTGATGGATGTTTCGCTCTCATCGATGTTTCTCTCTATCCCTCTCCCTTCCTCTCTGTAAAAAATCAATAAAAAATATATTTTTAAAAAGGAAATATTCATGGATTCTTGAAAAATAAAGTAAAAGCTAAGGAAATCACCCTGGCCAGTTTTTCCCAGTGGTTAGAGCAGGGGTGGGCAAACTTTTTGACTCGAGGGCCACAATGGGTTCTTAAACTGGACCGGAGGGCCGGAACAAAAGCATGGATGGAGTGTTTGTGTGAACTAATATAAATTCAAAGTAAACATCATTACATAAAAGGGTACGATCTTTTTTTTTTTAGTTTTATTCATTTCAAACAGGCCGGAGCCGGCCCGCGGGCCGTAGTTTGCCCACGGCTGGGTTAGAGCGTTGGCCCAAAGACTACAGGGTCTCTCGATTCTTGGTTAAGGGCATGTACCTCGGTAGCAGGTTTGATCCCAACCCCGGTCCCTCACATCAATGTTCCCTCCCCCCCTCTCCTCCTCTTCCCTCCCTTTTATTTTTCTCTCTAAAAATCAATGGAAAAAATATCCTCAGGTCAGGATTAAAAATAAATAAAATATTTTAAAAAGCTGAGATGTAGGCTCCTGGTAACAGCTTTGAAGGAAGTTAAAACCCTGAAAGTGCATGGGAGGACCCCAGGGCAGAGGCTCCTAACCTCTTGGGAGTCTCCCTGAGAGGTTTATAAAAGTACACCTGTGCTCACAAAATGTTACCTTCCATAGCAGAGCTTTCTTCCCACACCTCTGCCTTTCCGGGCCTGTGTAACCTACCCTGGGGAAATGTCCATTTGGGTGGGCTTCTGGGCACATCAGCTTGCCCAGCCCTGGGAGAGCAATAGTGAGCAGAGTTTTTATCAGCTGGCTTTTAATTAATGGTAAAATTCAGCTAAAGTTATCTGTCCTGTTCTGGGTTAAAATAAGAGAAACCATTGTGCACAACTAGGGTATAAACCTCTGGTGAGCACCCATCAGACCCAAACAAGCTCCTTGTGCCCCATGGTTTTGCAGATCTGTACTAGTTAAGGTTGGTCACAACAGATACACCCTGAAATCTCAATAGAAGCTTAATTCCTGCTCAGTTGGCTGAGACAGACTCTGCTCCAGACATTATTCAAAGGCATGTGCCGACAGCCCTCCCTGACTTCCTCGGGTCACTCCCAAGTTGTCTTGGGCTCAGCCTCTAGCAGGTATATAGGACAAGACAGAGGGTCACTCATGGGAGGCTTTTATGGACCTGGCCTGGGTGACACAAAGCACTTCCATCTACATCCCTCTAACCAGGACTCACATGGCAAGGGAGGCTGGGAAGTACAGTCTAGCTGTGTGCCCAGGATATAAAGGAAACATTTGGTGAACAGTTACCAGTTTCAGAAGCACAAGGGCATGGGCAGATCAGACTGGCATCTCTGGGCGTCCTGAGAGCCCAGCCTGGGCCTGGGTTCTACAGGGTGTTTGTGACAGTCCACCTCCCTCTGCGGGGCAGGGTACTCCAGGCCCCTCACATCCCAGCTCAACTGATCTCTGAGTCTCCCCTGTCACTCCCCAAGAACCCTGAGCCCAACATACTCTCCCCTAAAGTTGGCCTTTCCTTCACTGAACCGTCTACCTGGAATCCTGTGCCCTTCCTCAGCCTGGTAAACTTCTCCTGAAGCCGCCTTCATTGCGCTATTCCTGATTCATGTTTTTCTGGGCAGTCTAAGAAATGGTGGAGTGAAGGAAGTATGCAGGGTGGCTCACAGGTGGGAAGGGACAGGAAGGTGGCAGCTTGAGGAGGGGGTATGGCCCAGGCAGCAGACTCCTCAATAGATAGGCAAGGACTCATTCTGTGCCCAGGCGAGCCAGCTCAACTCTAGTTGTTTTTTCTGCTCTGCAATCAGTCTGCTAAGGATCGGAATTCCTGAGAGAAAACTCAGCGGGTCCCAGTTTAGGAATTTCAAACACAAGCTGTTTACGCGGTTAACTATCTTCCAAAAAGGCTTCTCTCCCCCACTTCCCCATCTCAGCCAGTGGCATCACCCTCTAACCAGTAACCAATTCCTTCCTTCCTTCTGAACTTGCCACATTACAAACCATCAGGTGTACTTTCTAAATGGCTTTACTTCCTTCCACCGTGACCACGTCTCCATCATTACTCATCCAAACATCAGCAACAGCCAACACCCCTCTAGCCTCCCTCCAGCAGCCAGAGCGGCCTCTTCCCCATGTCACCGCTCCGCCTACCACCCTTCTAAGGTGTCCGTCCCGTCTAAAGGCTGAGCTCCCTGGACTGGCTAACCGAGGCCCGAGCGGTCTCTCTGGCCTCCTCCCGACCGCAGCCCTATGCGCGGCCTCCCGACGGGCAGGCAGGGCCTCTCTCCCCGGCCCCTGCTTGGTGGCTGTGCTCCTGCCGCCTGAGGCCAGCGGCACCTCGCAGACCTGGTTTGGAGGCTTTGCACGCTCAGCTGCATGTACTAGTGCCTGGGCCGGCCCGCCTCATCCCCGAGCCCCGGCGTCCTCTTCTGTTGAGACAGATGCCACCATGACGGTGTGGCAGTTTGAAGACTGTCAATATCCAGGCATCCAGCTACTCGTCGGACAGGTGTGTATCAGCGCCTGCTGTGCCAAGTGCTGCCTGGACACCCCGACACAGCGGTCCAGCGAACAGGGCCGCGCACATCTCACCCTCAAAAAGCAAGAGGAGGAACGCCACTGTCAGAACAGGGAGCGCCCTCTCCTTGCGGCTCTGCGCCCCCCTCAGCCCCGCCTCGAGCCTCCCGCGAGGGACCAGCCTCCGGTGGCCCCGCCCCTTCGACTCTGGACACAGCCAATGAGACCTCGAGGCTGGAACTCCGGAGCAGCCCGGTGGGCGCAGCCATGTGCTGGAGGCCCCGCCCCTTCCTCTCCAGAATATTAGCCAATGAGAACAAGAGGCCAGCTCAGGGGGGCGGGCCTGGTAACGGAAAGGGGCGGGTCTTCCGGAAGCGCCTCCTCAGGCCCCTGGCCCTGGCGCGTCGGCGGAGCTGACGGAACCTGCGCCCTGGCGGAGCAGGAGGTGAGTGGCTCTGACGCCCTTGTGCCACCCGCCGGACCCGGCAGAACCCCTGCATCAAGGGGCCGTCACCCCTCACCTCCGCAGCCCACCCAGTCTCCTCACCCGACCCCTCACCCCAGTCTCCTCACCTCACCTCAGTCTCGTCACCCCTCACCCTTCACCCCGCACCCCAGTCTCCTCACCGCTCACCCCAGTCTCCTCACTCCTCACTCCTCACCGCTCACCCCAGTCTCCTCACTCCTCACTCCTCACCCCTCACCGCTCACCCCAGTCTCCTCACCCCTCACTGCTCACCCCAGTCTCCTCACCCCTCACCCCAGTCTCCTCACCCCTCATCCCAGTCTCCTCACTCCTCAACCCTCACCGCTCCAGTCTCCTCACCCCTCACCCCAGCCTCCTCACCCTTCACCCCTCACCCCAGTCTCCTCACCCCTCACCCCAGTCTCCTCACCCCTCACCCCAGTCTCCTCACCCCTCACCCCAGTCTCCTCACCCCTCATCCCAGTCTCCTCCCTCCTTAACCCCCACCCCTCCAGTCTCCTCCCCCCTCCCCCCACCCACCTCACCCTTCACCCCTCACCCCAGTCTCCTCACCCCTCACCCCAGTCACCTCACCCCTCATCCCAGTCTCCTCTCTCCTCACCCCAGTCTCCTCACTCCTCACTCCTCACCCCTCACCCCAGTCTCCTCACCCCTCACCCCAGTCTCCTCACTCCTCACTCCTCACCCCAGTCTCCTCACCCCTCACCCCAGTCTCCTCACCCCTCATCCCAGTCTCCTCACTCCTCACCCCAGTCTCCTCACTCCTCACTCCTCACCCCTCACCCCAGTCTCCTCACCCCTCACCCCAGTCTCCTCACTCCTCACTCCTCACCCCTCACCGCTCACCCCAGTCTCCTCACCCCTCACTGCTCACCCCAGTCTCCTCACCCCTCACCCCAGTCTCCTCACCCCTCATCCCAGTCTCCTCACTCCTCAACCCTCACCGCTCCAGTCTCCTCACCCCTCACCCCAGCCTCCTCACCCTTCACCCCTCACCCCAGTCTCCTCACTCCTCACCGCACACCCCGGTCTCCTCACTCCTCACCCCTCACCCCAGTCTCCTCACCCTTCACCCCTCACCCCAGTCTCCTCACTCCTCACCCCTCACCCCAGTCTCCTCACCCTTCACCCCTCACCCCAGTCTCCTCCCTCCTCACCGCACACCCCAGTCTCCTCACCCTTCACCCCTCACCCCAGCCTCCTCACCCTTCACCCCTCACCCCAGTCTCCTCACTCCTCACCCCTCACCCCAGTCTCCTCACCCTTCACCCCTCACCCCAGTCTCCTCACTCCTCACCCCTCACCCCAGTCTCCTCACCCTTCACCCCTCACCCCAGTCTCCTCACTCCTCACCCCTCACCCCAGTCTCCTCACCGCACACCCCAGTCTCCTCACTCCTCACCCCTCACCCCAGTCTCCTCACCCTTCACCCCTCACCCCAGTCTCCTCACTCCTCACCGCACACCCCAGTCTCCTCACCCTTCACCCCTCACTCCAGTCTGTCTCACTGCATCTTCTTTAGATGGCTGAATCTGACTCTGGGGAAAGAAACTGCGACAACATGCTGAAAATGCTGTCCGACCTGAATAAAGACTTGGAAAAGATATTGGAAGAGATGGAGAAAATCTCAGGTCGGCTGGTTTCCCAGGCAGGGTGCCTTGGCCCTTCTTTCCAGTAGCTCACATCCTCCCTATTCTTTCAAGCTCAAATCAAGTGCCTTCTTACTAAGGCCTTCCCTGACCACCTTTCAACTTCTATACCATGTAACAATTGTACCAAAGAAATTGACACTTTCCACTGAATAGTGCCTTGAATTATTTTCTAGTTATTTTATGTGTTTGTATCTAATTACTGCAATTGGACTGTTATCTTTTTGAGAGCAGAAATAATAACTAGGCACACACACAGTACCGGACCTAAGCTCAAGTATTCAGCAAATGACAAATGATCCTATCTAATAAAAGAGTAATATGCAAATTGACCATCACCCCAACATACAAGATGGCCACCCCCATCTGGTCATAAGATGGTTGCCACAAGATGGCCAGCAGGGGAGGGCAGTTGTGGGTGATCAGGCCAGCTGGGGAGGGCAGTTGGGAGGGACCAGGCCTGAAAGAGAGGGCAGTTGGGGGCGATCAGGCCTGCAGGGGAGGGCAGTTAGGGGTGACCAAGCTGGCAGAGGAGGGCAATTGGGGGGACCAGCCCTGCAGGGGAGGGAAGTTTGGGGGAACCAGGCCTGCAGGGGAGGGCAGTTGGGGGCAACCAGGCCAGCAGGGGAGGGCAGTTAGGTGTGACCAGGCCTGCAGGGGAGGGCAGTTAAGGGGTGACTGGGCCAGCAGGGGAGGGCACTTAGGGGCGACCAGGCCGGCAGGGGAGGGCAGTTAGGGGCAATCGGGCCAGCAGGGGAGCAGTTAGGCGTTGATCAGGCTGGCAGGGGAGTGGTTGGGGCAATCAGGCAGGAAGGCAGGCAAGCAGTTGGGAGCCAGCAGCCCTGGATTGTGAGAGGGATGTCCGGGATCGGGCCTAAACCAGCAGTCGGACATCCCTTGAGGGGTCCCAGATTGGAGAGGGTGCAGGCTGAGCTGAGGGACACACTCCCCCATGCACGAATTTTGTGCACTGGGCCTCTAGTATTAACATAACATCTGTGAACAAAATTGCCTGGTAAAATGCCGTGAATCATCTAAATAAAGAGTTCAGGGTAAAAGTGCTAAGAGTGGTAAGATGCTGATGAGAGGTATAGCTCAGTGGAATAAAGCAGCAATAGAGTTGAACAAATGTCTCCATTTTTATAAAAGAATATTAGTCTGTTATTTTATTCAACACTAGGGGTTCAGTGCACGAATTCGTGCACCTTGCAAGGAACTGTGGGCCGCTAGGCTGAGGTGAGCACAGGGGTGGGTCTTGGCCCATCCTCCACACTCCCGCCCAACCCCTCCTGTCACAGACCCGCTCCCACTGCTGCCGCTCCCACCACTGATGGCGCCAGCCTGCTCACACCGGCTGACAGTGTGGAGCGATTGGGACCAGCGCCAGCAGCGGGTGTGAGCAGGGTTGGCACCATCAGTGGGTGCCAGTGGCAGATGCTGTCCCTTTCGCCCCTCAGGAGCAGGGGGAGGTGGAGAAGACCTCAGGTGATGGGGCCAGCAGCCGCCACTTGCATCCACTGATGGCGCTGAGCGATCGGGACTGGCGCTGGGCACTGGCAGTGGTTGCAAGCAGCAGCTCCAGTGCAGCTGCAGATATGAGTGGGGCTGGCACTGGCAGCAGGTACAAGGGCCGGCCAGGACTGTGGCATGGGGAAGCAAAGAATTTTCAGTAACCACCAAAGGCTCACCCCAATGACAGCGACTGGCACCCTGCCTTGGTCTGGCACCCCCACTCACTTGCTCCACCATCCTGCCGCAGCCGATGCCTGTCATGTTGTGCGTGCACCCCCTGATAATCAATGCACATCATAGCGACCAGTTGTTCAGTTGTTCTGCCATTTGGTCTATTTGCATATTATGGTTTTATATAGAGAGATGTTTCCACTAAGTGGTAACCAGCAGTGGTAGTAATACCATTATAATTTCTTTGATTTGTTCTTTACTAATTCAGAATATGTATAATTCTTATAATTTGTGAGCCTAAGTTTTGCTAGAGAAAAGCATAATGTAAAACAAATTTTAGAAATCATGCATACTCCATTCAAATGAAAACAAACTATTTTAAAAGGCATTATTTGTTTGAAAATAATCTCCATTTATTACAACAGCCTATAGAAAATTTCTACTTAGAAATGTTTGTAATATTTTTGCCTGTGTACTTGAAAATTTCTTATATTTTTTAAAACTACCTTTTTAAAAAGTTGTAGAATTCATTTTCTACTATAAGCTATGTAGTAATTCCTTCAGTCTAATTAAATATTCTCTTGTTTAACAGCATTTGCTGAGCATCTACCATGTGCTATTCTAGGAATAAAAAGTTGAAGAGATGCTCCTTCATTAGCGAAGTGGATAAAAGCCAGAAACAGACATCAAGATAAATAAATATAATTTAAACATATAAATTAAAACACAATTTTATATATAAAATCATAATCTGGCAAATGCTAATGGCATACATTGAGCACTTGGAAGGGAGCAGAGAAAAAGGAGAAGCTAACTGGGGAGGCAAGAGAGGCATTAAACAGAGCATTTGTGAGGTCAATATAATTTCTGTTTCCATATCTCCTTTATTGGTAAGTGGGGTCCCACCTGGGCTCCTCTCTACATAGACTTTTCTAAGTAGCTTCCACAGATCAATTTGACTTTTACAGTAATAATAAAGACATTTGTAACTCAAGTTGGTAACACTTTGAATCTGTGCTTCAGGGTAACACAGCGCAGATCAGAGACAGTAACTAGTGGATTCTGTGTCTTTGGTGATGGTACAAGCTTCACCCTTTCATCAAACTCTGTTTTCTTTAATTTCACAGCCAGTAGATCTTTGTTATCTGCATGGATCCATCTTTTTTATGGTCCAGCCTGTAGTGCTTTCGTGAGATTGGATTTTCTGAGCAGCAAAGGTGCTATTGGTGGTGGAGGTAGAGGCAGAGAAGGGGGCGGAGAGGGTGCAGGTGGTGATGCAGGAGAAGAAAGATGGTCAGGTGACTGTGGAGGCAAGGGAGGGTGTACAGCTCAGGATTCTCCAGAGGTTGTCAGAGCACTGACAGGCACATTTGTAGGTTTACCACTCGTGTGGCATGTTTGACCACAGGTTGTACAGGAATAATTTTCCGAGACAGTCTTCAGTACTTCCTGAAGCCATCATAATTCACTTTTCCTTTTTTAAAAAAATTCAATGTATTGGGGTGACATTGGTCAACATTGGTCATACAGGTTTCAGGTGTGGGTTTCTATGTTAAAAGATCTATATATTGCACCATGTGCCCACCACCCAAAGTGAAGTCTTCTCCTGTCACCATATATTAGGAATAATTCACTTTCCAAAATGCAAAACTGTTGTTTAAGACTATGAAGTTCTCAGTGGCTAAATGGGATGGAAAGATGGTATCTTTCAATACTTCTAAACTCTGGGCTATGCAGTTTTAGCACCATTTGTATATAGACCATCATCTATTTGTCCAGTGTTTTACTGCATCTTTGAAATTGGGAAATTTGAAATTCCAGGGTGATCTCAGCCAGCTTCTGCTAAGGAATGTGTGTATCTGTTGAAGGAATAACCACTCTTTCAGGTGAGGGTGGCAGGGTAGGGAGGTTGCAATTAGCTTGGACACAACTAATAAGTTGCTTATTAGTTGTGAGAGGCTGCTTTTTAAAAAAAAAAAATTGTTTGCTTTCCGCTTTCTTCTTCATTATTTGAACTTGGGGATGATTTTAATCTAAGAGCCCAGGGAAAAGATAGAGTCCAGGCAGTAGCCTCACCCTTGCCATAAAGAAAAAATCAAAATTAAAACCTTATGGTAAAGAGACCAATTCTAACATGGTCTTTCTACAATTAGTTCTCCCTATAGCTTGTATCTTACTTTTTAATCTTAAGACTATATTATGAAGACCTTTTCTGGTATCCATGTGTACATCTTATTTACTACTTTTAACTGCAATATAATATCCCATGGAGAGCTACTACTTTTTGCTTCTCCATTCATCCCAATGATGGACACTTAATTGCCTACAACTCTTCATCACCAAAAACAGTACTGCAGTGAACATCTTCATACATCTATGCCCATGGATCAATACTTTTAGGGGACACTACCAGATAACCTCACAGAATGTCTGATTCAGAACTTACTTCCACCAGCAGTGCCTAGGGGTTCTTAGATACCACAAGCTCACAAACACTTGATATTATCCAGCTTTCTAATTTTGCCAGTATAATGCGTGTAAAATGAGAGCTGAGTGTTTTCATTTTTATTTCTCTGATGAATTCCAGACTATTCTCATATGCTTGTTAGTCTTTTGGGTTTCCTCTTATGGAACATAAGAAATAGTATACCGTAAATACTTAAAAATATGGACACTGGTGCTTGATTACCTGGGTCAAATGCTGCCTGTGCCACTTATTAGTTGTGTAATCTGGCTAATTCCACTTCTGAAAAGTAAAGATAATTATACTAGTAGTATCTACAGCTTAAATTTAAATAAATTTTTATTAAGGTGAAATGTACATAACATAAAATTAACCTGTTTAAGTATAAATTTGATGAAATTTAATATATTCACAATGTTATGCAGCCACCAACTCTGTCTGGTTCCAAAACATTTTCATCACCCATAAAGGATGCTCTGTACCCATTAAGTGGTCGTTCTCATACCTCTCTATCCTTGGCCCCTGGCAACCACCAGTCTGTTTTTACTTTCTATGAATTTACCTATTTTGGATACTTTATATAAATGATTCATATAATAGTATGTGATACTTTGTTTCTGGCTTCTTTGACTTAGTATAACATTTTCGAGGTTCATTTCTATTTTAGCATGTATTAGTACTTTACTCCTTTATATCCACGAATAATATTCCATTGTATGAATGTCATATTTTTAATTATTCATTCATCCATTGATGGATATGTCCACCTTTTAGCTATTGTGAATAGTGCTGCTATGAACACATGTGTACAAGTATTTGTTTTGAGTACCTGGTTTGCAATTGTTTGGTGTATTACCTAGGAGTAGAATTGCTAGGTCATATGGTAATTCTATGTTTAGCTTTCTAAGGAATGTCAAACTGTTTTACACAATGGTGCACCATTTCATAATCCCTCCAGCAGTATACAAGATTTCTCCACTTCCTTGCTAATACTTGTTATTTTCCAGGGTTTTTAAAAAATTATTGAATTTCCTGTCTTATCAATTTGAAGTAGTTTCTTATATATTCTTGATATTAACCCATTATCAGCTTTATGCACTGTTAATATCTTATATTCTACCATTTTTATGAAAACTTTGTCCATATTGTCCTTAGTTTTAAAAATTTAAAAATAAATCCACCAAATTTTGCCTTATGGTTTGTGGTTTTTAAGAAGTCCCTACACCTGCTAAATTTTGATCTATAAATGTTATTTGTACCTTTCATACTTATATCTTTAGTATATCTGGAGTACACTATCCTTTTTTCATTGATTTTTTGTGTGTGTGTTATTTCATCATGTGCTAAATTCCCATATATACTTAGGTCTATCTCTGAGCTTACTTTTTTCTTCCATTGGTCTATTTGTCTGTACCACACTATTTTTAAAATAGGAATTTATAAGTTGTCTTGATATCTAATAAGGCATATTCCCCCTTTTAACTTTTATTTTTTAAGATTGACTTAGTTTTTAAATCTTAATTTTTTCATACTAGAGACGCAGTGCATGAAATTTCATGCATGGTTAGGGTCCCTAGCCACTGCTGGCTGCCAGCTACCGGCTGCCGGCTGCCGGCCAGGGCCACCCTTCCCCCGGCTGCCTGCTACCACCACTAGCCGGGGAGGGGCCGTGGATGGTTGGCCAGTTGGCCCCATCTCTGGTCAAACTCCCAGTTGAACTCCCAATTGAGGGGACAATTTGCATATTAGGCTTTTATTATATAGGATACATTTTTATAATTTATAAATACTGATAGTTTTACCTTCCAATCCTTACACCATTTCTTTTTCTCTATTCCATTTTCCAGCATATCCAATAACAGTAATATTAGTAGAAGCACCCTTGTTTGATACCAGTCTTATAGGGAATGTATCCACAGTTTCTCCATTACGTATGAGTTTGCCATAAGTTTTTGGTATATCACCTTTAGTAAGTTAAAGATGTCTCCTTCTCTTCCTGATTTGTTAGAGTTTTGATTGTTTAAAATCACAAATAGGTATTATTAAACTTTATTACCTGCCTTTTTTGCATTGAGATATTTCTATTATTTCCCTCTTTTTATAAATGTGGTTAATTATAGTGATTGAATTTCTGATATTTAAGCATCCTTGAATTTCTTTCACAAATCCTGCTTAATCATAACATATTATCTTAGTACACTATTAGATTTCATTAGCTCATGTTATATTTAGGATTTCACATCTATATTCATGTGAGGTAGACCTATAACTTTTCTCATGTTGTCTTTGGTTTTGGAATAAACCAGCTTAGAGAAAATTACGTATTTACTAGAGGCCCAGTGCATGGATTCGTGCACATTGAAAGGAAGTTAATTAGAAGAAATATTTTAGAGGCCAGGGAGGGATCGCAGGAGGGTGGCTCCAGGGAGTGTCCAGCCTCTCTCATCCAGTCCTGATCGGCTGGACCCCAGCAGCAAGCTAACCTACCAGTCGGAGCCTCTGCCCCCTGGTGGTTAGTGCACATCATAGCGACTGGTCGAACGGTCGAATGAACAAACACTTAGCATATTAAGCTTTTATTATATAGGATTTTTTCTTATCTCTATTCTCAAATTTTCTGCTATATAAGTGGAATGCCACTAGGAAATGCTTTTCTTAAAAAATTACACCAGCCCATATAGTGAGATTATTAGTCTTCCTTCTTTTCCTAATTTTTTGAATTACTTGTATTAGATAAGCATTAACTGTTCTTTAAAAATTTGGTAGAATTTCACCCATTTACATTTTAAAACGTTGCTTGGTCTGTTTTGCCAATTATTTGAATTAGCTTGTGGCCTGTGACCTCCAGGCTTGTCATCATCCCATTTCCTGGTCAGCTAGCCCTCTTATCTCATTCCCTGTGCTCTCTTCCAATTCTACTTTCCAGACTCCCAAAGCAAATCCACTTACTGTATCACTAGTTAGTTCTCCTCTCTCCTAAACAAATTTTTGGGACACTATCCTCATCCTTTACTAAATTCTGCATCTAGGTGCTGTCCACCAATGGTCATTGGTGCCAATTTAAATGCTAACAGGAATCCCTAATTTGGAGTGAAGAAGGAAACTTTCTTTGGTGCAAACAGCTCCACGGTAATACAGCGTGACTATGAAAACAGTACTGCTGTGGAACAGCTCCACGGACTGCGTCACAGCTGCCCCGGGCCAGGCCCCTCTTCAGCAAGGAAGCTCTGCTGTGAGGTGGTGTTCAGGGGCAGTCTTCGGTAGGCTGGGAGCTGGCTTATATAGACAGAAGTCCCAGCCCCTCGTCCCCGATTGGTCAGAATAGAGCTGCTCCAATTGGTCTGAGCTGCACAGCTCCGATTGGATGGGGAAAGCCTCAGTCCTAATGGTTGAAATAGGATTCCAGGAACTCCTTTATAAGGGCTGGCTCAGCTAGCAGCAGTACAATGCAGGCAGGCAGTGCAGTGCAGAGGCTTCTCCTTGACTTGAGAACCCTTCTATGCAGAATTCTGTGCAGAAATGGCTGCTAGGCTCTGCTTTTTTGTTGTTTTTTTTTGCCCAGGTAGCCACCAGGAGCAGTTCTTGGTCCTCGGAGTTCACAGCATACAACTTGACCATTGTTTCTTAATTTCCGTGCAAGGACCTGGCTTTACCCAGTGGGTTTTCCAAGTGTGCAGGCAAGTTCGGATTAGCCTCTCAGAATACCTGCTCTTCAGGCCCCACCACTGACTATGACCTTGTCTTTGCTACTGCACAGTCCTTACCAAAAAACCCCAGAGGGGGCCTGCCCTCACTACCTGACTTGTAATATGACTCCTCCTACCCCATTTCTCTATCACAACACATACTACTTATTTCCTTCACAGCACCTTTCACAATTTGAAATTGTCTTGTATGTTTATCTGTCTCCTCCCACTGCAACTAGTATAGATAGATACTGCATGAGGGTAGGGGGTGTCTATCCTCTGTACAGCTTTATTGTCATGGCTGCCTGATAAAGTGCCAGCATAAAGGAGGTGCTCAATAAATACTGAATGAATGAAAACTCGAGACATATATTGCTTGAGAGTGTTCTGGTGACTGAGTTCTGTTCTATGTGTTCTATATACTTTTTCTTGGATCAGATCAGAAGAGAGCTGTGCACTTGCTGTTGTGTTTTGGTGTCTCATTGAAGTGCCTTTTCTGAACTGTGCTTTGTTGCTATGCCACTGGCTTTCTTTCACCTGTGATTACAATTATAGTCATGGAAGAATACCTTGCATTTAAGGTAGGATGTCATCAAGGGCATTTTCAACGACATTACACTTCTCATAAAATATACCTATAGGACAGGTTTTTTTTCTTAGGAAAAAGGATTCTTATACAGTGAGTTTGTTTTTATTTTATGGTCACTGAGTCTTGTAACTGATCGTGTTTCCTTTTCTGCTTTGGCCTCAGGAAACTCAGCTGGAATTCCAGCTGCATTATAGGATTACCGTATTTGCCGGCGTATAAGACGATTTTTTGGCCCTAAAAAATATGCCTCCAAGTGGGGGGTCGTCTTATACGCCAGGTACACTTCAGATAGACTGCCCATAGTGCTTGCCCCGTGCCATAATGGCCTCCCGATGCCCGCCCACTTCATTCCACATACCGTTCAGGCATCAGCAGCGCTGCTGGGTGTATGCTCGGCTGTTATGCGATTTTGCTGTTATGCGATTTTACCACACTCGCAAAATCGCACACAGCCGACCATACACCCAGTATGATAGCGCAAAATCGCGAATCGCGATACCATACTGGGTGTATGGTTGGCTGTGTGCGATTTTGCGAGTGTGGTAAATTCGGGTTACCGTATATTTCTTTACATATGCATTGAAGATTCGCGATTTTGCGCTATCATGGTGCCTGTTAGAATGTTGAAGAGCTCGCACTTGCGCACTAGTGAGGTCCCAGGGAGATGCTGATGCAAGGGTGGACCAGACTGCTATAGTGACAGGGCGGGCAAACGGAGCAGGGACCAATCAAATCAGGCTTTGTATACAGCCAACAGCCAACCACAATACTGCCCCATTGTACAGTACAGCATAGAAAATGTCGACCAGTCAAACCCCTATCGGGAGAACCAAGATGGCAACATAGGTTAACGCCAGAATTTGCTGCCTTGAACAACCATTTCAAAAGTGAAACTAAAAGATGGAACGGACATCACCCAGAACCGCAGGAACGCTGGCTGAGTGGAAGTCCTACAACTAGGAGGAAAGAGTAACGCATACGGACACTCAGGAGGCGCAGTGCTGAAGTCAAATTCTGAGGTGCAGAGTGCGCGGAGCGGGCTGGGGCGGAGGGCGCGGTTGGCGTTTTCAATCGGGAGGGAGTCGCAGACTCTGAGCTCCAGATCCCGGCGAGTCGCTAGGGACCGAGACTCAAACGGGAGAAGAGGGACTGTCTGGCCTCGGTCAGAGCGAGTGCAGCTTTCTCTTCGAGGTTTGCAGCGGTTGCTGGGACTCAGAGAGGCAGAGCCCCTGGGGACAGGACTGAGAGCAGCCATAACTGCTCTCTCTCTCCGGCCCCGCCCTGTTGATCCTGTGCGACCCGCCCTGCCCAAGCCCAGTACAGAGGCTTTTGCCCGATAGCCTCAGGCAAAGGCGAGATTAGCACCTCCCTAGAGGACAGAAGTTCTCTCACTGCAGACACAGCTGATTCTCACAGCCACTTGGCCTGGAGGCCAAATCCCCCCTGGTATTAGTTACAACAATCAAGGCTTAACTAAAAGACTGCGCACAAAGACCACTAGGGGGTGCACCAAGAAAGCATAACAAAATGCGGAGACAAAGAAACAGGACAAAATTGTCAATGGAAGATATAGAGTTCAGAACCACACTTTTAAGGTCTCTCAAGAACTGTCTAGAAGCTGCCGATAAACTTAGTAAGGCCTTCGAAAAGACTGGTGAGACCGCCGATAAATGTAGTGAGATCCTCAAGAAATCTAATGAGACCCTCGATGTTGTGATAAAGAACCAACTAGAAATTAAGCATACACTGACTGAAATAAAGAATATTATACAGACACCCAACAGCAGACCAGAGGAGCATAAGAATCAAGTCAAAAATTCAAGATGCGAAGAAGCAAAAAACACCCAACTGGAAAAGCAAAATGAAAAAGAATCCGAAAATACGAAGATAGTGTAAGGAGCCTCTGGGACACCTTCAAGTGTACCAACATCAGAATTATAGGGGTGCCAGAAGATGACAGAGAGCAAGATATTGAAAACATATTTGAAGAAATAATGACAGAAAACTTCCCCCACCTGGTGAAAGAAATGGACTTACAGGTCCAAGAAGCGCAGAGAACTCCAAACAAAAGGAATCCAAAGAGGACCACACCAAGACACATCATCATTAAAATGCCAAGAGCAAAAGACAAAGAGAGAATCTTAAAAGTAGCAAGAGAAAGAAACTCAGTTACCTACAAGGGAATACCCATACGACTGTCAGCTGATTTCTCAACAGAAACTTTGCAGGCCAGAAGGGAATGGCAAGAAATATTCAAAGTGATGAATACCAAGAACCTACAACCAAGATTACTTTATCCAGCAAAGCTATTATTCAGAAGTGAAGGCCAGATAAAGAGCTTCACAGATAAGGAAAAGCTAAAGGAGTTCATCACCACCAAACCAGGATTATATGAAATGCTGAAAGGTATCCTTTAAGAAGAGGAAGAGGAAGAAAAAGGTAAAGATACAAATTATGAACAACAAATATGCATCTATCAACAAGTGAATCTAAGAATCAAGTGAATAAATAATCTGATGAACAGAATGAACTGGTGATTATAATAGAATCAAGGACATAGAAAGGGAATGGACTGACTATTCTTGGGGGGGAAAGGGGTGTGGGAGATGCGGGAAGATACTGGACAAAAATCGTGCACCTATGGATGAGGACAGTGGGTGGGGAGTGAGGGCAGGGGTGGGGCGGGAACTGGGAGGAGGGGAATTATGGGGGGGAAAAAAGAGGAACAAATGTAATAATCTGAACAATAAAGATTTAATTAAATAAAAAAAAAAACCCTATCATCCCTATCATGGCACCAAGATGTCGTTGATGAACTTTTAATATCAGATGATGAAGAGGAGTTTGAAGGCTTTTAAGGTGAAACTGTCACGCCAGCAAACTTGCTAGGGACTTGCCCGGCACTTGCTCTCTCCCTCTATTTGTTATCTTACTTCTATCATTGACAGTCCCTCTAGGTTGTGGGCTGCTTGCCTGTGTTCCTGAGAAGCATCTACGGTACCAGTCTATAGAGTGTGTTTTCTTTAGTGAATTACCGGTATGTTTACCGGTAATAAACTTGCACTGTTTTATGTATATGTTTGATTATATACAGCCTTGTGACAGTTTTCCTGCATGTCATAAGCATTTGAATATAAATTAAAATGTTAAAATCAAATCTGATATTGTTTTACCTTTTATTTGGTGTGTGGAAGGTGTGCGGAAGAGGGGGTAGTCTTATACGGCGAGTATATAACAAACTCTGTATTTTGAGTGGAAATGTTAGGGGGTCGTCTTATACGCCCAGTCGTCTTATACGCCGGCAAATACGGTATATGAGATTCATTTCTGGGAGCATTTTTTTATCTTGAATTTTAATTTCTTACCTACCCTAACTCTTTGCCCTAACTACCTCAATTATTTATTTTATAGTAAAAGTTCCTTCTTTCTTGAGCACCTAAAATGTGCTAGGCAGTTTACTTAATCTTCAAGGGGAGCCATGAGATTGGGACGTTGTCAGACCCTTACAGATGAGAAGGCTGAGGTGAACAAGTTTAAGTCACTTGTAGGTCCCACAGCCAGCAAGTGGAGAGTTGGAATAGAACTCTGACTCTCAGTTCGTGTTCCACCTGCTGTCCAGTTGGTCTGAAGGAATGGTCAGCAGCCTCCCACCCACCCACCCAGACCAAAATCAGCCAGATGCTTGTTAAGATGCAGGTCCCTGGGCACCATTCCCAACTTGCTAGACAGAACCTTTGAGTTGTAGGAGGGGCCAGCAGTCTGCATCTTAACAGGTGTCCCAAGGAACTCCCATGCTTCCGAAAGTTCAAGAATTCCTGCACTTGCTGTACAGTCATAGCCCTCTGTCTGTTGAGATACTGCGCACACCTTTTCTAACAACTCTTCCTGTCATGCAGAAGGCCTAGGACCCTCGTTCTTTGTAGTTCTCGAGGGCAGAGCCATACTAAGGGGGTGGGTACTACAGAGAAAAGGGGGTGGAGTTTCTGTACAAGCAGCACATGTTCACCTGTAGGCCCGGGGACACTGCCCTCAAGTTGCTCTTAAAGGGAAAGGGCAAGGAAGTCGGTCAGTGTAGTGTGAGCACCAGAGGATGCCTAATATGGGGTGCAGCAAACCTTCCCAGAAGGAGAAGCTCTGGACTGGCCTTTTAATTAAAGCACAGAGATGCCCGGCTGGAGGTGGACAGGCATTCAGGCCACTGAGCACGAGGTAACATGAGACTCGGGGCCTTGCAGGAGTGGGAGTGGTCAGCCATACCTGAGCCTGTGAGCTTGGTGGGTGTTAAGACTTCTTAAGGGTCAGCCTTCAGCCACTAGCTGTGAACTGTGGCTAGGTAACGGTCTGTGTTTGCTCTCCTTTTTCCTAGCATTTCGTATCAGACTGGCCTGCAGCCTTTTAGTGTCATGGCTGATATATCCAGAAGTTAGGACTTGTGTGAGATTAGGGAAGTTTCATTACTGCTCTGTGAAGGGAGTAGTTTTAATCGGGGGGGGGGGGGGGAGTTGTGAGCCCTGTATCAAGTGGCTGCCCAGCTTTCTCTCCTTAGAATAGTTGGATCACTCAGCCTGGTATGGTCCCTGGGGTGCTCCGGCACCACAGCCCCATCCTGGGGCCTGACCAGGCCTGTCTGGTTGTTGCAGTGCAAGCCACATGGATGGCCTACGACATGGTGGTGATACGCACCAACCCCGCCCTGGCAGAGTCCATGCGCCGGCTGGAGGACGCCTTCCTCAACTGCAAGGAAGAGATGGAGAAGAACTGGCAAGAGCTGCTCAGTGAGACCAAGCGCACGCAGTAGGCCCCCCACCCCACCCCGCAGCCACCACGCTGGGTCTGTCTGTGTGCAGAGCCACAGCGGGTGGAGCCTTCTCTGCCTGGCAAAGAAACAGTGACCCAAACACACAGCTGCATGCATTGCACCTGTTTCTCAATAAACTTATTTTCAAGCACATCCTGAGGACTCCTTTCTGTCCCCCCCAGTTCCATGTGAAGCCTTGTGAACAAAATGTGGGGAGTGGAAGATGCAGATGCCGCCAATGAGTGAAGCACATGTAGTGACAAGCGTAGAATAAAAAGCAAAAAGGGCCAGCCAGGGACAAACCAGGCAGAGGGTGGGACGGGCTGCCGTGTTCAGATTTATTTTCCTTCCTGTGGAGGGTTCCAAAGTGGGCCATGCCAGGTGCTCAGATATGTGCCCTATGTTCTCAGAATTCCCCTGACATGCCCATTATCCCCCCTTCACAGGTGAGAAGACAGATGTCTCGCCCAAGTCCCACAGCTAATAAGAGGCAGAGCTGGGGTGCGCCCAGGTCTCATGTAAGAAGAGAGTTAGTGGGAGGTGGGGTGGGAAATGGAGGGGCTGAGCAGGTGGGAGAGACCCCACAAGGCTGCAGAAGGACATGAGCCCCAGCAGTCCTGGTCTAGGCTGGGGTTATGGGCAGGGGCTCCAGACAGCAGAGCAGTGTCACAGACACGGGTTTCAGACAAAGGGGACCTAAGAGCTGTTTCTGGGAACAGCCAAGCCAGGTTCCCCAAGGCCTCAGGACGGGCAGAAAATCCCAGAGGCTAGCACGTTTTTCTGGAGACTTCTTTGTTCCCTGTTCCCTCTTCCAGCCCCTCATGGGCCTCTTGCCTAGCTGGGAGTCCTAGGAAAGCCATCTCCTTCCTGGGCTCAGCAGTTGCCGACTCCTCAGCCAGCCAAGTCCCGGTTCAGGGGGACCCCGGGGTCCCTGGCAGATTATTTCCAGGCAGTGTGGCTGGTGCTGTGACAGGAGCCTGGCCGGTGGGAGTCCTTTGCCCCGAGGAGGGTTCCTGAGAGCAAGCTGAGGCACTGGAGCCAGGACTCAATAATAAGCATGAGGCACGTGGGTGTGGTAGGGACGCCCGCCACCAGCGTCCAGGTACAGGGAGCCTGGCTCTTGCAGGAGGGGAAGGAGGGCCAGACATGAGGCTCATTATAACAGAAAAGGAAAGTTGTCCCAGAAAGAAGAGCAGCCCCTTTCCCCTGCCCCACCCGCCTCACAGCCTGGCCCAGAGTCTGCCTGAAGAGGGGCACGCAGCCCTGGCGCAGCTTAGAGGGAAGTCTGTAGCGGGTCCGAGGCGGGCAGAGTCAGGATGAACGGACAGAGGACCCCTTTACTCCCCAGGGGGAAGGGCTGCAACTCCTTGGCCTGGAACTGGGCAGTCCCCTCGGAGACCGTGAAGGTGGCCGTGACCTGGTGGTTGAGGCAGTAGATGGTGTTGCCCAGCACGGTGCAGCGCAGCGGGACAGGGTCTGGCAGGGGCAAGGGGGCGGCCCTGCTCCAGGAGCCGGTCACGGTGTTGTAGCGCATCACGGCGGCACCCACGCCCCGCAGCAGGTCAAAGCGGTACAGGAAGCCCCCCAGTGCCACCATGTCACTGGAACGCCGGTGGCTGGCGCTGTAGGGGCATTCCTCCCAAGCATCCTTCACCGGGCTGTACCTGAGCAGGCGGTAGAAGAGGTGGCCCCCAGTGACATAGATGTCCCCACGGCAGGCCACAGCCTCGTGAGCCACAGGGAAGGTGCCTGCGGGGAGGGGCGCCCGTGAGGTCCAGGTGTCTGTGCGGGGGTCGTAGCGCTCCATGCTGTACAAGCACTCGCCACCGATGGCGTAGAGCAGCCCGTCCAGGGCCACCAGTTTGAGCTGGGCCCGGGCCTGCTGCATGGGCCGCACCTGGCTCCAGATGTTGGTCAGAGGGTTGTAGCAGAAGACCTCATTGGAACAGATGGCCTTGGAGCCGGAGCCACGGATGCCCCCTGCCAGGAACAAGTAGTTGTGCATGGTGCAGAGGCCACAGCCCCGCAGCGGGGCCTCTTCCGGCACCTGGGTCAGGAGCCGCCAGGTGTTCTCTTGGGGGTTGAACACGTGCAGGTGCGATGGAGGCGGCAGGGGCGCAGGACCTGTGGCAGGAGCCTCCTCCACTCGAGGGCCCCTTGTGAGCCCTGAACGGCTCACCTGGTAGAGGCTGGGCAGCACGAGGACCCCCAGCACGGCCTGGCCCCTGCCAGTTCGAAGGCTCAGGATGCGCTCCCGGTCGGCCCCACTCAGCTGCCGGTAGAGGTTCGGATCGCCCAGCACGTGCAGCAGATTGTCGCTCATCAAAGCATAGGTCTCCTGGGCCAGGATGGGCTGCCCGTGCTGCTGGGCAAAGGCCAGGACATCCAGGCAGCTGCCCAGGTCCAGCCGCCGCTGCAGAGCTGCTGCCAAAGCCGGCTCCCGGGCAGGGGAGCTGGGCTTCCGGGGCCCCTCCACCACCCCCCAGGTCCCAGGCCTCTGCAGAAACACCATGAGTTTGCGGGCCTCTTTCTGCTCCTCTGTGAGGACCTCCCTGCTGTCCGCAGGGCTGGGCCTCTTCCCTGGCGCCTCTCCTGGGGCCACCTGGCTGACCTTCAGCTCAGAGCTCTTGGCTAGTTCACACACGCTGTGTTTCCGTGGCCTGGGTACAGGCTGTGGGTCCCGCCGGGCAGAGGGAATGGGTGCAGGGCCAGGCTTCCTCTGCTCCGACAGCGACAGCGGAGCTGGGGCCCTGGGCACTGCAGCCTCGTTAGCCTCGGCGCTTCTGAGCTGTGGCTGACATCCTGCCTCAGCCAGGCCCCCCGTGCCAGCCCCTGTAGCCACCCCAGCTGGGGGGCCGTGGCTGTCCTCAAGACTAGGGATGGCCCCTTCAGGGAGAGGACCAGACTCCCTGTTCACCGAGGCTGTGGAAGTGCAGGGCTCTCTAGGGCTCTCTGGAGCTGCCCTTGGGGCTGTCCCTTGGGGCCTCTCTAGCCTGGGGAAGGGGTGACTCCTAAGAACCATTGAAATAAGATTTCCCCAGCTAGTTGAGATCTGCCCCTCCTGGTTGCCCTTGCAAAGAGTCACACTAGGCTCCTGACTTGCAGGCTTTGACTTACTTGTGGGGACTGGGGCTGGGGCTGGGGCTGGGGCTGAGGCTAGGGCAGGGCCTTGGGCTTGGGCTTGGGCTTGTGCTTGGGCAGGGATTGGGGCTTGAGTTGGGGCTGGGGCAGGGGTTGCAGCTGGGGCAGGGGCTGGGGCTGGGGTTGCAGCAGGGCCTGGGGTACGGGTTGGGGCTTGGGTTGGGGCTGAGGCAGGGGCTGGGGCAGGGGCAGGGGCTGGGGTAGGGGCTGGAGCTGAGGCAGGGGCTGGGGTAGGGGCTGGGGCTTGGGCAGGGGCTGGGGTAGGGGCTAGGGCAGGGGCTGGGGCTTGGGCAGGGGCTGGGGTAGGGGCTGGGGCTGGGGCTGGGGCAGGGGCTGGGGTAGGGGCTGGGGTTGGGGCAGGGGTTGCAGCTGGTACTGGGGCAGGGGTTGTAGCTGGGGCAGGGGCTGGGGTAGGGGCTGGGGCTGGGGCAGGGGCTGGGGTACGGGTTGGGGTTGGGGCAGGGGTTGCAGCTGGTACTGGGGCAGGGGTTGTAGCTGGGGCAGGGGCTGGGGTAGGGGCTGGGGCTGGGGCAGGGGTTGGGGCAGGGGTTGCAGCTGGTACTGGGGCAGGGGTTGTAGCTGGGGCAGGGGTTGCAACAGGGTCAGGGACTGAGGTGGGAGCTAGGAATGCAGCAGCAACTGGGGCTGTGGCTGCAGCTGGGGCAGGGGTTGGGTCAGGGGCTCGGGCTGTAGCTACAGCTGTGGCTGGGGTTGCAGCTGGGCCTGGGGCTGGGGCTGGAGCTTGGGTTGGAGATGCAGCTGGGGCTGAGGCTGGAGCTACTGCTGTGGCTGCGACTGGGGCTGGAGCTGTGGCTGTGGCTGGGGGTGCAGCTGGGGCTGAGGCTGGGGGTGCAGCTGGGGCTGAGGCTGGAGATGCAGCTGGGGCTGCAGCTGAGGCTGGGGATGCAGCTGAGGCTGGGGGTGCAGCTGGGGCCGGAGATGGGGCTGGGGATGCAGCTGGGGCTGGGGCTGGGGATGCAGCTGGGACTGAGGCTGGAGATGCAGCTGGGGATGCAGCTGGGACTGAGGCTGGAGATGCAGCTGGGGATGCAGCTGGGGCTGGGGATGCAGCTGAGGCTGGGGGTGCAGCTGGGGCCGGAGCTGGGACTGGGGATGCAGCTGGGGCTGGGGCTAAGGCTGGGGGTGCAGCTGGGGCTGGGGATGGAGCTGGGGATGCAGCTGGGGCTGGGGCTGGGGATGCAGCTGGGACTGAGGCTGGAGATGCAGCTGGGGCTGCAGCTGGGGCTGGGGCTGGGGCTGGGGCTGGCACTGCTCTGAGATTTTCATCCTTGGCAGGACCCTGGTCAACTCTGAGGAGCAAAGAGTGTGAAGGAGAGGAGATCAGACGAGTCGGGGCAGCAGGTAAGAGGCCTCGGGTGGGATGTGCTTCCGTCAGGGAAGCTGAGGGAGAGAGGGGCTCAGGCATGAGTAGGGGGTGTGTGGCTGAGGAATGCGGGGAGGGGACACAACTGAGGCCGTCTGTGGCTGGCGTCCCTGTGTCCAGACAGCCAGCCACCTGTCCACTGCCCGGCTCCCCCTGGCCTCGCCCGGATCCTCTCCCTTTCCCGACACCGCGGGCCCCTTGCTTTTCTGTCCTGCCTGAATCTGAGTGGAAGAAAGAGTGGTCTCCAGAGCCATTCACCCCAGCCTTTCCCATAGTGCAGATCACTGTGGTCCCCTCTTGGGACAAGAGTGGGCGCCCCCACTGCTGCCCCTCTGGCCGTGGTCCTACGAAGCCTGGGGTCTGGCTGAAGCTCTTGGTGACAAGGACCTCCCTCCTTGCCCAGGGCCAGCCTTCCACAGAGGCTGGGGACCCCTGAGACTCCCTGGGAGCCCAGGGCCCACCTTCCCTGCTCTCACCAGGTTTGGTCCCTGAATCCAGAGCTAAAACTTGGTCTGGCTGGGGGCTGCTTTTCCCACACCCCCTCTCTGAGCCATCTGTCAGACGTCCAGTCTGCACAGCGTCTGGTGGGGGAAGCTCATGGCGGTAACGGGGCCTCTGGGCACCTGCAGGGAAGACGCTGGCTGCATCCACAGCGTCCCACACACTCACCACCGCACCCAGGCGCAGGGGGTCCAGCTTTGGGAGGCGCCGGGTTCTCTCTCCTGAGCTGTCATCCACCTGCCACCGCCGGCTGCCTGACCGCCTCCCCAGTGAGCCAGGTGGCCCCGCTCTGTGTTTCCAGGAGCCGGTGTCCTGTTCCACCGTGTGGATCGGGGCCGGGTGAGCTGGCGCCTTGGCTGCGAGGCCTCCTGCCTCCGCCTGCGCCTCCATGTCTCCGTCCCGGCTCGGAGGAGTGAAGTGTATCAGGAGCGGGGCAGGCGGCCCCCCTGCTTTGCTCCTGCCCCCGAGGGCCGCACCCGGCCTGGGCGTCTGCTTTCCTGCACCTCGGGAGGCTTCAGGGCTGGCCTTGCCGTGCTGCTGTCCCAAGGCCCCTCCACTGGCCGCCTCGCCGGGTGTCTTGGGTAGAGCTGCGGCCGTGGCAGTCAGATCTTCACTTCCGTGGGGCTGGTGGTCCTGGGCACTTGCTGTAGCTGGACTCGTCTGGCTAGGTCCTGGAGGCTCTGGCTTCCCCTGCCCGGAGCTGTGTCCCTCGATGCCACCACTGACCT
Organism: Myotis pilosus; assembly: GCA_036010255.1. Lineage (NCBI taxonomy): Eukaryota > Metazoa > Chordata > Mammalia > Chiroptera > Vespertilionidae > Myotis > Myotis pilosus. Next base: position 8,610,039 of record JASKON010000032.1, on the reverse strand, counting down.
TGGACTTTGGGGCCAGGGCTGGCCCAGCTCCTCCCGCCTGAGAAGGCTGGGCACTGGGGCCGGTGGATGCTGGTCCTGCTGCCTCCTGGTCCTGCCCAGAGCCAAACCAGTGCAGGGCCAGGGCCGTGGCAGCCACGACAGCCAGCGCCAACAGGGTGAGCACAGCACTGTCCCAGTCATCGTCCCCGTCCCCATCCCAGCCCCAGCCGGGGCCACCAGGTTCTAAGGCGCCCTGGATCATGGTGCTGGGCCACCTGGGAGCAGGCTGGAAGCTGTGTGTGCCTCGCAAAGCCAGCCCTCTGCTCAGGCCTGTCCTCCTGAAGATGGCATCAGCGGTGTGCCCCGCCCAGTTAAGGTGGCCCTGGACTGGGAGGGGTGGCTCTCTGTGCCTGTACCTGGGCTTAGGGGCTTGTCAGCAGGACCCAGCTGGAGGTACCAGGCGACAATTAGCAACAGCTCCAGGGGCCTCTCCAGGGCCCCCACCCAGCTCCAGCCCCCATGTTCCAGAAGCTCCAATGGCAAGCAGCCTACCTCAATACGGTTCCAGCATCCCAGCCAGCCTGCTTCTGCCTCATCGACCCTCGTGCCCCCAAACCCAACCCACATCCCAGTGTCCCTCCTCCGAGCCTGGGTCCAGCCTCAGGGGGCTCTAGCAGGGAACAGTTACCCAGAGGGAGATGTTATCTGCAGTTTTAGCAACACGATGCAGCCCTGATAAAATTACCAGAAACTCGAGAAGACGATTCCACTGTGGGCCAGTGGGGGATGGGTGGTGGTAGGGCCATAGCCTTGGTGCCAAGCCACAGGCTGGTTTCAGACTAAGGAGGGAGGGTGTGGGTCCAGCACAGAGAAGGCTAAGCCTGCTCCAGAGGGGCAGCCTCCGACCTCTGCACTTCAAGGTGCGCAGAGGGGGATGGCACTGTTCTCTCCCAGGAAACTTTGGGGCTCAGGAGGAGGCCCCCCACCCTCTCCTCTACCAGCCTCGGGACTTTCTCTTGCCTGAGCTCAGCAGACACTGAATAGTTTTCAAAAGCAATTTTCTAAGTTGTCAAGAGAAAAAAAGTGATTTAAATAAAGAAAACCCAGAAGTTTGTATTTCCCTTTATTTGGCCGGAATGATGACAGCCCACCCAGCCCTTCTAGAGCCCCCTGGGCCTCCAGTGTCTTGACTGCCCACGTGCTGCTCTCGACAGGCCCTGGAGCACCGAGTCCAGGCTGATGCCACTCCTGTTACCTACTGTCATCATCCAGCCCCGAGATCCCCCAGAAACCTTCCTCCCGCCCTGGGTGCTCCATCAGCCTGACCCCTGGGTGTCCTGTCTCAATCCAACCTTCCCTTGTCCTGGCTGAATCACTCCACCCTCCCCCCCTTCAGCACTGGGACTCAGGCGCCCCCAGGCCGGCAGGCAGAGGCTCCCGCTGGGCAGGCAGCTTGCCTCCCCTCTGGGCCTGGTTTCTCAGGGAAAGAGCTATGCCTCTTCCATCTGCATCTCACTTAAGCTGACCTCAGGTGTAAATCTTAAGTCAGTGCCAGGTGGGGCCCAGACATGAAAAAGGGACTGAAGTCCCTGGTACAGAGCAGGGCCCCCCACAACGTGTTTTTGTTCCTTCTCCTAGGACAGGGGACTTCTCCCTGGCATCAAAGAGGTGGCCAAGATGCGTCCCTGGCACCCAGCCTGGGCTCCGCTGAGCCTCAGGTATCTCACCCATCAGGTAGCCTCACAGCTCCCCGAGCATATTAGATGTCAGCAAGAGGGTGGGGGGTGGGCCCAGGCCTTAAGGTGGCCCTCAGGTGGGGGCAGCCCCCCTGGACACGGCCCTTATTTTCTGTCCTGTTTCCAGGCTCTGCCTCTTGGTTCAGTTTGGGATCCGAAGACCTTGAGAGGATGTAGACGACATCCTTACATGCACCCCATCAGGCACCTCCACCCAGCTTCTTAAGACGCCTGTCGCAGGTCTGAGCTGCAGGCTGCTTCAGAGAACAGGAGAGGTGTCCACCAAGTGATCCCTTCAGACGCCGAGGCGGGGAGGAACTGAGCACAGGAAATCATCCCTACCAACTTCGCAAGGTGCTGAGGACCACGATGGGTCCTGGAGACACAGCAGTGACCAAGAAGGGTCTGGTCCCATTCTCTGTGGAAAGAAAACACCTCCCTTTGTCCAATCCAGATCGAGGGCAAAACTCGGCCCTTTGTGGAGAAACTATTGGGAGGGTGGGGACATGTTCCCTCCCTAACTTCCCAGAGAGAGTGAGACTGCACTGCTGGGAGGAGACACATTCAGAAGCACATGTGATCACTCCACAAACCGTGAAACCTAATAGTTATTCTAGTTGTGCTATGACAGCATAGATGTCACGAATTACCCTCAAGGTAAAAATGAAAATCAAAATGGGTCCCTGGAAGGTCCCTCAGGCCAAGAGGTCCTTTTTCCAGCTGCTGTCCCAGTCAATACAAGGAATAAGGAGGGAATCGGGCCTAGGTACTGGGAGCTTCCATTTCCTCAGAGCTGACACAAGCAGTACAAGAATGGAGACAGTCTCCCCCTACCAGCAACCATCACCACCCACATGCCAGGAGCTGGGGAGGGGAAGGACAGCCACACGTGAGCTGGGCCATTGGCGCACTCACAAGAGCCCACCACACGTGATCCTCAAGCCTGAACAAAGCTAGATGGTGCCCCAGCCACCACTGTGTCCTTTCCCATTTAGTGGAGGAAAAGCAGAGTGAAGTGGAGACATAATTCCAAGATTAATACAATGGACAGCTAATGTACATAAGATGGCAGAGAGCAGCAACCCTATCAAATATAAGGTTTCTCTGTTATTGGAATTTTTTTAAAGCAACAAAAATATTGTATAATCAGCTGGTGTGGCTCAGTTGGTTGAAGCGTCATCCCATACACCAAAAGGTGGTGGGTTCGATTCCCAGTCAGGTGAGGATTGACCATAAAAACAAACAAACAAAGTAAAAAAAAGAATGAAGGCAAAATAAAAATATTTTCAGACAAATAGTGAGTGTCTTCACTAAAGGTGCCGGGAGCCGTCCGTCCTCGCTGCTCGACACGGTTGCTGCGGGAAGGAACCTCTGCACAGCACATGTGTCAAGGGACCTGGCGTATGTGGCATACTGTTCTTAATCTGTTTGCTCCCCTTAGTGCTGTGTGTTTTAACCAAGGTCACCTCTCCGAGAAAGGTTGTTTCCCCAGGTAGGGATTTTCCCCTGAAGTTAGGGAGGGAATAAAACCCCTTAACTAAGTGCCAGGCGGGTAGCTAATCACTTTAACTATGAACAATCACACTTAAGCTACATAATCTTTACTCCCTGGAATGGAGATAATCGCCTTAACCTTTGGAATAGAGATTGATAGGATTGGAATCAACTGGTATAAATACAGATGTAACAAGACAACAGGACACAGAACCTAGAGACAGAACCTAGCGAGAGAACATGGCAAAAGATCCTGGACAGAAACTGGCCTCAGAACCTAGCGAGAGAACTTGGCTGAAGAACCTAGAGACAGAACCTGGCTACAGAACCTGGATAGAACATGGCAAAAGAACCTGACTAGAACCTGGTGACTGAACCTGGCTGGAGAAACTGGACAGAACCTGGCTGGAGAACCTAGCGAGGGAACATGGCTACAGAACCTGGCTGGAGAACCTAGTGAGAGAACCGAACCAGAACTTCGCTGGAGATCCAGACCAGAACTTGGCTGGAGATCCTGGCTAGAGATCCTGGCTAGGCTGCTGATGAACTGAACACTGTCTCCGTGTCATTCCTTCTTCGCCGACTCTGTCCACACCTTTGGGGACCCCTGGACCTGCTGGGGTTGGACCCCAGCGTAAAGGAAATTCTAAACTATCTATGTATTTCAGGTATAAAGAAAATCAGACCAGATCAAAGAACTAAGAATGCCAGAAGGAAAGAAAAGCAACAACAACAAAAAGTGGTACATTAATAAATCTAAATTAACATTGACTTTAGAAAAAAGGAAAAAGACAGAAATAACTAAAATAAGAAATGAAAGTGGGAACATTATTACTGACATTACAGAAAGAAAAGTGTAAGAGCCAAAGCCGGTTTGGCTCAGCGGATAGAGCGTTGGCCTGCAGACTGAAAGGTCCCAGGTTCGATTCCGGTCAAGGGCATGTACCTGGGTTGCGGGCACTTCCTCAGTGGGGGGTGTGCAGGAGGCAGCTGATTGATGTTTCTCTCTCGTCAATGTTTCTAACTCTCTATCGCTCTCCCTTCCTCTCTGTAAAAAATCAATAAAATATATTTTAAAAAAATAAAAATAAAAAAAATAAAACCTTTCTTATAAAAAAAAAAGTATAAGAGAATACTATGAACATTACATCCCAAAGAATTAGATGACCTAGATGAAATGGAAAAGTTCACAAACTAGCCAGGCACACACCACCAAAATAGACGCAAAAGAAATAGAAAATCTCAACAGACCTATAACAAGTAAAGAGACTGAATCAGTAACCCAACCTTCCAACAGAGAAAAGCCCAGGACCAGACAGCTTCACTGGTGAATCCTACCAAACATTTAAAGAATAATCCCTGCCCTAGCCAGTTTGGCACTTTGGAAAGACCATTGGCCTGTGGACTGAAGGGTCCCAGGTTCGATTCTGGTCAAGGGCGTGTACCTCAGTTGCAGGCTCGAGCCCCAACCCTGATCAGGGCATGTGCAAAAGCAGCCAGTCGCTCTATCTCTCTCACATAGATATTTCTGTGTGTGTGCCTCTCCCACTGCCTCTAAAAGTCAATGGAAAAATGTTCTCAGGTGAGGATTTAAAAAAACAAAAAAGAATAATCTTTAACATCAATCCTTCTGAAACTCTTCCCTAAAATTGAAGAGGCAGGAACACTTCCTAATTCATCCCATAATGTTAGCATTATACTGATACCAAAGCCAAATAAATACATCACAGGAAAATAAGATTACAGACTAGTACCCCTTATGAATATAGATGCAAAAATCCTCAACAAAATAGGAGCAAATTCAGTCCAATACCATATTAAAAGTGTTACACATTATAGCCAAATGGAATTTATCCCAAGAATGCAAGGTGGGATTCAATGTAAGAAAGTCAATCAATGAGGTATATTGATTAGAATACATTAATTTTAGACTACATTAATGAACTAGAGAACATTAATAGAAGAAAGGGAAGAAACACATGATCATCTCAATTGACAAAGTACAAGAATTATTCTTTAAATCCAGTACCTGTTCATGAAGAAAACACTCAGAAAACTACTAGTAAGAATCAAAGGGAACTTTGACGTGATAAAGGGTATTTAAGAAAATCCCACGGCTGACGTAGTCAATGGTGAAAGACTGAAAATGTTCCATCCCCTAAGGACAGAAACAAGGAAAGTGCCTGCTTTCGCTGCTGCTATTAACATTGTACTGGACGTTCTGGTCAGAGCTATTAGTGAAGAAAAAGGAAGAAAAAGGCATCCAGATTCGAAAGGAAGAGGTAAAACTATCTCAATTTACAAATGACATGATCTTATACTAGAAAATCTCAAAGAACCAAAAAGAAAGCAACTTGAGCTAATGAACAAATTTAGCAAAATTGCAAAATACAAGGTCAACACACAAAGATCAGCTGTGTTGCTATACCCCAGCAACAAACAATCTGAAAGAAAGCAATTCCACTTACAATATAAAGGAATTAAATACTTGGGAATAAATGTAACCAAAGAAGCTGAAAACTAAAAAACATTGCTGACATTAAAGCGGACCTAAATAAATGGAAGGACATCCTGTATTCGTGGATTGGAAGACAATATTGTTAAGATGTCCATACTGCCCACAGTGACCTACAGATTCAATGGAACCTCTATCAAAATTCCAATAGCCTTTTTTGCAGAAATGGCAAAGCCCATCCTCAAATTTCTGTGGAATTGAAAGAGGTCCTAAGATGTGATGACCCACGTGCCGTGTGGTTCAGTGTTCGGGCTCTGGAGAAGGGCTGCGCGCAAATGACAGAGACGAGACAAGAAATAATAATTTGGAAATTGGGGGGCCAGGCGGGAGCCTAACACAAGAGGGAGGACTCCACTTGTGCTCAGGCCTTGCCATCCTTTTATTCAGTTTGGGATACACCTTTAGCCCTTCGGCAGGCAATTCCATAACAGACAGACAATCTTCTCAGTAAGGATTTACATGACTATCTAGTCGGGAAATTGCTTCAGCTGCCATTGTGTTGACTAAACAGTCGGTGCATCGATCCGACCTTTGCCAGGGCTCAAGGTTCACCAGCGTTCCGGGCTCCTTGTCCACACCTCTCTGCTAGTGAAGACAAGGGGCAGCTTCCAAAACTGAATAGCCAAAGCAATCGTGACAAGGAACAAAGTTGGAAGACACACTTCCTAATTTCAGAACTTACTACAAAGCTACAGTATTCAAAGCAGTGTGGTACTGGCATAAGGATAGACATATACTAGTAGATGAATACAATAGAACTGAAAGTCCAGAAATAAACACATGTGTCTCTAAGCAGATTGATATTTTTATTTTATTTATCTTTTATTGATTTCAGAGAGGAAGGGAGAGGGAAAGAGAGATAGAAACATCAATGATGAGAGAGAATCATTGATTGGCTGCCTCCTGCACAACCCCCACTGGGGATAAAGCCTGCAACCCAGACATGTGCCTTTGGCTGGAATCAAACCTGGGACCCTTCAATCCGCAGGCTGACGCCCTATCCACTGAGCCAAACCAGCCAGGGCCAATTGATTTTTTAAAATATTTTTATTTATTTCAGAGAGGAAGGGGGGAGAGAGAGAGAGAGAGATAGAAACATCAATGATGAGAGAGAATCATTGATCAGCTTCCTCCTGCACGCCCCACACTGGGGATTGAACCTGCAACCCAGGCATGTGCCCTGACCAGGAATTTAACCGTGACTGCCTGGTTCATAGGTCGATGCTCAATCACTGAGCCACACCAGCCAGGCTAGCCAATTGAGTTTTTACAATGGTGCCAAGACCATTCATTGGAGAATAACAGTCTCATCAGTAAAGGCGCTGGGACAGCTGGCTATTCACACGCAAAAGAATGAAGTTGGGTCCCTACCTTACACTGTACACATAACTCAAATGGGCCAACATTCTAAATATAAAGCCAAAACCATAAAACTCTTAGAAGAAAACACAGGAGTAAATTTCATGATCTTGGGTTTTACAATGGATTCTTAATATAACACCAATAAAAATGAGCAACAAAAGAAAACCATAGATAAACCTCAACAAAATATAAAGCTTTTGTGCATCAAAGGATATGATTTTTAAAAGTGACAACTTGCAGAATGGGAGAAAATGTTTTCAAATCATATATCTGATAAGGGTCTGATATACAGAATGTATGAAGAACTCAACACCTCAACAACCAAAACACACAACCCATATATTTTAATGGGCAAAGGTCTTAAGTAGGCATTTCTCAAAAGAAAATATATAGATGACTAGTTAGCATATGAAAAGATGCTTAACATCATTAGTCATTGGGGAAATGTAAATCTAAACCACAACAATGTACCACTTAACATCCACTAAGATGGTTATAAATTAAAAATAGTAAATAAAAGTGTTGGCAAGCCCTAGCTGGTTCGGCTCAGTGGATAGAGCGTCAGTCTGCGGACTGAAGGGTCCCGGGTTCGATTCTGTTCAAGGGCATATGCCGGGGTTGCAGGCTCGATCCCTAGTAGGGGGTGTGCAGGAGGCAGCCAATCAATGATTCTCTCTCATCAGTGATGTTTCTTTCTTTTTTCTTTTCCTTTTTTAATATATTTTATTGATTTTTTACAGAGAGGAAGGGAGAGAGATAGAGAGATAGAAACATCGATGAGAGAGAAACATCGATCAGCTGCCTCCTGCACATCTCCCACCGGGGATGTACCCGCAACCCAAGTACATGCCCTAGACCGGAATCAAACTCGGGACCTTTCAGTCCGCAGGCCGACGCTCTATCCACTGAGCCAAACAGGTCTTGGCAGTGATGTTTCTATCTATCTCTCTTCCTCTCTGAAATAAATAAAAATATCTATTTAAAAAAGTTTTGGCAAGACTGTGGAAAAACTTGAACTCTCACATATTGCTGGAGGGAATGTAAAATGGTTCAGCCACTGTGGAAAATAACTTGGCAGGTCTTCATAAAGCTAAACATAAAGCTACCATGTGACCCAGCAATTTAAGGCATATAGCTAAAAGAATTAAAGACAAGTACTCAAATGCGTTTATGTACACACATGTTCATAGCTCTGCTCATTCACAATAGCCAAAAAGAAGAAACAGCCCAAATGTCCATCCACGGGGGGATAAACGCATTGTGGCATGTACATAAGTTGAAGCAGCCATAAAAAGGAAGGAAATTCTGACACGTGCTATAGCTATTCACCTTGAACACAGCATACTAAGTGCAATAAGCCAGACGGAGAATGATTTCACTGTATGATTTCACTTAAATGAGGTACTTAGAGTAGTCAAATTCATAGAGACAGGAAGTAGATTAGAGATTACCAAGGACTGGGAGGAGAGAAGGACTTATTGTTTAATGGGTACCAAGTTTACATTGGGGATGATGAAAAAATTTTGGATCTAGATAGTGGTGATGGATACACAGCGCTGTGAATGTATTTAGCGCCATTGAACTGTGCCCTTACAAATGGTTAAAATGACAAATATTATCACACAGTGCTCAAACTGTCATTATTCTGCATCATAGGCCAGTCGTAGATGTTCTGATGGAACCATGTAAGGTCCCAACAGCGAGGGTGACCAGGAGGACCGATCACATTATACATTTGTATGTTCCCACCAAAGGGACTTGGCATATCTAGTTTTTCCAAGTATCAAGAAATGCATTAAAGAATTTGCAGGCCTGGGAACAGCCCTCAGGAGTGTGTTCCCTGAGAGCTAAGGTGTGCATACAAGAGTCCTGGCAACAGGACACTGACCTCAGTCAAGGCCTGCTGTCTCTTCGCAGACTGGCTCTGTCCAGATGAGTCTGTTTTCAGCTAAGTCACCTAAAGCAGGAAGGAATGTCAGACTCATGTCTCAACAATTTATAAATGAAGAATCATTAGGTCAGCACCAACAACCAATATTTATTAATAATCAAAGCAAGAATAACAGTTGTGGGGAAAAATCAAGTGTTTTATTTAGAAGTATTTGGTACCAGAGGAGGAGGAGGAGGAGGCCTCCCGTAATAATGTTGAAGGTAGAAGTCATACACACCATATGTATTTGTTTTAAATTTTATGAAAAGAACAAAGTAAATCAAAAGAAAAATGATATCTCTTCCTTGCCACATATTACAAAATATTTCCCCGATGATAAACCTTAAAACTAGACAAACTACCGTAAGTGGGAAGAGGAGGGGAGGGGCCAGGTGGCGCAGTGTATACAGAGCGCCCTCTGGTGGTAGGTGCTATGCATACCATCCTCCAAAATAGCATCTCAAGGTTACAGAAGGGGCCACAGAAATCTCTTCCAAATGTATGTTATCTGAGCGGATGTAAACTGTTAAGTGGCTATTTTAAAACTGTACTATAGGTCCGGCCTGTGTGGCTCAATGGTTGAGCATCGACCCATGAACCAAGAGGTCACCCATTCGATTCCAGTTTGTTGTGGATGACTCTCAGCAGCATAACGTCAAAATGGTTCAACCACTCTGAAAAGTTTGGCAATTTCTTAAAACACAAACAAACATACAGTTACCATCCACCCAGCAATAGAGTCCTGGCATTTACCCCAGAGAAACAAAATGTCTACACAAACACCTGCACAAAGATGCTCATATTTTCATTCTTAATAGCCAAGCTATTTTTAAAAAATTAATAACAATAAGAATGTTGTGTATCGAAAACTACAGATATAACTAAAACCATATTTCCTGAAAACCCATGGCCATTGGTTTTTTTTAAAATATATTTTATTGATTTTTTACAGAGAGGAAGGGAGAGGAATAGAGTTAGAAACATCGATGAGCGAGAAACATCGATCAGCTGCCTCTTGCACACCCCCTCCTGGGGATGTGCCCGCAACCAAGGTACATGCCCTTGACCAGAATCAAACCCGGGACCCTTCAGTCCGCAGGCTGATGCTCTATCCACTGAGCCAAACTGGTTAGGGCAATAAATAATTTTTTTTAAAGGTCTTCCCCATGGAGTGTGAATTTCCTGCATTTCCAGGCTGCCCTGAGGTGGGGAGCAAGGTGCAGCTGGCCAGTCACCACAATCCATCTTGGTTCTCACTCCTGGGCTGGCACCCAGGGCTCAGCACTCCCTTGACAAAGGCCAGGAGTTCCCACCAGACCACTGGGCACTCCTCCCTGCCCTTCTCCTCCAGGAGCTGGTGGGAGCGCCAATGTGGGCAGAATAGACCCACGCTTTCTGGAGCTAAAGAACGGTGCACTTGACTTCTTTTTTCTAAGATTTGTAACGTGTCTAAATTTTTCTCCATTAATAATGAAATCAAGGAAGACTGTTTCCCTCTGAACACAGCTTTAGCTATGTCCTATAGAGCAGACTATGAAGGCATGCACCTTTGCAGTTTTATGTATAAAGGGTGTCCCAAAATTCACACCAAACAGTGACACGTTGTGGATGGCTTGGTTAATCAACAAAATTGTCGCATTTGGGGTTCAGAAAATCCACGAGTGATTGAGAAACAAATGCATCCACAACGTGTCACTGTTTGGTGTGGATTTGGGGCTAGAGGCATCATCAGACCATTCTTCTTCGAAAATGCGGCTGCTCAGGCAATAAGTTAATGGTGCTTGCTATCTCGACATGATAATCCATTTACCCAATATGCTATTCGATACTTAACCCTATACTGTATACTTTATGAATCAATAAAAATTTACAATTTTTAGTTATAAACCTGTATTTTCTATCAAAATTACTTCTTGCATGAATTCTGGGACACCCTTTACTTTGAAACTTCATATTTGAGTTTTTCTTTGATTCAGGGTTTTTTTTTAAGATAACTTGCTATTTTCTAACTATTTAAGTTCTCTTGTTTTTTTAACATTTTACTGTTTGTTTAGAATTGCTTTGGATTACGATCAAATCATCTGTCCTAGTTTTTCTCTTTATTCAATTTGCGTGTGTGTGTGTGTGTGTGTGTGTGTGTGTGTGTGGCCTGGCACATAATGATATTTTGCAAATATTCTGTGGGCTTAAATAGATGCAACGCTCTCTCTTTACACATAATAGTAAACTGAGCCTGCTGATTGTATTAAAGGTTTTTGTTCTCATACCTGTTTTTCATCGGAATATGTCTATCCTGGAATGGGGGTATGAAACCTGGGGGAGCCTGAGGCCCGCGTGCTGGTCCTCGGCCAACGCCAGGCTCCAAGGAGGAGAGGCCCAGCGAGAGGCAGGGCTGGGGGCGGGGCGGGGCCAGACCGCCGGGTTGCCAGGGTTGCCAGGCGGCAGGACGGGGACACAATGGGGTCTGGGAGTTGGCCCGGACACCCCACTTGCCTTCCCAGCCGGTAGCCACAGGAGCAGGTTAGTGCATCAACTTCAGGCCCCTCCAGGCGCCGGGTCCCAGTGCCACTCCCCTGCTGCGGTATCTTCCCCAGACGCCAACACACCGCATCCCCCAGAACCCCGGGGGATTCCCTTCGGCGGTGCTGAGTCCAAACTTGGGGTGGGCACACACACACACACACACACACACACACACACCTCACTCAGTTTGGGGGTGGGGGGTGGAGAAGGCCTCGAAGCTGGGTCCCTACCCTGCGCCCCCCCACAGAACTGGGATACCCCCCCACACACACACCCGGAGCTGGGGTAGCCCGCCCCCGCGCCCCCTCCCCAGAGCTGGGAAAGCTACTGTGTTTTCCTGGCGCCTGGGAGACGGGTGGGGCCCCGCCTGGCTCGCCCCTGGAGTTGCCGGGATGTGTCCCCGCCCCCACACCTCTGTCCACAGGTGCTGCGGGCAGTAGAGCACCCACCGCGCCATGGGCTCGGACCTCTGGGTCGGTCCTTGGCGACCGCACCGGCCCCGCGGCCCCATCGCGGCGCACTACCGGGGCCCGGGACCCAAATACAAGCTGCCCTCCAACACCGGTACCGGCGCGCGTCACTGCGCGGGGCGGGGTGGGAGGAAGGGCTGGCGAGGTCTGTGTCGGGAGTGGGGTGCTGTACCCCGGGCCGGAGAGCGGGAGGTCCGTTCTGGGGGGGGCTGTGCCCGGGCCGGAGCGGCCGGACCGGGTGACGCTGGGTCGCCCGCAGGTTACGTGCTGCACGACCCCTCGCGGGCCCGCGCCCCCGCCTTCACCTTCGGCCTGCGCCTCCCCAGGCAGCAGGTCTCGTGCAGCCCCGGGCCGGGCTACTTGGTGCCGGCGCGCATGACGGTGCGCGGCTGGGACGGCACCCCCGCCTTCTCCATCTTCGGCCGCCAGCGCCACGCCGCGCCCAGCCTCACTCCCGGACCCGGTCAGGACCCCTGCCCGCTCCCCAGGGCCAAGCGACACCCAGAGCCCCCACCCGAGCCCGACCCCGGGGACCCTCACACTCCAAGTTCGGGGCTCCGTATCGGACCTCCGAGAACTGCAGGCTCCACGGGTTTTGACCAACCGCGGCTCGGTGTCCCCTAATCCCAGAACCAGGCCTGGTTCTGCCGACACCCCCGGTCCGCCCCACAGGCAGGTACTTCCCGGAGCGAGCGGGCAACGCCACGTACCCCAGCGCGCCTCGACACACCATGGCCCCCCGAAACTGGGGCGTGCAAGCGGAGCACAACACCCCAGGTGAGACCACGCGGGTCCGTCACCGCTGCGAGGCCCTTCCCACCCGGCCCAGCGGCCACCGGGCTCACGCAGGCCCCCTCGCTGGCTGCCTCCCAGGTCCCGGCTCCTACACGGTGCCCTCGGTCCTGGGCCCGCGAGTCATCAGTAAGGTCTCCGCCCCCACCTACTCCCTCTACGGCCGCAGCGTCGTGGGCAGCTTCTTCGAGGACCTCAGCAAGGTGAGGGCGCTGCGGGCTCCGCGTCGGGAGGGGCGATGGGCAGCGGGCGAGGAAGCCAGGGGCTGGGTCGGCGGCCAACGGGGATGGAGGCCCAGCCCGGCACCCCTCCCGCAGACCCCAGGTCCCGGCACCTACCACGTGGTGAACCCCGGCATCTACAAGTCCCGGGCCCCCCAGTTCACGATGCAGCCGCGGACGGCGCTCCCCCAAGACAAGAGCCGGAACCCCGGGCCCGCAGCCTACAATGTGGACCAGGTGATCCGGGGTCCCGGGGCCAAGGGTCAGACCCGGGGGATGAGAGTCCGGGTCCAGGATGGAGGGTCCGAGGCCCGAGGTGTGGGACCGGGGCAGGGGTGGGGGTAAAGGGGAGACAGGACGGGGACCCTGGCGCGGAGCTGCAGGGTCGGCCTGCGAGGTCAGCGGCGTCTCCTGGGCCCCCAGCACCGGAAGCCCGGCGGCTGGAGCTTCGGGATCCGACACTCGGACTACGTGGCCCAGACCTTGGCCGAAGTGGATGACTGATGGGCCGGCGGGCGCGGCCCCACAAACCTTTACTTAAAGCTTCGGGAACCAGCCGGGTGTCCGCCTCTCTGTGCGCCCGGCCCGGAGAGGGCGAGGGGGCGGAAGGGCGGGGAGTGGGGGGCGGCGAGTCCGGGAAGTCGAGTCCCGGGGGCCTGTGATTGGCCGGAACCAAAGGAACCAAAATCGAAAGCCGCGTCTCCAGACCCCGGTAGACGAGCTGGTGCGAGCTTCCTGCCCGGGTGCCAAGCTTGCAGTTTGGACCGTAGTCAGGGCACCTACAAGTCGGCCAATGAGTGCATCGATAAGTAAAATAACTACTTTATGTTTCTCTTTTCCTCTAAAATCCAATAAAAAAATATCCTCGGGTGAGAATTGAAAATAAAAAAAAAAACTGGGGAGATGGGGGGTCATGTGAGGATAAGGACACGTATGTAATAACTTAATCAATAAAAATTTAAAAAATAAAAATAAAGAAACCGCCCTGGCCTGTGTGCTCAGTGGTTAGCGCGTGGGCTTGCGCACCGAAGGGTCGGGGGTCGCGGGTTAGACGCTGGTCCGGGCAGGTCCCTGAGTTGCGGGATTCTCCCCACCCCCTCCCTTCCTCCCTCCCACTCTCTCTGAAAAACAATGGAAAAGATATCATGTGAGGATTAACAAAAAACACGTAGTCAGTAATTTTTGAAAAACACGTCATCCCGCCTCCTCGAGGCGGCGATTGGCCCAGAGTCCTATCCGTATGAGGCCCCGCCCACCTGCCGTCTAGGGCAACCAGTGACCAACGGGTCCGCCCCTCCCTGGGGAACTGCCCCTGCCTGTCGGGAACTGCCCCTCCCTGTCCGCGCCGAGTCTAAGTTCCTGGAGGGACAGGGCGGAGGCCGGCAGGAGCCGAAGCAGGAAAGGCGAGGGCCGCTGTCCGGAACAGGTAGGAGCCGGGGTCCCGTTATGAGGCTGAGACGTGGGAGCTGGACCCAGAGACACGCACGTGGGCAACACAGACCAGGCGGCGGCGGGCGGGGCGGACCGGAGGAAGGAACGGGCGGGGACGAGCGCACCTGGCTGCTCCGATGAACACAGGGCGGGGCGGGTCCCAGGTGTGTCTCCCACCCCGCAGGCTCGGAGCAATGACGACCCCGGGAGCCCCAGTGGGTGGCGTCTCGTCCGGAGGGCCCCAGTGCCCTCCTGACCCAGCGCTGGAGCCCAAGCAGCTCCCGGAGCTGATCCGCCTGAAGCGAGACGGAGTCCGCCTGAGCGAGCGAGACATTCAGAGTTTCGTGCGCGCCGCGGTGGACGGGAGCGCGCAGGGCGCACAGATAGGTGTGTGGGGCAGGTGGGCATTCCTGACTCCAGCGAGACCTCCTACCCTTGGCACCCCAGGGCTCCGCACCACGTCCCTGGCCCCAGGCTAACCCATCCCTGTGAGAGCGCCCCCTCATGCTGCCTACACCACCGTGTCCCGTGTTTAGGGGCCATGCTCATGGCCATCCGACTGCAAGGCATGGATCTGGAGGAGACTGTGGCGCTAACCCGGGCCCTAGCCAACTCCGGGCAGCAGCTGGAGTGGCCAGAGGCCTGGCATCAGCAGCTCGTGGACAAGCATTCCACAGGGGGAGTGGGTGACAAGGTCAGCCTGGTCCTGGCACCTGCCCTGGCTGCCTGTGGCTGCAAGGTGAGGTGCCTCCTCTCCAAACCGGAAACTCAGGCCTCAGAGGCAGGCAGCTCCCAACCTCTAATTTGGTCCAGAAAGAGCCCCCAAAGGCAGGACCCAAGTTCCTTGTCCCCCCACCACCACCAATTCCCAGCAGCCCCCGTAACAGGACCGCTATCTAGTGCCCCTTCCTCTTCAGTACCCGAGAAAGGACCCCCAAAGGAAAAGCTGGGTACTCCTCCCTTGGCAGATACCAGCCTCCTTCCTCAGTCGTCATCCCCGCCCCCACCCCCCATCCCAAACCAGGACAATTTCTTTCCCATTCCCTCTCCACCAGGTGGACACCCACTACCACTTCTAACTGCAGCTGAAGTCCTAACCAGGGAAGTGAGGGAGGAGGTGGAGGGTGACAGTGCAGGTGTACTCAGACCCCTGTCCAACAGGTACCCATGATCAGTGGGCGTGGTTTGGGGCACACAGGAGGCACCTTGGATAAACTAGAGTCGATTCCTGGATTCACCGTCATCCAGAGCCCGGAACAGGTACGTGGAAACCACTGATCAGTCATTGACCTGGATTATCGATGTAAACATTAAACAGAATCGCTGAAGGATCACTGATGGGTTATCAGTCAGGGTCACTAATGAGGATATTCATAAAAGTTATTCATGGGTCTTTGCTGATCATTGGACTTTGGTCAAAGTTACCAACAGACTTTTGGTTGGAGCCATTAATAGGGACTTGGTAAAAATCCCCGATGGGCCATAGGGCATTGATTAATGTCACTGATGGGTTGAGCCAATCATTAATGAGGACTTATCAGAATTGTTCCTAAGTTACTGGTCGTGGTTTTGACATTTGTCAAGGTGGCTGGTGAGTCCCTTGATCAGGGTTAGTGATGGGGTCATTGATGAGAGGTCACTGACAGTCACTGGGAGTCCTGACATATGGGGATTTGGCCAGATGCAAGGTCTGCTGGAGAGAGTGGGCTGCTGTATTGTGGGTCAGAGCAAGGAGCTGGTTCCTGCAGATGGAATCCTGTATGCAGCCCGAGATGTGACAGCAACCGTTGACAGCCTGCCACTCATCACAGGTGACCTGACCCCACACTCCAGGGTCCACCTTCTGCATGTTAAACATCCCTGTCTCCGAAGGTCCTCTCCTAAGGGGACTGTGGGACCTCCCCCAACCCCAGGGTAGACGTCCCCTCACCACTCAAGAGGGAGACCTGGCTGAAGCACAAGAGTCCAGGCCCTGTGAGGCCCATCATGAGGGACTTGACCCTCAATGTTCAGAGTCCCTGACTCCTCACGTCCGACCTGAGAGCCAGGATGCCCTGCATCTCTCAGGAAGCGCCAAGCTCTCCTGTACCCAAGGCCCCCTCTGCCTCCCTCACAGCCTCCATCCTCAGCAAGAAGGTGGTGGAGAACCTGTCTGCACTGGTGATGGATGTGAAGTTCGGAGGGGCTGCCGTCTTCCCGAGCCAGGCAAAGGCCCGGGAACTGGCTAGAGCGCTGGTGAGCGGTTGTGCCCAAGGAGCCTCTGCTGGGAGGGTCTCCCCTTACAGGCCCAGCCTCCCCTCCATAACCGAGCAGTCTGCTCCCTGTGTGCCTCAGCCACATCCACTCAGCAGGCCTGTGTCACCATGGCCTCTGCCAGCACCTGGCTTCCCCACTCCCAGTTCCTCCTTCACCCCCTACTCAGTGACCTTACCAAACAAGGCTGGCATGGCCCCGGGTCTGGGGAATCCTCCATGGCTCTTGGCCCCGGGCCGGTACACGGTCTTTCTGACCCCCACCTCTGAAGTCGGGCACATTGCCTGCTTCACCGCTCCCCCCACTCCAACAACCAAACCCTTCTGGGACCCCCTCACTCCTGGGGAACTGGCACCCAAGAGAGCAGCACCGTCTGGAGTTTGGTAACAAGCGGACCCACAGAATGCAGGGCAGGGGCCACACTGAACCCTGTCTCCGAAGGTTAATGTCGGGGCAGGCCTGGGGCTCCGGGTGGCAGCGGCGCTGACAGCCATGGACCATCCCCTGGGCCGCAGCGTGGGCCACACCCTGGAGGTGGAGGAGGCGCTGCTTTGCATGGACGGCGCGGGGCCACCGGACCTGCGGGACCTGGTCATTAGGCTCGGTGAGTGGACCGGTAAGGTGTCGGGGTGGGAACTATAGAACCGCCTCCGCAGCACCTAAACCCCGGACCCACACCGGCAGGGGGCGTCCTGCTCTGGCTCAACGGACAGGCGAAGGCCCAGGACGAGGGCGCAGCCCGGGTGGCCGCGACGCTGGACGACGGCTCGGCCCGTGACCGCTTCGAGCGGATGCTCGCGACGCAGGGTGTGGACCCGGGCCTGGCCCGAGCCCTCTGCTCCGGGACCCCCGCGCAGCGCCGGCAGCTGCTGCCCCGCGCCCAGCAGCAAGAGGAACTGCTCGCGCCCAAGGACGGTGAGCTCCCGCAGACCCGCCCCCGCCAGGCCCCTTCTCCCCCCAGGTCCCTGCCCTTCCTCAGCCCTGCCCTGCCCCTCGCGCCCACCCGCTCAGCACTCCCTCCCCGCAGGCACTGTGGAATTGGTCCGGGCGCTGCCGCTGGCGCGCGTCCTGCACGAGCTGGGGGCCGGGCGCAGCCGCGCTGGGGAGCCGATCCGGTTCGGGGTGGGCGCCGAGCTGCTGGTCAGCGTGGGCCAGAGGCTGCAACGCGGTGAGCACGAATCCCGGCCCCTCATCACCCCGCCCGCCGACCCGGCCGCCCCAGCCACTAACCGCCCATCCGCCGCCCGCAGGGTCACCCTGGCTCCGCGTGCACCTGGACGCGCCCGCGCTCAGCGACTCGCAGCGGCGAGCCCTGCAGGAGGCGCTCGTGCTCTCGGACCGCGAGCCCTTCGCCGCCCCTTCGCCCTTCTCTGAGCTCATCTTGCCACCGAATGACGCGCAGCAATAAAGCCGAGAGCAATAAAGCCGAGGGCAGCAATAAGGCCGAGCGGCAGCAATAAGGCCGAGCGGCAGCAATAAAGCCGAGCAGCAGCAATAACGCCGAGCGGCAGCAATAACGCCGAGCGGCAGCAATAAAGCCGAGCGCAGCAAAGCCGTGTCTGCGCCTGATTCGCTCGCGGGCAGGGGCGGGACTCCCGAAGCACCGCCCCGTTTTGCACGTGACCTTTGGTACCCCCCCACCTCCTGCGCGCACTTCCGGCTGCCATCCGGACGCGCGTCGCGTTGACGCGTGCGCACTGGAGTCCAGCGTGGCGACCCGGCAGAAGGCCACTGGCCTCGGGCCCTGAGAGCAGGGCGGGCGTCCGACATCCCAGCGCGAATCGCCCGAGGTCGGACCCCGGGAAGACTGGGTGCGAGGTTCGGAGGGGCGGGCGGGCGCCTGGGGTGTGCTCGGCGCGTGGCCTGCGGCAGGTCCAGCTTTGCGCGTGCGTGGAGGGCGCCTGGAGGCTCAGGGAGTCTCCGCAGGGGCCGCCGCCCGCCTGGCACATCTCGTGCAGCGCTCAGAGCCCATTTGGTAAAGGAGGCGGGTACAGAGGCTAAGGGACGCGCCCAAGGTCACCCAGCCCGGAGCCCAAGCCCAGGAATCGAGGGGGAGGGTGGAAGCCAAGCGGTTAGTCCTCGGAGGCCCCTCAGCAGCAGCTGAGCAGGTGAGGGGTCCTCAGACCCCCGCCGACACCCCTCCAGGAGCCCCTGTAGAAAGGCTCGGCCCCCGGAGTTGTTGGAAACCCGGATGTGAAGAGGGTGCGACTTGTGGCAGGTGGAACCCTTTTCTCCAAGCGGGTGAGCCAGCCAGGAGTGGCCCAGGTTCTGCTGTAGGCGGGGAAGGGGTGGTCTGCCGCGTCTGCCTTTGAGGGTTGAAGCCAGACTCACCGGCCTCCTTTCTGAAAAGGGGCTCATTGCAAACATACTCAGGGACCCAGGCAGCCCTGCACGCGGAGTGATCTCAGGCGGCTCGGATGCTGAAACACAGGTGAGTGCTGCCCGGCCTGGAGCTGCGGGGCGGGGCCGGGGCCGGGGCGGGGCCGGGGCCAGGGAGGAGGCAGAACGAGGCACTCGCCTGAAGGACAGCAGTGACAGGCCGGACTTCTGATGACACCTAAGCTTGGAGCTTCTGCCTTCAGAGGTGAGACGGCTCTGAGCTCAGCGGAGCACTGGGTGGCCATTTGGGACAGCTTGGTCCTCCAGGTGGAGACCCATTTCCCCAGTGATGGGAGGTGATCCAGGAGGCCAAGGCACCTTCCGGCCCCTGACATGTTTGCCCTCTTTCAGGAGCACCAGGCCTGTGCTGCTGCTGCTGGCTCAGCTGCCCAAGGCTCAGCACGGGCTCTCTCAGCTCAAGGCCTCCACCCTCCTGAAGACTCCTGGAGGCGAGGCCCTCCATGTGAGGTGCCGGCTCTTGTCAAGGCAGGGCCCTGCAGAGACAGGCAGGCAGGGCCAGCCCCGGGGCCCTGGGCTGCGAACTAGGCTGCTGGTCACGGCCTTATTTGGGGCGGGGCTGGGCGGGGCCTGGCTGGCCGTGAGGGCAGAGAAGGAGCGGCAGCGGCAGCAGCGGCGGACAGAGGCCCTGCGCCAGGCCTCCGTGGGCCAGGGAGACTTTAGCCTGCTGGACCACCAGGGCCAGGCTCGCTGCAAAGCCGACTTCCGAGGCCAGTGGGTGCTGTTGTACTTTGGCTTCACTCACTGTCCCGACATCTGCCCTGACGAACTGGAGAAGCTGGTGCAGGTGGTGCGGCGGCTGGAGGCCCAGCCCGGCCTGCCCCTGGTGCAGCCCGTCTTCATCACTGTGGACCCCGCGCGGGACGATGTTGCTGCCATGGCCCGCTATGTGCAGGACTTCCATCCGCGGCTACTGGGCCTGACGGGCTCGGCTGAGCAGGTTGCCCAGGTCAGCCGCAGCTACCGTGTGTACTACAGTGCCGGCCCCAAGGACGCGGACCAGGACTACATCGTGGACCACTCCATCGCCATCTACCTGCTCAACCCTGATGGCCTCTTCACGGACTACTACGGCCGGGCCAGGTCGGCCGAGCAGATTGCAGACAGTGTGCGGCGCCACATGGCTGCCTTCCGCAGCGTCCTGCACTGACCTGGGTCATTAAAGGGTGTGGTGGAGCTGATGTGTGTCTGAGCTGTACCAGCTGCCCTGGGAGGCCACGGACGAGAGGAGCCCGGCACCTGGCTGTGGGCTGGGTGCTGGAGGTGGGCAGCTACCTTCTCTACACAGGAGCCTTTTAAAGGGATGGGTGGAGTGGCAACACCACTTTATTAGGCTGGGCCAGCCAGGAAGCAGGTGTGAAGTGAGCAGATGTGTGCCCAACATCACGGGGGACAGGGCTGCCCACTCAGGGCTGAGCCATGGAGGGGGCGGTGTAGGTCTGGAAGCGCTTGTGAGCCCGCTGGTGCGTGAGCAGTCTTAGGGACATGGTGTCCACAGCCGCCTCCAGCCCTGGCTGCTGGGTGATCTCTACCGTGTGGTCATTGGCCTGTAAGGACAGGGTGTCAGCAGAGCCAGGGACCACTCCCCTCCCAGGCCCAGGGCCACTCACCAGTTGCAGAGAGGCCAGCATGGCGCGGCACACCTCGAAGGCAGGCTGGCCCGCCACCAGCTTCGCAAAGGGACACCACTGGTTGAGCTGACTGAACCTTGAGACCATCTGGTCCCCGTACAGGTGGATGTCAAAGGGCACGTGCTGCTCCTGCAAGAGGGAAGAGCAGGGTCCTGGTCAAACCCTGCCAGCATCGGGCTCCGTGCCCGAGCAGAAGCCGGCGCAGCCTGCTTACCTGCTCCTGGAGCAGGGGCTGGATGCTGTCCTCCCAGTCCCGGACACGCTGGCTCAGCTCCGTCTCCTGAACGAACCTCTGAGACGTGGTGATGAAGAGCTCCTAGGAGAGGACGGGAGCTGCTGCCTCTGTCAGAGCCATCACCCGGCTCCCCACCCCCGCCCCCCCAACCAGGGCCTACCACGTTCCTCCGGACCAGCTCCTCGTAGCTCAGGGATGCCGGCATGGCCTCTGCTTCTGGAAAGGAGGGCAGTGGAGGTGTGGGCCACACCCTGCCTCCCTTCACCCTTGAGGAGCACCCTCATGAGGGCCTAGCCAGCAGCCCACTCCTAGGCCTACCCAGGTCTGCAGCGTCCTCAGGCTTTGCCCCGTCAGGCTCTACGTATTCTTCAGGCTCTAGAAAGTCATCTGCTGGGAGGTGGGGTGGAACCAGCAGGAGGCAGGTCAGCAGGCAGCCTGTCCTGAGCCCTCTTCCTCCCACCACCCTGTGAGCACCCACCTGCTGCCCCCAGCTCCTCCAGGGAGTCCTCCAGGCGGTCCTCCTCCACAGGCCACAGCCCCTCCTCGGCCCTCGGCAGCCACCGCTTAGCTGCCTGTGCAGAGAATCTGTGAGCCACTGCTGTCTCCCACCACCCGGGGCTGTGAGGCCAGTGGCCAGTACTTGCCTCCCTCCTCTGCAGTTTCCGGAGGGTCTCCAGCTGCTCCCTCACGTGTTTCCAGTACAGAACCTCCATGTCTACACATAAAAGCCTCGTGAGGGGGTGCCTGCATCCTGCCTAGACCACCCTGGTCCTCCTAGGGCCTTGGGCATCCCCAGGCGGAAGGGAGGAGGGCAGAGCATGGTGCCATTATCCCTTAGGAGCACTCAGGGCCCCAATCGCACCTGCAAAGGACGGGCCCTTTTTCCGGAGCCTCCTGCTATCAGCATGGTCAGCATCTGCAAGAGAGCTGGGTTGTCAGGAGCCAGACCAAGTCCCCTCCTGCCCCTCCTGCCCTGGCCCAGTCCACACACCCACTCACAGGTGGCCAGGTACCACTGGTGGAAGTCCTGCAGCTTGGCGGCCCCCTTCCTCTTGCGCTTCTGTCCCGGAACCTCCTCCACGCAGGCGGGCACGGAGTAGGGTTTACCTGGGGGGCAAATGGACTGTGTCTCGGGCACCACTGCAGGCCCCGGGGAAGATCACCAACACCCCTGAGAGCCATCACACGAGGGAGCACAGCTCCACCAGGCTCTCCATGGGTACAGGGCACACCCCACCCACCACCTGTACCCCCATGAACCCAGCCACAGACAGTGGGTACAGCTGTCCCTCCACCCAATTACCTTTCTTGAAGGGCTTAGAATCCAGGGAGCTGAAGGGGTCCAGGCTCTGCCAGGGGTCTGGGGTCTCCTAAGCACGGAGAACAAGTAGACTCAGGGAGAGTGGGGGACATACCCTTCCCCCAAGGCCAGCACTGAGGGCAATGACGGCCAGGGGACACTGGCCACGTGGAATCCAGGATCCAAGGGTGGAAGGGCCTCAGTCAGGTGGGAGTAAAGACGTGGGTGGTGAGGCCTCAGGCACACACCCTCCCTGCCAGTGGGGTCGGGTCAGGGCCCCACCACCTCACCTTCAGCTGGGACACAGGCTCCAGGGCCTCCCGCCTCTCCCTCAGCTCAAAACTCCTGGGCTGGGCAGTGCTCTGCAAAGAAATGGCCTCAGGGATGTCCCCTCCTGTGGTCTGGGGACAGATACTCTCCAGGAACCAAAGTATTTGAGCAGGAATTTCAAATAGTTCAATGGCTCAAAGTAACACTGCTAGGAAAACTCCAGAGAACACAAACTAGTGAGCTAGTGGTCACGGGGAAAAACAAAACAGAGTAACATGGTAATATCCACAGAGCTACCAGCCAAAATGAACATAACATGCTTCCTGTGTGAAGTTCGCGTTGTAAGGAAAAAAGGACGTCTTCGCTCTAGGGCCGGAGCACAGAGCCCACCCTTCGGGGCTGAGGGGACGGCCAAGGCCTCCAAGGTCCCCTTCCTGCCAGCCTGCCCTCGGGAGGCAGCTCCAGAGACCAGCTGCCATCTGTGGCTACAGGGGCACCACAGGCTCAGCCAGCCCTGAGGAGCAGCAGCTGCTCTGCAGGGAGAGGCAAGGGGCAAGGAAGCCGCTGCCCAAGAGCTGGCTTAGGACACGTGGGGCTGCCCAAACCCAGGGCTTGCCCGATGGACAACTCAAGCTTTGCAGGCCTCAGTGTGTGCCCCACCTGCTGTGGGCTCCTGGACTCCTGGGGCTCCAGGGGGACCTCAGGGAGCTCTGCCACCCCCTCTGCATCCTCATCCTCATCCCCACCTGCGGGCATCGGGCCTTCTGGAGACGTGCCTGGGCAGAGGAGCAAGAGACCCGTCAACCCTGAGGAGCCCGCAGACCAGACAGCAGGTGAGGGCTGCCCTCTGGGCCGGAGCGGCCCTCCCCCGTCTCGGCTTCTTCATTCACTAGACCCAGGGACGAGCACGGTGTCTCACACTCGACGTGCTTGTGCCGTTGGTTTCATTCTACTTCTGAGCTACTTTCCTCTCTACATGTTGCCTCTGTGCCTGCCCAGAGGAATGGGCAAACAGGGCAGCGGGCTGAGTGGGGAACGAGGCCTGGGCACAAGGGCAGCTCCAAGGTCTCATGGCTCCCATGCCTCCCCAGCACAGGCAGAGAGGGGTGAGCAGGCTGCGTCCGTTGAGCACAGAGTCCTGTCCCCAACCCCACTAGTCGGTCCACCCGGATGACCTCTTCTCACCTGACTCCTGGGAGATGCCGGGCACAGGGACCGGACTCCTGATCACAGAGACTTCCATTGGCTGCTCCTCAGTGCATCCAGCTGAGAGAGATGGCGTGAGACAGGTCAGCCCAGCCCCCGCTTCCCCCCAACTCTCCCAGGGACTCAAGAGCCAGGGCTGGGGAGGCAGAGCAGGGTCCTGCACTGAGCAGCTGTGGGCAGACGGGGCAGCAGAGGGACTAGCTCCAGCAGGCCGACCTGTGGGGCAGGTGACTGGGGAGGGAGGATGCCCAGTAAGGAGCCCCAGACCCCCACCTAGGCCCACACCCGCGCCCTCACCCGTCCTGGGCAGCAGAGTCTCCCTGGGGGACAAGCCCACTGGCTCCAACATGAAGGCTCCTCGGGGGTGAGGGGTGCACGTGTTCATCCTAAAATCCTTCCGACTGGCCAGGACCTCCCCCTGACAGCTGTGCTGGCAAAAACACAGCCTCTGCAGAGACCATCCCCAGCAGCCGCCCTCCCCCACCAGGCCCAGGCCCGGCCCGAACCTGTACAAGGGGTGGCTGTTCTTGTCCATCTCATCCAGGGCTACCAGGGCCATGGGCAGGAGGGGGACGATGGCAACCTCCTGCACAGGGGCCGAGAGGGGGTGAGCGTGGGAACGAGAAGGGATGCCCACACTGTACAAGGAGCCCATGAGCTACGCTCACCCCACCTACGGGGCGGGCACTCACACAGGGGGCCTGCTCATTCCTCAGGTCCACATTAGCACGGGTGTCGGGCAGGTCGTCCAGCGACAGGAACTGTGAGGAGACAGTGAGCTCAGCAGCAGCATCCAGCAGGCACCCAGCGGGCAGCAGCCAGGCACCCAGGAAACCTCACCTCATCCTCCACCCGCTGGGAGGCCCTGGAGCTGGCGTCCCTGCTGGCCCCGTCTTCCTGCGCCGCGAGCTGCCTGGCCCTCCTGGAGAGAAGCAACACATGGGAGCTCGGAGGCTGCAGGGGCCTCCCCAGCCACACGCAGGGCATGCGGGCCTCCACCTCCTGGCTCGCGCCTCCAGGACTCACCTCTTGCCAGAGATGAAATCGAGGGCCTGGTAGACCAGCGAGTAGAGGTATTCAACCTGGAGGCCGGAAGCAGGAGGTGAGGGCAGACATCGTGCACAGAGAAGCCGGCTGTCCCCCCCCAAACCTCTGGCACAAGTCCTGCCAGTGTGGCCATCAGGAGCACTTCCCCAGTGACAGAACCGCTCTGACAGCCTCATGGGCCCCTCCCCCACCCTCAAGGCTGTGCATCCACCATGCGCCTCCGTGCACACCTGCCTGCGGGTGGTCCATTCCCTCCCGTGGCCTCGGCCCACCTCCCACTCCCGCCTCTACGAGTCTCTGGCACCTGACACCACTCCAGCCACAACCCAGGGGGCCCCACCTTTAGGGTGAGGGTGGGGATTTGGAGATGCTGACCACAACGCACCACCAGGGGGCGCGCATGCTGCCTCTGGGCCACTTCCTCTGGGCCGGTGGTGGGCAAACTTTGTGGCTGGGCTCGCGAGCCACATGCGGCTCTTTGGCCCCTTGAGTGTGGCTCTTCCACAAAATACCACGTGCGGGCACGCACGTACAGTGCGACTGAAACTTCCTGGCCCATGCGCAGAAGTCAGTTTTCGGCCTGGGCGAGTGTATTTTGAAGTGCTGTTGATATTTGGCTCTGTTGACTAATGAGTTTGCTGACCACTGCTCTGGACGAACCCTCTGCTGGGGGGCCTTTTCTCTCATGCCCTGGACACTGACACCGTCGTGAGCAAGAGACCCCATTTATTAGGAATAACAAACGTTAACTGTCCTAAGTGTGTGCCACACACACAGAACCTTCATCTCACGTAACCTGTCTGAATCGGGTGCCACTACCATCCTTACTTTATCGGAGAATAAACTCAGGGCGCACCCTCCCTCCCGCTCCCTCCCCCACACGCACGCCTCTCCTAAATCCTCAGACCCCAAGGGGCTTGCCGCCAGGCCCGGGCTCACCCACACCCGTCTCCAAGGCCCCCTTTCTCTGGCCGCCAGTGAGCTGACAGCAGCCCCCCAGGCCACCTCCTTCACTGTGACTTTTTGCTCCTCAGTGGCCACAGCAGCCCCACCGTGGCTCTCCTGTTGCTGCTTCTGTCCTAAGCCCTTCCTTGTTCCACTGCCCCCAGCTTTAATAAATGTGCTCTCAAAACAAAATTAAAATTAAAACATTAAAGAGAGAGAGAGTAAACTCAGACTCAGAAACAGTGACCTGGCGCAGTGCTGGGCCCAGGCAGCGCTGACTCCGGGCGCCTGTGAGCCTAGTGCTGTGCTATCGAATACAGCAGCCACCAGCCACATGTGGCTATAGCAACTTCTATGAATTAACAGTTAATAAAACTCAAGATTCAACTTCCTTAGCCATGCTAGTCACCGTTGAAGGGGTCAGGAGCCACCTGCAGCCAGGGGTCCCCACCTGACCACAGATCCAGACCATTCCCAAAGCCCGCTGGGCCGACTCCAGCGCCTGAGCCTCACCCCTCGGCTTCACTGCAGGCGACACCTCCGTTCCTGCCTCATCACGGATCTGCCCATCTACCTGCCTATCAGTCCCCTTGTACTGGTGCCTTCCAAGTCAGTTGCAGACATTCCTTCTTAGGATAAACACAGGAAAAAGGAACTTGGTTCAATGGGATTGTCTAGGACAAAATCAATAAAATCTTAGACTGTCTTAAAGCTCTGCAGTGCCCAGAGGCACATCCACACACCCCGTGCCAGCCAACCACAAGCAGATTCCTATCCCTTCTGCCTGCTGTGGACCCTGGAACTCAGCTCCTAACAGCTCTTCTAACTCCTACCTCCCACCCCTAAACTCCCAACGCTGGGTCAGCACCATGGCCCACTTGCCGCCCCCACCCCAGGCCCAGCCCGGGGACCCTAAGCCCCTGGGGAGGTGCCCTGGAACAGCAGGTAACTTCCATCTCTATTAGACCTCGCTTTCCATTCACCTTTTGTTTTGCATTCCCCTCAGCAAATACATTTAACGCTTGCCAAATTTCACTCTCCAAATGTCCTATCCAGTAGCTGACTCTCAGTACCTAACTTAGAGCCTCCGTTACGGAAATTGGGGCCTTCGGCATCAACTCCCCAAATGCCTGCGCCCAACTTCTCTGCATCCATGTTTACATGTCCCTCCAGTCTCCAGGGATGAGGCATAGCCATCCCTGACCCACTCTCACTTCTTCTGGGATTCTGTTCATCTATTCTCCTTTCTCCTCCCTCCTCCCTCCTCCCTCCCCCCTTCCTCCGCCACTTCCCCAGCTGCCCTTCTACGGGTTAGCACCATGGTTCCCAATCCCCACTGTCAGAGAGGATGTTTTAAGAAATCCTGGTGCCTGCATCACTCCCCCGTTCCAGTGTATTCAGTCTGGGTAAGGCCCAGCCACTGGTAACGGCTGGGATAGTGGCCTCGGTTAACAACCGTGCTTTAGTTACTACCTCGTCTCTTTCCTCCCCTTTTCAATAAAATTTCTCAAGAGACATCCACACTGACCTGGAGCACTTTCTCGTGCCTCAATTTCCTTCCGCCAGTGGTCCAGCCCTCCTCTCACTAAATCCCCGTGACCTGCACACCCAGAAGGTACTTGGAAGTCTTTGGTGTATGGGTCCAATTCACTGAACTCAACATTTTTGGCCATTTTTCTTCCCTCTGGACATTGTCTACTGCTCTGACTTCCTGGCCAAGACATTTTCTCGATCACCATCTCTGACTTCCCCCTTGAGGACACTCCCTGAACACTGGTTCCCACGGGGCTCCCTCCCTTCTGCGTTCCCTCTCTCTACAGCACACTCTCAGCCTGGGGAGCACACATGCGGGCTGGATGATTCTCTGCAGCGTGGGGCTCTCCTGGACGTTGTAGGGTGTTTAGAAGCAGGCCCTGCAAGTTTAAATCCAAGCTCTTGTTCAGTGTTGAGATGGCGAGGAATCCGGGAGGAGACAGGGGGCTGGCAAGGCAGGTCTGAGACGGAGTGAGCCTGCCCCGCAGCACACAGGACCTTGGTCCTGCCAGCCCCTGAAACACCCAGGGCCGTGGCCAGGGATGCCCACCTTCTTACTGTAGACACAGGCAGAGCCCTGGATCAGCAGCGCTGCCTCCACAAAGTTCATTGTGGTTTTGCCTTCATCAAAAGAAATGCAGATCTGGTCCAGCTGCAAGACACAAAACCGGTTCTGTGGGAAGCCGAGCCTGTGCCCCTCCCGCAGGAGCGCCCACCCACCGCCCCACCTCTGGCCCCTCAGACTGACGGCTCTGGCTTCGCTTGGGGCTCACTTGTCTGCTGTTTTGGGAGGGTCTCTGTGCTTTCCCCCACTTCCTGTGACCTCTGAGCCTGGTATTTGGAAGAGGGAGACCCCAACCACACAGCCAGTGCTGCACACAGCTCCCTAAAGGTGCTCCATCCGAGTCAGGGCTGACTCAGACAGACCGGCAGGAAGACCCCGCACCCCGAGAGAGGAAGGGGCCTTCAGGGGTGGGGAAGACAGAGACGAAACACCAATCCTTTGAGCAGAAAACTCAGGAAACACTTCCCAGTGAGTCCTCCTTCTTTTTCTGTGACCCCTGAACCCCAGGTCCTATCAACATGCCAACATGCCAACAACTCCCAAACCCGTGCAGAGCAGCACCCTCTCCTAAGTTCAGGTGCGTTTGTAACTGCCTAGCAGGTATCTCCATCGAGACCCCGCCCAGCCTGGCCCCTCCTGCAGTCCCAGCCAACAGCTCTTCGAAGCCCTTACATGCCTGTCCAGCTCTGTGCCAGGAACGCCCACCCAGCCTGGCCCAAACGCTTCTGCAGCCTCCCTCGGGCTTCCTGACACCTGAGGGAGGTCTGGCCACGCCTGAGTCCCTCCTCCCTCAGTGCACAGCGAGCAGCATCAGGGCAATTCCAGCCTCTAGCGCAGCGCTTGATGCCGGTGCCCAATAAATGCTCGATGAACAAAGTGGGGGCGTCAGCTAAGCCGAACACGCTTTGTGGTCCACTTTCCCAGATGAAGGAAATGGCTTTTCAGGAAGAGCAGCGCCACAAAAGGCGGTTTGCTGACAGGGTGCATATACTTAGGAAAATGAGTCTTAGGTGATCATATCCAAAGCGGAGGGCGTGCGGGGGGGTGAGGAAGATATTCGGCCTGTGGTGGTGCCAAGAAGGGGGGGCTGGGAGGACTCCACCAGCGCAGGGTGGCTGCCCCTCACTCCGGACGGAAAGAGGGAGCGAGTTGTTCAGGTCGGCGGGGAGGAGAGGAAGCAGGAGCACGACCGAGCGAACAGACGTTGTGCCCAAAGAAAGGGCACGTGGAGAGGGCGGCAGGGCCACCCAGACCCTGAGCAGCAAAGGTGGCCCTTCTCCTCGGTGACACTCAGCCCCAGCTGGGCCCCCACTCCCAGGACCTCACTCTCCATTCTCCTTCTAACCCCTCCCAGGTGGGACCTCCCGTCTACGCCCAAACCTTTTGGGTGGCTTTCCCGACAGTCACACTGAAACAGGTCCACGCTAAGCCCGAGAGTCCCCTCCCCAAACCACCTCCCCGGCATCCCAGGGCCTTAGCTCCCACCCTGTTCTCACCTCCCCACTTCCCCCCATGCCCAGCTCCCAGCTCCACCCTGGCCTGTCGGTTCCTGTCCACGGTGACCCCGTTCTTCCAGCCCTTCCCTCCAGTCTCCTCTCACACATCAGCCAGGGCTTGTCCGAAGACATCAGTTAGACTACGTCGCTGTACCCACTCTTAGGGAAAACCCCAAGATCCTAAGCAGAGCCCTCCACACTGACCGGCTTCCCTCTCCAGTGGCCCGCCCTCCCTGCTGGCTGCACAGGACTCACACGGCCTACTTCCCAGCTCAGAACCTTGAACACTGTTCCCTGAACCCGGGTCTTTCTTCAGCTCACTATGACTAAGCAACTCCTCATCCCAAAGTGAGGTCCCCCGTCAAACTCTCCATAGAACCCGCGACCTTTCTTTCAAACCGCTCGCCGTCTGTGACTGCACAAAGGCGCCCACAGTGGTGAGGAGGGCGACAGCTGGGACGTGGTGCAGTCACCTAACCTCTTTGGGGAACTAACACCAACACCAGCACCTGCACGGGCAGGGCTCCCGGGAGGGTTAAGTGAGTTCGTATGTATAAAGCACACGAAATGGGGAGGCTGAGCACGTGCCAAATGTGTGATGCTCATTCCAACTCCTGTGTTTACACCTAGGACCCAGCTCCCACAGAGTGCGGTGGGGACTATTTCCTCAAGATTTAATGGGTCCTTAGCATACAATGGACCAGGGTGTGGAAAGTCCAGCCCTTGAGCCTCATCACTGGGTCTGGCCCTGCCAAGGCAGAGGGCTGAGTTAATTAAATGTTTGACCAAACAGAGCAGGCTAATGTTTAAGGTGATGATCTTGTATGGCCTGGGAATGGAGTTATCAACATCCAAATGGCCCTTGGCAGAAAAAGCGTTCCCGGCCCCTGCAACAGACACTCAACAACAACGAATAAATAAGTGGATGAAAGAAAACAGCTACATAATGAAATGTTTAAAAAGAAAAAAGGACATTCTGGTAGCTGTGAGAAAAAGAAACACCACAAAACTAGAGTCAGGACGTGGGAGCAAGGGGAGGGGCGGGGCAGAGAAGGTTTGAAGAGCAGACACGAGCAGGGGGCAGAGTCATCAGGCATCTCCAAGTACCCTGCTGGAAACCTGAACCCAGTCGCCCGACCCAGCACAGCTCTCCGCATTTCCTCAGCAGAGTGTGTCCACGCAGAGGTCCACTGACATATCAAGTGTTCATTTAACAAGCGTTTATTCTGCACCTACTAAGTGCTGGACTTTCTGTTAAGCAAAAGGAAAAGAGCATAAACATGGTCCCTGCCCTCGAAGAGTTTACATTTTAGGTGGCAATAGACCATAAAGAAGTTAATAGCTCATGGTACGCATGCCACTCCTTTTTTTTTTGTTAATCCTCACCTGAGGATATTTTTCCATTGATTTTTTAAATTATTACTGATTTCAGAGAGGAAGGGAAAGGGAGAGAGATAGAAACATCAATTATGAAAATCACTGATCAGCTACCTCCTGCACACCCCACACTGGGGATGGAGCCCTGCACCCTGGTCATATGCCCTGACCAGGAATTGAACTGTAACCTCCTGGTTCATAGGTTTACGCTCAACCACTGAGCCACGCCAACTGGGAGATTTTTTTTTTTTTTTGAAAGATTGGAAGGGAGGGAGGGAGATGGGGAGAGAGAAACATTGATATGAGAGAGACACATCGACTGGTTGCCTCCCAAACGTTCCCCAAACAGGGCTGGGGATCGAACCTGCAACCCAGGTATGTGCCCTTGACTGGGAATCGAACCCAAGACCCTTCCGTGCATGGGTCAGTTCTCTAACCACTTGGCACACTGGCCAGAGTGTGACAAACATTCTAAAGTACTATGATCGAGAGAACTATTTTAGATGGGATAGTCAGCTCACATTTAAACTGAGACATAAAGGATGCTAAGTAATTAGTCATAAAAAAAACAAAACACACACAACCATACTGGGTGAAGAATGCAGCCCAGTAGGAACAGAAAATATAAATACCCTCAGCCAAGAATGAGCTCAGGTCAGCAGGTGAGGAACCAAGGGAAGGCTAAGAATAAAAGCGGACGAAGGGGAAGATTCAGAGGAGGAGGCTGGGTTGTACCGAGAGCAGCGGAAAGCCACGGAGGGGTGCTGGGCAGGGCAGTGCTCCGGCCTCCCCCGAGGTGTAGAGTCACACTTGCTGCTGGGCGGGGCATGGATGGGACGGGCCAAAGCAGCAGTGGGGGGCCCAGGAAGGAAGGGAGGAAGGTTTTGCATGAATCTGAGCCGGATGGTGGCCTGGACCACAGAAAAAGGAGAGAGGGATTCAAGCGGAATGCTGGTGGGATCACACAGGCTTCGTGGGGGGCTGGATGTGGAGGGTGGGGTTTCACTAGCTGAGCTCTTAGCTCTCACCTTCCGTTGAAGAGTGGTGCCATTCGTCAACATCAGGAAGACTGGGATTTGCACATTTAATCTATCTCCTTCGAATGACTCCCAAATGCACGCTCCCAGGTGGGACCTCCCATCAATGCCCAAACCTTTCGGGTGGCTTACCCGACAGTCACACTGCAACAGGTCCACGCTAAGCCCTAGAGGGTCCCCGCCCCAAGCCACCTACCCGGCATCCCAGGTGACATGTGAGATCCTGGGAATAAATGAGAATGTGGAGGGGAAACGAGTGAGGAGATGGCCCAGGACGCACCTGCGGCGCTAGGCACTGAAGGCTGGGGAGGAAAGAAAAAGCGGGCACTGAAATCGGACAAACAGGAGACACCAAAACCTGTTTCAAAAAGGAGGGCGTGGTCAACCCAACAGGTGCTGCAGAGCCGCACGGACGGCCCTTCCCGTGCGCCCGGGGTCTGACGGGATGGAGGTCGTTACCGATCAAGACGAGAGCAGCCCAAAACGTGAGAGCGAAAGTTAAGGGCGGAAACAGAGCGGACAGCCCCTCGCGCTGCGGCACTCCGGGCACTAAGACAACATTGCATGTCAGTTACCGTTAAAAGTAAATTTTAAAACAGAAGGGAATTCTCACATCCTGGCCCAGAGCTCTCACACACCCAACGTGCACACACACCCCATTGCATCGGAACCAATGCCGGTCCCACCTACTCCATCGATCGCGGAGCCCGCTCACGGGTAGCGAGCGACCTGTCATGACAGGCTCCCCTCGCAGCGATGGGGGCGGGGACGGCGCCGGGAAAAAACACCAAGCCCGAGGCCCAGCGCGGCCAGAGCGCCGGATGCACCGGCCCGGAGGGGGCGGACCGCCCGGAGCCCCCGGCCCGGCGCCCCGCCCGCCCAGCGCCTCCCCCGGCCGCCCTCACCTCCTCCAGATATTCGCCCAGCTGGGCCGCCACGTCCACCTCCCAGTTCTTGGTGAGGTCGCGGATGGGCTGCAGGAGGTGGGCGAAGCGCGCCTCCACGTCCTCCATGCCCGCCAGCGACTGGGGCGGCCCGGGGCCCGCGGGGTTGGCTTCGAGGGGGGCCAGCGCCCTCAGCCCGCCACCACTTCTGGCGCCATTTTGCGGCTCCCGCCCAGGACGGCGCGAAGCGCGCGGCGCCGGGCGCACACCTATGACGCACGTGCCTAGGCGACCCCGGGCGCTGCGCCACCTACGCGCCGGAAGTGCCTCGGCGTGCTGGGGGCGGAGCAGGCTAGGGGGCGGGGCGTTAGCTGCAGGGGGCGGGGCGTTAGCTGCAGGGGGCGGGGCGTTAGCTGCAGGAGGCGGGACCAGGGCGGGGACTCGCAGTTGCCGCCGGCCGGGCTGGGCGGCGCCGGGTGGACTCGCGGGCTCGCGTCCAGCGGACCGCGTAGCGGACATGGCGGGCTCCCGGCTCCCGCGGCAGCTTTTCCTCCAGGGCGTGGCTGCCGTCTTCTTGTTCGCCTTCGCCTCCCTCTACACGCAGATCCCGGGTGAGGGCGCCGAGCGCGGGACACCCCCCGCCCGCGCCCCGCGTCCTCCCACCTCCCCGCCGACCCTACCGTCCTGGGCGGGAGCGCGGTCCAGGCCTGGATGCGGAGATGGGGGCTGCGTTCGTGTCCTGCGGGCCGCAGAGTGGGGGGTAGGGGGGCTTGCCATGGTCCTTTCCCGTAGGGCTCGGGTTCCCACCCGTGGCGGGGAGCAGGGCCCCGAGGTGGGACCCGACCTGGTGGGGTAGGTAGGACTTGGCTCTCACATGGAGGAGAGGGGAACGGGACCTGCCCGCTGGGAGGCCTTGGCTGGGGACCCCGCGTGGGGTGGGGTGGGGTGCCTGGCCTGGCGAAGGGAGCGGTCACCGGATTCTAACACGTGGGCTGAGAGCCTTCGTCCCGGCCTGGGGGGTCGGGAAGGACTGGCTGCGGGTCGGGACCTGGGGAGGCAGACATCCGGGCCCTGGGGTGGGGGGGGGGGGGGAAGTCCGCCCTCGCAGGACTGTGCCCTCCCACAGGCCTGTATGGCACCGAGGGCATCCTGCCCGCCCGACGGACACTGCGGCCCCAGGGCAAGGGGCCGTGGCAGCAGCTGTGGGAGACCCCGACGCTGCTGTGGGAGGCGCCCCGCCTGGGGCTGGACACAGCACAGGGCCTGGAGCTGCTGACCCTGCTGGGCACCCTGCTGGCCCTGGGCGCCCTGCTGCTGCGCCGACTGCGCCACCTGCTCGTCTACCTGCTGCTCTGGGCCGCCTACCTGTCCGTCTGCCAGGCACGTGGGGGTTGCCTGGCTTCCCCTCACCTCCACTGGGAACCGGTCCCCAGCTGACTTCAGCCCCGCCCACCCTCCCCCATCCCTCCCCACCCCTCCCCCACCCCTCCCCCACCCCTCGCTGCCTCCCCAGACATACACCCCTGCTCCCTGACAGCCCTTCTCCCTGCAGGTGGGCCAGGTGTTTCTTTATTTCCAGTGGTGAGTGACTGGGTGTGGGGCTTCAGGAGGCTGGGGGGCAGGGGACGGGAGGGGGATCGGCCTCTCCTGGGGGAAAGGGCCCTCTGAGGGGAGCAGCCTTGATGGGGAGCGGCCCTCTGCTCTTCCTTCTCCCTGTAGGGATTCCCTGCTGCTGGAGACTGGCTTCCTGGCGGTGCTGGTGGCCCCCCTGAGGCAGCCCTCCCACCATAAGCAGCCCCCCCAGGGTGGGCTGGCAGGGGCCTCGCCCCACGAAGGCCTCCCCTTCTGGCTCGTGCGCTGGCTGCTGTTTCGCCTCATGTTCGCCTCGGGTGTGGTCAAGCTGACCAGCCGTTGCCCCACGTGGTGGGGGCTCACTGGTGAGGGTCCCCGCCTGCACACGGGGCAGCCTCAGGGGGCGCTGCCCAGCCCTGACCACCCACCGTCCCCCGCAGCCCTCACCTACCACTACGAGACGCAGTGCCTGCCCACGCCTGCTGCCTGGTTCGCCCACCACCTGCCCGTCTGGCTGCACAGGCTCAGCGTGGTGGCCACCTTCCTCATCGAGATCGCGGTGCCCCCTCTGTTCTTCGCCCCTGCTCGCCGCCTCCGCCTGGCTGCCTTCTACTCCCAGGTGAGTGGGCCACCCGCCGTCAGGAAACAGGCGGGAATTGGCCTTCTGCACCACCCGGGCGTCCTGTTGGGGACTGGGTCGCTGCCGCCGGCAGTCAGGCGGTCTCGTGGGCAGAGGCCAGGTTGGCTTTAGTTAGGAAGGTGTGCCTGGGGGGCAGAGCCCGGCCTCGCCGGAGGATGTCGGGCTCAGTCGGCAGGGGCATGAGGTGTGCTGAGCTTGCGTTTTCGCCAAGTGGTGTTGGGGAGCCATGGTCGATATGAGCAGAGGGGACAGGACAGAGGCCAGGGATGCTGCAGAGGGGAAGGCGGCCTGCAGGAGAGACCTAGGCGTGGGGGCAGGCTCTGAAGGGCCCAGACGGGGCCCTGGTTGGAGTTCTGAGCACAGACCCTCCTGCAGGTCTTGCTGCAAGTCCTGATTATCATCACTGGGAACTACAACTTCTTCAACCTGCTCACCCTCGTGCTCACCACCTCCCTGCTGGACGACAGGCACCTAGCGGCCGAGGCTGGCAACAACCATCGCAAGAAGACACCTGCCTGTGAGTGTCACCTGTCCCGGCAGCCGGCTGTCCTCACCCACGTCTCCTTCCCCCAGCCGTCCCCACTGGCCTCTGCTCCAGCTCCCCAGCCTCCTGGCTGCCCACCCTCCGCCCTGTTCCCAGCTGGCCACGACTGTCTTGCCCTGCAGCCTGGCCCAAGGCCCTGCTGGCCCTGCCGGCCCTGTTGCTGGAACTGGCCGTCTACGGGCTGCTGGCCTACGGCACCGTGCACTACTTTGGCCTGGAGGTCGACTGGGAGCAGCGCACCATCCACTCTAGAACCAGTGAGTGCCAGCTGGGTGCCAGGGGGCAGGGGCTGGACTGGGCTTCCTGTCCTCACACCCCTTCTTTCCACAGCCTTCACCTTCCACCAGTTTTCCCAGTGGCTGAAGATGGTGACCCTACCCACCATGTGGCTAGGGGGCACCTCCCTCGCCTGGGAACTGCTGACCGCCCTCTGGAGGTAAATGCTGGGGGGCGGGGGGAAGGGGGCGGCGTGGGCTGTAGAGCTGTGCAAGCAGGGCTGACTGCACTTGGCCCCTGACCCTCAGGTGGACCCAGGTGCAAGGGTCGCTACGAAAGCTCTGGACTGCAGTCCAGCTGTCCATCTTTGGCACTGCCACCGTGGCCATGTTCCTGGTCAGCCTGGTGGGTAGCACTTCAGAGGGGATTGGGAAAGGGGCTGGGAGGGGCGGGAGGAACAGCACTGAGCCTCCGCCCACCGCCTCCAGGTGCCATACTCCTACATGGAGCCCTCCACGCACGGGCGCCTCTGGACTGGGGCCCACCGCCTGTTTGGCGCCGTGGAGCACCTGCAGCTGGCCAACTCCTACGGCCTCTTCCGACGGATGACCGGCCTGGGTGGGCGGCCCGAGGTGGTGCTGGAGGGCAGCTATGACAAGCAACACTGGACGGTGAGCACTCCACGGGCGGGGAGCCCCAGGGGGATGGGGTTGGCGGGGAGGATGGGGGGAAACCAGGTCTAGCTGCTCTCCCAACCCGGCTGGGTGTGGCGCACAGGAGATTGAGTTCATGTACAAGCCTGGGAACGTGAGCCGGCCACCCCCCCTCGTGGCGCCCCACCAGCCGCGCCTCGATTGGCAGATGTGGTTCGCGGCCCTGGGCCCGCACACGCACAGCCCGTGGTTCACGAGCCTGGTGCTCTGCCTGCTGCAGGGCAATGAGCCAGGTGAGGCTGGAGCAGAGGTCGGGCTTGCCGGGGGGGCTTATGGGCAGGGCTGAGGGGGCAGCCAGCTGAGCCCGCTCCCCCGCAGTGATCCGCCTCATCCAGACCGACGCTGCCAGGTACCCCTTCCACCAGCAGCCGCCCACCTACGTGCAAGCCCAGCGCTATAAGTACTGGTTCTCACAGCCCGGGGAGCAGGGGTAAGGCTGGGGCACCCGGCGGGGGCTGGGGGCGGGGGCTCCCCATCGCCTGAGCTCCCCGTCCTGTTTCAGCCAGTGGTGGCGACGCCAGTGGGTGGAGGAATTCTTCCCCCCCGTGTCCCTGGGGGACCCGACACTGGACACGCTACTCAGGCAGTTTGGTCTCCAGGTAGGAAGGTGCTAGCCAGGCTGGGGGTGCTGACAAGGATGACCTCCACCCCCAGGGACTACCCCTCCTGACCCCCCCAATCCTGCCCCCACAGGACAAGAGCCCCCGCCGGGCCCGCAGCTCCAGCAACGCCCTTGCCCAGGCCCTCCAGTGGGTACGGAAGCAGCTGTCGCCCCTGGAGGCCCCCACCCTGCTCTGGGGACTCGTCCTCGCGGTGGGGGCCATCAGGGTCCTGCAGGCTCTGCTGGGGCCCCGTCCCTCCCGAGCCTCCCCTCCCCCCAGGGAGGAGAAGCACAGGCCGGCACCCAAGAAGGACCCGGCAGCGGCCACGGACCAGGCTGCACCAGCCCCCAACAGCAGCAACAGTGGCTCCCAGACTGCCCGGCGGAAAAAGTAGCCGTGTTCCGTCCCCCACACGTCGGAGGGTCGGCATCCCCCACACCTCTGGCCTCTGAAGCTGGACGTGGCCCAGCCACCGTGCCTTTGCCAGTGGTCCTGGCAGACGCAGGCTGAGGTGCTGCCCAGGGGCAGGCTCTGGCCGCCCTGCGGCTTCAAGGGTCCACTTGTCCGCCACACGCCGACCACGTCCCTTCCCAGGGCCCCCTCTGGCCTGGACAGTGGCCCCGGAGGTGGTGTGACCGGCTCAGAGCCCTTCCCAGGACGTGGTGCAGGACTGGGGGTCCGAGTCTGATGCCAGCCCAGCCCATCCTTTGGTTCATGAACCAATAAAGGTTCCTCATGCTTGACTCGTGTGTCTCCTTCCCACAGGGAGGCCTGCGGACAGGCCTCTGTTGTGGGCACAGCCCAGCTGCTGTCCAGCTGTTGCTGACCTGGCTCCTTGGGTGTCTTTGCTCTGCCCTCCTCAGTGTTCCCCTCTGTAAAATGGACACAAGGACCTGGTCTGGCCCCACTCAGGGGTCCAAGCCTCAGTCAGCACAGCCTGGCCCATCTGTCAGGTCTGCACATCAGAGCTGCGAGGCCAGTCGGGGAATGTGGGGCCTGGAACCCACCCAAACCCAGCCCCGTCTCCTGCTCCAGCTCCTCAGGTCACTGCCCTCGGGAAAGAAATGAAGACTCAGAGCGCTGGGCACTGCTTGGGCCAGAAAGAAGGCGAGGTGGGGCGGGGGCCGGGGCCGCAGCGGCCGGTCAGGGAAGGCCTGAGCACCACTGAGCGGAGGGAAGACCTGAGAGACCAGAGCAGGAGAGGGTGCGGTCGGGAGGGGAAGGAACCGGGGCCCTGGGTCAGGCGGAGGAGGGCACCATCCAGGTTTCCATTTGGGGGTTGGTTGTCAATCAGGTCACTGCCATCTGTGAGCACTTGCAGCCCAGCCTTCCCTCTGCCCCTCAACTCCCACCCTGCAGGCTCACCACAGAGCCCCGGGCAGCTTGCCCAGGTGTGCCCAGCTCCTCTCCACATCACTGACAGCCTCTGACAAACCCACAGCCACTGGTGGACTCAGGTGGACCTGTGACCTGAGTTTTCGGGTGGGTTCAAAAGTGCTCTGGCCCTGGCCAGTGTGGCTCAGTTGGTTGGGCATCATTGTGGGCACTGAAAGGTTGCCAGTTTGATGCCTGGTCAGGGCACATGCCCGGGTTTTGTTGGGCTGGACCCCAGTGGGGGCGTGCAAGAGGCAGCCAATCCATGATTCTCATCGATGTTTCTATCTCCCTCTCCCCCTCTCTCTTCCTCTCTGAAATCAATAAAAATATATATATTTTAAAATGCTCTGTCCCTAGCCAGTTTGGCTCAATGGACAGTTTTGGCCTGCGGACTGAAGCGTCCTGGGTTCGATTCCTGGTCAGGTCACATGCCCAGGATGCAAGCTCCATCCCTAGTAGGGGGCGTGCAAGAGGCAGTTAATGATGTTTGCAGGCGGCTGAGCCATGGGCCTGTCTATACAGGGCGCTGCCGGCTTCCACCGACTCTGGCCACTGGACTTGGCCGTTCTCGGGTCCAGCGGTTCCCCCGCACCTGTTCCGCACAGCCCTGCAGCCTCCCGGTCAGCAGCCTTTTCCCGGCGGAGGTGAGCACCGGCCAGGCCAACCGCGCCAGCTCAGCCAGTGGCGGAGGCGCTCAGCACAGCCGTGTGGCTGCCGTGTCCAAGTGCTGCCGGTGTCTGGGGGAAGCTCTGCTTCCCTGGGAACCACCTTCCACAGGAGCGTCACACGAGGCGCCCAGACACCGGCAGCTGCAGCAGTTTCACCGGGGCTGCTGGGGGCAGGAGTGAGACGCACTTCACCCATCGGCCCTGGAAGCTGTACTGTGGGCTCAACACAGGCATCTTCGCAGGCTCAGTGGCTGAGCATCAACCTATGAACCAGGAGGTCACAGTTCGATTCCCTGTCCGGGCACATGCCCAGGTTGCAGGCTCTATCCCCAGTGTGGGGCCTGCAGGAGGCAGCTGATCAATATTTCTATCTCTCTACCCCCTCCCTCTCTCTAAAATCAATAAAAAAAAGTTATTTAAAGTTGACTGGCATCCATGGACCCAGTCATCTGCTCCAGGACACCTTTATTCTTTTTTTTTTAAGATATTTTATTGATTTTTTTACAGAGAGGAAGGGAGAGAGATAGAGAGCCAGAAACATCAATGAGAGAGAAACATCGATCAGCTGCCTCCTGCACATCCCCCACGGGGGATGTGTCCGCAACCCAGGCACATGCCCCTGACCAGAATCGAACCCGGGACCCTTGAGTCCGCAGGCCGACGCTCCATCCACTGAGCCAAACCGGTTCCGGCTATTCTTAAAAGTTATGGAGGACTCCAAAGAGCTTCTGTTTATGAGGGTTATATCTATCAATATTTACCGCCCTGGAAATTAAACAGAAATTCTTTACATATTTACTTATTGACTTTATTTAAACATAAAATAAATTCATCACATGTTCCAATAATAACAAAATGTTTAATGCAAATTAACTATTCCCCACAATAGTAACTGAGAAGAGTGGCATAGTTTTACATTTTTGCAAAATCATCTTTAATGCCTGACTTCTCATACCTGCTTCTCCAGGCGTTGCACCTATTCTGACTCCACATCATGACTCTAAGGAGTCATTTCTTCGGGGCTCGTTGCAATTTGGGGTGTGAAGCCATGCCAGAGGAGTTTCTGTTCTGTCACATGACAATCCACTGGTGCATTTTGCATGATTTTGGAGCATCACATGTGGGTCATTTGGAAAATAATAGTTCATGGAATTATGCAGATCTTCTGAATGTTGACACGTCCGTCCTATTGTACAATCTCAAAAAAAAAATCACGTTCATTAATATCACCGCCCATCTCATCAGAAAAGCCTTTAACTATGAGTCAGCTGTCAAGTTCACAGCGGTGGACAGTGATGGACACGCCTGCTGGTCTCCGCCTATTGATAGTAACGCTGTCAGCCAGAAATGCCTGGGGGACACAGCTGGGCCCACTCACCTGGCCCAGGCGAGTTTCCCACAAACATCTCCCCTTCCCAAACCTGAGTTACCACCGGACAGATCCTTGTGGTATTATGATCGCAATGTGACCTTCATGAATAACCACTGGGTAACTTTGGAAAAAGAGTTTATTTCTCACAGGACATGCCAGGGGGCACACAGCAAGGTGAGAGAGAGCACTCCGGGTCGGGGGCTGCTTTTATTGTGTTGGGGTGGGTCCTAGGGTTTTCTGGGCTCACTGTTCGGCAAGGTTAAAGCATAAGAGGAGTAATTAGAGTGAAGGAAGAGATATAAAAGATAAGTAACTAGAATGGTCAGTTACCAAAATCAACCAATATCTCTTACAACAAAGGAGCCTGGTTGGAGGGAGTTGGCCCTCTACCCAGTCCTGTGGCTGCGTTGTGTCTATTCCATTAGCCGCCTCTAAGCCAGGCCTCTTTGAAAGGGGCCTCTGCAATCTGAGCTTAAGTCAGGCACTTGCTACAAAAGCCAAATGTCAGGGCTTTCACTCACACAATTTCCCCAAAATCCTAGTGTTTGCTCAGAAGCTAAACGTTACCGTTGGCAACCAATGCTGTCCTTGTCTTCCTGAAGTGACAGCGTCCTCTCCTTAAAGTGTAAAAAGATGCCTGCTGGCCCTGGCCAGGGACCTCGGTTGGTTGGAGTATCGCTCCAAAAGGCCAAGGTTGCTGTTTCGATCCCTGGTCAGGGCACATGCAAGAATCAACCAATGAGTGCATCAATAAGAGCGGCAAGTCAAGGTTTCTCTCTCTCTCTTTCTCTCTCTCTCCCTAAATAAATAAAATAAGTAGCCCCAGCCGGTGTGGCTCAGTGGATAGAGCGTCAGCCTGTGGACTCAAGGGTCATGGGTTCGATTCCAGTCAAGGGCACATGCCCGGGACATGGGCTCCATCCTTAGTAGGGGGCATGCAGGAGGCAGCCAATCAATGATTCTCTCTCATCATTGATGTTTCTATTTCTTTCTCTCTCTCTCTCTCTCTCTCTCTCTCTCTCCCTTTTTCTCTGAAGTCAATAAAAATATATGAAAATAGCCGAAACCGGTTTGGCTCGGTGGATAGAGCGTTGGCCTGCGGACTGAAAGGTCCCAGGTTGGATTCCGGTCAAGGGCATGTACCTGGGTTGTGGGCACATCCCCAGTGGGAGGTGTGCAGGAGGCAGCTGATCGATGTTTCTCTCTCATCAATGTTTCTAACTCTCTATTTCTCTCCCTTCCGCTCTGTAAAAAATCAATAAAATATATTTTAAAAAATATGAAAATAAATAAAATCCTATATAATAAAGCAGTAATATGCAAATTGATCCTCATTCCATCATGCCATCACAAGATGGCTGTGCCCACAGCGGAGGTGGGGAGGGGGACCTGAGGCTGCGACCCCCCCACCCAATGGGGCTTGACGGGGGACCTCAGGCTGTGCCCTCCACCTGGCAGGGCTTTACGGAAGTGGGGCTGGCCGGGTCTGGGTCTCACGTGATTTCAAGGTGCATGCGGGTGGGTGGGGACTTGACTCTGGGTCCCGCGGCGTGCCCCAGACTCTGACAGGAGGAAGATTTTCATATACATTTTACTAATTTTCTTTCATCTCTGACACTTCTATTATAGAGAAAGGGTGAATAGCAATATTAAAATATTTCCTTTAATTAATTCCCTTTTAATGTGCATGGATTTCATGCACCAGGTCACTAGTAAGTAAATCAATAATAACATTTTTAAAAAGAAAGGAAAGACAGCCTGCTAAGTAGCCAAGACTGAATGACTGCGGTCTATCTATCGGTCCGGGTAAAACTGTCAGGACACATGCCCAGGTTGAGCTGGAAACTCAACCACCCAAGGACTTTTCCTTGAGGCAGCTGTCATGTTTCGTACTCAGCAGAAGCATTCTTCTCATTTTCTGTCACACGAAAGATTAAAAAAAAAAGACCCATATTCAAGGATAGAGAATTAAGAAGAAGAATAACTTACTCCTTGGTCAAAGACATTCTTTTTTAAAAACTATATTTTTATTGATTTCTGAGAGGAAGGGAGAGGGAGAGAGAGATAGAAACATCGATGATGAGAGAGAATCTTCGATCCGCTGGCTCCTGCACGCCTCCCCCTGAGCCCGAAACCCCGGCATGTGCCGATTCCCTTGACCTCTGGCTGGTCAAAGACATTCTTGAGCAAATGACCTTTTCTTAGCTGTTGGTGTGAGGCCTGAAGGACACAGGACTAGCGCTTTGGGGCACCGTCCGGATCTGTGCAGGTCGGCAGCCGTTTTATCGCTATTGCATGTATGTTGTCATGGTGAATGTCACCCCAGTGAAAAGGGCGAGTGATGTCTCAGTGTATTGCACCAGCATCGACTCCCCGGGCCCGGAAAGGTTCTCACGCTCTTCAGAACCGCTGTCAGAGCACAAACCAGCCTTGGGCATGGGCTGGCACTGAGGGCCTTGGACTTGTCATTGTATTTTCGTGGGCCGTTTGCACCTTTAGAAGCAACCACCCTTCCCTAGGTCTGCTCATAGTCCCCAAACCACAGCAAGTCCCTAGAGTCTAGACCAAAAGAGAAGAGCATTCTTTGGGGGGGGGGGGGGGGTCCGGGCTGTTGT
Source organism: Myotis pilosus (assembly GCA_036010255.1). Lineage (NCBI taxonomy): Eukaryota > Metazoa > Chordata > Mammalia > Chiroptera > Vespertilionidae > Myotis > Myotis pilosus. The sequence goes on along the minus strand of JASKON010000032.1, from coordinate 8,567,091 downwards.
AGACAGAGAATCTATTGGAGGAAACTTGGAGTTGAAAGGGTCGTGGCTTCCCATTGGCTGAGCTGGGGCTGTCTTTCATTGGCTGAGTAGTTGCCCATCTTCTTGCCCGGCTAGCAGGTAAACGAGGGCTAGGCTGAGAGCTCCTGGACAGACCCTGCAACTCCATCTGTTTATTAATCTTCACACCGTCAACAGCTCCTCCGTCCAGAGTAGCAAAGGCCCTGATTCGCTGCTCTGCTCCCGCAGGGCATGGGCGGCTGGTTTCCAACACCAGTAGGGCTTCCCAACTACGGACCCCAACAGGCCTGGAAACAAATCTACACTCTCTGTTACCTGCAACCCACTTTCTCAGAATAAACTGGCTCCTTTAAAGAGAAATGTTACCGATTGGAAGGGTGTTGGCCGACCTGCCCCCCAGGCCATGGAAACCGGGGGCTGCTGCCATAATTGCACGGGAAGAGCTGGAGGTGGGGTGGAGGGTGGGGGGCAGAGGAGTCAGGGGGTTGGATGCAGCACGGCTGGAGGGAGAGCCAAGCTTGCCCTCGGTGGGCTCCTTAACTGTCCCAATGCCCCAGGGCTCCCACAGAGGCCCGACAGTCCCCTGGGTGGGCAGAAACATGGGGCCCTGGCCTCCACTGCCCTCCCCCAACCTGGGCCAGTTTAGGGTCTGACAGGGGTACAAGGAGGCTCTGGGGCCTGGGTACAGGGGCAAAGGCAGCTGCTCCCACCCTGCACTGGGGAGGCTCCACAGGGGTGGCATCAGGATGGCCACTTTGGACCCAGAGGGGCAGCCCACCGAGCACTGCCCTCCCCCAGCTCTGGGGCTCATTCTTCTCCTCCTCACCCCAGCCTCCTGCCAGACCTGCCTGCTCGCTGACCTGACCTCTGGGAGGCAGAGACCCATCCACCCTGAGGCATGCCCTCCATGGACCCATCGCCCAGGTCTCAGCGAGACTCAGCTCCCCCCTTCCTGCCTCACCAGCCCCCACACACCCATGGAGCAACTCCGGGAGGGACCCACTCGACGTCCTGTGCCTGCGCCTGCCCTGCCCAATCTCACAGGCTGGGAGGCCAGGGGAGAAGGACAGCCACCCCTCCTCCCCGGTGCTGCCCAGCGATGGAGGGAGCAGGTCAGGTCGAAGTTTCCTGAGAGGAGAAGAGTTTGACCTTGTTCTCTCCTGAGGTCAGCGCACAGGGGCTCTGGCACACGGGGAGGGACAGTGGGGTTTGGGCAGGACAGGGGGCTGGGCCGAGCACAGCCTGAGCCGGGCAGGAAGGGCTGCAGCCAGCACCTCTGATGGCCACAACGGGAGGTCAGAGTGGAGGTGGACGTTCAAGAGGTGATGGAGTTTTCAGCCCCTACGTGTGGATTTGAAATACCGTTTCCCACTCAAAGAAACCAGGGTTCCTTGAAACCATCGTCCCGTACACAAGGTTGCGGGGTCCATTCACAGTCAGGGTGCATGCTGGGTTTTGGGTTTGATCCCCAGTCTGGGTGCTATGGGAGGCAACCGATTGATGTTTCTCTCTCACATCAATGTCTCTCTATCTATCTATCTATCTATCTATCTATCTATACACATATACCAGGTCTGGGGCAGCCTCTGTGTAACCTGATAAATGTCCCCCCAAAACATGTCCACACCAAACCCTTGGGACTTGTGTGACCTTATTTGGGGGAAAAATCTTGCAGAGCCTGACTGGTGTGGCTCAGTGGTTGAGCATCCACCTGTGACCCAGAAGGTCATGGTTCAATTCCCAGTCAGGGCACATGCCTGGGTTGTGGGCTTGGTCCCCAAGTAAGGGGTGAGCAGGAGGCAGCCAATCCATGATCCTCTCTCATCATTTATGTTCCGATCTCTCTCTCCCTCTCCCTTCCTCTCTGAAATCAATAAAAAGACATATGTTTTTAAATCCATGAACTGAAGCCTAAACATGCTGAAATCTGTTTGTTCTTAACAAAAAAACGGTCGACTTGACCACCGTTGAAAGATGTTGCAAACGGGCAAATTAAGAGAAAGATGAGCACGTACTTGCCTTTCCTACACACACGGTAACCGGCTAGCGGTAGGAGGGGCTTCTGGGCCCCACAGGGTCCAAGGGCTGGAGGAGTGAGGGCGGGAGGCTGTCCAGACCTCTGATGGGCTAAGGATGTTCTTAGATGACACTGAACACAGCCTGTAAGGAGCGCTCCACCACCTCCAAAGCACCCTTGCTCCCAACAAGCCTCACCCGGATCTGACCAGCCTCTGCATTCATTTACCAATGACCAAAAATAGTGCAGAATTATTTCCTCCAGCCCCTGACAGAAGGAAACTCCCTGAGACAATGAGCCACTTTCTTCAAAGAAATAAACTGCCAGGGGGAAGCCAGCCAAGCTGTGGTCTTGAGGACACACGGGGGGATGAAACCACATGGAAGGAGGTGATGGCCGCAGGATGGGGCTGCACCTGGGGCACCGGACGGGGGGGGGGGGGGGGGGAGGGGGATAGGGGGCTGGTGTGTGTATTCGTGGTTCATGTGTGTACCCTGTGCACTTGTTGTGTGTTTCCGTAGTGTGTTCTTTAGCTGTGAGGTGTTTCTTTCTTTTTTAAAGATATTTTTTTATTGATGTCAGAGAGGAAGGGAGAGGGAGAGAGAAACATCAATGATGAGAGAGAATCATGGATCGGCTGCCTCCTGCACGCCCCACACCGGGATCGAGCCCACAGCCCGGGCATGAGCCCCGACCAGGCATTGAACAGTGACCTCCTGGTTCATGGGTTGATGCTCAACCACTGAGCCCCGCTGGCCAGGCAGGTGTTTCTTTTTATAAGATGGCCAATTCCAGAGGACTTGGTGACTGTTCTGAGAAAGAGGGGGTGGCGGCTAGGGTGACCCCAGGTTCTCACTGGGGAGCTGGGAGGGCGACGGGCACAGCAGGGCCCATGTCCACGAGGCCGGGTCCTGCCCCCCGCACGCAGACTGCCCTGCACCCAACACACAGGGCTCAGGGAGGTCCAACTCCAGCGGTTTCTAGGTCTTTTCTTTTTTTTTTAGTTTTCTTTTCTTTCTTCCTTTTTTTTTTAATCCTCAAGGATATTTTTCCATTGATTTTTTTAGAGAGAGTGGAAGAGAGAGGGAAAGACAGAGAGGAACATTGAAGTGAGAGAAACACATCGATGGGTTGCCTCCTGCAGGAGCCCCGACCAGGGCCCAGGCCAGGGAGCAGCCTGCCCCTGAGGTAGGTGCCCTTGACCGGGATCGAACCCGGGACCCTTCGGTCTGCGGGCCGGTGCTCTATTCACCGAGCCAAACAGCTAGGGCTGCTTCTAGGTCTTTATTGCCACCGAACGAGAGGCCACGGGTGGGGAGCGAGGATGGCAGGCGGGTCCCCCGGGGAGGCTGGGGTGGGTTGTCCCCGTGCCCGACACCGGCTGCCCCCAGGGAACCCGGGCAGCCCTGAGCAGGGCGGGCGGCCAGTCACCAGCGCAGGACCCCGGGACGCCCTGAGCAGGGCGGGCGGCCAGTCACCAGCTCAGGACCCCGGGACAGTACTTGTCAATGAGGCCCTGGTAGTAGGGCCTCAGCTGGCCCACGTCCGGCAGGTCGGGACACTTGGTGTAGAGGTCAAACTTGCTGCAGCGAAGAAGGGACGGTGACTCAGGGGAGGCCCACAACTCCCCCTGCCCCCCCCCCCCCCCAGTCTCCGTGGGGTGGCTGTACTTGAACTCCTGCACCCAGGGCAGCATGGCCAGGTCCTGCTCGCTGCACAGATGCCGGTAGTCGCCCCCCGTGTGCCACGGGTAGAAGGAGTGGAACCGGATCATGTAGAAGGCCTGGGGACAGGAAGAGGCCACCCCTAGTGAGCGCCAGGCTGGGCGGGGGGGCCGGCGGGGGGCCCCTCCCCACACCTACCTCGGGGGGCAGGGAGAAGTTGTTGAACTTCATCACCTGGTACATGTACTCTGTGGGAGAGAGGGGTCACCACCAGGCACCCAGGGGGGCGGCCCCCTCCTTGACAATGCCAGCCTGTCGCCAGCCTCACCATCGTGGCCCCAGGACATGAGGACATTCTCGAGCCCACAGTGCGGCTGGTATATGCCGAGGTCCGAGCTGCAGGGAGAGAGGGAGGGTGAGGGGCTCAGAAGCGCCCTGGGCCAGCGTGTGTGGCTCAGTGGTTGAGCGGCGACCTATGAACCAGGAGGTCACAGTTTCATTCCCGGTCAGGGCACACGCCCAGTGCAGGGCGTGCAGGAGGCAGCCGATCAGTGATTCTCTCCCATCATGGATGTTTCTATCTCTCTCCTGCTCCCTTCCTCTCTGAAATCAATAAAAATATATTACATTTTTATTTTTTTAAATATATTTTTATTGATTTCAGAGAGGAAGGGAGAGGGAGAGAGAGCCTGAAACATCCATGATGAGAGAAGATCATGGACCGGCTGCCTCCTGCACATCCCACACTGGGGATCGAGCCTGAATCCCGGCATGTGCCCCTGACCGTAATCGAACCCGGGACCTTTTGGTCTGCAGGCGTACACTCTATCCACTGAGCCACACCAGCCAGGGCTGTGCTATATTTTTAAAAAGAAGATGAAGAAACACCCCGTGAGGACCAGCGGGGTCGGGGGGCACCTGTATCGAGGATCCTGGAGGTCGGGGTTGTCCTGGAAGGTGGAGTCGTGGAAAACCACAGAGGCCTGGGGCCGGCAGCCCACGGGGAAGGTGTCGCCGACGACCGCCCACTGGGGAGGGACAGGCAGCCATGGGTGGGCACGACTCACTTGCCCGCCAAGTGGGTGTCCCAAGCCCAGAGCTAAGGCTGTCCGGGCCCCGCCCACGCGCCCTCCACCCCTGCCCTCACCTGGGGCTCCCCCGCCAGAGCCAGCACCTTCCCCAGGTCGTGCAGGAGCCCCACCAGGTGGAACCAGTCTGGGAGGAAGAGGAACGGGGGGGGGGGGGGGGGGGGGGGTCAGGGAAGGGGGAGGGGGGGGACAGGGGGTGGTGGGATCAGGGCCTGCAGGGAAAGGGCACCCGGTCTGCCCTCCCAGCCCCAGAGGCAGTGCCTCCCCCACCACAGCCAGGGAGGGGCAGGTGGAGGCGCACCCTTGTCGGGGTGGGCCTGCCGTATGCCCTCGGCCGTCTGGAAGGCGTGGAAGGAGTTAGGGAAGTCCACGTCTGGGTCCGACTCGTCCACCAGCCCATCCAGCATGTCCACGGCCTCCAGGACGGCCATTCTCTTGTAGGAGAAGCTCCTGAACTGGGCGTGCTGGCCCGGAAGGACGAGTCAGCAGGCCCACGCACTGGGGGTGGGGCGGGGGGGGGGGGAGGGCATCCCGCCCTCGGAGCTGCCACGGAGGGGTCAGCCGGTACCTTCCTCCGGACGAAGTCCACCGTCTGGTGCGTGTGCATGAGCTTGTAGGTGGCGAAGACGCGGTCCAGGAGCGGGCCGGACTGCAAGCCAGAGGGTCAGCCAGGCGGCGGCCACCCTGCCCTTCACCGCCCGGGGTCCACTGCCCCCCTCTCCCAGGGCTGGCCCCACAGGTGTGAAGGGGGCCCGCCCCAAGGATCAAGTGTTGCCCTCCCCAGGGAAGGGCCAGGACGGGTGGGGTGGGGCCAGAGTGGGGCGTGAGAGGGGTGTGGGGGGGCAGGGAGGGGGCGCAGGGGTGATGAAGCTGGAGTGGGGGGCTCGGGGTCCAGGACCACGGTGAGGGCGGGCGGGGTCCTCACGGTGTAGTTCCGGAAGCTGCCCTTGTCCTTGGCTGCCTCCGGGTGCCCCTCCGGCCTGTAGACCAGGGAAGGGTCTGGGCCCTGGTTGGGGGGGATTGAGCCCATTTCATCGTGATGCCCGCTCCAGGAGGCAGTGGGGACCCCCTCGAGGGCACGAGACTAACTAAGTGGGGGGTCGGCAGCAGAGGCCAGTGGTCGCCCCAGAGCACAGCGCCCGCACACCCCCTTCTCTGGCCCTGGCACCCGCCGGAGGCCTTGGTGAGTCCTGGTCTGCCAAGTGGATGTCAGCCGGGCGCCTGCTTCTGGGGAGATGCTGTGTAGGGGCCCAGACCCACTGACCCGCCCTCCCAGACCGGGGCACTGGGAGCCCGGGGGCGGGCAGCTGACCCTTGCCTAGAGGGACCACAAGAGGAGCAGCAGGCTGGCGGGCACCAGCAGGGAGGGGACACCGGGGAGTGGTCAGCAGGGCCCGTGGGCACTGGGCCTGGGGACTCACCACAGCCACCTTCATCCTGAGAGGGAGCAGAGCTGCAGGCGGGCAAGCGTCCCACAGGCCTGTGCCCTTATATATGCCCACGGGTTACATAAGCGGCCGGACACCACCCAGCCCCTTGGCCTGGGCCCTCGGTAATGAGTGACCATCCACCCTCCTCCTGGCTCAGCGAGTTGATGGGTCAGCACAGGAGCGGCCCAGCCCCTCCTGCCTGAGCTCCGGACTCCCTCCCGGACAAGTGGCCGCTTAGGGTGACCTGCGCTGCGTCCCACAGGCTCCAAACCCGGCCACACCGGCCCGGGCCCTCCCCACAGGCCGTGGGACCCCGCCACCCCCATCCCTCAGGCACCTGGGATCCTGGGCAGGGCCTTGTTCCAGAAACACTTACTCTTCCCAGCCGGTATGGCTCAGTGGTTGAGCATCGACCTATGAACAAGGAGTTCACGGTTGAGTTCACGGTTCAATTCCCGGTCAGGGCACATGCCTGGGTTTCGGGCTCCATCCCCAGTGTGGGGCGTGCAGGAGGCAGCTGATCAATGATTCTTTCATCATTGATGTTTCTTTCTCTTTCTCCCTCTCCTCTCCTCTCTGGAGTCAATAAAAAATATATTTTATAAAAAGAAGGGGGAAGAGGTCAATGGGGAAAAAGGAGACATATGTAATGCTTTGAACAATAAAGAATTTTTTAAAAAAGAAACACTCTAACACTTCTATTTATTTATTTATTTTGTATATATTTTTATTGATTTCAGAGAGGAAGGGAGAGGGAGAGAGAGATAGAAACATCAGTGATGAGAGAATCATTGATTGACTGCCTCCTACCCGCCCCACACTGGGGATCGAGCCTGCAGCCCCAGCATGTGCCCTGACCCGGAATCAACTGTGACCTCCTGGTTCATAGGTCGGTGCTCAACCACTGAGCCACACCAGCCGGGCTCATCTGACACCTCAAATGGGAAGGAAGACGTTACTAGCTGGGCTCCCCCAGAACACAGCCAGGACAGCCAGGAGCAGAGGGCAGGGCGTTCCCACACGCAGACCCAGGGAAAGCCCCGCTGGAAACCACCTCTGCCCACGGCGGGCAGGAAAAGGCCAAAGCAAGAGGCTGCCGCTCACCAGAGAGGTGTGTGAAGCGACATGTACCCAGGAGGCGAGTCGTGGGCGGCTGCAAGACCAGACGCATCCCTACCCCGCTCGGCCGGGGCCAGAGCACGATCTGGGGCCGGGGCGAGGAGTCCCGGTACTAGTACCGGAATGCTCCCTGGTACAGAAATCACGGTACACGCGTGACCAGGGCCAGACAAGGGCCTGTTGCAGGGACTGGCCCACAGTGGGGGCAGGGAGGTGCCAGCTGGTGTAGGAACCAGCACCGGCTGTGATCAGCCGCTGTGGGGTCTGCAGCAGCCTCTCCTGATCTGGCCCAGTCTCTCCTGGGGGAGGAGGACGGAGGGTCCGTGGAAGGAAGATGCCGAGAGCGAGGGGAGACACCAAGCGTCGGGGGTTCTTGCTAAACTGACGGGACAGGATTCTTGCTGAAGGCAGGGCAGGGCGCTGAGACGGCAGGGTGGGGCTGGTGCGAGTACCAGGCGAGGCCCCGGGAGGGAGGGCGGCTGAGAGGAGCCCGGCTGAAGTCTGGTGAAGGTGGAAGGTGGGTCTCTGTCTGGCTCTTAGGGCAAGAGGTTCTGTCTCGAGTCGGGCAGAGATGAATTCAGGCGGCACTGGGCCAGGTCTGGTACCTGCAGGCACTGCAGGGTCCAAATGCTCAACGCACCTGCCTGGCACGGACGGTCTCCGCAGAAGAGGCAGGCACAGCAGAACGAGTCATGCCGGCCGCGTGGCTCCGTGGCCGAGCGCTGACCCATGCCCATGAGGTCAGGGTTCGATGCCCGGGCAGGGCACAGACCCGGGTTGCTGGCTCGATCCCAGGGTGGGGCATGCAGGAGGCAGCCGACCCACCAGGATTCTCTCTCATCATGGATGTTTCCATCTCTCTCTCTCTCTCTCTCTCTCTCTCTCTCTCTCTCTCTCTCCCTTCCTCTCTGAAATAAAAAATATATATATTAAAAAAGAAAAAAGAAATACGACCGAGCTCTTGCTGCTCAAACATGGCCTGAGGCTCCAGAAACAAAACCACTTCCCGCGTCTGTGGGACGTGATCCACGGGGATGAGCCTGGAGACCAGGGAGGGACGCGGGCGGGACACGCCCCAGAGAGCCCGGACAACGGAGCCAGCGAGGCCGCTCTGAGGACGGACCAGGAAGCTCCCAAAGGAAGACCCTGATGACAAGGGGGGATGTGGACAAAACCGTAAATGGAGCCGGAGGCGCTGCCTGGCCCCTCTTACGCCTCCGATCGCTGGATGTGAAAACGGGGCACAGTCACCTTTGCACGGGGCCCAGAGCAGCCTGTGGCCCAGAGAACTGTGTGCAGAGAGGACGAGAAAGCAGGTGTGACGACCCCTGGGCGGACGGCGGCAGGACCGGAAATGAAACATGGGTGGGAGTCAGCGTCACTCTGCCAAGCGGTCGGCACCGACAGCCACGCCTTCCTCTGCGGACGTCACGGTCCCTGCCCGCTCGTGAGCACCCCTCGCGTGGTCTCCTGAGCGGAGCACGATCCCGGCTTCTGCCAGAATCAGTGATCCGGGAATAGCTTTTTAAAAATCTCAAATAAACGCTCGTCTCTCTCACGTTGAGAGGCCTTTTCTTTTTTAGGTTAACAAGAGGTTTGGCTAAAGCAGGGGCTGCCAGAAGGCCGTGGGTAGGGGGCTGGGAAGCTGGGGTGCTGCCTCCGGACTCCAAGGGGGGGGGGGTGCGAGGCCAGTGGCCGGGGCATGGCCTGGAGCTCAGGGGCCGGGGGACACCAGGTGCGATGCTCTGACCACAGCAGGTGACCTCGTGATGCGGCACAGCCAAGCGTTAAGGTCAACAGTCCGTCCCGCCTCGAGGAACAGCCGCCCAAGGCTGGGGGAGGGCCTCGGCCGGGACACCGAGGTGCAGCCCCGGGGCCTGGCAGCCTGGCTACCACGAGGGGGTGCACCGCGGGGGACATCGTGTGCAGGACCGGGCCACAGGCAGGCCAGGACTTTGCCCCCACTCTGCCCTCCTCGTCCCCGGCCCCTCTCCTCCGCCCTCCCTGCCTGCCTGCCTGCCGACACCCCTCGGTGACCGCAGGCACTGGCCCTGAGGCCGGCCCACCAGTTCCAGCCTCTCCGCTGCTTTGGGGCGGCCTCTGCACTCCCTGTGGGAGTTTTGTTGTTGTTAGTTTGTTTTTTATATTTTTATTGGTGTCAGAGCGGAAGGGAGCGGGAGAGAGAAACATCAGTGATGAGAGAGAATCATGGATCGGCTGCCTCCTGCACGCCCCCTACTGGGGATTGAGCCCACAACAGGGCATGTGCCCTTGATCAGAATCGAACCCGGGACCCTTCAGGCCACAGGCGGATGCTCTGTCCACTGAGCCACACCAGCCAGGGCCTGACGGTGGTTTTGTCCCTGACCTCGGTGGCTGCAGTGTCTGCCCATAGAGTTGGGATCATGATTGTGCCCCCGTCACAGGGTGGCTGAAGGGGTGACAGGGGCAAATATGGGCAAAGTCCGTGCCGTGTGAGTGCTAAATACTAGAAACCACCTTCCTGGGCCCCGGGTCGTGCCCCTGTGACGTGGGGTGTCAGGACTTCGGACCACTGGCTGAGTCGTAATGTGTAAGGAGCCCCATGCACGCTGCTGTGCGCCGTACCCCTCCCCGGGCCCTGACAAACTGGGGACAGAAGGTCCCAGCGAGTCCCCACAGCAGGCAGGGCGGGGGTCAGGGAGCCTGGGGTGCCTGTGGAGCCCCCTCTCTGTGTGCCATCCCCCCCCCCCCCCGGGAGGTGGTGGTGGCTCTGCGTCCATGGAGCTGTTGGACTGGGCGGTCTTGGCCACAAGCCGGCCTGCCTGGCCCTGGGACGTGGGAAGGGTGTCTGTCTGCTCTGCCCCAGAACACCCTGTGGCTCTGTTTTTTAAATATATTTTTATTATTGATTTCAGAGAGGAAGGGAGAGAGAGAAGCATCACTGATGAGAGAGAAGCATTGATTGGCTGCCTCCTGCACCCCACACACTGGGGATCGAGCACACAACCCAGGCCTGTGCCCTGACCGGGAATTGAACCATCACCTCCTGGTTCCTAGGTCGATGCTCAACCACTGAGCCACGCCGGCCGGGCAAAAGCCAGGATTTAATCTGACAACGGGCCCAGCAGGGAGAGGGTTCCCGCGGCCAGGAGGTGGTGGCACTGCGTGCTCAGGACTGACTTCCGCTCCGTGACCTTGAGCAGACCTCTTCCCTCTGAAGCCCTTTCCCGCGTGGGATGCTACCCCTGAGCATGCGCGCTCCTGCGGGCACAGACCCCGGGGCTACGGACTCTGCCTGCAGGCCTGCCTGGGGCCACACATGTGCATGGTTTGCGGGTCCAAAGCAGTTCCAGGTAGCTCGCTGCAGCCCCTGGTGGGTTGGTTGTGGGCGGGGGAGGTCTCTGCTGTCTGCGGGAGCCCTGGGGGCTGGACTGGGGCTGGGCTGAGCTGCCGCTCTGGGGTTGGGGTGCAGCATCTGGCTAGGGTGTGGCCTGCCCCACCTCAGCCATAGCTGTGGGGGCTGCTGGGGTCCATGGGGGCTGGGTCCCGGGGGCCGGCCGATGCCACCAGCTGCCACAGGCGGTGACTGAGGTTCTGCACCTGGCAGGTGCTCAGCACACAGCCCGCCCGCAGGAGCTGGGCTCTGGGCCTTGGGGGGCCCAAGTGTCGACGGGGACCACTCCGGAGAGGCTGACCGGCGGCAGGGGGCAGACTGGCGCCCCTCTGTGGCTGCAGGGCCTGGGGCGGCTTGTGGATCACAGGCCGGGGTGCAGGGTGCTGGGGCTGCAGGCCGCTGGCAAGGGTCCTGGCTGGAGGCGCCCTGCAGGGAAGATGGAGGAAGTAAACGTGACAACCCAGCCGTTCAGGGACCCCCTTTCTGCCTGGAGAATGCCAAGGGGAGCCCCAGGTGCTCCCTCTGGCTACTCAGTCACTCAGTAGCCCAGGTCCCTGCCCCATTCACCCGCGCCTCCTGGGAAAAAGGTACCCCTGGCTTCTGAGGGTCACTGTGCTCAGGGCCAGTGGCCCTTCCTGGAGAGCGGGGAGGTGGCAGGCCTGGGGACCCTCCAGCCCCTGGTGCCCTGGCTGACCTCTCTGTTGGGGAGGGCTACTCGGCCAGGGGTGAGGAGGTGAGCCCTGGGAGGGAGGCAAAGAAAGAGGGGCTCTTGCACTGACCAGGCTTTGCTGAAGGCTGGGGGCTGGCCCTTGATTCTGAGGGTAAGCCCTAGCAGCAGGGGGTTTCCCCAATGCGGGGGGGGGGGGGGGGGGGCTTGGGGGGGGTGCTGGGGAGGGGCCTGGGCAGAGGGGCCTCCCGGGTGTTCTGGTTTCTGCAGCTTCGGCCAGGGGACGGTTGGTCTGCACCCCACTCACCTGGGCCGGGTGGGCTGCCGGCTTCCGCCCTGGCCGCGGGGCAGCGCGCCTGGGAGCTGCAGGTAGAGGAGGCTGAGGCATCCGAGGGTGATGGGCAGGAGCCGGGCCATGGCGGCGGGTGGCGGGTGGCGGGTGGCGGGAGGCAAGCGGGCAGGTGCGGGGAGTGGAGGGCTGCAGCCACCCTTCCCGGGAGCCTCCGCGTGGGGCGGGCGGCTGGCACCTGCGACCAGCAGTGAGCGGGTCCTGCTTAGGACGGAGCCCAGCACCTCCGGACCCAAATAGCCTCCCCAGGAGTGGACAGGGCGGGCGGGGCGGGGCACCCTCCCCAGGCCTCCCCAGCCCCCCACCTCCCCTTCCGCCGGCTCCCCAGCCTCCCCAGCCTCCCAGGCAGAAAGAGCAGGTGCTGGAGGGGTGCGTCCACAGGGCTGGTTCCCACCCACCACCTCTCCTGGGGGGAGCGGGGGTGGGGCACGGGCGGGGGTCCCAGCCGCAAATGTCGGGGCGGAGGAGCAACTCCGGGGCCTGGCAGCAGCCCTGCAGAGGCACAGCGGTTGGGCACTCGGTTCCCCACGGAGACCCTCAGCCCCGCAGCTGGCCTCCTCAGAGCCAGCACCCTGTCCCCTCACGGCTGAAGGACGAAAGGATGTCCGTGAGCAACTTAAACAAGGAGAGAGTGAGGTCCCCACTGCCCCCCGCGGGCTCCTGCACCGTCCGGTGGGCACCCCACTCCTGACTCCTGCTCAGCAGGCCTGTGTGAGCGTCACCTGAGTACACAGGCACGAGCAGCTAAAAACCCTTGTCCACACAACGCCCCCCCACACTCCCGCTCTTGGCCCTGCTCCCAAGTGCAGGTGTTCTGCGGCTGACTTCATGGATCCTTTTCTTTCTTTCTTTTTCTTTTTAAAAAAATATATATTTTATTGATTTTTTACAGACAAGAAGGGAGAGGGATAGAGAGTTAGAAACATTGATGAGAGAGAAACATCGATCAGCTGCTTCCTGCACACCCCTCACTGGGGATGTGCCCGCAACCAAGGTACATGCCCTTGACCGGAATCGAACCCGGGACCTTTGAGTTTACAGGCCGACGCTCTATCCACTGAGCCAAACCGGCTAGGGCTCTTCCTTTTTCTTTTTAAAACGCAGTGAGTTATTATAGATATTGTGAATTCCCAAAAGCTATACGGAATCTCTGTGGTGAATTCTGTCCAATGAGACAACACTAGACCAGTGCTAGGATCCCATCCTCCTTTGTGGCTGCATGATGTTTGCGTGGATAGCAGGATCCTTTATTTTATTTTATTTTATTTTTTTAAAATATATGTTTATTGATTTCATAGAGGAAGGGAGAGGGAGAGTTAGAAACATCGATGATGAGAGAGAATCATGGATCGGCTGCCTCCTGCATGCCCCCTACTGGGGATCAAGCCTAAAACCCAGGCATGTGCCCTGACCAGGAATTGAACCATGACCTCCTGGTTCATAGATCGACACTCCACCACTGAGCCACACTGGCTGGGCCCATCGCCCTTTCTTGGATGATTGAGCACCTCCGAGTCTACCCCTCTCTCCTCATCCTTCGGACCCTCCCCGGTCTCTTCCCCTCGGTCAGGCTCCTGTGAATGACCTGCCCCCTCCATGCCTCCTGCTGAGCACACCCTGGGAGCTCAGGGAACATGTGCTGGATGAAGGAGCCCACAAGTGTTGAGCAGGTGCCACAGCGAAGAGCTCGGTTTGTACCGGGGAAGGTAGGGCATCGGTAACCCCATTGCTCTTTGTTGACTTTTACAGAGTAGGGAGCGGGGCGAGCGGGGCGGTCACATGTGCAGTAGACAAGTGGAGTTCAACAGGGAGGTGGGGGCTGCGGGCGGGGGAGGGTGCGGCGGGGACAGAGTGGATGGGTCAGAGAGGAACTGAGCCAGGCCGGGTGTCGCTGGAGAGAATGGAAGGTTAGCTGCCTGGGGCCGTCCTGGCAGAGGCGTCTCACAGGCCCAGGGCTGCAGAGGGGCAGACGGGAAAGATGGTGCTGGGAGTTACGGACGTGGCCAGGCTGGGGCGGGTGGGCGTGTGAGCATCGCTAAGGAGGGTGCAGAGAGGACAGAACATGACATACCAGCTGTGAGGGGACAGGCAGGGAAGGGGCATGGAGGACCCAAGGGCATGATTCTGCACCAGCTTCTCCTCACCAGCCCCAGGCCCTACTCCTCGCCTCAATCTGTCGTCCACACCGCTGCCAGGTCGTCCTTCCAAACCACAAGTGTGATCATATTCCTCCCCCCACCAATGACGGAAACGTCCTGTCCCCACCAGGTGCTTTAAAAAAAATGTTTTCATTGATTTCAGAGAGAGGAAGGGAGAGGGAGAGAGAGAAAAAAGCATCAATGGAGAAACATCAACCTGCTGCCTCTTGCACACACCCTGCCAAGGATCAAGCCTGCAACCTGGGCATGCTCCCTGACTGGGAATCAACCGCGACCTCTCGGTGCTCGGTGCACGGGACAGGGCCCACCCAGCTGAGTCACGCTGCCAGGACACGTAGGAATGGGAGGTGCAGGTGAGTCTCAGTGAGGCATGGGCCCAGGGCTCACTGCATTCTTCGTCAGGACACTCGCTGCCACCATGGGCCCAAGGTCCCATCTCCCCGAAAGCCCACAGACCGGGCACCCTCTGGCCGAGGGATGCTTATTTTGCCACTGGATTAGCGGCCCCTCTGAGACCTCACCGTTCCCTGCGCTTGTCTGTGATGTCCGTGTGCTCTCGGGGGTTCCTTCCTTCGGCCTCAGTCGGAGGAGCTATTTCTGGGGAGTGGTGGGCTGGCTGCTGAGAGCTGCCCACCAATGGAGGTGCCCCTGGAGAGTGGGCCCCGGGCCACAGCTGGCAGGTGGTGCTTTAGAGAAAGTCATGTGAGGCAAGAAAAGCCAGGGTAGCCACTGGCTGGACTAACATCTTCGAGGGCAGTTTTAAATATATATATTATTTATTGACTTCAGAGAGGAAGGGAGAGAGAGATAGAACCATCAATGATGATAGAGAATCACTGATTAGTTGCCTCCCGCATGCCCCCCCCCACTCCCCCCCACTGGGGATGGAGCCCGAAACCCGGGCATGTGCCCTTGATCAGATTCGAACCAGGACCCCTCAGTCCACAGGCCAACGCTCTAGCCACTGAGCCAAACTGGCTAGGCCCAGGGCAGTTTCGTAGAGCACCTTAAGGTGAGAGGAGCGAGTTTACCTCTGATGGCCAGGATCCCTGGAGAGGAAAAGACTGAGCAAGAGGCAGAGAGGAGGCTGACAGAGGCTGCGGTAGGGGTGGAAGGAGGTGGGGGTGAGGGAGGCGGGCTTGGGGTTTGGTGATGCAACGCGTGGCTGACCATGGGGTGGCTCCTGTGTTCTCTGTGGAGGAGGGCGAGGGGCTGGGGGCAGAGGTTTGAGGAGACTGCAGGGTCGTCCATCAAGGCTGGGCCGTGGTGTCACGGTGGCCATCTGCACTGTCAGTAGAGCAGCGCTCCAGGAGACGGGTGGGCAGGACCGTGTGTGTCTGGGGTTTGCCAGACGGGGACAGTGAAAACGCAGGCAGAGAGGTGGGGGCAGGGCATGGGCAGCTGACAGGTGAGGGAGCCACACTGGGTGAGGCCGCCACGGGGCAGGGCGTGGGACCAGGGCGGGTGGCTCCCGGCAGGAAGGCCTGGGGGAGAGCAGGGAAGGCACAGCCCCTTCAAAGGGGAGGAGGCAGGCAGGAGAAGCACCCGAGGGGGGCCTGTTGAGTGTAGAGTGCAGGAAACCCCATGGCAAGAAACTTCGGTGGGGCATCATGGTCCAGAGCGAACCCCCAAACCTGCCCGTGACCCTAAGGTGCCCCTGAGAGGGCTGCAGAAATGGGCTCCAGCTACGTGCCTGCCGGGCTCGGGTGGGGCCCGGGACCCTTTTGGCTGCAAGTGACGGAAACCAATGCCCGACAGAAGCAGGGGACCCCGGCTGTGCCGGGCCTGCGCGCCCAGGTGGGGCGGGGAGCCTGGCGGGCTCCGTTCTCGTCTCTGGGTTTGGTTTCATTCATTCTCCCCGGCGGCCCCAGCTCGAGGGCGGGGGGCACTGCGGGTCCTGGGTGTGCGCCCAGCCGGGCCTCCTGCGGCCGCCGGTCGATGGCCTCACCTCCTGCCGGGGATTCCAGGCGGAGCCCCCTTCGGGCTGGGACCCCTACGGGCAGGGCCAGGGTCCGCACCCGCCGCCAGGTAGGCGGGTCCTGAGGGGACGCCCCGGGCCCCGCTGTGCGCATCCCGGGGGGGCCCCGCGGGCAGGGCCAGGCCCTCCAGCCTCCCCGGCTGACAGCGCCGCGGACCCGGCACTGGGGAGCGGGCTGCGCCAGCCGCTGACCCGCGGGAGCCGCCGTCGCTGTCCCCGCCCCCGGGGCTGGACCAATGGGAGCGCGCCTCTCCGGCCCTGCCCAGGGGGTGGGGCCTAGAGCCCGCGGGGCTGGACCAATGGGAGCGCGCCTCTCCGGGCCCTGCCCAGGGAGGGCGGGGCGAGGCCGCGCACGCGCAGGGCGCGCCCGGGCGGGCCGGCTGGCTGGGAAGATGGCGGCGGGAGCCCTGGCCGCCGCCGCGAAGCGGGCCCCGGGCGTCCGGAGAGCGCGGGCCGGGGCGGGGGCCGGGCCATGAGCACGCCGCCCTCGCGTCCCCGAGCCGCGGAGCCCGCCCGCCCCTCGCCATGGCGCGGCTCGCGGACTACTTCGTGCTGGTGGCGTTCGGGCCGCACCCGCGCGGTGAGTGCCGGGGCCGGAGAGGGTCGGCCGGGGCGGGCGGGCCGAGGTCGTCGGGCCTGCGTCGCGATCGTCCGGGGCACCTGCCGCGCCGGCTCGGGTCCGGGGGGCCTGGGTCGGGGGCGGGCGGTGAGAGGGATCGGGCCGCGCCGCCGCCTTACTCGGGGCAGAGCCGGGTCAGGCAGCGCCTCGGCGTCGCCGCGAGGAGCGCGGGCCCGGGCGGTGGCCTCCGACTCCCCGTGGGTGGGACGGGCTCCCCGCCTCGGCCGGCTGCCGGGCAGCTCTGCCTCCAGCGAGGCGATCGTCCGCTCACGAGTCCCTCGCCGACCCCGGTGCCTCCCGCCTGCAGCACAGGCCCGGCGCGCGGTGTCCCCGGCCCAGGCGGTTGGGCGGGTGCAGGCGAGGGCGAGGCGTTCGGGGGACACTGCACCTGGAGGTGGTGGTGGAGCTGGAGCTGGAGGGTTTCAGGAGGAAATGGGGGAGAGAAGAGCCTTCCTGGCAGAGGGCCGCGTCCGCAGGCCTGCAAGCCCGGCCGGCGGGGGTCAGCGCGCTGCCTGCTGTCCGTCCGCGTCCACGAGGGCCTGTCCGCGGTCAGCGCCGTGTCTGAGAGCCCTTCAGCGCAGCGGCAGCAGAGCACAGCCCGGCCATGACATCAGCAACAGCCGGGGGAGCAGCGCCCGTGCCAGGCCCTGCACAGCCCTTTGTGTGCCTGACCTCACGCCCTGGGGCAGCCCACCCAGCTCTCCCGGCTGGTGCCCTGGGCACAGCGGGCACAGCGGGCTCGGGAGAGAGGCTGGGTGCCTGGTCCCAGGCCCGCGAGGGGGCTGGGCGTGCTGTGTCGTCGGGACGGCTTGTGGTCAGGCTGGGCTGAACCCCGAGCCTGCGGTCCACCCTGCAGCTTGTCAGTCACCACCCGGGACCCAGGCTTCTCTCCTCCTCGCCTGCTGGGCCCTGCGCCCTGCAGACCCTCCTCAGGGCCCTCCCACTCTGGACTCGCTCCCCCGCCCTGCTCCCGGCTGTCTGAATGCACCCCTGACACCGTGTCGGTGGGGAGCATGTCTTCTCCTCCGGAGGTGGAGTTCTCACGGCAGGAACCATTCTGCACACGGGGGACGCACTGTCAGTGGCGTACAGGCCAGAGGGGTGCATGGGACCCAGGGAGCAAGGCTGGCCCCTGTGAGGGGCTTGGGCTGGGTGCTGGGCAGGGGCTGCGTGTGCAGAGCAGGCTTGGAGGCTGATGGTGCTGAAGGTGGTGGGGGTCGGGCCCGAGGAGGCAGAGACCGTGCTGACGGTGTGACAGCAGACGTGGGGCGTGGAGGGCGAATATGAGGGAGGCAAGAGGAGGCATGGGTGGGCTCTGTGACCAGCTGGCTGTGACGTGTGTGCTCCTGGGTATGCACCCCACAAGTATGTGCCCTTTGACCAGGACGGGGAAGGCGGGAGCCCACAGTGCCCACTTACATGAGTGGCAGGAAGGAGTGATTCCCAGGCTGTCCACTGCCTTGGGGGTGGGGCTCTGGAGCCCCAGGACCACTGCTCCAGGCTCCTGGCCAGCCACCAGCCTCAGGGCTTCCCTTGGCAGGACTCGTCCGTCCCTGTGAGGAACAAGCCCACAAGCCGGGTGCGTGCTGTGGGACCAAGGGCAGAGGAGCACTGTGTGGGGGTCAGCAGGCCCCGCTTCGCCACCTGCTAGCTCTGTGACCTTGGGCCGGTCTTTAGGCCTCTGCACCCCAGCTTCCTCACCTGCAGATGGGATGAGTCCCGCAGACCTGCCAGGCTGCCATGAGCATGAGATGGACGCACACGAAGCTGTTCACAGGGCGGCTCCAGGAAGTGGTGGGTGTCTTGTTAGTGGCGAGCAGCAGGTGTGGACACCCCTGGGCACAGATGGAACGGACCCCTCTGTGGGAGGAGGAGGGGCCTTGTGTGCTGGAGGCCTAGGACATTAGGGCAGGGATGCGGGGTCCTTGGGTTCGGTGGAGAGGTTGGGGAGAGGTGGATGTCTTGGCCTGGACCTGGACATCCTGTCCAGAGCTGCAGGATGCAGGGCCTGGGTGCTGAGTCCCAGAGTCTTGCCAGAGGGAGAGCATCCTGGTTTCATGGTCACGACCTGGCGGATCTCTCCAGGTGGGAGGAGGGAAGGAGGGACCCCTTCTTTCATCGAAGAGGGTGCATGCCCCTCCCCTGGTGAGTGGGAGCACCTCCACACCAATACAGGCACCCTGTGCTGGTCTGGGAACATCTCAGGTGCCAGACAGATCACCTCTGTCCACCTCCCGGCCTGGCGGGGCCCTGGCAGTGTCTGCTGACTTAACGCCGCGTGGCCAATGCTGGGTGTGTCTTTGGGAGCCAGAGATGCACTTGACCTGACCAAGTGGCTGAGGGACTAGGGGCTGGACCCTCCTGGTCCCCCCTGCCCCAGCATCTGAGAAGACCCCCCCTCCATCCCATGGCCTGGCCTCCCTAGGTCCTGACGGAGCTGAGCTGCCACATTCCTGTGCCCCATCACTCTCCCCACCCATGTCCTGCCCTCCCTCTGGAGCAGGTTGGGGCTGTTTGGGTGGCCTCGGTTGGCTCCCAGCCCCCACCTGGGAGTCGAAGGGTCCTAGCCGGTCTGGCCTGACTGAGGAGGCTGCGAGCAGTGGTTATGGGGCTCCAGGGCGCCCAGCCCCTGTGAGGCCGCAGCCCCTCTGCACGGATCCTGTGCTGTGGCTGGCCGGCCGGGGGAGCAGGAGGGCGCTGCCTGCCTCCACTCTTCCTATGGCTGGGCTGGTCCCAGGGTGTGTGCACCCTCCCTGGCCTCTGCCCACAGTGCAGGCTAGCCCAGGCGGCCTCCAGGCACTCAGCCTGGCACTGGTGATGGGCGCTGCCAGCAGATGACAGAACGCATGCCCTGTGTTCTCCCTCCCCCATCAGCCTCAGCCCACACGGGACTGGCTGCCGGGATGTGGCTGTGGGAGGAAGTCTGGTCCCTGTCTGTGTCTCAGGGGACCTAGTGCCCTTCCTGCTAGGGCCCCCCACCCCCACCCTGTGACGCAGGGCTGTGCTGGTCCCTGGGGTAGGGGCAGCTCTGGTGGGGCGAGGAGCAGCAGCAGGTCGCCTCCATGGCCACAGGGCTCCCTTGGGTGGGGGTGCTGGGAGACCCAGCCTTGCCTCAGGGTGGGGCCCGTCGCCACGCTGCAGCCTGGCCCTGCCGGCACAGACCGAGGTGTGGGCTGGGGGCTCAGAGGGGTCAGGAGGCCCGGCCTCTACCGCGTGTCCTTCCGGGAGGCTGCATGCCTGGAGCGCCCGGGCCCCGGAAGCTGCCTGCGCGCTGACTGAGGAACCTGTTTGCTTGTGGGGTGTGAGTGGGGCTGGCTGTGGGCGGAGGGCGGTGCAGCCGGTTGTGTGCATTCCGCGAGCGCTAATTAGGCTGCGGTCTGTGCCAGGCTCAGGTGTGCGATGGGTACACAGTCGTGGCTTCTTGCTCACGGAGCTCCCATTGGCCCAGCCCCCCAACAGGTGTACCGGAGTCGGGTGTGGTGGAGGGCAGCAGGGCCCGCCGGCCCCAGGCTCGGGCAGCAGACAGCTGCCTGAAGGAAGGGACGCTGTTGGGCTGAGACCTGAAGGTCAAGTTTGGGGTCATCGTGGCCCAGAGAAGGTGCTGGTGCCATGAGCATCCCTTGCCCTGCCCAGCCACCTGCCCCTTAGGTAGTTGGGACAGTTCAGGAGTCGCCTCCAGTTGGTTCTTCGGAGGGTGGAGCCCTGCAAGTGAGAGTTGACGTTTCATACGATGAAGGGAGGGAAGGAGGGAGGGGACGGTGGACAGTGGCCAGCTACTCTGTCCATGTCCTGGGGGAAGAGGCGCCTAGAGAGCTGCCTGCCTGCCTGGGAGGGGGGCTGTGGGGCAGAGCTGCACACCCCTCCTTCCTCCGCCTCTGCCCCAGGGCAGGAGCTGGGTGAGCCCTGGTGCCAGCCAGTCCTGGGCCCAGATGTGGTTTGGAGCCCACACCCGTCGGCCCTCCAGGGAGCTTGGGGGAAGGAGCCATCCCTTAGGGCACCCCAGCCTGAGCCGTGCAAGGGTGGCCCTTGGGCGGGGGGCTGTGGGCATGTGTGTAGGTACATGTGGCACCAGTAGACATCTGTCCCTTTTCCCCCCCTTCGTCTTGTCTGCCACCTTATCTCCGAGTGTCGTGCTCAGAGGGGGAGGGGAGCAGGAAGCTGAGGTTTTGTGAGTCAGTCATGGCCCCTCACCGCCACCTCCAGCGCCACCTCCAGCGCCAGCCAGAACCTCCCGTTGCCAACTTGGTGCTGCCTCAGGACCGGGAGGTGGTCTCCTGGGAGGGCGCTTTCTGACCTCAGGGCTGGGCCCACCCTCGCCTGTCGCCCGGCTCTCTGCTGCCCTGGGCAGTGGTGAAGCTGCGCCGAGCAGGGGAGGGCCTGCGGGTCGAGTGTGGGAGGTGAAGGTGGGAGGCTGGTGTTTTTCCTGCTTTGCTCTGCTGCCCTGCGGGGCGGGAGCTGGAGGAAGAACAGAGACTGTGTCCTTTCTCCCAGAGTCCCCAGAGGCCAGGGTCCCCCAGCAGGGCCCGGTCATGCCTCCAGTTTGGCTCTGGGATGAGTAAGAGCCACAGGTGTGACCTTGACCTGGAGCAGGGCCTGGGCACAGAGTGGGGGACGCAGACGGGAGGGGCATAGTGGGCCCTGGGGTTCCAAGGAGTGGCTGGGTCTCTGGGGAGCACCCTGGGAGTTAGGCTGGGAGGCAGCTTCCCTGGGGCACCTCCTGCCCCAGCCCTCCTCCCTGGCCCTGGTGGCTGTGCACAGCGGCCTCCTGTGCACCCTCCGCACTCCCCTGGGGGTGCCCTGTCTCTGAGGCAGTGGGCACCGTGGTCTTTCCCGCCACAGACACTGCGTGTGAGGCCTCTGTGCCTCTCAGGTGAGCCTCGGCTGACGGTGAGGCAGAGCCAGGGAGCAGGGCTGGGCGCTGGGCTGCGGGCGCCCACTGTCCTGGTGCCAGCTGTCAGGCCGGGGGTGTCGTGAGGGCCTCGTGCCTAGACTGGGGGTTAGCTGGGGGACAGTCTGGAAGGATCGCACCTCGCTGGAGGGGGTGTGCTGTGCTGTCAGCTGCGTGCAGGCTGCAGTGGGCTCTGCGGGGGGCGCAGGCCGCAGTGGGCTCTGCGGGGGGTGCTGACCCTGGGCCAGGCCTGGGAGTGGGAGCGAGGGGGGGGGGTGCGTCCCACAGCAGGGCTTCCCCCGCCCTCTGGTGGCCCTGGGCCTGTGGCTGCCTGGTGGCCTCTCTCGGGATTATTTTTAGGGAAATTGTAGGTCTGGGAGCTGAGGCCAGCCTGGTGCCAGATGAGGACGGGGCCGGGGCGGGGATGTTTCCACCCTGGGCTTCGAGGCTCCTGCCTGGTGGTGGTGGTGGTGGGGGGGTGGCAGGTGCTCTGACCCCCTGCTCCTGTCCTCAGGGAGTGGGGAAGGCCAGGGCCAGATCCTGCAGCGCTTCCCGGAGAAGGACTGGGAGGATAACCCCTTCCCTCAGGGCATCGAGCTGGTGAGTGGGGTGTTGGCTGCTGGGGGCCCGGCCCGCTCGGGACAAGGAGATGTCTGAGCTGCTTCGGGGGTTGGGGGGCAGGGCACTGGCTTGGCTGTCAGGGTGCTCGGTGCCCACATCCTGTCATCCCTCCCTCTTCACTATGGGGACTATGTCCTGCATCACAGGGTCTTCACCCCACCTAGACTATTACTCCCTTTTGGGGGGGGGCAGGCTAGGTCAGGAAGTGAGGTGCCCCCGGTAGCCCAGGGAGGTGCTATCTGCTGCTCTGGCACCTGGCATCCAGGCCCTGGCTGTGCGCATACTCCGTGGCAGCGTGCAGAGGGAGCTGACCCCGACCCTTCCCTCCCACAGTTTTGCCAGCCCAGCGGGTGGCAGCTGTGTCCTGAGAGGAACCCACCGACCTTCTTCGTTGCCGTCCTCACTGACATCAACTCGGAGCGGCACTACTGTGCCTGCTTGACCTTCTGGGAGCCGGCAGAGCCCACGCAGGTCAGCCTGGGGCTGCGCCCCGGCCCCGGCCCCTGCCCCTGCCCCTGCCCCGGCCCCTGCCCCGGCCCCTGGGTG
Source organism: Myotis pilosus (assembly GCA_036010255.1). Lineage (NCBI taxonomy): Eukaryota > Metazoa > Chordata > Mammalia > Chiroptera > Vespertilionidae > Myotis > Myotis pilosus. Next base: position 8,544,552 of record JASKON010000032.1, on the reverse strand, counting down.
TGTCTCCCTGTCTGCGGTCGTCCTGGCACCTAACCCCATGGAGCCTGGAGTTTCTGGAAGAGTCACCGTGTCCTCCTGCTGGGTTCACGGGACCCGCCTGGGAGCCAGGTGAATGGGCTTCTGTCCACAGGAAGCCGTGTGCTCGGAGGACGCTGCCGGGAGGGAAGAGGGAGCCGACGAGGGAGGCCCAGGGGGACTGTCACCTGGCACGTCTGGCCCGCCTGGCCAGCTGTTCGCTCCAAAGACTCTGGTGTTGGTGTCTCGGTTGGACCACGTGGAGGTGTTCAGGGTGAGGCGGGCAGCCGGAGCCGAGGCAGGGCGTGGGTCTCCCACCAGCTGCTGCCATGCTCGTCTGTGGCTCTTGCAGAACAGCCTGGGTCTCATCTACACCATCCACGTGGAGGGCCTGAACGTGGGCCTGGAGACCGTGGTCGGGAACCTGCTCACCTGCATCATCCCCCTGGCTGGGGGCTCACAGGTGGGTCTGAGGCAGCTGCCGGGCCCTCCTTGCGCCCGTGGCCGTGGGGGTGGGGCTGCAGGCACTCAGAGTCGAGCCTGGGCGGAGCCCGGCCCCAGGCCTCGGACACGCGTGTGTCTTGGTGCCACTGCCAGCCGCCATCCCTCCTTGGCCTGCCTGCTCGCCTGTGTGTCCGTGTCGCCTGGCTCTCTGTCTGGCACCCGTCAGTGTTTCTGTCCTCTCGCTCCTGGGTGTGCTGTCTCTGGATGCTCAGCCTCTGTCCGAGCCGCCATGTGCGAATGTGTCTAACTGTGTCTCTCTGCCCGTCTGTCCTGTGCAGCTGGACTCTGTTGAGGACGGAGTGGTACGGACTCTTTGTTTCTTCTGCCCACCCAGGCCCATCCCTGCCCAGGTCAGAGGCCCGAGCTCTCTCTGCAGCACTGCTCGGGCCAGCAAGAGGCTGGTGTGGCCTCTCCCTCGGGCCCCGTCAGCCCTCCCGGCCTGCTGAGGCCACGGAGCTCTGGGCTGACTCGGGCCTGGGCGATGCCCCTGAGCACCACTCTCTCTCTTCCCACAGAGAACCATCTCTTTGGGGGCGGGTGACCGGCAGGTCATCCAGACCCCACTCACCGACTCCCTGCCCATCAGCCGCTGCAGTGTGGCTCTGCTCTTCCGCCAGCTAGGTGAGCCCACCGCCCGGGCCTCCCTTTCCTCCCCTGCCGGGGTCAGAGGTTGAGGCTGTCACTGTGCGTGGGGTGGGGCGGGGCGGGGCCTGCCAGCCTGTCCTCTCCCTTCAGGCATCACCAATGTGCTGTCTTTGTTCTGCGCTGCCCTCACTGAGCACAAGGTGCTCTTCCTGTCCCGGAGCTACCAGCGCCTCTCGGACGCCTGCCGAGGACTCCTGGCCCTGCTGTTCCCGCTCCGATACAGGTGCCTGCCCGGGCCCCAGCTGCCACCCAGCCCTCTGCCTGGCCCCTCTGCCCAGCCCCCTCCTTCCTGGCACCCCCCTCACTGAGCCCTGGCCTTTGCAGCTTCACCTACGTGCCCATCCTGCCGGCGCAGCTCCTGGAGGTTCTCAGCACACCTACGCCCTTCATCATCGGCGTCAACGCAGCCTTCCAGGCGGAGACCCAGGAGCTGGTGAGGGCCATGCTGTGTACGCCCCGTGCTCCAGGCCCTGCTGGCTGGCCTGCAGGTCCCTGACCACCCCCCGCCTGTGGTCCGCAGCTGGATGTGATTGTGGCTGACCTGGATGGAGGGACGGTGACTGTCCCCGAGTGTGTACACATTCCACCGCTGCCGGAGCCGCTGCAGAGCCAGACCCACAGCGTGCTGAGCATGGTGAGACCCGGGAGGGCAGGCGGACGGGCCTCAGTGCCTGGGCGGGTGCGCCTGACCACCCTCCTCTCCGCTGCTTAGGTCCTGGACCCGGAGCTGGAGTTGGCAGATCTCGCCTTCCCACCCCCCACCATATCCTCTTCCTCCCTGAAGATGCAGGTGGGGTCATGCCTTCCTGTGCCCTCTCCTTAGGCCTGCTGCCAGCACAGCGCAGCCACCCTGGCCGCGGGGGAGGTGGGAGGGCAGGCGCTGAGCGCCGAGGGCCCTGGGCAAGAGCGGTGGTCAGTGCTGTCGCAGGCATCCCTGCGCTCTGTGTGGAGGGGGCTGGAGGGAGAGGAGGGCCTGAGGCACCTGGGGAGGCTTGAGCAGGCCCCCACAGGGTTTGGGTTTGAGGAGGTGGAGCCTGGAGTGGGTGGAGGGTGAGGGCTGCCTGTGCAGGGGCCGGGCACTCACCTGCACTCACCTGCGACCCAGGACAAGGAGCTGCGGGCTGTTTTTCTGCGGCTCTTTGCTCAGCTCCTGCAGGGCTACCGTTGGTGTCTGCACATGGTCCGCATCCACCCGGAGCCTGTCATCCGCTTCCACAAGGTGGGCATCAGGGCGGGCACAGCGGTCGGGCAGCAGTCGGTGCCTGCGGGCTGACCTCCTCGTGCACCCCAGGCAGCCTTCCTGGGCCAGCGTGGGCTGGTGGAGGACGACTTCCTGATGAAGGTGCTGGAGGGCATGGCCTTTGCGGGCTTCGTGTCGGAACGCGGGGTCCCCTACCGTCCCACGGACCTGTTTGACGAGGTGTGCCCTGCCCCAGCTGGGAGGAGCCCCCACCCCGCCCCGCCCCTCCCCGTCCTGGTCAGGGCCTGACGCCCTCTCTCCACAGCTGGTGGCCCACGAGGTGGCGCGGATGCGGGCGGACGAGAGCCACCCCCAGCGGGTCCTGCGTCATGTCAAGGAGCTGGCGGAGCAGCTCTACAAAAACGTAGGTGGGCGGCCCGGTGGGTGGCCCGGGAGGCCGCTCTGCGGCCCAGCCCTGGGAGCTCGGGGAGCCCTGGTCTGCCGCCCACGCCTCCTGTGCCCCCAGGAGAACCCGTACCCCGCCGTGGCTATGCACAAGGTGCAGAGGCCAGGGGAGGCCAGCCACCTGCGGCGGGCGCCCCGGCCCTTCCCCCGGCTGGACGAGGGCGTGGTGCAGTGGATCGTGGACCAGGCCACGGCCAAGATGCAGGGAGCGCCCCCCGCTGTGAAGGCCGAGAGGAGGACCACCGTGCCCTCGGGGCCCCCTATGAGTGCGTAATGGGGAGGAGGCCCTGAGTCTGGCCCGAGGGGTGTGAGGTCAGAGGTGAGTGCATGCTCTGCTCCCCAGCTGCCATCCTGGAGCGGAGCAGCGGGCTCCATGGCAACAGTGCTCGCCGCCTGGAGGTGGTTCGGAACTGCATCTCCTACGTGTTCGAGGGGAAGATGCTGGAGGCCAAGAAGGTGAGGGCGCTGGGCGTGGGGGGTGCTGGGTGCAGGGGCGCTGGGTGCGGGGGTGCTGGGTGTGGGGGACGCTGGGCATGGGGGGTGCTGGGTGCAGGGGCACTGGGTTCGGGGGCGCTGGGTTCGGGAGCGCTGGGTGCAGGGGCGCTGGTTGCGGGGGCGCTGGGCGTGGGGGGCGCTGGGTGCGGGGGCGCTGGGCGTGGGGGGCCCTGGGTGCAGGAGCGCTGGGCCCCAGCTGGGCCTCCTCACCTTCCATCGGTGCGGGAGCTGGGCTGGCAGGGAGGGCAGTGGGTGCCAGGGCTCAGGTCCCTCCAGCTCAGTGCGGCTCAGTGAGAGCCGTTTCTTTCAATTTTCTTTTAAATTCATTGGAGGGATGTTGGTTGATGGCTCATGTTTCAGAGGGGCACTGTGACACGTGGCCTGTAGATTGCGGTGTGTGTGTGCCCAACCGCCCAAGGTCAGATCTCCCATCACCATATACTTGGCCCCTTTATCCTTTCCTACGCCCCCACCCCCCAAAGGTTTCTTCATCCTCCACAGAAAGTGTTGACCCACATGTTTTTTTAAAAAACAGACAGAAAAGGGAACCCACTCACTGCTGTTGGTGGCGCTCGTGACAGCTGGGGGTCTCGGGACAGCTGTCGGGTTCCTCCTGCCACAGCGGCGTGGGCCGGGGGCGGCAGCTCCTCGTCGTTTCCCAGTGAGCAGCAGGCCTGTGCTTGGGAGGAGGCCCGGCGAGCTCGCTGAGTGCTGTGCTGTGCTCAGGGCCCGTCTGCGCCCTGGCTGATGAGCGTGCAGCCTGCGTCCTCCTGCCTCCGCCTCCGCTTCCGCGCTCGGTCGCGTGTGGAGCCCTGAAGTCCCAGCCCCTGGCACACCTGGCCTGGACGCCTGAGGGCCCTGTGTTTACAGCTGGGCGCCCGCCCTCCAGGGCACAGTGGGTGGCCCCTGTGTAGTCAGGCACATGCCCTCAGCCTCTGTGCTCCATCCCTAGCTGCTCCCTGCTGTGCTGAGGGCCCTGAAGGGGCGTGCGGCCCGCCGCTGCCTGGCCCAGGAGCTGCACCTGCATGTGCAGCAGAACCGCGCCGTCCTGGACCACCAGCAGTTTGACTTTGTCGTCCGCATGATGAACTGCTGCCTGCAGGTGAGACGGCCGGCACGGGGCCCGCAGGGGCCCTGGCACTGCCAGCGGGTGGGGGAGGCCCTGGTCTGTGGGTGGGTACTGGGTTGTCCTGCCCTGAACCTTTGAACAGCCCAGGGCAGCCTGGGGAAGGTTCAGGAACCATAGTGGTTGGTGCCGTGGGAGGTGAGGCGTGGAGGAAGGTCTGACGGCTCTGCTGCTGCCGCAGGACTGCACCTCTCTGGACGAGCACGGCATCGCAGCCGCCCTGCTGCCCCTGGTCACTGCCTTCTGCCGGGTGAGTGCTGGTGGCCCCGTGTGCCCTCCCCCCCGCCCCTTCCCGTTGCCCCTGCTGACACCCGCCTGGCCTCTGTAGAAGCTGAGCCCGGGGGTGACGCAGTTTGCGTACAGCTGCGTGCAGGAGCATGTGGTGTGGAGCACGCCCCAGTTCTGGGAGGCCATGTTCTACGGGGATGTGCAGACCCACATCCGGGCCCTCTACTTGGAGCCTGCCGAGGACCGAGACCCCTCCCAGGTGTGTGAGGACTCCCGGGCCTGGGAGTGGGGGGCGGGTGCTTGCCCGTCCCGGCTCACCCTCGGCTATGGCAGGGCTGGGAGGAGCCTGCAGAGGAGGAGCGCTCGGCCCTGGATGTGGCGTCCGAGCAGCGGCGTCTGTGGCCCATGCTGAGCCGCGAGAAACAGCAGGAGCTGGTGCAGAAAGAGGAGAGCACGGTGTTCAGCCAGGCCATCCACTACGCCAACCGCATGAGCTACCTGCTGCTGCCCCTCGACTCCAGCAAGAGCCGCCTGCTGCGTGAGCGCGCGGGGCTGGGCGACCTGGAGAGCGCCAGCAACAGCCTGGTCACCAGCAGGTGGGTGGGCCTCCGTGGGCCTGGGGGGGTGGGGCTCGGTCGTGAGGCCTGTACCCACCATGCCCTCCCGGCCCAGCATGGCGGGCAGTGTGGCCGAGAGCTATGACACGGAGAGTGGCTTTGAGGACGCAGAGACCTGCGACGTAGCCGGGGCTGTTGTTCGCTTCATCAATCGCTTCGTGGACAAGGTCTGCACAGAGAGTGGGGTCACCAGCGACCACCTCAAGGGGCTGCATGTCATGGTGCCAGGTATGGGGGGTCTGGGTCTGGACACGCTCCCCGTGGGCCCTGGGCGTGGCCCCGGGTGAGGACTGTTGTCTCCCAGACATCGTCCAGATGCACATCGAGACCCTGGAGGCCGTGCACCGCGAGAGCAGGAGGCTGCCCCCCATCCAGAAGGTGCGTGGGGCCTGGGGGGCTGGGCCCCGGCCTGGGCTGGGTCCTGAAGTGCCGCTTCTGTGTCTGAGCAGCCGAAGCTGCTGCGGCCTCACCTGCTGCCCGGCGAGGAGTGTGTGCTGGACGGCCTGCGTGTCTACCTGCTCCCTGACGGGCGTGAGGAGGGCTCTGGGGGCAGCGGGGGTGGCCCCGCAGTGCTCCCGGCCGAGGGTGCCGTCTTCCTCACCACCTACCGAGTCATCTTCACGGGGATGCCCACCGACCCCCTGGGTGAGCCTGTGGACACGCCTCTGTCCTGCCTCACACCCGGGGCTTTGGAACGAGTAGGACTCTCCCTGCCTCTCCTTCCCCATCTCGGGTGCAGGTCCCTGCTTCCCTCCCCCTGCCCGGCCCCCTTAGCCCTGGGACCCCAACGTTGGGACTGTCCCCTCCCGTCCCCTGACTCTGTGCCGCCTGTCACAGTGGGGGAGCAGGTGGTGGTCCGCTCCTTCCCGGTGGCCGCGCTGACCAAGGAAAAGCGCATCACCGTCTCAACACCCGTGGAACAGATCCCGCAGGACGGGCTGCATCTGCGCTCCTGCACGTTCCAGGTGGGCCCACGGGGGGGTGGGGGGGCAGGACGCAGTGGGTGATCTGCCAGCTTTGGGGCGCTCCTGTTTGCTCTACGGGGCCCCCACCTTTGAGTCTGTGTCTGGAGTGTGCTGCATAAGCTCAGCACGACCCAGATGTACACAGATGAGGAGGAAGCACAGTTAGAGGCCGGGCTCCGCGGCCTGACAGCCACACTGGCCGGTGGCGAGGGCCCGCGTGCCCAGTGCTGGCGGTGCTCCCTTGGAGCGGCACACCCGCCAGCCCCAGGTGTGCACAGCACGACGCAGAGGCAAGGGGGCCCTTCACAGCCGGGCGCTGGGCCTTCCCCGACGCCTGGGGCCCATCTGGTCGCAGGGTGTTGACCATCCATCTCATTTGGGAGGCACAGGGCTTCCTGTAGGCTCGCCCGCCTCTGTGGTCAGAGCCGCCCCGACCTCAGAGGCCTTGTGTCTGACGCAGCTGCTGAAGATGGCCTTCGACGAGGAGGTGGGGTCCGAGAACGCCGAGCTCTTCCGCAAGCAGCTGCACAAGCTGCGGTACCCACTGGACATCAGGACCACCTTCGCCTTCACCCAGGGCTCTGCGCACACGCCCGGCCGGCCGCCCCGCACCACCAAGGACAAGGGTCCCTCTCTCAGGTGTGGAGCGGGGCCCGGTGCCAGGGAGCCCACGCCTCCCAAACCGCTGGGCGCAGGCCTGTGCCTGTCTGCTCACTGCTGACCTCGCACTCCAGGACCCTGTCCCGGAACCTCGTGAAGAACGCCAAGAAGACCATGGGGCGGCCGCACGTCACTCGGAAGAAGTACAACCCCCCCAGCTATGAGCACAGGGGCCAGTCCCCCGAGGACCAGGAGGATGAGATCTCAGGTGGGGTGCGGGCAGCCCTGGGTGCTCGGGGTGAAGACCCCTGTGCAGGGGCCCTGGTGCTGTGGGGGTGACAACAACTGTTGCCTGGCCTACCCAGTGTCAGAGGATCTGGAGCCCGGCACGCTGACCCCGACCTCGGCCCTGAAGCCCTCCGACCGCATGACCATGAGCAGCCTGGTGGAGCGGGCCTGCTGCAGGGACTACCAGCGCCTGGGCCTGGGCACACTGAGCAGCAGCCTGAGCCGCGCCAAGTCGGAGCCCTTCCGCATCTCCCCGGTCAACCGCATGTACGCCATCTGCCGCAGGTGCGTGCTGGCCTGGAGGAAGCCACGGGCTGGGGTGCTGCCTGCAGCCGCCTCACCTCACGCTCCCCCACAGCTACCCGGGGCTGCTGATCGTGCCCCAGAGCGTCCAGGACAATGCGCTGCAGCGCGTCTCCCGCTGCTACCGCCAGAACCGCTTCCCCGTGGTCTGCTGGCGCAGTGGACGCTCCAAGGCTGTGCTGCTGCGCTCAGGGGGCCTGCATGGCAAGGGTGTCGTCGGTCTCTTTAAGGCCCAGAACACGCCTTCTCCAGGTACCCTCCCTCGTCCTCATGCGTGCCCTGGGCCCCGTGCCCCATGCCCACTGCCCACTGCAGCTCTGCCTCCTGCCCCAGGCCAGTCCCAGGCGGACTCCAGCAGCTTGGAGCAGGAGAAGTACCTGCAGGCCGTGGTCAGCTCCATGCCCCGCTACGCCGACACATCCGGCCGCAACACCCTCAGCGGCTTCTCCTCAGCCCACATGGGCGGTCATGGTGAGGGGGCTGATGGGCCAGAGGACTTTTGGGGGTCATGGTGACATTTATGGAGGGCAGGTCAGTGAGGGGCAGAATGTTTAGGGTCTGAGATGAGGGAGAAGGTCCAGCATGGGACCAGGTAAGTGCCCTGAGCCCCTGCTCTGACCACTCCTATCCCCCCCACTGCGCTCCCCGACCTCCCGGCCGTCCGTGGACACAGCGTCCCTCCTGCATCCCCTCAGCGTCCCCATGGCCCACTCCATCCAGCCAGCCTCCCTCTTGGCTTCTCTCCTTACCTGTCCTGGCCCCTTGGGCCTTGTCTGCACTGGTCTCCCCATCCCTGTCCCCACCACAGCCCCCTGCATGCACACTGGACCCGCTGTCCCCGGGTGGCCCATGCTGGCGGGACTTGCCCTCCCTCTGTCCACGCCAGCCCTGCCCAAGAGCCCGCCCTCTTTTGTGGCTCTGCCCTGCACGCAGAGAAGGCCCCAGGCCCTGAAGGTCAGGCGGAAGGCCTAGGGGCCATCAGTGGACCCTGCCCTTTGCAGCAGGGACACGTGCAGGGTGGCCCCTGTAGAGGGGTGGTCTGGCTGCCTGGGCAACAGGTGGGGAACTATTGAGGAGGTGAGCCAGGTGGGTGCTGGGTGCAGGGAGAGGCTCAGATTTCGGGAACCACCCATGAGGGCCTCATTCTGTAACGAGGGAGGAGTATCCCACTCCAAGGCACTTACTTCTGCATCCCCTTTCCCACCTGATCTCATAGGCTTCTGCCTGACCCCGACCCCCCACATCCCCCCCACACCGTGTCTAACCCTGTCTCCCCCGTCTGCCTCCATTTCTTCCATCTGACCCCGTCTCCCCATCTGACCCCGTCTCCCCATCTGACCCCGTCTCTCCATCTGACCCCATCTCTCCATCTGACCCTGTCTCCCCCTGGCTGCTGTGGCTCAGGTGCCACGTGAGGGCCACTTCTCCGTGAGCCCTGCCCCATTGGTGCAGAGGGGATGTGGTGGTTGCTTCTTGGTCAGACCTCTCTGGTTCCCTCCATCCCTACTCTCGTACTTGTCCGTGTTTTTCTCTGCAGTCAACACGCTGGGGTGACAGGTGGGTTTTGGGGCCTGGTGGTACTCCCCCCAGGCCAAGCCTTCCATAAGCCCATACGTCCTCCTTGACTCTGAGTCCCCAGGTCTGCCATCCTCCACCCCTAACTGGAGGAGGGGCTCCAGGTGCACGAGGGCCTCACCTGCCCCTCCTGCCCTCACGCTCCCTCAGTGTCTGAGCAGCCTCCCTCCCAGCCTGGCCTGTAGCCTCAGCCCGCACTTCAGGGCTCACGTCTCCTGTCCGTCACCACTTACTGGGCACTGGGGACAAGGGGCTGGGAACGGGCAGCCAGGCACCCTGGTGGCTGCGCATGGGGATGTCCTCTGGGGCACAGGTCTGACCTTCTCCTCAGCGCTCTGGTTTGTGGCTTCTGCTTTTCCACACATCAGGGGCCACCTTTGCATGCGATTGTGGGGACACGATGGCACTGCCACCCACCCTCCCCTGGTGCCTGCACCTCCCTGTGGCCACCTGGGCACTTCTGGCTCCACAGCCTCCTGGTCCCCCAGCTTCAGGGCAGCCCAGGCTCCGTCCACGTGACAAGGACACCTGTGTCCTCCCTGGGTGTGCCTCCTGTCCCCGCGTGGAGGGGCGCTAGTGGGCAGGGCCATGTCCCTGCTGCCGCCTCAGGCGACCAAGGCTGGATGCAGGCTTTGGAGCAGCTGCCTGGCAAGGTTCCCTGTGCCTCAAGCTGGGCCAGACCAGCCCATGAGCCTTGGGCCTTCCTCCCCGGTGGACAGCACCGCTCGGCCTGGGGCTGGGCTGGGCCATCTGTGTCCTTGACTGCACGTGCTCCCTGGCTGCGGCAGGAGCTCCTGGATCTGGTGGCTGCTGGGAAGAGGCTGCTTGGTGGGATGTGCTGTGAGCGGCTTGGGGCCGTGCTGTGGGGTCCAAGGGCCCAGGGACAGGTCGTAGAGGAGGTATCTGAAGGGGGCCCCAGGGTTCCTGCCTCCTCTGACCCTACCTACCCCTGCCAGAGGACCTGGGAGAACCCTGCAGGTTGGCCCTGGCGTGGACCCTGCTGTCTGGGGGCTTCTGGGGGGCTCGGTGGAACCCAGTCCTGCATTGGCCCCTTTGGTCCACAAGACCCCATGCTGGGCACCCACGTGGGCCCGGGCCAGGCCTGAGCCTTCTTTCTGCTGTGCCCCCAGTGCCCAGCCCCAGAGCCAGGGTCACCACGCTGTCCAACCCCATGGCGGCCTCGGCCTCCAGACGGACCGCACCCCGAGGTACCGTACCATCCACTTAGGCTGGCTCCCCACACCTGGCACAGATGCCCCCGTGTGACTGAGTCGTCGTGGGCACTAACGTCCCCCCACGCCTGCCACTAACGCCCCACACAACAGACTGGCATAACCGAGCCCTCCCATAGCCCTGGGCACTAACCTGGCCCCGAGTCCTGCCCCTGCCCCGGCCCTGACGCAGCTCAGGGCCTGCTGGCCTCCCCGCCTCCCCGGGAGCTCAGCCCCAGGTAAGTGGTGCCCGGCCCAGCTCGGGGGCTCACCTGGTCTCTCCGTGCAGGTAAATGGGGCAGCGTTCGGGCCAGCGGGCGCAGCAGTGGGCTCGGTGGTGATGTGGGCTCCCGGCTAGCAGGCAGAGACACGCAGGGGCCCCCCCAGGCGAACGGGGCTCCCCCAGACTCAGGCTTTCTGCGGCCCCAGCGTGCAGCCCTCTACATCATTGGGGACAAGGCCCAGTTCAAGGTGACTGGTCGGGGCATGGGGCCTGGTGGGGCCTGGAGCCGGGCAGGTCTCACCATGTGCCCTCCTCCAGGGCATGCGACCAGACCCCCTGCAGCAGTGGGCGCTGGTGCCCATCGAGATGTTTGAGGCCCGGCAGGTGAAGACCAGCTTCAAGAAGCTGCTGAAGGCCTGTGTCCCGGGCTGTCAGGACTTCGAGTCCGGCCCCACCTTCCTGCGCTCGCTGGAGGATTCAGAGTGGCTCACCCAGGTCTGCACTGCCCTGTCCCCACTGTGGCCGAGGGCCCTCGGGGGGTGAGGAGATGGGGAGGGGCTGTCGGGCTACCCCGGGTGCTGGGCCCTTCACTCCCTGCTGCCAAGGGCAGAGGAGGTCTTGGCTCACTTATCCAGCAGGATTGGGCCCTGGGAGGGAGTGATGGCCACTTCCCACCCCGGTCAGGGCCAAGGCTGTCCTTGGCGGGGTGCTATGCATCCCAAGGACGGGCCCCCTCTCCAGTGCTGGGGGCTGGGGAGGGCGGGGGCAGCAGGGTTCAGCTGTTCGTCACTGTGCCTACCTTGCCACCTACCCTGGGTGCATTGCCCACCTGGCTGCCCTCCTGGGGGTGTGTGGGTCCTGGGCTGGTCGGGGCCGGTCTGAGGCTGCTGGTCCCTGCAGATCCACAAGCTGCTGCATGTGTCGGTGATGGTGGTGGAGCTGCTGGACTCGGGCTCCTCGGTGCTGGTGAGCCTGGAGGACGGCTGGGACATCACCACGCAGGTGGTGTCCCTGGTGCAGCTGCTCTCGGACCCCTTCTACCGCACACTGGAGGGCTTCCGCCTGCTGGTGGAGAAGGAGTGGCTGTCCTTTGGCCATCGCTTCAGCCACCGGGGGGCCCACACCCTGGCCGGGCAGAGCAGCGGCTTCACGCCCGTCTTCCTGCAGTTCCTGGACTGTGTGCACCAGGTGAGTGGGTGGCTGTGGTGGAAGGCTGGGCCCCCGGGTCCTCGTCCCTGGCTCCTGACCCCTAACCTCTGACCCTGCACAGGTCCACCTGCAATTCCCCATGGAGTTCGAGTTCAGTCCCTTCTACCTCAAGTTTCTGGGCTACCACCATGTGTCCCGTCGTTTCCGGACCTTCCTGCTGGACTCGGACTATGAGCGCATTGAGCTGGGTAGGGTGCAGGAGGTGGTCGGGGCTGGGTGGGTGGGGGCTGGCTGGCGGGGCTCAGTGCTGCCCCCTGCAGGGCTGCTGTACGAGGAGAAGGGGGAGCGCAAGGGCCCGCAGGCCTGCAGGTCTGTGTGGGAGTATGTGGACCGGCTGAGCAAGAGGACGCCCGTGTTCTACAACTACATGTACGCGCCCGAGGACACGGAGGTGAGCTGGGCAGGGCCTGGTTGAGCCAGTGGCCTTCTCCTGGCCCAGCTCCTCATGCCACGCCTGCCCCCAGGTCCTGCGGCCCTACAGCAACGTGTCCAACCTGAAGGTGTGGGACTTCTACACCGAGGAAACGCTGGCCCAGGGCCCCCCCTATGACTGGGAGCTGGCCCAGGTGTCCCCAGAGCCCCCGGAGGAGGAGCGGCCTGACGGCGGTGCTCCCCAGAGCCGGCGCCGCGTGGTGTGGCCCTGCTACGACAGCCGTCCCCAGGCCCAGCCCGACGCCATCTCACGCCTGCTGGAGGTAGGCGCGGGCCCAACCCACCGCATGCCCTGACACGGGGTGCGTGTGTGTGCGTGTCCAGTGGCCCTGCCCTTCACCGGCCTGCACGCTGCCTGCCCGCCTGCCGGGGCCTGCCCTGCCCTGGATGCAGGGAGTGGTGCTCTGGGCCTGTGCAAGCTCCCTGCCACCAGGGTGTTGGCCCTGAGGAAAGGCAAGGTTCTCCCAGGTCCTGGTGCACCAGCTCCCACCCCTCTCCTGGTTCACCTGCCTCGTGTCCCCTTCCGAGAAGCGTGCCTGTGGGCCTGGGAGCATGGGGTTGACGCCAGGCCTCTCCTCGGAGGTCATGTCTGCTCTGCCTCAGGAATCGGGATCTATTGGGGCCAAGGCCCTAGGGCAGGGAAGAGCCCTGTGAGCTGGGGGGTGGGGGCCAGGTGGCAGGGACGCCCAGCAGCCAGAATTCTCCACGGTGGCCAGGCAGTCAGGGAGGCTGGACTGAGTGGCTGTGGGGGAATATCTCAGCATCTTGGAGCTACTGTTTCCTGGTGGGGAGAGTAGAGGTGCTCATTCCTGCGTCTCAGGGAGGTGGTCGTGCAAACCAGCAGGAATAGGTTTCAGCAGGGCCACACTGGGCCTGGCCTGAGGGCACCTGCCACCAGGGGCTGGGGGAGCACAGGGCCATGGGTTTGTGGGTGAAGGTGACCCACAAGCACAGGGAACAGAAGAGAGTCCCTCTTTATCTCTGGGAACACGAATAGACTTGGGGTCTGGAGTGAACTGTGCCACTGACTTCCTTACAACCAACACCCGTGTGGCACGTTCTTGTCTATACTGTGACTTCGACTGCATGTGTGTCTTTACATTTGAGGTTCTTTTACTCAGAATGTGGTTGGGTCTCATCTCTTCTGACGGTTCCTTTTATTGGAATTTTTACTCTGCTTACACTTAATTGTTGATGTCGTTTGGTTGAAGTCTAGCATTTTGTTATTTTCTACTTCATTTTTTTTGTCCCTTTCCTAACAATTAGTTGTTAGTATTCCGTGTTATCTACTTATCAGGCTTTTGAGCTATACCTCTTTGTGTTACTTTTAGTCGTTGTGAGGGACCCCAGTAGTCCTCCCTTATCCATCCGTGGTTTCAGTTACCTGTAATCAACTATGATCCAAAAATAACAAATGAAAAATTCCAGAAACAAACAGTTCATCCATTTTAAATTGCGCATTATTCTGAGTCGCGAGATCCTGCACCCGCTGTCCTGCCCAGAACACCCCCCCAACCCCCCCCAACCCCCCCCAACCCCCCCCCGCAGACGCTCCTTCCTGTTAGCCACCTGGGTTGTCAGCTTGACTCACAGTATTGCAGTGCTCGGTTGAAAGTCACCCTTGTTTTACTAAATAACAGCCCGAACCCATTCATATAACTTACTACAACGTGCAAGTCAACTTTATTACTATTGCTGGTAATCTCTTAGGATGCCTAATTTATACGTTAAAGTTTATCGCAGGTATGAATGTACAGGAGAAACCATAGTCTAGATGGTAGGTTGGTACTGTTCACGGTTTCAGACATCCCGTGGGGGTCTTGGCACGTGTCCCTGCGGATAAGGGCTGACGGAACAATCTTGTCTTGAATTCTCTGTGCCACCTGACACACAGACCCAGTCAGCACCCTCCTCATCACCCCTGTCTGTCCGTCATGTTGTCGTCCTGCTGTTTACTTTCACCTGTGTTAAACATACACAGGAGGGATGGTGTTTACATAGTCAACTTGGTTTTAAAGAGATGAGGAAATGAAAAAGCCCCTGTAATTGCCATTTTCAGTATTCTTTCTCTTTTAGTGTAGATCTGGTCTAGTATTAGTTCCCATTGGCCTAAAGGACATTTACTGTTTCTTGTGGTGCAGGCCTCCTCAGCGTCTGTTTACCTGAAAGTGTCTGTATTGTGCCTGTATTTATTAAAGGGTGTTTTCGTTGTGTATAGAATTCTAGATTGACAGCTTTTTATACTCAGTCGTTTAAAAATAAGGTTCCAGATGTTTTCTGGCTTGTAGTGTTTCTGATTAAAAGTTGGTCTCTTCCTTATGGTTGTAAACTGCGTAAAGTACCTTTTTTTTTTCTCTTTCAACCTTTAGGATTTTTCTCATCATCTTTGGTTTCAACAGTTTGACCATCACATGGCTTTTCTGTGTTCATTCTGCTTGGAGCTCTTTAAGCGTCATAAATCTATGGGATGATAGTTTTCATCAAGTTTAATACATTTTAGGCTATTATTTCTTTTAAAAGTTTTTTTCTTCACAATCTCTCCCTTCTTTCCTCTGGGACTTTATTTTGCCATAGGTCATTGAGGCTATTTTTCCCTCCTGTCTTTCCTCTCTGCAGTTCATTTTGGAGGATTTCTATTACCTTGTCTTCAAGTTTATTTCTCTTATGTTTATGTGCTCTTAAGTCTATCTAATTAATTTTCCATTTTAGATATTTTTCAGCTCTAGAATTTTTTTTCATAGTTACATTCTCTGCAGAGTCCCCATCTGTTCAACCATTATGTCCATCTTTTTCTTAAAATCTTGTGTGGTAATTGAATACCAATTTCATTTGGGGGCTGTTTCTTTTAACCTTTCCACTAAGTATGGGTCTCATTTTCCTGCATTTTTGTTGTCTAATCATGTTTTATAAGCTAGATACTGTGGGTTCCTTTTTGAGCGTTAGGAATGTGTTGTCTTCCTTGAACGTGTCTTGAATTTTATTCTTCCAGGCAGCTAATGGGCTTGTGTGTCAGGTGGTCTTCTCTGGGGTTGTTTCTAAGCTTTGTTAGGGCAGCTCGAGAGACACCTTCCCCCTGGTTCAGAGGGGCCCTGCTCCACAGGCGTGGCCCCTCCTGGGTTTCTGCCGACGGTGCGTGTGCTCGCAAAGAGCCGGGCTCTGGGCGTCTGGCATTCCTTCGTCTCCCCGCAGTGTGTCCCCTCCAGGCTTGGATTTAGCTCACAGCTCCTTAGTAGCTGCTCAGGCTTCGTGACATCTTGCCTGTCACATGGCAGTTTAATTTGGCCAAACACTCAGGAGGCCTCAGTGTGGGTTTCTGAGCCATCCCTCCCCTCCATCGCCGCCCTGCGGACCCACACACGTCCCCAGCCTCCTGGCGGCTGCCTCCGCAACTCGGCAACTCAGTGCTTGGCTCGGGCTCTGCCTCCCTATTGTGGCCGTGGCCCTGGTGTCACCGTCTCAGGGCCTCTGGCCGCACTGGTCCAGCCCATGGTTGTCTACGGCGGCTAGTCAGGAGCTGATCACTGTTGTGACCAGAGGTGGACGTCCCGCCTTCGGGGGCACATTAGCCGGCAGTTCCGTTGTGTTCTGAAGAGCGCGGCCTCTTTCCTGGTAGGGATTGGGTTTCCCTTTGAACTTCAGCCGTTTTCCTGCCGTAGCCGGTTTGGGTTTGCAGTGCCTTCGTTATGTTGTGATGCCCCTTACTTGTGTGGTAACACTTCCAGCTGTTGTCCCTAAATACTGATTCTGCACCTCCCCCACCCTGTCTTCTCCTTTTGTCCTGTTAATACACGTTAGCCTTGTCCTACTGTCTCACTTTCCTGTATTTTCTTCCTTTTGCTGTTGCACGTCCCAGGCTGGGTACTTCTGAATAACGCTAGCTCCCTGATTCTCCCCAGGAGCTGCAGCGGCTGGAGACGGAGCTGGGCCGGCCCCCTGAGCGGTGGAAGGACAGCTGGGATCGGGTGAAGGCTGCCCAGCGCCTCGAAGGCCGGCCAGATGGACATGTGAGCGGGAGTGGCTGTGGGGGGCTGGGTGGGCTTGCTGCCAGGAGGTGGTGGAGGCCGCCTGGCACTGACACAGGCCCATCTCCTGCCCCCAGGGCACCCCCAGTTCTCTGCTGGTGTCCAGTGTGCCCCACCACCGCCGCTCGCTGGGTGTGTACCTGCAGGAGGGGCCTGTGGGCTCCACCCTGAGCCTCAGCCTGGACAGTGACCAGAGCAGTGGCTCAACCACATCCGGCTCCCGCCAGGCCGCCCGCCGCAGCACCAGCACCCTGTACAGCCAGTTCCAGACGGCTGAGAGTGAGAACAGGTGCGAGGCCCCGCCCACTGGGCTGTGGGCACCTCTGGGCTGGGGGCCTCTCAGATCACGGACAGGTGCCCTTGGGGAACTTCTGGTCATTCTCGGGGGAGAAGGACTTGTGGGGGGACCCGACAGTGGCTTGAGCTTCAGCTCAGTTGCTGGGGACACAATAGTGGCTTGGAAGGGGTTTGGGATATAGAACCAGTGACCATAGGCCAGCCAAGGTGGCTGCAGAGCAGAGGGACAGGGCTATGGGTACGGGGAGGGCAGGCAGGGTGCCAGGTGAGGTTGAAGTAGGTTCCCGGTGAGGCCAGGGCCTGGCGGCCGCATCGCCCTCTGGGCCTAGGGAGCTGCTGGATGGTCCTCCCTGTCCACAGCACCTGCCGTGTGTGCAGGGCGGCTTCACGGACACCCGAGGCTCTGATGTGGGGGGCCCTTCTCCACTTTTCTGGGGCTCCCTGGTCAGTGCTCAGCCTTGCTTCATTTGGGGACAGGGGCATTGGTCTTGCTGCTAGGACCGGCCAGGAGGGGAGGGGACAGCTGGGCTGGCTGGGCGCTGATGGCCCCAGTTCCACTACCAATGCAGGTCCTACGAGGGCACCCTCTACAAGAAGGGGGCCTTCATGAAGCCCTGGAAGGCCCGCTGGTTCGTGCTGGACAAGACTAAGCACCAGGTGAGTGGTCAGTGGGCACAGGGTAGGCAGGGGCTAGGACCGGCCCTGACTTCCTGTCCCCCTCAGCTGCGCTACTACGACCACCGCGTGGATACAGAGCGCAAGGGGGTCATCGACCTGGCGGAGGTGGAGGCCGTGGTGTCTGGCACTCCCACCATGGGCGCCCCCAAGACCGTGGACGAGAAGGCCTTCTTCGATGTGAGCTGTGACCAGGGTGCAGGAGAAGGCGGGCGGACGGGCAGGCAGGGGGCTCCGTGGGGTGGGCCGAGGACTCAGCTACCCGCCCTCCCCAGGTGAAGACGACTCGTCGTGTTTACAACTTCTGTGCCCAGGACGTGCCGTCGGCCCAGCAGTGGGTGGACCAGATCCAGAGTTGCCTGTCAGATGCCTGAGCCCAGCCCTGCCCGGCTGCGCTGTGTCCAGTTACAGACCACTAGGGGTGGGCAGGGCCCCCCGGCCATGTTTACAGCCCCCACCCTTGACAGTATTGAGGCCCAGCCCCCGAATTTGTGTGTATAGCCCCTGCCAACCCCATCCTGCCCACCCCGCCCGCCTGGCCAGCTCTGACTTATTTTGGAGTCCTGGCTGAGCGCTGGCGGGAGGCGCCATGGTACAGCCCTCTCGGTGGGCCTGTAAATAGCCCAGCCCTGTCCGCGTGGTGGCCCCGGCGGCCCGCAGGCACCCTGTTCCTACAGAGTCTATAAAGAGAACTAACTATGTGCCACACGCCTGCGTCTCCTCAGCTTCCCAGAGGAAAGGACCCAGGTCGGCCACGTGGGGGTCGAGCACTCTGCCAGGTTGTCCACAGCTCTGGGGCGGCTCCCTCAGGCCCCTGCTCTGGCCTGGCCTCGGCTGGTTGTGGGGTTGCACAGCCCGAGGACCTCCCTGGTGCTGTGGAGAGGCAGTGGTTTCCGTAAGGGGAGTGGAGTTGGTCATTTGCATGGCTCTCGGGAGGCTGCCCAGAGGGCAGACTGGGCGGAGGGGCTGGAGGATGGGGTCACGAGACATGGTGGTCGCTGGTCAGATGGAAGGAGGTGCTAGGAGGGTGGGCTGGGAGCGAGGGTGCCCGAGGATGTGGGGAAGAGGGTTCATATGTGGCGTGGGCATGGCCCTGAGGCAGGCGTGGTGGCTGTCACTGATGGCCTTGGTTCTGGGAATCAGTTCCACATGCCTATCCACCCCCCAGCACGTCTTGGGAGTAAGGGGCTCCTTTCCCATTCTGACATGAGTCCCACCAGCCCCGGCCTCACCTGTGGGGTGGGCAGCAGGTGGGGTGTGGGGGATGGGTGTCAGAGCTGAGAGAACATGGCAGTGGTCGGAGGGTGGCCACTGGTTCCTGGTCAGAGGGGCTGGTGGTGTGAGGGCCTAGCTAGGGGTGGCCCTGGCTGGTGTGGCTCAGTGGATGGAGCATCGGTCTGTGGACTCAAGGGTCCCAGGTTCAATTCCGGTCAAGGGCATATGCCCAGGTTGCAGGCTTGATCCCCAGTAGGGGGCATGCAGGAGGCAGCCAATCAATGATTCCCTCTCATCATTGATGTTTCTCTCCCTTCCTCTCTGAAATCAATAACAATATATTAAAAAACACACACACAGAGGTGGACACAGGTGCAGGTGGGACCTCTGCCAGCACAGGGGGGTAGAGGGTGGGGCCCTCAGGTCCTCCCTAGGCCACTGCTGCCGGCTGTGGGACCGTTTCCAATTCCCAGGAAACCTACAGGCTTGGGGTCCTGTGCCTGAATGTCATGTGGGGCCATGGGGCTTGTTCCCTGGGGTCAGGGGCAGAAGTCACCAAAGCAGTGGCCCCAGGGCAAGGTCAGGACAGCACCAGGCCTTCCTGGGAGACCCTCCTCCTGGCCAGTAGCCAGGCACAGACCCTGGGTGGAGTCACTGCCCTTCAGCTGCCCCTCCTGCCTGGCCAGGGAGGATGCAGTGGCCCTTGTGTTTGAGGTGTTGGAGTCGTGAGCTCCGGGCACGCTCAATGTGTATTGCTCCTTGTTGCCCAGGTGTTGAGACCTGCAGCTGTGACGGGGTGGGCCTGGGGCAGCAGACACCCTCCCTCCCCACTGGCCAGGATGGGCTCCAGGGTGTGCAGCTTCACAAGACGCGGTTGTCAGTAAGAATAACACAACTTTATTGGGAGTTGGGGTTTGGGTGCCCTGTCAGAGATCATCAGAACATTAAAAATGGACTCAGCATCACACATTCTGCAGGCCTTCCAGGACGAAGGCACTGCCCCAGCGGGTGCAGGCTCCACCCACCCAGCACTGCTGGGGCCAGTCTCCGCCCCTGCCCCCTCCTGCATGCCCATGGCCAGCTCTTGCCAGGTGCCCAAATGCACCGGAGTGCCAGGGCTGGGATACCCCTGCCGGGCTGTGAGGGTCTCGATATTTTTAAGGCAGTCAAATGTTGCATCCTGGCTTAGAGGCCAGCTCCCAGGGCCCCTGGGCAGCAAGACCTGTGTGGCCAGCCCAGCTCTGGACATGCATCTGTCCCGAGTCAGGGAGACCCTTCACTCCAGCCAGATACAAAGTGCAAACACAGCTCTCTCTGCATTTGTTTAAAAATCGGTAAAAACAGGCTGGCAGCCTGTGGCGTCCGCGCCCATCGCGCCTCAGTCCTTGTGGCACCAGGGTTGTGGCCTGGCTCTGGCAGGCAGAGCGCACTCTGAAGCCTTATTGCTGTGCATGGGGTCAGGCAGGAGCGACGCGAGCTGGGCCGTCCGACTGGGTCCAACTGCCAGCTTTACCAATGCAGCATTTATTTTAAAATTAAATTAAATTAAAAAAGACAAATTGCATCACCAGGTAGGTATTGATTAAGGGCGCGCCCTGGCTGGGTGGCAGCATCACACGGGGCCATTGGAGGCGGCTCCTGCTGGCGGGGCAGCTGTCTTCCTGCAGGAAGAGGAGTGGGTCTTGGAACCTAAGGGTCCGAGGGTCCCTGTCCAGTCCCCTCCCCCTGGCCCAGCCTGCTCACCTGTCCTTTGTCACGGTCCCCAGAACGGCCACTGTGGACACAGCTGGGCTGGCTGTGGCTATGGTGGTGACGGCCACCATGGGCCCTGGGGGCACTGCCACAGCCAGCACCCCTGTGGGGGCTGGGGCAGGACTGGCCTTGCTCAGAGCTGTGGAGGCTGCCTCGGGGGGAACAGCCCCAGCCAGTGTGGAGGTGGCTTCTGCAGGTGCAGAGGTGGGACCTGGTAGTGTGCTGGCAGCCCTGTGGGCAGATCTGGGCTCAGTGACCTGGGCTGCCCCAAGTTCCCAACATGCCAGAGCAACCTGCCTGCCCCCAAGGCCTCCACCCTCGCTCCAGGCAGCCCCTACCCTGCTCCCTGGGACCCTCATTTCTGGGGACCACACTTGGCCCTGGCACTTCCCTGACAGCCCACAGGCCATGTCTGCCCAGAACTCGCCCTCCCACACCTGGAAAGGGCCAGGGCATGACGGTGGCCTAGGGACAGCCTGGCCCCTCTTGCAGCCCAGGAGGGGGTTTGCCCAGCGGGGCCCACACCTGCCCAGCACTTGCTTCCACTGTGTCATGTCAACACCACCCTCACAAGGACCCCTGGGAGCCTGCAGAGCAGGCAGGAGGGGCTTGTGGGGCCTCGTGGGGCTGCGCCAGGTGCGGTTGGCAGCGTGTGGAATAGACCACACGAGCCTGCAGACAACTCGACTGGGAAGGCACAAGCCCACATCGGCCAGGGCAGGGCAGGCAGACCGACGGCTTGCTTTTGCAAGGACATAACCCACTGGTCAGAGGACAGCTGTTTAGGAGGGGAGAGGTCGGGGGAAGTTTAAGAACTGTAATGCTGCTTTAAGAAGGAACTAAACCCCTCAGGAGCCCCAGGCTTGCCCCCTTGCCTGGCCATGGTTTTCTGTTCATCATAGCCCTGCCCCACTTCCTGTTGTGAGACAGAGCGGGACCCCCACCAATGGGATGCCCAGAGCTCCACTCAGGTGGGAACCGGGGTGGGTGGGACCTGGCCAGGTGCCAGTCTGCCGCCTGTCGGGGGAACAAGGGAAGGCCGGGAAGGCGCCATCTCACGCAGCACCACCTGCTCTGACTGCACCTCACGCTGCCCACTACTCCTTCCCTAGTTTCCAAAACAGCTCCTTGTGCTGCTCTACCCCCTCCACCACCCCCCAGCCCAGCCTGGACTTTCTCCCTGAGTGTAGGGGTGGGACATGTGGGGGCTCAGCTTGCACGGAGGTCACCCCCCCATCAGAGTTCAGCTACAAAGCCCTAACATCCCCCCACTGTCTGAGTGCGACAGGCATTTCTTTCCAAGGCGTCTGGTTTAGGTGGGCACATGGCTGGGACTTGGCACATACCAGACAGGATAAAAGTTGAACCCCCTTCCCACCACCCAGGGCCACCCCAGAGCCTGGGGAGTGGCTCAGCAGTGCCTGGCCATTCTCTCCAAGGTGGGCCTATGGTGGGGCGGCCCCATTCCCAGGTCCCTGGGGTGGGACATTGAGGTCCTTTGCTCACCCCTGTGCATCCCTCTCCACAGAGCCCACCTCTGGGGGGTCACAGGGTCCATCTTCTGGGCAAGCGGAGAGCTGTGGACAATCGCACCCCACCCCCCCAATCCTGCACACCTGGGGACCGGCGAGGGCAGTGGAGGAGCCTCCTGGCCGGGACCCATACTGACAGCCTCTGAGGTGACAGCCACCTGCTTGTCCTCATCACTGCCGGAGGCCACCAGAGGGGCGTCCCTGGAGACGCACACATTCCAGGCGCACGGGGAGGCGGAGCCAACTGCAAGACAGGGGCCGGGGGACACTGGTGAGGGCAGGGCAGCCCCCAAACTCGGGCAGGCATGCAAAAGCTTCAGCTCAGACTTGGGACAGAACCTGTCCGCACGCTGCCTGACAAGGGGTGTGTCTGCCAGCGAAGGAGCTCCCCTCCCTGCGTGGCCCTAAACCCCCTGGGGCTTCCCAGCCTCTGGACAGGCCCCCCAGCTGCCACCGAGGCGGCCCAGGGTGTGCGAGGTACGAGGAGGCTGCCAGGGGTCCCGGTGGCACAGACAGATCAGGGGCAGCCCCTCCCTCCAAGGGCAGCTCAAAGGCCATCCATCCCTCCTGGGCCTGGGCCACTCTGCCTGCTGCCCGGCCATCAGAGCTGCTCCGACTCACGGGTTCTCTCTGGGCCCTGGCTCAGGCCGCCCTGGGCATCGCCGGGTCCTACGTCCACCGGGGAGCTGCACCTGGGCCCCAACTCGGAGCTGTGAACAAAGCCAAGGCTGAGGCCGTGCAGGGACACGCTGCCCGACCCGGGCATGGCCGCCGCCTGCCCTGCCTCCTCACCAGCAGAAGGGCTGGAAGTCGGGGAACTTGGCCCAGCCTTTCTCCTCCAGAGCCGTGGTGCTGGGGGCCCTGGCTGCCCACACACTGGAGCCCACGTCCATCGCCACTCCCGGGGTGGCAGCGGTCGGGCTCGCTGGCTCATCAAACACCGTCCACGTGGCACCTGCCAGAGGAGACGAGTGAGTGGCCCTGAGCCCTCAGCCCAGATGCAGCCAGACACATAGCAGTGGCATCGCCCCGACCGGGCTGCCGGGCGTGTGGCTGAGGGCTGTCGGGACTGAGCTAAGCATGGCCCCGGTCGCTGGGCGTGGGGAGCCCGCAGGACACGCACTCCGAGCGCAGACAGGTCAGCAGGAGGCAGACCCCTAGGAGCACCCGCCAGGGCACACAGTCCTCTGTCACCTGTGCCCCTACCCAGCCTGAACGCTGCACCCCAAGCACCTACCTTCTGAGCCACCTTCCACATGAGGACCGCCCTTTTGGGCAGCGGCTTGAGGAGCCCCTGCCGGAGCCACATCTCCATTGGCTTCCTCCCCATCCCGGTCTCCACGCGCCAGGCCGTTCTCTGGGCAGCTCTCTGTGGCGGGGGGGCCCCCAAACCTGGGGGGGAGCACAGTCAGCTCGGGGATGTCACGACCGGGCAGGGTGGGGGTACACACCCGTCCAGGGGCCTCTGTGTCCTCAGGGAAGCTGAGGAAGGGCGGGCGGGCACACACCTGGCTCTGCCCAGGCCCCGGGCAGCACAGTGGGCCTCCTTGTCCTCCCAGATGTCATCGTCCTCATCGTCGTCAAAGGGCTGGATGTGGTCCCCACAGCAGGCCTCAAACAGAGCCGCGCTGGGCTGTGGGAGCCACGTGTTCACACAGCTCCCGAGGCCTGGCCCGCAGCGGCACAGGGAGCAGCCCCTGGCCCCCGCTGCCCACCCACCGCCGTGCCCGTCCACCTCCAACAAACACTGAGTGGAGACTCACGCTGTCCTCGTCGGCGTCGATGTGGAAGTTTATCTCTGCGATCCTGTCGAAGGGAGCGCTGGAAGGAGAACAGCGCCGCTCAGTGCGTGGCATCTGGGGGAGGCCCTCACAGGCCGCAGCGTGGTGGGCGCGCCAGGGGCTGGCTGGAGGCCGAGGGAGTCTAGCCCAGAGCCGTGGGGCTGAGAGCACAAGGCTAGTCCAGGGCTGTGGGTCACCCGGGTGGGGCCCATGCCCTGGGCTCATCTTTCTCCCCGGCTCTGAGGGCAGCCTGGGGACTGGGGAGCAACGACCTGCCCTCCCTGAGGGAGCCTGGAGGCTGTAAGGGACCCTCTCTGCCCGGCCCCTCCCACACGGCTCACACCCGACTCAGCTGAGGAACGGGGCAGGTCTAGCAGAGCCCACCTCCACCCTCTGAAAGGGGCTGTGGCGGGGGGGACGGGGACGGCACAAATCGGTGCTGGGTGTGCGAGGGAGGCAGCCGGGCACACTCTGGGCTCACTTGACGCTGTCGTCCTGGTCTGCAAACTCCTCATCATTGAAGCCAAACTGGTCCACGAAAGTGGCCGTCATCTGCTGGACCTGGTACTCGGAGAAGGCCTGGGGGACGGGCACAGCCTCAGACTCCGCTCAGGGTCACACCCAAACAGCCTATTGAACTCGACCTTCACCCGCTGTGTCCCCAAGGGCCCCACCCACGTAAATGGCTTGGGGGGAGGATCCCCTCATCACAGGCTCGAGGAGCACCGCTCCCCTCGCCATCTCCCTCGGCAGTTTGGTGAGATGCCGTGGGACACCCAGAGGCCTCAGTGCTGCTAGGACTGCGGGGAAGGGCCTGGCCACACGCACCTGCTGAAGGGACAGCTCGTTAGGGAACACGCCCTCCATGTCCTCATCCTCACTCGAGGGGTGGAGGTGAGTGCTTACCTGCAACAGCAGAGGGTGGGCATGAGTTGGCAGGAGTGAGCTGGCACCTGGGGCTGGTGCCCAGCCTGCTCCCCACCTGCAGCCCACACTGGGTCTGGGCACAGGCCTTGGAGACCATACTGGGCCTCCTGACACGACAGGGAGGGGACTGAGTGGCCACAGCAGCTCTGCTCGGTGGCTCAGGCCCGCACGTGGATGGCCCAGGCCTGTGGTCAGAGGGTCTGTGTCTGGACACGGAGCAGAGGCTGCAGCACATGCTCGGCCGCAGGCGCACAAGCAGACGAGACTCCTCACCAGGTCCACGGCGTTCCTGCGGTTGGTCTCCGTCAGCGTCTCCTCCACGAAGCTCTCCCAGCGCCCACGGCAGTCCGCAGGCAGCCCTGCAAGGGAAGTGCTGCCTGGTCCCGAGAGCCACTGCAGGGTCCCAGGCGGCCTGTGCGGGCACAGGGCCCGACTCAGCGGGTGGCAGAGCCCGAGTCTACTGGGTGCACAAGGGACCCAAGGGGCCCTGACACAGACACGCCAGCATCGGCTTCTGTAACGAAGCGGCCGACGGCCGGCCTCTGCACAACCCGCATGCCCCACCCGTTTTTCTGGCGAAGTCAGAGCCTCCGATTCACGCCCCCGGAAACGGTGAGGGAAGATGACCGCCAAGAGCTTCGCACTTGCCATCGCCTCCCCACCTGGGCCCCCACCCTCATCGTGAGACCGATGGACCAGGAGGCCTGACCCCAGCCTGAGGCCACTGACTGAGAACACCCCCTTCCTGGGCTCACACCTGCCCTGCGACCACAGGCTGCCACGTGGAGACACACCGGCGAGGCCACGCCTGCGGTCTGGCTGACGACCATCTACAGGCTGCTTCCTCAGCAGCACAACTCAACTGAATGCCAGTGCACCCCGTGCCCGCTCTGGGCTCACAGCACCTGCACCGCGCCCCCCCTCCCCCATCACACTCCACCGCCTGGCCATTGCCCAGCCCTCCCACCTGGCTGCCTCTTGTATCCTGGGCAAAGCCTGTTCAGTCTGCCTGGCACCCTCCTCCCCAGTGAGGCCACATGGGCCCTTCCCGGCTCAGCTGGTGAAGCCTGGAGCTGCAGACTGTGCCAGGACATGAGATGGAAGGGTAAGGCCACAGGAAGCAGCCCAGGGGGCAGGCCGAGGGCAGAGGTGAGGCCTGGCCGGGGAGGGGCTGCCTAGCTCAGAGAACAGCTGGACTGCGTGGTGTGCCCTGAGCGTGAGCAGATGTCTGCCCAACAGAACAGGCGCCGGGGCCCACACCCCGTGAGGGAAGACCCCGTGAGGCACGGCAGCCAGACCCGGGCCAGGGCTCACCTTGGATAACCTCGCTGACGGGGGTCTGCATGGCACCCCTCTCCAGGTTCCGCACCACCGCGTTGGCGATCCGGGTGAGGTGGCCCATGTTCCCGCGCCTCATGCCACCTGCTGCCCTGGAAGTGAAGGGCAGCATGAAGGCAGCTGCCAGGCCTGGGCCTTGCCCACCACCCCCGAGTCCCTCCTCATGGACTCGCCTGCGTTGGGAGGTGCTGCTCCCACCCCGTGCAGACCAGAAAACGGGCTCAAAGCCTGCACTCCCCACATACCAGCAGGGCCTGCTCAGCCCCTGCAGCCCTGCGACCCGTCTGGCTGCGCCCCTCCCCTGCACGCAGACACCAGCTGTCCCGGTGCCCAGGCCCTACTGCCCAGGGAAATGCCCAGTCCAGCACAGGAGACGTGGCCGGCTCCAAGGAGACAAGGACGACGCAGGGCCCGAGCGCTTGCTGCGGCCCTGGATCGGCGTCGCTCCCCTCACTGAGCTCAAGGTGTGGGAGTGCTCGCCCTGGCTTCTGTCCACTTTGCCTCCCACGCTGCCACGAACTTCTCCACGCCCACGGCCCAAAGCAGAGCACGTCCTATCCTGGCGTCCCTGACGCTCAGTAGCCTCCCTGTGAGACGGCCACACGTCTACAACACAGCCCTTGACAGGAGTGGACAGAGCCTGCTGCCAACCACATTCTCTCTCCAAAGAGCCTGATGAACCCAGAGGAGGACGCGAGGTGAGCGAGTGAGCACCTGGGCTGGGGAGCTGGGCAGAGGCAGGCCCAGGAGACAGGGAGGGCACTGGCTCCTGGGGAAGCTCGGACAGGTGGAAGCTGCTGGGCACCTCAGACCCCCAGTGAGAGCCGTGGGAGCGCCCAGACCCGCACACGTGCACACAAACACGCCATCTGCGAGCACAGGTGTGGGGAGGGCCTCCCAGGACCAGGGGAAGCCGCCGGCCGTGGCTGCACTGACATTCGGGTTCAGTAAGAGCAGGAGGTGAGGGGCAGACGCGGGGAGGGAGTACCCCCAGGAGCAGCAGGCAGGGCAGAGGGAGGGCTGCCACACTGGGCCCTGCGGGCCATTCTGGGACCCGGGTGGCCAGGAGTTTCAGGCAGAAGTGACACCATCTGTGTTTCAGAAAGAGCCCAGCTGCTCACACAGAGGCCGCGTGGGACAGGGAGGAAGCAGGAAGTGGCCTGGACACTCTCTTCAGGGTTCAAGGGCTCAATGGTAGAAGTGACTGATGCTGGGATGGAGAAATGGGGGATTCGGGACACACTGTGGGCACAGGACGGGCGAGGGGGGAGGGTGGGCGAGTAAAGGGTGCAGGAGGCCCCAGAGCAGCCAGGGCGGTGAGGAGCCCAGCCCAGCCCGGTGACTGCCTGGCTCGTGGTAGCTCAGGCCCCGGCCTCCCTGGCAGCGGTTTCTACAGCAGCGGAAGCCCCTTCCGGAAACCACACCTCCCAGGGAGCCCCGGGGGTTCTTACTGTGTGTGGTCATTGGCCTCCCAGGCCTCCAGGATCCTCTGGACCAGGCAGCACTTCTGGAATAGCTGGGGGGACAGGCTGATTGGTCAGGTCCGAGGGGCTGCGTGCTCCCCTCCACCCTCTGTGAACCGAGTGGGCTTAGCAGGCAAGCAAGCAGGTGGCCTGGGGGTGAGCATCGTGTAAGCGCTCCCGGGTGAGTAGGAAAGGACAGAGATGCGTCTCGTCCAGGATTCATGCATGTGGACTCAAAGGACCCCAAGTCCCAGAATGTTTTCTCATGCCCTTTCTTTGTTATTTCCTCTCTCGTGGTCAAAAGGAGGGCAGCTCACCCAGGTCACGTGAGGATCAGAAAAGAAAACGCGGGGGGAGGGGCCTCAGCCATGTGGCCGGGCTTAGCACGCAGCGCTGCCAGCGCCTGGCGGGACTCACATGGGTCACCATCGTGCTCTCAGGGTGGCTGGCAGCAGGCAGCGGGCTCTCCGAGTCCCCACTCTCGGGTCCACTGGTTTCAGCCCTGTCCTCCCGGGGGGCGTGGGAGAGAATCGCGGCCACGCACAGTTCCACTTGGAGGTGCAGGAAGTTATTCCAGGTGTACTTGAAAAACAGGTCCTGGGGCAGGCAGGGAGAGGCCGTGGCAGGCGGCAGGCGCGAGGCAGTGCCTCAGAGTCCCCCTGTGAGAACCCTCTGCAGAGCCCGCGCTCTGCTCTCATCTGAACATGCCTGACGGCCTTCTTTTTGTCTCCAATCAGAAGCTTAACTCATCTGTAGCCTCTCTATCAGTGTTTTTATTAAAAGGCTGTGTATTTCCTAGTGAGATCCCCATTAGCTACATTCTACAGTCTATTATGTAGGGTTCCTATTCTTCCTTTAGGATTGTGTCTTGACCCATGAGCCAGTGGAAGTGTGTTAAATTCGCAAACACCCAGAAGGGAAGTCACGTGAGGAGGTGCACGTACGGACACTCCCACAGGAACCCCGAGGGGCCCGGCCTGAGCTTTACCAGCTGAAGCCCGGCCTCTTCCAGGCGGGGCGGGGCGGGGAACAAGCACAGCTGCCCCTGAATCTCTGACCCTGACAGGTGAGGAGGCAAGAGCGAGGGGATGAGGTTCACCTGTCTGCACTCCCTGGCACCTCACACAGAGCAGAGGCCACAGCAGCCTACGTCCTGACTCTGCTGCCTACACAGAGGGCGGGAGGGTGCAGCGGGCAGGGTAGGGGCAGGCAGGGTGGGGGCAGGGCAGGATGGGCACAAAAATCCTCAACAAAATACCAGCAAAATTCAGCAGCACATTAAACAGATTACACACCGTGACTGCGTGGGTTTTATTCCTGGATGCAAGGACGATTCAATGTGTAAATCAATCAATCATGATGGTCAGTGTCTGCTGACCAAAGGACGAAAACCATATAATCATCTCAGCTGATACTGAAAAAGCAATTGAACAAGCTCAACAATTCTTAAAAATGAAAACACTGAATACACTAGGAACAGAAGGAAACCTACTCAACATGACAAAGGGCCCCAGGACAAGCCCACAGCAAACACATGCTAACTGGTGACAGGCTGCAGGCTTCTCTACGCTCAGGAACGGGGCCTGCAGCCTGCTTCCGCCACTTCTGCTCAGCACCGTGCGAAGTCCTGGCGGAGCAACGAGGAAAGAGAGAGAGGAAAAGTGTCCAAGTTGGAAAGGAAGAAGCTGAATTATCCCTTTTCACAGATGACACGATCTAATATGAAGAAAACTCTACACATTTCACAGAAACTGTTAGACCTGATAAACAAGTTCCAAATACAAAACACACAAAAACCAGCTGCATTTCTATACACTAACCAAAAAAGGTTTTAAGAAAATAACTCCGTTTACATTAGTATCCACGAAACAGAAAACACTTAGGAATGAACGAACCCAGGAGGTGAGAGCCGTGCTCGCTGAAACCGCAGCACCCGGCCGGCCGAGGGGAGCAAAGACAACCCGAGTCCCTGAGGAGGCACCAGGCTCAGTGGGAAGACGGGTTCTGTGAAGCTGACACCACCACCAAAGCGACCAACAGACTCACTACAGTCTCTTCAAGATTCCACTCAATGGCTTTTTTTTGTAGAAATAGAAAAACCCATCCTAAGATTCATAGGGAATCACAAGGGATCCCCAAAGGAAAATCTTGACGCCCCAAAAAAGTTGGACGCACACTTCGTTTCAAAACTTACTACCAAACGACAGTCATCAGCAGCGTGTAGTCCTGGCCGAGGACAGACATGGAGGCCACGGCAAGAGCGCTGAGAGTCAGGAAATAAACTCTCACGTACATGGCCACCGATTCCCAGCAGGATGCCCAGCAGGCAACGGGGACAGGACAGTCTTCTCCACACGGTGCTGGGGAACTGACACCCACAGGCAGGGGGACGAAGCGGAAGCCTCACCACGTGCTACGTTCACAAACTGATTCACAACGGATCGCAGACCCGACAGCTAAAATTACAGACAAACAAGGGGGTCGGCTGCCTGACGGTGGGTTTGGCCATGATTTCTTGGATATGACACCAACAGAGAAACTGAGCTTCATTCAAATTAAAAACGTGTGTGTGTCAAAGGACACTATAAGCCAGCGGTTCTCCACCTTCTGGATGCCAGGACCCTCCCATACAGCTCCTCATGTGGTGGGGACCCCAACCATAGAATGATTTCCGTTGCTGCTTCATCGCTGTCATGTTGCTGCTGTTATGAACCGTCACGTAAACATCTGATCTGCAGGATGTATTTTCATTGTTCATGACCCACAGGTCCACCTGACTCAACAATGGGCAAAGGGCTTGGACAGCTGTTCAAAGGAAATACACAAACAGCAAACAAGCCACACAAAAAGGTGCTGGGCATCACCAACCATCAGGGAAATGCAGATCAAAGCCACCACGAGACAGACCACTTCAGACCATGACGACGGCCATCTTTACAGAAAAACGAAAACACGTTTGGCGAGGACGTGGGCGCGAGGACCCTCCTACCCGCTCGCAGGAAGGAAAGCGCCCAGCCACCGTGGAAAACTGCTGCTTCCTCGGAGCGCTGGCCACAGAACGGCTACGTGACCATCAGCCCCACTTCTGGGCACGTGCTCACCAGAAGGGAAAGCTGGACTCAAACAGGAACCTGCACATCCACGTCAACAGCAGCATCATTCCACGTCGACACAGCCAAAGGGGAAAGCAACCCACACATCCATCAACTACAAAATGGACAAGTGCGTCTTCCTCTACAATGGAAGGTGAAGCAGTCATAACGAAGGACATTCTGACACCTGCCGCAGCAGGGATGAATGAACCTTGAAGACAGTGTGCTCAGTGAAACAAGCAAGACACAAAAGCCCAAACACGGTGTGATGCCGCGTACATGAGGCCCCACAGCAGCCAAACTCAGAGGCACAAAGTAGGGTGGGGGACAGAGGGGGTGTGGGAGGGCATGGGGATTGACATGGTCAGTGTTTCTGTTTGAAGATAAAAAAGTTCTGCAAATAGACAGTGGAGTCATTATATAAACTGTGAATGTACTTAATGCTATTGAACTAATTGAACCCTTAAAATTATTAAGCTGGTAAATTTTATGTTACGTATTTTTTTACCACAGTAAAAATAAAAAGAGAGTGGAAAAGAGAAAACAATTTTTAAGAGAGGAAAAGGACTAAGTGAAATAAGCCAGTCAGAGAAAGATAAATACCACATGATCTCACTCATTTGTGGAATATAAAGAACAACATAAACTGATGAACAAAAACAGGTCCAGAGACAGGGAAGCATTGACCAGACCGTCAAACCTCAGAGGGAGGGTAGGGGAGGGTGGGGGTGAGGGGGAGAGATCAACCAGAGGACTTACATGCTAGCATATAGGCCTAGCCAATGGACACAGACAACAGGGGGGTGAGGGCATGAGTGTGGGGGGGATGGGGGGTAATATGGGGATAAGGACACATATGTAACAACTTAATCAATAAAAAAAGACATAAAGCTAAAAAGAGAGAGAGAGAGAGAGAGAGAGAGAGAGAGAGGAAAAGGCAAGTCCTTCATAACCCACTGGGGTTTCCAAATCTGGAAGAGCCTGTAGAGGCCAGTACTCCAGGCCCAGCTCCAAGGCTGGCTCCTTCTGGGAGCAGAGGCCCAAGGGCAAGGCCCCAGAGAAGCCTGGGGACTGCATCTGCCCCGGTCCTGCCTCAGAGCCACGCCCCTTCCCTCAGCACCCACTTCTGCCTGGCGGGCCCCCTCCTCAGACACCCAGGCGTCTTCTAGGCACTGAGTGGAGGCGCCCCCACTGGCTCTGACGGGAAGTGCTGGGTGCCCTGTGGAGAGCGAGCAGCTGCTCCTCTAAGGTGCTCTGTGCTGAAGGGCGAAAACCCAAGTCCTTCCTCCAAGAGGCAGGTCTGGAAGGGCGTGACCTCAGTGCCCCTCCCTCAGACAGACAGACACCTGCCTCTGCTCGCAGGGCAATCTCCGCGAGCTGCACTGAGGCCGGCCGGCCGGGCTGTCCCACCTTCACTCAGGCTGTGGTCGGCCTGGGCCTGTCTCAGGACCAACCAGAGCTTCCCGAGGACAGGCCCACCCCCAGGGCTGAGGTCCAGATGCCTGCCCACGGCCGCGTGGGGGAGGGAGGAGGCAGTGGCCGCTCACCAGCAGCAAGCCCATGGTGTTGAGCCGGCAGAGCTCCTGGTTGATGCTGGGCGTGTTGGTGTTCAGCAGGGCAGCCATGAGGCGGGCGCCGTGCAGGCGGGCGTTCCCGAGGGGCTCCTCCAGCACGCCGATGGTGGTCAGGATTGCGGCTTTCTGTAAACACAGAGCACCACTCACTGGCCCTGGCAGCCCAGCGTGACCACTGCTCAAGGCCCGGCTGGGGTCCACGCTGTGGCACAGCTCGGGGAGGCAGGGAGGGGGCCTTCCTCGAGGCAGCACTGCCTGCGAGAGGGAAGGAGGCATCAGAGTGAGTGCGGGGTCTGCACCCAGAGGCTCACCCAGCCACAGGGGGGAGCACCTGGAGTGAGAGATCTGTGCTGAGACAGGACCAGCGCTCTCAGGGCCACCTGGAAACTCTTAGACTACACGCGGGTCTTCTCTGATCCCGTACATGCAGCATCACGTAGCCACCTTTTTGTTAACAGAATGTTCCAGAATCTCTACCTTTGTGAAGCTTACTTTCTGGTGGGGGAGGCAGCCTGGGGGGCGGTGAGAGAGCGAGCCTCCTCAGCGTGACCCCAGCACCCCCTAGAGCTGCTGAGCTGAGCACGGGGCCTCCTCTGGGACCCCTGGCCCTTGGCTCGTGCCCCGACTCAGAGGCCAGGCCGATGGTGAGCGTGGGCTCTCAGAATGCAAATCATCTGGGGGCTGCCAATGCCCCCCCCAGGCCCCAGTGCAGACAGACATGCAGCAGGGGGTCTGACACGGGCCATGGCAGCGGCCTGGCTCTCAAGTCGGGTCAGGGAACGGCAGCACGAGTGTGTCCAGGCGTCCGCATACGCCATGGGCTTTGCTGCTGAGGTCCAGTACCTTCGGCGGGTGGAGCAGGAGCTGGTGAAAGTCCTTCAGCCTCGGCTCAATGCCGTGCAGGACGCTGCCGCTGACGGGGCACAGCCTCTCCAGTCCCTGAGAAAAGGCGTCCACCGGGCCCTCTGTCCTGTGGATGAGGAAGCAGATGGAGACGGGGACAGCCCAGGCCTCCGTGGCATCTCCCTCCCCTGCCCAACGTCCCCTCATCTCAAGAGGTTTGGTGACTTACAGAGAGGAGGGTGCCTGAGGCCTTGAGAGCACTTTCCCGGGCGATGGCCCATGCTCAGCCGCCTGCCGTGAAGGGTGGCGCCCAGTGCCGGGCGATGCCCTCCCCACGAGGCACTCACCCAGCCCGCCTGGCTTCCAGCAAGGTCAGCAGCACCTGCATCCCGCTGACGAGGCAGCTCTCCGTCTGGTCCCCGTCAAACATGTTCCTCAGAAGCTGCTCCACGCAGTCCTGCCTGTCACACACGGTCACTGCCTGGAGCAGAGCAGACAGAGCACGCCTCCCTCCCCTGCCTCCCGTGGAGGTGCGCCCCTGCTGGCCTGCACTCGGGAGACCTGCCTGGAGACCTCCCGTGGGAAACAGGCCCCTCAAATTAGCTCTGGGTCCGGGTGAGCACTTCACAGCCAGCTCCGAGTCCGAGCCAGAGGGAGTGGCTGTGTCTGTGCTTTACAGGGCCAGCCTGGAGACGTGCTCCCAACTCAGAGACCCCACCCACCGGCACCCGCCAGCACCCCACTAGCCCGCTGCACTCACGACTCCAGCACTGCGAGGAGGGGGTCCGGCTCCAGGGCCTCGGGCAGCTGGCTGCCCTGCTCCCTGCCCAGCCGGACAATGTCACAGAGCGTCTGGGAAGCGTTGGACTGCCTCTGCAAAGACAGGGACATGGCGCTCCGTCAGGGCCGGAACACGTCAGCACCCGCCAGCGGACAGAGCCCGCTGCTCGTCTTCTGGGATCTGGGGACGCCTCTAAACCGGGTCATTCCCGAGGGGTCTGCTCTGCTCCCACTGTCAGGGCCCACGGGACTGTCCAAGTGCCAGGGCTCTCAATGCTCCACTGGCTCGCAGGGACGACTGCCCCTCGGACCCATTGAGCTACACTGCGTAGGTGACCACCTCACTGATACTGCATTTTAAACTAAAAGGAGCTTCTGGTACTCAGAAGGGGTCCTGTGAAAATACAGACGACAAAGGACGCGGTGCTTGAGGGAAATGGACCCCGTGGAAATGTAGAATTGCCCAGGGCACTTGCGGACCAAGGGGTTTCCTTGGGGTCATGGACACGGTTAGACATGCAGCCCTGGCCCCTTGTCGGGGCATCAGGACACGTGGCTAAAGGACGGGCTTGCACCATCTTAGGGAGAAACGGAAGCAGCCAGGTTGGCTCTGTGGCCTCGCACCTGCCTGTGGCCCGTGGACAGGCCTGTCAGCCCCCCACGCTCACGCTCACAGACACCTTGGGGGGATGAGGGACCAAGAGCAGAGTGGTCTGGAAGCAGCTGAGGCTCTCAGAGCTGCTGAGGAAGCGCGGGCCTCGTCACGTGGAGAAAGGGCCTCTCAGAAAGCACCCCGCCCACTCCCAGTGGTCACCACGGGGAGGGAGCCCACTGGCCCCCCCATGCTTCTCCCTGGCAGGGGACCTTCCGGCCAGAACCAGTCACTCCCCTGCAGGGAGCGGAGCACAGCAGAGCCTCGCACTCCGCAGAGAGTCTGCAGGAGCCTCTGCCGCCTGCTCTCCCCGAGGGAAGCCGAGCCACACTGCGGGCTGCCCTGTGGAGAGGCCCCTGGGGCTGAGACTGGCCTGGCCAGCCGCCCTCAAGGACCTGAGTCCTGCGGACAGTCCAGTGACCGAGGCACTGGTGACCCTGGAAGCAAACCCGCCTCCCCCAGTTGAGCCCTGAGTGACCATGGGCAGAGGACCTGCTAGGCCGTGTCCACATCACTGACCCACAGAAACTGATAAAAAATACTTGTTATAAGCAAGTAAGTGTTGGGGCAATTTGTTACTCAAGCACAGAAAACTAACACAGTCCTGTGCCAGCTGCTCTGTACAGTGCGTGTGCATTACTCGTCAGCAAAGACGTCTCTGAGTCAGTGCTCAACAGGAGGACGAGGTGCGCCACGGTCCTCCTGGGAGGAAAGGCTGCCGTGCCCCTTGGACGCAGCAGTGGGCGCTGCCCAAGGGCCCAG
The DNA here is from genome assembly GCA_036010255.1 of Myotis pilosus. NCBI lineage: Eukaryota > Metazoa > Chordata > Mammalia > Chiroptera > Vespertilionidae > Myotis > Myotis pilosus. The sequence goes on along the minus strand of JASKON010000032.1, from coordinate 8,509,766 downwards.
TGAGGGGCTCCTGGCGAGGGGGGCTCTGAGGCGCGCACGTGTACTCACATCTTCGTCCTCCCTGGGGTGGATCAACTCCACGAGTCTCTGGATGATCCTCTCTTCATTGAGCCACTGGAAAGGAGAGGAGGCTGTGATGGCTCTGCTCACATCTAGCCACACGGAAACGTCCTTCCGTGCACAGAGTACCACCCATCAGGTTCCGGGGCACAGGCTCTTTGCCCCACACGTGCCCCAGACCCAGAGAGAAAAGGCAGTGACCTGACGGTCATAGGGTAGGAAGCACCATCTGTGTCCTAACGGGGTGTGCTCAAGCACACGCCAGCTCTGCTGAGGAGCCCACCTGAGCACCAGCTCTCTCAGTGCTGGCTCAGAGCAGCTGCTGCTTTTTTTCCTCATCCAAGGGTATGTCTTTGTTTTTATTTTTAGGAGAGCAAGGAAGAAACAGGGAGAGAGAGAAACATTGACTGATTGCCTCCCGTACACGCCCCGACGGAGGATCGAACCCACAACCTGGGTAGGAACCTGACCCGGAATGGAGCCCAGGACCCTTGGGTGTGCGGGAAGACGCGCCCGGCCAGGGCTCAGCCTCCGCTCCTACAGTGCCGGGGCCTTTCCAAGATCAAGACCACCAGGATGAGGCCGCAGGAGCCCCGCCAGGGCTGACGTGCTGGACACTCGGGGGTTCAAAGGCAAGGTGGCCGGGCAGCCTGGGTCATGCCCAGATCCCCCCACACCTCCTCACCCAGACGGTGAGGGCAGAGCAGCCTTCCCTCCAGCTTGAAGAGCAGATGTGATGCTGCGCCTGCTGGGGGTGTGGGCTGTGACTGGTCTAAGTGGGAGGCTCACCGAGGGACGGACCATTAGCCTAGGACTGAGCCCTGCCACTTTGATGAGCCCTGCCACTTTGATGAGCACTGCCACCCGATTCCAGGGGCTGGGAAGTGGGCAAGGAGGACCAATGGTTTAGTCTACTTTAAACTGCACGGCAACCAAACCCCACCAAGCACCAGGGACAGGCTGCCAGGACTGACTTCCTGCCTCTCTGGGATAGAAGCCCTCCCTGCCCCCCTTTCTGGGAGGCCGTAAGCACCATCAGGACAGACCGGGCGCACATCGTAGGACAAGCAACAGGCCTCGTGGTCTCTGCCCTTTCCCTGCATGGGGTCCCGTCCGCTCTGCCGTCCTCAAGTCTGCAGGACACAGAGCTGCCTGGAGCTCCTGCCTGAGGCCATGGGGCGGGGCAGGGCATGAGGAAAGCAGGGGCAGCAGAGTGCGGGGAGAAGGAACGCTCTGCTTTTGCTTCTGAATGGACTGAGAAAGGACAATGGAAAAGGTGCAGAGTCCAGCCCAACCCTGACAAGAGCCCGATGGCCCCAGAGGGAGGCATCGAGCGGCGAGGGAAGCGGGGAGTGCCCGGCACGCCAGTGCGGAGCCCCTGCACTCGGTCCAGCCTGTTATGCAGGCTGTGACCACCATGGAGAATCTGCAGGCACACCAGGGAGCGGGGCCCACACACTCACCCGCAGGACTTCCTGCCGGAGCCCAGCAGGCTCCACACAGCTGACCAGGCGAAGCAGCAGGTCCATGAGGGCCGAGGTGCCCATGTGCTTCAGGACCAGGCTGATGAACGTGTCCTTCCTCTTCAGGAACACAATCACCTGAAGCCAAACACCTGGTAAGCCAGCGGGCCAGCCCCGCACCATGAGATGCCGCTGGAGGATCACTCATGAGAAAGGTGACTTTCCCATCATGCCGAGCAGAAACCTGGGAAGACCTAAAAAGCTGTGAGAAAGCCTCTGCAAGGACAGCAGAGACCTGAACACAGGAAGTCCGCCCTACAGGCGGGGGGGGGGGGGGGGGGGAGGACAACAGGTTTGCTTGCAGGTGAGCCTCCATGGGAACATGACACCAATGCCCACGTGAGACCACACAGCAGCCTGTGCACAGCAGCCACTCGGGACCCGCTGATCAAGTTTCTTCAACAGAATGCGCAGCGTGGACAGAGCTGCCAGGACGCCAACCTGGAGAGCACAGAGCACTCGAGCTGGCCAGTCACCGCAGGCCCGTGAGTGGGGGAAGGGAGCCAGGACCAAGGCTTCAGAAAGGAAGAGGCAGGGATGTGCGCTGGCTGGTGGCCACGTCAACAAGATGAGAACAGCTAAGGATGACGCATGAAACCACCGGGGAGAGGGGCGCAGCAGCCAGCACCTGGGTGGGCTGCTCCGAGGGGGCTGCAGGTGAGCGAGCAAGTGAAGGAGGCAGTCTGGGCAGGGTCCCCCTTGGCTGTGTGTCTGCAGCTCACTGTGCTGGGCAGACCCAGGGCTCCGCTGGGAACAATGGGACTCAGAGAAGAAGCCCCCGCTGGGGGAGGTCAGCCACACTCTGAGCTGGAGGAAGGGGAGGAGGAGGAGGAACAGAGGAGAAAGAGGGAGGGGGGGCACAGGACAAAGAGGAGAGGAAGAGGTGGGAGGAGGGCTCTTTGAAACGATTAAGCTCCTAGAGAAAGATTATTGGGAATGATACGAGGGACATCACTACCGAGATTCAGAAATCAGCCGAGATAAACAGACTGGGTGTGCATAAGCCATAGCACACTACTCTGCAATAAAAAGGAGCACACACTGTACTAGTGAAACACACACCTTGGAGGACACTACAGGGAATTATGCTGAAAAAGAAAAAAAGCTAATTCCCAAAGGCTATGTATCATATGATTTAATTGAACGTTTTGAAATAACACAATTTTAGAAATAGAAACTGATTACTGGTTGCCAGGGGTTGGGGATGAGTGACGGGGTACGGGCAGGAGAAAGGTGGGAGCAGTTAAAGGGGCCACACCAAGGACCCTGGTGGTTTTGGAACTGTTCGGTACTTGACTGTGATGGTGGAAACACAACCTTACACAGATAATAAAATGCATAGAACTTTTTTTTTTAATCCTCACCCCTGGATATGTTTTTATTAATACTGGGAGCAAAAACGAGAGAGAGAGAGAGAGAGAGAGAGAGAGAGAGAGAGAGAGAGAGAGAAACATCAATGTGAGAAATATCGCTCAATTGCCTCCCGTATGCACCCTGACTGGGGATCAAACCAATTAAAAAATGAGCAGAGGACTTGAACACACACTTCTCCCAAGAAGACATACAAATAGCCAACAGATATATGAAAAGATGCTCAGCTTCACTAGCTGTTAGGGAAACGCAAAAGAAACCTACAATGAGATACACCTGTTGGAATGGCTTTTCTCAACAGGACAATAACAACAAGTGTTGGAGAGGTTGTGAAGAAAATGGAACTCTTTTGGGTGGAATGTAAATTGGTGCAGCAACTATGGAGGTTCCTAAAAAAATTAAGAACAGAATTACCGCCCTGGCTGGTGTTGCTCACTGGTTACAGTGTCGGCCCTCACATCAAAGGACTGTCGGCTTGATTCCCAGTCAAGGACACACACCTGGGTTGCAGGTTCGCCCCCAGCCCCAAGTCAAGGCATGTGCGGGAGGTGGTGTCTCTCTCACATTAATGTTTTTTTTCTCTCTCTCTCTCCTTCCCTCCCTCCCTCTCTGAAAAGCAATGGAAAAATATCCTCAGGTGAGGATTTAAAAAATAATTGAAATAAAAAAGAACAGAGTTACCATATGACCCAGCAATCCCTCTTCTGGGTATCTACCTGAAAAACTTGAAAACATTTCTTCACAAAGAGATATGTAGCCCTTTGTTCATGACAGCATTATTCACAGTGCCCAAGACATGGAAACAGAAGTGTCCTTCGATAGAGGACTGGATAAAGAGGCTGTGGCACATATACGATGGAGTATTACTCAGCCATAAGAAAAGATGAAATACTACCATTTGCAACATGAATGGACCTTCAGAATATGGTGCTAAGCGAAACCAGTCAATAAAAGCTAAGAACCATATGACTTCTCTCATGATGTGGGATGTAGAGCAAACTCAGAAACACAGACAACAGTATGGTGGTCATCAGAGGGAAGGGGTAGGGGTGTAAAGGTGATGGAAGATGATCTGAGTTTGGGTGCTGGGCACATAATGTGAAAAAATGTTAAATTATAAATCAACAGTGGTTACCTCTGGAGTGTTACATAAGACTGTTTTCTGTATTTCTGTCTTATTTGAATTTCATATAAATGTGTTACCTTTGTCAGTAGAAAAAATATTTTTTAAGAGTGCAGTCCATACTATTGGTAAGGGAAGAAGACAGAAGTGTTATACGCAGCATGAAATTCAGACAGTGTCTGGAAGGTGAACACACGTGTGCAGGTGCTGGGCTGGAAGGCGGGCAGGACGTCGGTGACCCTAGGCCTGCCCTCCATGCCAGCGCCAGCCCCACCAGCAGCACCGCTCCTCCTGGGACAGAGACTCACTGCTGCACCCCCGAGTCTTCACTCATCCTCTGCCAGTTTCCAAAAAGCACCTGAGGTGAGACAGTCCCCTGAGGTCCCCTGCAAATCTCCGATTTACAACCCCACGGAGGGGACAGTCCACTGAAGACTCCACACGCCACAGGGTCTCCTCCCGCCACCTGCTCTGCCGGGGCTGCTCCGCTCAGAGCTCCAGGCAGGCCCAGAGTACGGGTCTGTTCCCTGCCTCGCACGTGAGGGCACCAAGCAGTCATGGCGAGCAGCTGTGGGGTGTGAGCGTGGCGTCTGCTCAGCAGTCTTGTGCCTCCTGAAGCTGTATTCAAAATGACCCTATATTTCAGAGATGTATTTACAGGGATGCAATGTCCTGAAACAGGCCTCGGAGATGCTGGGCGCGGCCCGGGGTAAGAGGAAGCCTGCTCTGCAGCTGTGCCGCCGGTCAAGGCTCTCGTCTGCTCGGTCTGCGGGGGGAGGCACTGAAGCAGGTGTCTGCTGGAGGTGAGACAAGCAACATGGACTCCAGGAGACACGCTCCGCTGGGTGAAAAGGAGTCACTCACTATTTCACAGAAGCTGATTACCAGAAGATTTTTTAATTTGCTTTAAAACAGTAAGTGCCCTAGACATAGTCACTGGCCAACACAGATGGAGCCACATGCCTTCAAAGACGGACAGCTGACTGAAACCAAGATGGCGGCATAGGTAAACACCAGAAATTGCTGCCTCACACAACCACTTCAAAAATACAACTAAAAGACAAAACGGACATCACCCAGAACCACAGGAAGGCTGGCTGAGTGGAAATTCTACAACTAGAAGGAAAGAGAAAAGCACCCTGAGACTCAGAGGAGGTGCGGTGCGGAAGTAAAGTGCAGAGGTGCGGAGGCGCACACGGAAAGGGCTGGCAGCTGAGGACACGGTTGTCTTTTTCAATCGGGAGGGAGACACAAGCTCCCGACTGCTCTGAACGCCAGTTCTGGGCGAGTCTCTGGGGACCCAGACTCATGTGGGGTGAAACTGGACTATCTGGCATCGGTCAGAACACGAGAGCGGCTTTCTCTCAGAGGCGCTTGCAGCGATTACCGGGACACTGAGACACAGGGCCCCTTAGGGCAGGGCTGAGGAGCAGCCATAGCTGTTTGCTCCGCCCTGTTGATTCCCTGAGACCCCGCCCCACCCAAGCTGTGCCCAGAGGCTTTTGCATATGAATGCCCTGGCCCTTTGCAATCTGAAAATTACCTAACAAACTGCAGCTGGGTCAGAGAGACCCAGAACATCCAAAAAGAAGACCCAAGGCCCCACAGCAGCTTGCATTGCTTCACAGCTGGACCTCATCTGGGCACCTCCAAACTCCAAACAAAGAAGAGAAATCTGCAGATCTCTCCATAGCTCCTGCTGGGTAGCCTCAGGCAGAGGCTAAATTAGCACCTCCTCAGAGATCCAAGAGCCAGTGCACCCAGTGGTCAGAGTGGGACCATCCAGATTACAACTCTTCATTTCCATAAGGGACATACTCAGGGGGCAGACTCAGTGAGCACCAAAGCCCCACTGAAGCAAGTCTTGCCCCAGAAGGGTGTCTCCAGCACAGAAGTTGTCCCACCATAACCACAGCTGATTCTCACAGCCAACTGGCCTGGAGGTCAATTCCTCCCAGTGATACCTACAACAATCAAAGCTTAACTACAACAAGACTGTGCACAAAGCCCACAAAGGGGTGCACCAAGACTGTCCACCTCAGGTAACTGGGGAGGCTGAGCCACTGGGCCCTATAGGACACCTAGCACACAAAGCCACTCTACTAACACAGGGAAGCAGCCAAAATGCGGAGACAAAAAAACCGGTCACAGATGACAGAAATGGAAGAAAGCAAACTACTGGATATAGAGTTCAAAATCACGGTTATAAGGTTTTTCAAAAATTTTCTAGAAACCGCCGATAAATTTAGTGAGACCCTCGAGGATATGAAAAAGGACCAACTAGAAATTAAGCATACACTGACTGAAATAAAAAATATTATACAGAGACCCAACAGCAGACTAGAGGAGCCCAAGAATCAAGTCAAAGATTTGAAATATGAAGAAGCAAAAAACGCACAATTGGAAAAACAAAATGAAAAAAGAATCCAAAAATATGAAGATAGTGTAAGGAGCCTCTGGGACAGCCTCAAGCGTACCAACATCCGAATTATAGGGGTGCCAGAAGAAGAGAGAGGGCAAGATATTGAAAACCTATTTGAAGAAATAATGACAGAAATCTTCCCCTACCTGGTGAAAGAAATAGACTTACAAGTCCAGGAAGCGCAGAGAACCCCAAACAAAAGGAATCCAAAGAGGACCACACCAAGACACATCATAATTAAAATGCCAAGAGCAAAAGACAAAGAGAGAATCTTAAAAGCAGCAAGAGAAAAACACCTAGTTACCTACAAGGGAGTACCCATATGATTGTCAGCTGATTTCTCAATAGAAACTATGCAGGCCAGAAGGGAGTGGCAAGAAATATTCAAAATGATGAACGCCAAGAACCTACAACCAAGATTACTTTATCCAGCAAAGCTATCATTCAGAACTGAAGGTCAGATAAAGAGCTTCACGGATAAGAAAAAGCTAAAGGAATTTACCACCACCAAACCAGTATTATATGAAATGCTGAAAGGTATCCTTTAAGAAGATAAATAATTTGATGAACAGATATAACCGGTGAATATAATAGAATCAGGGACATAGAAAGGGAATGGACTGACAATTCTCAGGGGAGAAGGGGTGTGGGGGGTTCAGGAAGAGACTGGACAAAAATCATACACCTATGGATGAGGACAGTGGCAGGGGTAAGGGCAGAAGGTGGGGTGGGAACTGGGTGGAGGGGAGCAATGGGGGCGAAAAAAGAGGAACAACTGTAATCATCTGAACAATAAAGATTTGATTAAAAAAAAAAAAAAAAAAAAAAAAGACGGACAGCTACAATCCTGCCAGGACTCGGTATGTCCCGAGCCTCACGCCTGTGACCGGCGTCCTGTGTGGTTCCCAGGGGTGGTGGGAAGCACTGCGATTCCAGAGCCGGCAGCAGAAATACTTCTTGGGAAGCCACCTTCTCAGTCAAACTCCAACTCACAGATCAGCCGCCCACACTGCACCACTGAGTCCCACGACACAGCCAGGAACACTGTCCCCTGCCTGCTGACACAGTCGCGCGGCAATGGCTGGCAGCGAGCTGTGTGGGCATCCTCCAGGCCAACCACCCCGACCACACAGGCATGGCGGGCGTTTTACCTGTTCCGTCTTCCTTGCGATGAGACTGCCAATGGTCTTGCTGAAAAAACTGGCGAGCAGAGGATTGAGAGGCGGCTCGTGGTCCAGGAAGTCGTAGAGGAGGTTCAGTAGAGCCTCGTCCCCACCCAGCCTGTCGTTGATCTGCGGCACATCGCACGTCAGCAGCTCACAGGCCGTGTTCGGATACCTACAGGGCACAGCGCCAGCAACTGGAGGTGAAATTAGACTTCTCCAGCTCTCGGGAAACAGATTGAACAATCTGCGTTTAGGGTGCAGATCCACGGGCAAGCAGAAACACTGACAAGCCTCTGACCAGAACAAAAATGCACTAGGCCTCAGATGACCGGCACTTCCGACGGACTACTGAAGGCCACATCTGTAACCACCACCTGCTGGACCTCGTGCCCTGCACTCTCTCCAGGCTCTGCTCTCGAGCTCACCTGCAGCTCTCTCACCTCCTGTCACCATCACAGCTACGGAGACATGCTGTCCTCCCTCCCTCTCCCTGCCCTTCCTGTCCCTGCGCATCCACAAGCACGGTCCCGTCTGCCCTGGACTGAAGCTTTACAGTGATGTCCTGGTTATGAGGGGGCAAAGCACAATATCACCAGGAATACCACCGATATACATGCACTATGTCCTATGCATTTGATAAAAGTGACCAGATACGAAATAATCCTCACCTCATTCCGAGTAATCCCATGACATCACCGAGTGCCCTGCCTTCCTGTGGGAGACCCCTGGGCTCACTGCCACCCCCTGGGCCAGGCACACCCACCCAACACCTGCACATCCAGGACTGAGCCTGTGACCCAGTGCCTCAGCTGGAGAACGCAGGTGACGACGCCTGGCCCAGAGGAGGCAGGGACTCGGGGAACATCCTGTGGGCTGGTGGCATACACCTGGCACCACGTGGGACACATGGCCTGATCGCTGTGCCGGGGCTTCCTCATCTGCACATGAGGTGAGTGGCCACCTCCCCACAAGGCTGTGCATAAAGACAAGCAGCATCAAGTCAGCCACTGCGACTCCCTGCTCCTGGCAGGCCCCAGCACAGGCCCAGCACAGGCCCCAGCACAGACCCCAGCACAGCCCCCCAGCTCAGGCCCCAGCACAGGTGGCCCTGGATCAGTGAGAGGGTCCTGGGTTTGAGGCTCTTGAAGAAACAGTTGGTGAAGACCTCAATCTGGCTGTGGAGCCATGTTCCTCATTGGCCCAGAGACAGCTTCTCCTCAACCCAGAAACAGTGCCAGGTGTGCAGCAAGCGTGAGGGACCTGCGGATCCGCAGGCAGCCCAGCGTGGGCAGTTAACAGGCAGGCCCCGGCTGGAGAAGGGGCTCAGACAGAGGTGTGGTCAGTTCTAGGGAGGGGTGGCCAGCGACCACCTTGGGGATTGTGACCAAGATCAGAGGAGGTGGCTCAGCACTGCAGGCGTGAGCTCTGATAACCAGCATGGTGGAGAGCGCACGGCCGCCAGGAGCAGAGGCCAGAGGGTGTGCTCGAGTGCAGGGCAGGAGGCCAGGTCAGCAGCCCTGGGCCAAAGCCAAGCCCCACGTCATGCAGGCAGAGAGGTGTCCACCCGTCTCCAAACAAGAAGATGCACCAAGTGCAGGACAGAACTGGGCCCAGCAAGCAGACATCTCCCTCCAGGAAGCTCTCCCAGAGCCGACAGGAAGGCCCCAGTCCCCCTGCACACACAGGCCACCACTCACACGTGGGGCAGGCTGAGCTAAAATACCCTCACCTGCTCAGGGACGGTGAGGTGGAGGAACTGTGATTTTTTTAAGTACTTTATTTTTATTTTTAATTATATTTTTATTGATTTCAGAGAGGAAGAGAGAGGGGGAGAGAGATGGTATCATCAATAAGGAGAATCACAGACCGGCTGCATCCTGCAAGCCCCACACTGGGGATCGAGCCCGCAACCCAGGCTTGTGCCCTGACCAGGAATCGAATCGTAACCTCTTGGTTCATTGATCGACGCTCGGCTGGGCTTTATCAGTATGTTATACGATTCTTCAAGAAAAGACCTGCATTAGTAGTTTATCAAATGTGAGCCTCAGCTAGTCACAGGGGTGTGGCAGCCAAGCCTGGGTCAGGGAGGAGGGAACTCTCAGAGCAGTGACACCTCCAGCCCCTCCCTGCGGCCGCCGCCCAGGCCCGGAAGTACTTCCCGGGAAAACACGGTCCAGAGCAGCTCCTGACTCAGGGCCGCCTGCACAGCTGAGGGAGACGGGGCACTATCCACAAACAAGGCCTGGGACAAGAGACATTGGGGTCCCCCAGCCCCTCCTCCTAACTCAGGGCATGACAGGCTGACACCCACAGGGAGGAGCTGGAGGGGTTTTTTCTGGAGAAACTGATGGGACGGAGAGAAATGCCAGCCAGCTGTCGTCCTCCCCGGTGTGGGCACCCGCCGCCCACAGGAAGGCAGGGTGAGCAGCCCACTCAGACCCCACGCTCTGTGCAGGCTTTACTGCCTCTTGAAAGGAACACAGTGCTGATCAAACAACCACCCACCAGAAAACAGGGCACGCAGAACAGGGAGAGTGTGTGGAGAACAGAAGGAAACTGCCCAGAAAACTACACTCAGGCAGGATCCGTGAACAAGAATCGGAGGCTTGTCCTACCCGGTGTGGCTCAGTGGACAGAGCGTCGGCCTGTGGACTGAAGGGTCCCAGGCACATGTCCGGATCGCGGGCTTGATCCCCAGTGTGGGGCATGCAGGCGGCAGCCGATCCATGATTCTCTCTCATCATTGATGTTTCTATCTCTCTCTCCCTCTCCCTTACCCTTCCTCTCTGAAATCAATAAAAATATTTTTTTAAAACGGCCGGAGGCTTGTATTTAAAATGAGAAATTAAAAATGATAGAAAACTTAAAAATCAACAAAAGGGAGGAAGATAAAATTTGAAGAAACTCTCAAGTGTAGAACAAAGGCAAAGGTAAGACATTAAGAGAAAAAATAAGAAGGAAGTATCAATTCGGGGGGTCTAACACCAATTAGAGGTCCCAGAGAGAACAGAGGAAAACTGGAAGGGAGAAAGTTATCGAAGAAATAGCACAAGAAGTTCCCTGTGCCGAAGGCCACGAATTTGCAGATTGCAAGGGCCCCTGGGTACTGAGCACAATGGGTGAGCCCCACACCAGGGCTTGCCTTGGCGGGAACATGTAGGGTCTAGAGCTGGGCACCTGCTCACTCTGGGTGTCTGCCTGCCTGCTTGTTTCCTTCCCCTAGAGCAGAGGTTCCCCATGTGGGGCACACGGTCCCCAGGGGGGCAATTTAATTTTTAAGGGGGGCAATTTGAGAATGAGTTATTAACAGTGAATGTTTTGCATTTCTTATGGTTCTAGGGGCCCCAAATACAGTCTATAAATATACATGGGACATACTGTGCATTTCAGTTCCCTATTATGTTTTGAGACTTTAGTTGCTATTTTTTTCATATCATTTCATATTATTTTTTAACAATTTCTTAGTGATTTCTTCCTCAGAACTTCAACTGTCCTTCCGTTCATTTTTCTCTTTCATGGATGCCATGTTCTTTGGAAGCTGTTTAAACCAAATTAATGGGCTTTTAGGGTTCCACCACATGAATAGTTTACTTTTAGAATAAGAATTATATGTCACAGGGCGGGGGGGAGGGGGCAGCAGGATTTTAGAGATGCTTAGGTGGGGTGTGGCCAAAAACAGGTGGGGAACCGCTGCCCTAGAGCGAGCAGTTCCCCCTGGCCTGTCTGCTCGGCTTTGTACTGTCCGTCACTAATTTCTCCCAGACTCGGGCTAGAAAACGCCCCTGGCCCGGGATGCTACTCCAGGACCCTCTGCCCAGCCCACTCTCCGCCCTCAGACCTGTCACCAACGCCCTCCGACAGGGAGACCCCAGAACAGTCACCAAGCAGGACACTGGGAGCGAGAGGGTGAAGGGATGGGCTGGGAACGGTGAGGACGGTGATGCTGAGCCCACGCGCTGGGCAGGAGCATCCCCTGCACCGTGGTCTCTCTCTGACCGTCCTCAGAGGGTCCTAGGGCCAAGGCCCCGGCTCCTCCACGAACCAGCTCTGCCTCACCAAGGACCGCCCGCCCAGCACAGGCACTCCCTGCCCCCCACCGGCTGGGCCAGCACAGTCCTGTCCAGGCAGGGACAGTCTGGGCAGTCTCTGCTGAGCCACCGGGTCTGCCCTTGTAACCACAAACGGGTTACATGTGTTTGTGCTCCAACAGGACTTTCTTTGTGAACAATGAGATGTGAATTTGGCATCATTTTCAAGTGCAACAACCATTTAAAAATACAGACCCATTCTTAGCTTGCAAGTCACACAAAAACAGGATGTGACCTGCAGGCCATGGTTTGCTAACCCTGTTCTAAGACCTCCCACCGCTCACTGTCCAGCTGCCCGTCTGTCCTGACGAGCTGCTCAGGCCCCAGTGGGCACCCTCAGAGCCGAAGGCTGCATCCACTCTGCCCTTCCTGTCACCCAAGGTCCCTGTCCTCAAACTCCTCAGTCCTTATGCCAAGCCCTTGCCACACCCCTTCCTTCTGACATCCTGGTCAACTGTAGAATGGGGCATTTTAGGAAAAACTGAGAATGGTCACTAATGACATATTCCGCTGAGCCCAGGACCCAGAGGGAAGCAAAGTCCACCGTCTCCCAAGCGGCCATTTACCAGGCGGGGGCCCGCTCCCTATGGCGGTGCAGCCACCTGCACAGCTCTGCTGGGTCTGTCCTCCGGCACACTTTCCCTCAGGCTCCAGCACGCCGTATGGCTGACCACAGCCCAGAATGCAAAGTCACCCCCAGGGGCAGCCTCCTCACTTGTCCATCAGGAAGCCATCCCTGCGGCCCTGCCCGGTACATACTTGAAGCGGACCTTCTCGTCCATGTCCAGTGGCGGGTCCTGTGTGATGAGGCTCACCAGCTCCTCCATACACTGCGGCCGACACAGGAAGTCCAGCAGCTTCCGGTTCTGAGCCTTGCACTCCTGCAAGATGTCATCTTCGTCCATTAACTCCCGCAGCGTCACGTCCTCCTTGTCCAGCAGCTTGTCGACATGGGACGTGGTGTTCAAGTCAAACTTCCAGAACATGGTGACGGCCACAGACCTGCAGGCAAAGACCAGAGGGTCACTTCCCCCAGTAACTCAACAGGGTCCCAGAGTCCATCCCCTAAAGGCCTGCGCTGGAGAGGGTGCTCTGCCCACGCCCTCCGGGTCAGGCTCTCATGTCGGCAGGGACGTCACATGCAGCTCTCAGTTCCCTGCTGGCTGACCCACCTTCCTCATGCTCCTTTCCCACCCTGGGTGCTCTCTTTCACACCCTGCCCCCCTAGGAGAGGTGTCTCCGTGCCTCTGCATCCCAAGAAAGTTAATGATTCACAAGCCCACCCAGGCATCCGGCTCCTCAGAGTGAACACTGGACACCTCTCCCCGAATGTCCCTGGATCGTATGTCCTGAGTTTTCTGTAGATGACACACTGACATCTTAGAACACCTTTCTGGCTGGAGAGAGACGGCCCCTCCCTGGCTGGTCAATCTTAGGCCCAGCAGGGGCAGGCTTGTGCCCTCTGCACACTCCCATGCAGAGGGCTCCTCCACCATGCCCAGCCCTCCCCTGCCACACGCCCCTCACACTCCGCTGGGCCCTGAGAAGAAGGGAGAGGGGGAAGAGAGAAATGTTGATATGTTGCCTCTCGTATGTACCCCAATTAGGGATCAAACCCGCAACCTAGGTATGTGCCCTGACCGGGAATCGAACCCACAACGTTTTGGTGCATGGGATGATGCGCCGACGAACTGAGGCACCCAGCCAGGGCATCTTTTTCTAGCTTCTTAAGATAGAAGCTCAGATTTATTTTTTTAAAATATTTTTTTATCTCTTTTATTTTTTAAATATATATTTGTTATTGATTTCAGAGAGGAAGGGGGGGGGAGAGAGAGAGAGAGAAAAATATCAATGATAAGAGAAAATCATGATCAGCTGCCTCCTGCGCTCCCCTTAATGGGGATCAAGTCCACAACCTGGGCATGTGCCCTGACCAGGAATTAAACCAGGGACCTCTTGGTTCATGGGTTGACACTCAACCACTGAGCCACACTGGCCTGGTCATATCATTGATTTTTTAGACCTTTTTTCTATTATAAGCATTTAAAGCTGCAAAGTTTCTTTCAAGCACTACTTTAGCTGCATCCCACAGATTTTTATATTTATAATGTTTCTTGTGATTTTTTTTCTTTGACTTATACTTTAAAACAGGGGTCCTCAAACTATGGCCTGCGGGCCACATGCAAATACAAATATTGTATTTGTTCCCGTTTTGTTTTTTTACTTCAAAATAAGATATGTGCAGTGTGCATAGGAATTTGTTCACAGTTTTTTTTTTGAACTATAGTCTGGACCGCAAACGGTCTGAGGGACAGTGAACTGGCCCCGTTTAAAAAGTTTGAGGACCCCTGCTTTAAAATATAATGCTTAATTTTCAAATTATTTTGGGACTTCCTAAATAGCTCTTAGTTACTAATATCTCATTTCTGTTGTACTCAGAGAGCAGACTTATGTGACTTCATTCCTTTAACTGTATTGGTATTTGATTTATGGCTTTGCATGGAGGTCAACAAACTTCTGAAAGAGCTCAGCAAGAGTTATTTTCAGCTTTGTAGGCGCCATAGGATCTCTGTTGCATGTTCTTTTCCTTCTTCCTAACAATTCTTTAAAAACACAAAAACTACTGCTCTAGCCGGTCTGGCTCAGTGAGAGAGCGTCGGCCTGCGGACTGAAGGGTCCCAGGTTCGATTCTGGCCAAGGGCACATGCCTGGGTTGCGGGCTCGATCCCCAGTGTGGGGCGTGCAGGAGGCAGCCAATCAATGATTCTCTCTCATCATTGATGTTTCTCTCTCTCTCTCCCTCTCCCTTCCTCTCTGAAATCAATAAAGATATATTTTTAAAAAAAACAAAAACCACTCTCATCCCTGGCTAGCGTGGCTCAGCTGGTTGAGCGTGGTCCCAGGCACTGAAAAGTTGCTGGTTCCATTCCCAGTCAGGGCACATGCCTTGGTTGCAGGCTTGATCCCTGGCAGGGGACGTCCAAGAGGCTGCAATCGAACACTGTGTCTCTCTTTCTCTTCCTCTCCCTTCCTCTCACTCTGAAAATCAGTTAATAATCTTAAAAACAAACTACTCTGTCTGCAAGCTGCAGAGAGCAAGCAGGGGGCTGGACTTGCATGCAGGCGCAGTGTCCTCCCCAGTGCCTTGCCTGACACAGTCCACGGTCCATCCTAGCGAATGTGGCGTGTGCCCTGGGAAACCCGGTTCACTCTGCTGCCGGGGGAGTCGGTCAAGTTGGTTGACAGTAATAATGACAACTGATAAAATCAGCTGACAACTGCTTTTGTGACTACTTTCATCAAATAATGAGAGAGGATTGCAGTCTTCAACTATAACTGTGGATGTATTCATGTCTCCTTTTGATTTGTAAGTTTTTGCTTCATGTATTTAGAGTTTATTTTATTATGTGAATACATATTTAGGATTTTATGTCTTGATGAACTGCCTCTTTGTTCATTTTGAAATGCCCCTTATTATCTTTGGCAACATAGGCAACTCGCTTCACTGCGGAGACTGCGATTCCACCAACGGAAGGCTTGTGCAGCCCGCACCTCGCCAGCCCACGGGCACCACTCCCCAACAGCCTGTGCTCAGTGCTGCTGAAATAGCACAATCCTTGTCATCATCAAACCTGGTCATGGTGCTCTGTGACCAGTGACCCTTAACCTTACTCCTGTCATTGTTTGGGGCCTACAAACCGCCCCGTCTGAGACCAAGAACCTAACTGATAAATGCTGTGCTCTCACTGCTCCACCGACCGGCCGCCCATCTCGCTCCCTCTCCCGGGCCCCCTATTTCCTGAGACACAACAAGACAGAAGTCGGGCCCATTCAGAGCCCACAATGGCCTCCAGGAGGCCCAGTGAAGGAAGAGCTGCACCTCTCACTTCAAATCAAAAGCAGAAACGACCAGCTTGGTGCGGCCTGTCCGACGCCAAGAGAAGCTGAAAGCGAGGCCTCTCGTGCCCCACAGTGAGCCTGCTGGAAGGCCAGGAGGTTCTGGAAGGACATTCGAGCGCGGCTCCAGCCAACACGCGTGACGAGAGGGGACAGCCTGTTGCTGGTGAGGAGACAGGTCCGTGCCCTGGGTCGAGGCCACACAGCCACAGCTCCCTGCAGCCACAGCCCAATCCAGGCCAGGCCCTGCTCTTCCATTTCGTGAAGGCTGAGAGGTGAGGCGGCAGCGGGAGGAACGTGTGGAGATGGGAGGCTGGTCATGAGCTGAGGAGGCGCCAGGGGAAGCAGCAGCAGGTGCCGAGCTGCCGCAAGTTGTGCAGAAGGGCCGCTCGGATGACCGTGGAGGGGACTCAGCCGGTTCCTCCACAGCCTCGGAGTGTGGAGGACACGGCCTCCTACGGGAGGAGATGCCCCTGGGACGTTCGCAGTGAGGGGCGGTCAGCGCCTGGCCTCACGGGACAGGCGGCTCCTGCTGGGAGCTCATGCAGCTGGGACTTTAAGCTGGAGCCAGTGCTCACGTCCATTTAGAAAACCCTAGGCCGGTAAGAGTGATGCTCCGTCTGCCCTACCTGTGTCTGAACGTGCCGCACGGCTTCCTGCACCGCGTGAGCCCCTGTGGAGACCGGCTGCTCAGAAAAAAGGCTCTTACTGCTCGCGACAAGGCGCCTGGTCACCAGGAGCGCGGGGGGAGACGGGCCAGGTGAATGCTGTTTTCATGCCTTTCTGCAGCTCTTGGGTCAGGACTAACTTTGACTCCCAAGTCTCCCTGGGAAGAAAAACCCCATTTGTAAGCGATCGCTGCCGTCGCGGTTCCTCTGATGGATCGGGGAGAATAAAGGAAAAGGTCTCCCCGACCCAGCTGCCTCCTGGGAGAAGCTGGTCCACCCTCGTGGCCGATCTGAGGGTTCCAGGCCTCCGAGAGGAAGTGCTTGCACGTGCGGTGGGAGCAGCAGAAGGAGCATGACGTGGAGCCTGAGGACGCGGTGAATCGCTGCAAACTCAGGACAGAGCTTGAGTGACGAGGAGGAGCAGAGAGAGGGGTTTCGGGAGACGGAGCCCACCCTGTGACGAGGCTGTGAGGACGGTGAGATGGCGACAGAGGATTTAGAGCAGTGGTTCTCAACCTTCTGGCCCTTTAAATACAGTTCTTCATGTTGTGACCCAACCATAAAATTATTTTTGTTGCGACTTCATAACTGTAATGTTGCTACTGTTATGAATCATAATGTAACTATCTGATATGCAGGATGGTCCTAGGTGACCCTTGTGAAAGGGCTGTTCGACCGCCAAAGGGGTCTCGAACCACAGGTTGAGAACCGCTGATTTAGAGTGTCACGTGAGTGTGGCTGACATAGCAGTGCCGGGTTTGAGGACTGGCTGCAGAGAAAGAGAGAGAGAGAAAAAGAGACACAAAAGAGAAAAGGAAAAGAAAGAGAAAAAATAAACTACCCTCTACAATTACCTTCATTTCAGAAAATAATGACTTTTAAATATCAAAAAAAGGAAAGCCATCATTTCAGGATTAAGGATAATGTCTCACTTTGAAAAAATATAGTTTTAAGGAAAACTCACCTCATTACATTTATTTTGTTCATTTCACTCATATTACAGACCAGCATTTGAGGATCTCTATTATTTCACCACCACCACACGACACATGAAATAAAAGTACCGTATTTGCCGGCATATAAGACGATTTTTTGGCCCTGAAAAATATGCCTCCAAGTGAGGGGTCGTCTTATACGCCAGGTACACTTCAGATAGACTGCCCATAGTGCTTGCCCCGTGCCATAGTGGCCTCCCGATGCCCGCCCACTTCATTCCACATACCGTTCAGGCATCAGCAGCGCTGCTGGGTGTATGCTCGGCTGTTATGCGATTTTGCTGTTATGCGATTTTACCACACTCGCAAAATCGCACACAGCCGACCATACACCCAGTATGATAGCGCAAAATCGCGAATCGCGATACCATACTGGGTGTATGGTTGGCTGTGTGCGATTTTGCGAGTGTGGTAAATTCGGGTTACCGTATATTTCTTTACATATGCATTGAAGATTCGCGATTTTGCGCTATCATGGTGCCTGTTAGAATGTTGAAGAGCTCGCACTTGCGCACTAGAGAGGTCCCAGGGAGATGCTGATGCAAGGGTGGACCAGACTGCTATAGTGACAGGGCGGGCAAACAGGGAGCAGGGACCAATCAAATCAGGCTTTGTATACAGCCAACAGCCAACCACAATACTGCCCCATTGTACAGTACAGCATAGAAAATGTCGACCAGTCAAACCCCTATCATCCCTATCATGGCACCAAGATGTCGTTGATGAACTTTTAATATCAGATGATGAAGAGGAGTTTGAAGGCTTTTAAGGTGAAACTGTCACGCCAGCAAACTTGCTAGGGACTTGCCCGGCACTTGCTCTCTCCCTCTATTTGTTATCTTATTTCTATCATTGACAGTCCCTCTAGGTTGTGGGCTGCTTGCCTGTGTTCCTGAGAAGCATCTACGGTACCAGTCTATAGAGTGTGTTTTCTTTAGTGAATTACCGGTATGTTTACCGGTAATAAACTTGCACTGTTTTATGTATATGTTTGATTACATACAGCCTTGTGACAGTTTTCCTGCATGTCATAAGCATTTGAATATAAATTAAAATGTTAAAATCAAATCTGATATTGTTTTACCTTTTATTTGGTGTGTGGAAGGTGTGCGGAAGAGGGGGTAGTCTTATACGGCGAGTATACAACAAACTCTGTATTTTGAGTGGAAATGTTAGGGGGTCGTCTTATACGCCCAGTCGTCTTATACGCCGGCAAATACGGTAGGTTACTCTTACAACCATTAACTTAAACCATAGCTCATGAGCTCACATCAGCACATTCTGCTATGCCATCAAGTCAAAAATCCCTGTATAAGGACATTTCTGTTTCCATCCCTTATCTATGCATTTTAAGAAATAATGATCGCATCTGTGGCTTCCTTTAAAAGTTTATCCCAATGGCACTGCAGCTAATTTCAATGTCAAAGGAATGCTCCCAGAAAATACTGCACTCCTTCTCCAAACGCTCCTCACGTCCCAGCACCCTCCAGCACCACACACTGCCCCACCCGCAGGGAGCTCTCGCTCTCCTTCCCAGTGACACATCCACGGCATCCCCACCCCTCGGGTCATCATGAGACTGCAGGCCCCGCACCAACAGTGATACGTCAGACTCCTGCCACACCCTGACAACGCCTCCGCCCGCCAGGCTCTCTGGAGCGCCTAGCGAAGTATCACCAACATCTTCCAGACGCTTATTCAACAGCCACCGAAAGGAACTTGAAGCTCCACATCTCTATTTACTCTTTCTGGTCAGCTGATCTTCACACTGAAGGTAGGGCCCAAAGAGAAATGCTGCCATGTGATCATGTAGTTCCAAAGAAGCCCTTCACAAAAGAACACGGAAGTACAGACTGTTGCTAAGAGAAATTAGAATCTAAAAGATTGACAATCAAAGTCCTGGATCAGCTGTGTGACCTGAAGCCAGTTATGTGACCCCTTGTACGGGGAACAGTGAGCATCCCCGACTCTTGAAACTGCTGTGAGGACTGAGTTACCCCCCTAAAGAGCCTCGAAGAGTGGCCGCACCTGGTGCCCTCACAGATCCTGACTGCCAAGGAGAGGAGGAAAGAGAACAGGCTCAGTGGTGCTGGGTGGCGGGCACGGCTCGCAGAGCTGAGTGTGTGCCTCCCCAGAGCCCACCTTCAGTGGCATCACACGGGAGCTTGCATCCAACATGAAGGAAGTGTTCGCACTGGATGGACAAGCCCTACTCTCCCAAAGAGCAATGGTCACCCTTTACCAGCACAGACTGGGACTCTACGTGGCTTGGAAAAAATGGTGACGCAAGTCCCTGGAGAGCAGTGAATATTTGTACAATCGACTGATTAACAAATGAGACCAGGTCTAAACCGGGGGAGAGACCCCAAAAATGGCCTAATTGAAAGAGATGAATAACAATCCAAAATCAGAAGTGAAGCCCTAGCTGGTTTGACTCAGCAGTTGGGGCGTCAGCCCATGGACCGAAGGGTCCCAGGTTCGATTCTGGTCAAGGATATGTGTACCTCAGTTGCAAGCTCGACCCTTGGCCCCAGACGGGACACATGCAGCAGGCAACCAATCAATGTGCCTCTCTCCCATTGACTTCACTCTCTGTCTCTCCCCCTCCCTCCCACTCTGAAAAAATAAATGAAATAATATATCCTCAGGTGAGGATTAACAAAACATACACAACACAAAAAAATTAAAAGAAGTGAAAAGAAGAAATAGCCCTAGCAGGTTTGGCTTAGTGGATAGAGCGTCGGCCTGTGGACTCAAGGGTCCCAGGTTCGATTCTGGTCAAGGGCACATGCCCGGGTTGCGGGCTTGATCCCCAGTAGGGGGTGTGCAGGAGACAACCAATCAATGATTCTCTCTCATCACTGAAGTTTCTCTCTCTCTCCCTCTCCCTTCTTCTCTGATATCAATAAAAATATATTTTAAAAAATAGAAGAAATAGCCACTAACACAGAGGTAAATTAAAATGATTATAAAACAGTAATTTATACTATCTATGCTCATGCATTCGAAGCAAGCCTGAACCATCTAGCCCAGCGGTTGCCAACCTTTTGGACCTTGCGGACCACCGGCTGGTGACCGCTGATCCGGCCTCCTGGAAACACCATCCAAGCCCAGTGCAAAGGCAGAATCAGCCTCTGCAACAGGCCTGGGCTCCACCTGGATGTCTCCACCACAGGCTGAGCGCTGCTTTAGGGCGGCTGTCTCTCTCAGCCCTATAACCCTGGGTCACAGCTTCAGGTTGGACATGCAGCCGACATGCTCTGTGGGTTCAACACATCAACCAGTAAACAAACTTGATACACGTTCTTAAAGGCTGAGACGGGAGGGGGTCCAGGGGGCAAGCAGGGCAAGGAGCCGAGCAGGTGGGAGCAAAGGGACAGGGTCCCCACAGCTCCCATCCGCGTGACTCAGCAGGTGTGGAAGACTAGTTGTGCCCAGCTTTTGTTGCCCCTTTCTTCAATAGTGACAGGGGTTTAGGTGGGCACTTGGCCACCTCCTTAAGCCTGATTTTCCCAGCCTCCCCTTGCAGCCAGCTAGTCAGGTGATGAAGCTCTGGGCAGAGGGCTGGGCGTAGAAGTGACCTTGGAGCCACAGGCCTTCCTGGTGTGAGCTCCTGGGTCCTGCTGGCCCGCTTGCCTCGGGGGGTTGCAAGAAGCAGAGCACCCTGACTCCATGAGTGAAAGCCCGAGGCTGAGGCAGGAGCTGCCAGACCAAACGACGTGGGAGAGAAGTGCAGTCCCCCCTCGTTTAAGCCACTGCTTCTTGGGACCTTTTTGTTGCAGCTCAGTCTGTCCCTTAATACAACCTGAGCAAGTTTCTTAGCCTCCCTGAGCTTTATTTAGCGTTTTCACCTATAAAATGATCATGTTTTCTCCAAAAGGTTACAGAGTGAAGCCATACACCGGGCATATAATAAGTGCTCAACCAATATCTGAATTTACTGAATTGGGAAAAGAGATGTAATATCACTGACACGTATTATAAGCTCAACTAGTGTTCATTCCCCACCCCCTTTTTTCTTTTTGTTTCAATCCTCACCTGAGGATTTTTTTTATTTTACTGATTTTAGAGAGAGGGGAGGGGGCTGGGGGGCTGAGAGAAACACTGATGTCTGAGAAAAACATGGATAGGTTGCCTCCTGTATACTCCCTGAACCCACAACCTAGTATGTGTCCGGACCGGGAATCGAAGCAGCAGCAACCTCTGGGTGCAGTGTACAGGGTGAGACTGAAAAACACCAACCAGGGCTCATCCCCTCCCCTTTTAACATCAGTTTTAACAGGCGGAGTACAACAGCCACCCACGTGGCTGCTCATGTTAAACACAGCAAGAGGGGAGGAGGCTAAGACGGCTACGTGCTGTGACTCCCCTGCATGAAGAGCCCCCCCGCCCCACGCAGGCAGGTGTGGGCTTGGTGCTGCCTGGTGCTCCAACCTGACCACCATTTACTTGCCACCAGCAGATGCTATTCCTTGGTGTGGAGCTGGATATTTGAAAAAATGTGTGCAACTCAAACAACGAAACACAAAAACTAAAGTGGTGCATCCTTCCCAGAAACAGCAGGAGACTTCCCAAGGCGCTCGTGACAAAAGGACGTGCTGCTAATGAGACCAGGGCCACAGGCAAAACCTAGGACTGACCTGGGCAAACCAGGACTGCTGGGCATCCCACCAAAACCAGAACACCAGCACTCCAGCCTTTCAAAACCAGGTCTCAACCAGATCTTTTATCCATAGAATGAATTGGAATTCTTCAAAAATGTCTTGCGTTTTATGGATCCCTTCATTTCACATATTTTAAAGTCAGCTTGTCAATTCCAACCTCCAACTCTGTCTCCACACACACACACCCTGGGGTTTGTAATTGAAATTAATGATGTATTTCTAGATCGGTTTTGGGAGAACTGGCACATTTACAACAATGAGTTTTCCAATCCAAAACCGGGGTGTATCTGTCCGTTTACTCAAGTCTTCTTTAATTTCTCTAAAACCTTACCATGTTTTCCACAGAGGTTTCACATTTTTCATTAGATTTATTCCTAGGTACTTTTGTTTATAATGCTACTATATGCCTGACTTTTTCACTGCAATGTGTTTATTGGTGGTATATGATAATATTTTTATAAGCTGATTTTATATCCAGCAACTTCCTACATGATTACTGAGTAAAGTTATCTGTAGATTGTTTCAGGCTTTCCTCATATACAATCATATCATCAGTGAATGACAACAGTTTTGTTTCTTTCATTCAAATTCTTTTATCTTTTTTCCCATTTTTCTGATTTATTGGTTTGGCTAAAACCTGCATCGTGAGCCTCAAATGATCATAAACAGACTATAAACAAGCATGCTTCTAACTCCCTCTCCCCTCCATGCTGCCTACCTCTCTGTGTTCCCATCATCTTCTCCAGGCTTCCTCTTGGGGGATTTCCTGTTTTCTGGCTCAATGACTTCCTCTTTACTGTAAATGATTTGATATTAAACCCACATACAAGGTGGGGAAAAGTAGGTTTATAGATGTTTATGTGGAAAATACAATAATTTTTAATAATAACACAAGAAGTCCTGACCGTTTGGCTCATAGGATAGAGCATCAGCCCTCGGACTGAAGGGTCCCGGGTTCGATTCCGGTCAGGGGCACGTATCTCAGTTGCATGCTCCCAGCACTGGCCAGGGGCATGCGGGAGACAACCAATTGATGTGTCTCTCTCATATCGGTGTTTCACTCTGTCTCCCCCTCTCCCTTCCACTCTCTCTAAAAATCAATGGGAAAAATATCCTCGGATGAGGATTAAAATAATAATAAGAGCTGCCATCTTGTGTCCCTGCATGTGTGCGCTTATTCTCAGGGGTCTGCCCTAGACCCCCTGAGCGTCAGCCTTAATCCCCCGCGCGGCCCTGTTTCCTCTCCAACAAGATGAAAGAAACTATCATGAACCAAGAGAAACTCACCAAACTGTAGGCACAAGTGCGCTTTGGTGGGAAAGGAACAGAAAACACACTCGTAGAAAGAAGGGGGTTCACAGAACAGCTACAGCAGATGATTAAAAACTTCAGTTCTCCTTAAAGAAGTTAGGGGTAAACAATATCTCTGGCATTGAAGAGGTAAATATGTTTACAAACCAAGGAACAGTGATCCACTTTAACAACCCTAAAGTTCAGGCATCGCTGGCAGTGAACACTTTCACCATGACAGGCTGTGCTGAGACAAAGCAGCTGACAGAAATGCTCCCAGCACCTTCAACCAGCTCGGGCGGACAGTCTGCCGGTTAAGGAGACTGGCTGAAGCTCTGCCCAAACAAGCTGTGGATGGAAAAGCGCCACTTGCTACTGGAGAGGACGATGATGACGAAGTTCCAGATCTCGTGTAGGATTTTTTTTAAAATATATTTTATTGATTTTTTACAGTGAGGAAGGGAGAGAGATAGAGAGTTGGAAACATCAATGAGAGAGAAACATCGACCAGCTGCCTCCTGCACATCTCCCACTGGGGATGTGCCCGCAACCCAGGCACATGCCCCCGACTGGAATCGAACCCGGGACCTCTCAGTCCGCAGGCCGAGGCTCTATCCACTGAGCCAAACCGGTTTCGGCTCGTGGAGAATTTTGATGAGGCTTCCAAGAATGAAGCAAACTGAACTGAGTCAACTTCTGAAGAAGATAAGCTTGAAGAAGTTTCTGGGAGCTGCTATTTTATATTACGACTGCTTTTTCAAATTTTGTTTATGGATCTGATAAAATCTAGATCGCTGATATTTTTTAGCCCAATGCACCTGGACATTGTAGCTCTTTTCAGTTTTTGCTTATACATAAATCATTCTTTGCAGCTAATTAAGCTGAAGAATCTTGGGAATAAAGTTTGAAACAGGTTAATAAAAAGAATAACAACAACACAAGAATAAAACTGTTTCACATACAATTGTAAACCCACTTCTGCCCCACCCAGTATTGTATTTTTTATTTCTAGACACCTATTTGGTTCTTTTTCAAATATTGTAGATCACCTTTTATAGTTCCCGAAGATATTTTCTTTCTTTCTTTAAATATATTTTTATTGATTTCAGACAGGACAGGGGAGGGAGAGAGAGACAGAAACAATGATGAGCGAGAATCATTAATCAACTGCCTCCTGCACACCCCCTACTGGGGACTGAGTCCACAACCTGGGCATATGCCCTTGACCAGAATCGAACCCAGGACCCTTCAGTCCACAGGCTGACGCTCTATCCATTGAGCCAAACCGGCTATGGCAATAATTTACTTCCTCAAGAATAAAAAGCATGCTTGTTTATAGTTTGTTCCTGATAATTTCAAAATCTGAAGTATTGAAGGCTCTGTTTCCATTGGTTTTCACTCATGGTGCCTTATTTCCTTATTAGAGGCCCAGTGCATGAGTTCGTGCACCAGTGATCGGGCCGAAACCAGCCTGGTGCAAGACTTGGTGCACCAGGCCTCTAGTATGCAAACATCTTTGGTTAATCTCTTCCTGCCCTCCCTCCTCCCCTCTTCTCTCTGAGATTCATCAGTCTGTTCCATGTTTCCTGTCTGTGCATTGAGCATCTGCCCCCTGGTGGTCAGTGCACATCATAGCTACTAGTTGAAGGGTCGCTTAGGCTTTTTTTATATAGATATGCTTGGTCAGTTTTGTCCGTGTACTAACAATACCCTTATAAAATAACTGTAAGGATTTTTTTTTTGCATCTTAGGATGACAGTGACTTCCTCCAGAGAGGATACCTGAAGGCATGACCAAACTAGAAAACACACTAAATTCATGCTTGATTACCCTGAACTACTACCAGGCAGTGTAAACCTGAGCTGGCGAGCCTCACAAAGGCTAACCCAGAACCACAAGATGTTCCCCTTCTCCCACTTTTTTCCTGCCACATTTAGTAAAAAAATAAGCAGGTGGGAGCAGGGATGGAGTGGGGCAGGCATGTCTACACTTCACCCTAACTCGGAGGATATAGATACAGCCTTCCACGCCCCATTTAGTACGGGGATGGTTTCCTCTAAGCTCTCCTTTGAGAGGACTGAGATCTTAACTACTGTTCATGCCCTACAAGGCCACTAAAGTCAAAGCCCCACTTTATCCAGATCATCAAATGCCCTCAGGGCAAAGGCAGAGTCCATCCCACTGTGCTTAAATCACCTTTCTGGGTTCTTATTTTTAGTTATATTTTGGTCTAGAACTTCCTTACTGTATTGTCAGTTCTTTTATTTCTTTTTCTTTGGAGTCCAACATTTTTTAAAATTTAAACTCTTTATTGTTTAAAGTAGTACATATGTCTCCTTTCCCCCCCAATGACCTCCCCCCAGCCGCTCCCACCCCCCAGCACATGCCCTCACCCCCGTCTGTGTCACTGGTCATGTTTATACGCATGCATACAAGTCCTTTGGTTGATCTCTTATCCCCCATCCCATCCTCCCCTGCTTCGCTCTGAGGTTAGATGGTCTGTTCGATGCTTGTCTCTGGATCTATTTTTGTTCATCAGTTTATGTTGTTCATTATATTCCACAAATAAGTGAGATCATGTGTTATTTATCTTTCTCCAACTGGCTTATTTTGCTTAGCATAATGCTCTCCAGGTCCATCCATGCTGCTGCGAATGATAAGAGTTCCTTCTTTTTTACAGCATCGTAGTATTCCATTGTGTATGTACCACAGTTTCCTAAACCACTCATCTGCTGATGGCCCTTGGGCTGTTTCCAGATCTTAGCTATGGTGAATTGTGCTGCTATGAACATAGGGGTGCGTATATCCTTTCTGACTGGTGTTTCTGGCTTCTTGGGATATATTCCTAGAAGTGGATTTCTGGGTCAAATGGGAGTTCCATTTTTAGTCGTTTGAGGAAACTCCATCCTGCTCTCCACAGTGACTACACAGTCTGCTGGAGTCCAACCATTTTGATGCTTCCCTTAGGGTAGGGCTGGAAGGACAGGGGCAGTCCAAATACCATAGCCTAACATTAATAAACAACATACGACACTAAAGTTTTTCTTGCAAAATATACCTGATATACAATTCTCTATACTGAAATTTATGTTCTCGCATCCCTTTGAAGCATTATTCCACTTTCAATGGCTGCTAGTCATTGTCATGAGACATGTGTTGTCAACTGAATAATTGTAAGCTACTGCCTGCGAGCTGAAGATCCTTTTGTCTTTCATGCTATACGATTCCAATGCGTGGGTGTATGTTTCTTTATTTATACTGCTTGGGACACAGTGTGCTTCCATTCTGGGAGTCCAACTACACATTTACCACACATTATTATTCTCATTTTCCATCTCCCATCTCTCAAGGCTGCACACTGTGTAACTTCTCCATTCATATACTCCAGTTCACAATTCTGTCTTCTGCCATGTTTAATGTGTCTACTCCACATATATTGAGTTTTCTTTTTTTAAAATAATTCTTTATTGTTGAAAGTATTACATATGCCCCTTTCTCCTCCCACTGAACCCCTTGAGTTTTTTATTTTAACTTTTTTTCATTTCTGAAAGTTCTACTTGGATCACTTTGATACTTTGTTTTGCATTACTAATTTTTATTCTACATGTATTTCTTCAAATATTTCATATACTAGGGGCCCAGTGTACAAATTCATGCACCTTGAAAGGAACTGTGGGCCAAGAGGCTGTGGTGGGCACAGGGGCGGGTCTTGGCCCATCCTCCACGCCCCCACCCAGCCCCTCCCACCGCGGCCCCTGGTCCCGTCTGCCAGCAGCCCTGTTCCCGCTGTCGCCGCTCCCACGCGCTGACGGCGCTGGCCCCGCTTGCACCCACTGACTGCGCAGAGCGATTGGGGCCGGCACCAGCAGTGGGTGCGAGCAGGGCCACCACCGGAAGCGGGTGAGAGCACTGGGCGGGAGCATGGTGCGTAGAAGGAAAGAATTTTCAATAACCACCAGACTCTTGCCCCAATGACAGCAACCAGCACCCCGCCTTGGTCTGGTGTCCCCACTCACCTGCTCCACCATCCCACCGCGGCCAACGCCTGCCATGTTCTGTGCTCTGCCACCTGCTGCCAATGCCCACCATGTTCTGCGTGCACCCCCTGGTGGTCAACGCACGTCATAGCGACTAGCTGTTTGGTTGTTCCACCATTCAGTCTATTTGCATATTAGGGTTTTATATATGGAGATACACTAGAGGCCCCCCACTGGTGAACAATCGGGGCCGGGGAGGGACTATGGGAGGGCTTCAGGGCATGTCCAGCCCATCTTGCCCAGTCTCGATCGGCCAGACCCCAGGAGCAAGCTAACCTACCAATTGGAGCATCTGCCCACTGGTGATCAGTGCACATCATAACGACTGGTCAAACAGTCAAACAGTCGGATACTTAACATATTAGGCTTTTATTATATAGGATACGGCATCTGACTATTCAACATGTGCAGGACTCAGGGCATCTAATTTTGCTAATTCTTCCTCACAATGGTATGTGTTTTCTGATTATAAGTTCAAGTTTGCTTAAATGTAATGTATAAAATCCATTATTTTATACATTAAATAAAAGCCTACACTATGTATGCTTTTCTCTGAGGAGGGTTTATATTTTCTTCAGCAAGGAACAAAGGGTTACTATCATAACGCTCACTGCTTCTTTTTCTTTTCCTCTCTTGGCCTTCAGAACAGTATCTTAATTTTTAGGGCACTGAAGTGATCACAAGAAATCGTATTTACTGTGATTTATCCAGCACCTAATTGGAGTGTGATGGGAGAGCTTTTTAGGAACACCCAATACTGCTGGACACAGGAGTCCCTCCCTCCCTTTTTTTTCAAAATATATTTTTATTTATTTCAGAGAGGAAGGGAGAAAGAGAAACATCAATTATGAGAGAGAATTGGCTGCCTCCTGCACACTCCACAACAGGGATTGAGCCCACAATCCAGGCATGTGCCCTGACTGGGAATCAAACTGTGACCTTCTGGTTCTTAGGTCGACGCCCAACCATTTAGCCACACTTCCCTCCCTTTTTCATCCTCCACATGGACAGTGTGTTCTGGATGGCACCCATGACAGTGTAAGGGCTCTAGCTCACATGTACCTCACTACAGGTGTATGGCTGTCCCCATTTTATTTGGATTACACTTCAGCTTGGAAAGGCCAAGTAACTTGGTCTCTCCACAACACAGCTCCTCAAAACTAGACTCAGGAGGATCAAAAAACAACCAAAAGACAATAGACTATACACACCCTTCAAAACTAAATTTCTGCTGTCATCCATCTTTAAACTTCCACTTATACAGTATATTTGCACAAATTATACAGTAAAACAGAATAAAAAAGGAAAACCATCCTACCTTCTGTGGAAACTTCTTGTTTAAATTTTGTATTCAGGCAAAATATTAAAACATTTGGGGTTTTTTCTTGGAGTATATGCAACTTGAAGAAAATTTTTTTCATTCAGTATAAGACTGATAATCGCCTCACCTGAAAAATAAAAAGGAAAAATCTTATTTTAAGTTCTGCTTTTATAAAGTAAATTACCAAAATGGTAGATCAAAGGAAAGCAAAAATCAGTATCTTTACTTAGTATTCAAATTGTCAGAACATTTCAGGATGAAGGAATGAAAAACTCCACTGCCTCTATTCGTGTTAGAGAGCCTGGTGCTGATGGCAAACACCCGATCCGGTGTCTGGTTAATGAGTTCAGTGGTTGGAATGTCACAAACAGATTTCAAAGATGTGGGAATATCTCTATGGAATTGTCCTCTTTAATAACTTTATGTATGCATTTATTTATTTTTTATCCTCACCTGAGGATATTTTTCCATTGATTTTTAGAGAGAGTGGAAGAGAGGAAAAGACAGACAGAAATATTGATGTGAGAGAAACACATAGGTTAGTTGCCTCCTGCACAAGCCCTAACCAGGGCCTGGGCCAGGGAGGAGCCTGCTTGCGTGCCCTTGACTGGAATCAAACCTGGGACCCTTTGGCTCACAAGCCGACGCTCTATCCACTGAGCCAAACCGGCTAGGGTCAGTCTAGTAACTTTACACTATCTCCTCAAGAAATGCACATTCCTGGCCTGGCTGGATAGCTCAATTGGTTAGAACATTGTTCCAATACACCAAGGTTGCCAGTTCAATCCCGGGTCAGGGCACATTCAAGCATCAGCCAATGAGGCTGGAATGGCTCAGTGGTTGAGTGTCGACCTATGAATCAGGAGGTCACAGTTCCACCCAGTCAGGGCACATGCCCAGGTTATAGACTTAAGGCAGCCGATCAAGGATTCTCTCTCATCATTGATGTTTCTCTTTCTCTCTTCCTCTTCCTTCCTCTCTGAAATAAACAAATATATATATATTTTAAAAGAAACAGCCAATGAATGCATAAATAAGTGGAACAACAAAACTATGTTTCTCTCTCCCCTCAGCCCCTCTCTCTATTTCTCTCTCTCTCTCTCTCTCTCTCTCTCTCTCTCTCTCAAAAAAAGAAAAAAGCATATTCCTGGTCACAAGGTGACTGATAATCCATCACAATGTCTAGAAGCATCTCCAACAGTGACCTCTACATACCATTTCCAAATCAGGCGACCAGCACTGCCCAATGAACTGACTGACTCCACGTCTCCAGCAAAAGCATGGACACCTGGAGCCTGGGAAGCTCACTTGGTACTTGCATGAAAGTCATGATTTCACCATTGGAAACTAGTCTTCAGCATTTCCTTCCCTGGACCCATGAATTTCCTGATGACCACCCAAGAAAAGGCCACCTCTGTGCTCTCTCCCACCACAATGGGGGTCAGCATTCTCCTAGGTCCATGGCTATTTTAAAAGTCACTTTATACCTTCATTCTAAAACCTGTTTTTCATCTTTTTGCTACAGGGAACAAATTTACCTTCCCACTGCAACAACTAAAAAAAAATTAAAGGTTAAAATATATGGAACAGTTTTCAAGAAAATGAACACCAGGCAATGAGGAAGAGCCATCCCAGACAGAAGGGAAACGAGAGGACCCTCTCCCTGCCCAGCTCCCTGCCTGGGGAGGACCATGGCTCTGGGTGCAGCAGAGGAGCCAGGTGGAGCCACCTCTTGAGGCCGAGGCGCTGACGCTCAGTTCGGACAGAGCACTGGAGGGCAGTGGCACAGAGGTGCAGGCTCCAGCTGGGTGCTGATAGCAGCGTGTGAGGCAGCCTCCAGGCCAGGACAGCAGCGCCCAAAGGGCTACCAGGAACAACCCTCGAGCTCACAGGGAGCCAGGGACACTCTTCCTTCCAGTCACAG
Source organism: Myotis pilosus (assembly GCA_036010255.1). Classification (NCBI taxonomy): domain Eukaryota; kingdom Metazoa; phylum Chordata; class Mammalia; order Chiroptera; family Vespertilionidae; genus Myotis; species Myotis pilosus. The sequence goes on along the minus strand of JASKON010000032.1, from coordinate 8,479,217 downwards.
TGCAAACTTCCTAATTCTCTGGCTGGGGCAAAATAGCCCTACCAGTGGTTGGCAAACTGAGGCTTGCAAGCCACATGCGGCCCTTTGGCCCCTTGAGTGTGGCTCTTCCACAAAATACCGACTTCTGCGCATGGGCCATGAAGTTTCAATGGCACTGTACGTGCGCACCCACACGTGCTATTTTGTGGAAGAGCCACACTCAAGGGGCCAAAGAGCTGCATGTGGCTCGCGAGCCGTGGTTTGCTGACCACTGCTAGACTAAACATTACTCTGGCCTCACCTAACAAAGCTTAAAAGTAAGACCCACCAGAATCAAACTGTTTCCAAGTAATTTAGCCACATCTCAGAAAAAAGGTCACGAATATGTACAGAAATACAAAAATATCCAGCATTCAACACAATAAATTCAGTGTCTTGGCAGTTTGGCTCAGTGGATAGAGCATCAGTGAAGGTCGCAGGCAGGAGGCAACCAATTGATGTGTCTCTCTCACATCAATGTTTCTGTCTCTCTCTGTCTCTCCTCCTCCCTTCTACCCTCTCTTAAAAAAAAATCAATGGAAAAATATCCTTGGGTGAGGATTCACAATAAATAAATAAATAAATAAATAAATAACCAGACATACAAGGAAGAAAACATGAACTATAATGAAGAGAAAAATCAATCAAAATTAACCCAGAAATGACACAAATGATAGAATAAACAGAGACATTTAAACAGTTGTCCTAACTGTATTCCATATCTTCAAAAACCTAGAGATAAGATCAGACATGTTAAATGGAGACATGAAAGACAGACAAAGGCCCAAATTGAATCATAAAAATACTCACTCCCAAAAAAGGAAGGAAAGAGGGAAAGGGGACAAAGAGCACAGTGTCCTTCTCCTGTGAGCCTCTACCCGTGGGCACTGTAAGGGGGACAAGACACAGTGTGGTTGTTTCCTCCTCCCAGCCCTCTCTCTAACCCAGGGGTCCTCAAACTTTTTAAACGGGGCCAGTTCACTGTCCCTCAGACGGTTGGAGGACCAGACTATAGTTTTAAAAAAAACTATGAACAAATTCCTATGCACACTGCAAATATCTTATTTTGAAGTAAAAAAACAAAATGGGAACAAATACAATATTTGTATTTGCATGTGGCCCGCGGGCCGTAGTTTGAGGACCCCTGCTCTAACCACACCAACACTTACCACTTCCTAAACATGCTGAGGGTTTCCCATAGCTGACGCTCTGCATGTGGCCCCCACTGCCTGGAACGCCCCTCCTCCCACCTCCCTACTTGGCAAAATCCTGCCAGCTCTTCAATCCAAAATTCAACCACGACACTCACATCAAGCTCTCCTGAGTCCTTCCTCAGGATTCACACGAGTCTGTTTACACATCTTTTAGAAAATCACATTATAATAATCTGGTTTGAAATATTATTTTAAATTACAAAAAAAATTAAAAATACAAAAAGATCCACAGAAGAGTATGACAAATACCCATATATTGAGATTTAATAAATGTTAAGAATTGTTCACATATGCCTATTTTTAAAAACCACACATTTCTAATACATTGAGAAACTGACACCCATTCCATTCCCTTCCTCCTAAAGGTAATCATTAACTTGCAGCATCATAATTGCATTCTGTCACTGCCCGTGTGTTTATAAGTAATGCACTGTTTTAAGAATATACTTTTAGCCCTGACTGGTTTGGCTCAGTGGATAGAGCATCCGCTTGCGGACTGAAGGGTCCCAGGTTCAATTCTGGTCAAGGGCTTGATCCCCAGTAGGGGGCGTGCAGGAGGCAGCTGATCAGTGATTCTCTCTCATCATTGATGTTTCTCTCTCTCTCCCCCTCTCTCAAATCAATAAAAATATTTTTAAAAAAGAATATACTTTTATAACACATACATGTGCTCTCCAAGTGTTTTAAGATCAACTCTGAATTTCAGGAAATCATCTATACTGACACAGGTAGCTTTCATTTTGGATTTGGCAGGCACTGCATCCCTGCGAGGCCTCCCAGGCCGTCCCTGACTTATTACTATTACAAACGAGGCTGCCTGGACTTCTAGACATGTATCTTCATGCACAGCAAGTGCTTCCCAGCTTTTCTTCACTTGGACACAGAACTGCTGGGTGACAGGAAAGACACCTCCCAGTCCAGCAGACAAGAGACACATACTCCAGAGTGCTACACCCGTGCTCGGTGCAGCTCGGTGGGAACGGCAGCTCACCAAAGCCTCGCCCACAGGGCAAAGTCCCGGGACTGGCCCAGGTTACGAGGTTAATAAATGTCAGTTCTAGAACTTGAACCCAGGTGGGCTCAGCAAAGTCCATGTTCTCCATCTCCACATGACACCAGATTCTGGCCCAGTCGATAAAGAGGAAAGGGCGGTATCCACACAGGTGCAGAAGGAATGATGACGGTGGAGAGAGATAGCAGGAAGGTACTGCCCTGGCTGCACGGGGCAGGGAGGCCACCGGCAGGGCCAAGAAAGAGACAGAGCAGGGTCTCACAGGCTCGGGGGATTGAGGCTGGGGAGAGAGAGGTGCAGTCTTCAAATGGAGCCATGGTTTCTTTGTGGGGTGACAAATATTCTGGAGTTGGTGATGGCTGCACAAACTTGTAAATACACTAAAAGTTACTGAATTGTACACTTTAAAAGGGTGGATTTTAGGAAATGTGAATAAACCCTGAATGAGAAAAATGAAGCAGTCGGTGGGCTGACAGACAAGGAGTCCATTCCTGAAGAGGAGCGCCCGAAGGTCTGACTGCCACCAGCAGCCCAGGGGCATGGGAGAGAGAACGGCCAAACAGAGCCCTGCCCCAAAGAGCCTGACCTCTAGCAGAGAAGACAGGTCCCGCAGGCCTCCGCCGCAGCCCGCTGGGAGGGAGATGGTGGGCAGGCACACAGCCCGGAGCATCCTATCTTCCAGTGCTGAGGACAGACCACCCAGTTCTTGTGCCTTGGGGCCTCTCTGTAGACAGGGCTAAAAATACTGCCCTCCTAGGGTGGGTGTGAGGACTGACTGAGGCTAAGTCCTGTGCCTGGAAGCAGGCCTGACCCGGAGTGCCTGGGGTACGTCAGCTCTCACGATGCCCAGGGAGGGGAAGACGTGACTCCTACAAAGTCGTGTGCCTGGGGGCTGAGCCTCAACTCCAGGTGCACCTGCCTGGCTGGATGCTCAGCCCCACCACTTACTGGCCTAAATTTCTTAAACTCTCTGGGTCTCTGTCTCCCCGACTGTAAAATGCGGATGATGAAAGTATATACCTCCACGGTCAATGCAAACATGAAACAAGATAATCTATCAAATGCTCAGCACCTGCCTGGCAAACAGGAAGTGCCCAGTGAGTGTTGTTGGTCAGAGAAGGCTTCCCTGAGGAATGAGTGGCTTGAGTTTCACTCATTTTAAATTAATGGCCACAAACCTCAAGAGGGAGCTAGTTTCCCTCTTCAGACAATTGCGACAAATGTCAGATAAGCACAATGTGTACAGCCTTTCACCGAGAAGTGAGTCTACCTGCCCACCCTGGGACTCCTGGACCTGCTGCAGCCACGGAGGTGGCACGGTGAGGACCAGGTGCAGTCCTGAGCCTCGGCTTCAAGAGGCTTCACAGAGCCACCCTCAGTGTGTGAAGGCCCAGGGCCCTGCAGAGGCCTGCACCCCCAGCCAAGGCCCTGATCATATACGGAAGTGGAGAGGAGCCATCTGGCTGAACCCAACCCCAGCTGGGCTCCACCCACAGGCTCATGACCGGAAACAAGATGGTTGTTTTAAGCCACTCATCACTGCATGGTCTGCTGCAATCGATAACTAATACAACAACCCCGTTCTTCCTTCTACTCTCTCCTTCACCCTCCAGCATGCATACCCCCTGAATCCATAGAAAAGGAGACGGTCTCAACTGGGACCTCTCCTATTCCCTGCCTCCCCTCCTGCCATGATGGAAAAGGGTCCTGGGCTCCCAAAGGCCAGCCCCTTCCCCACACTGCAGGCCCCTCCCCTCACACCTTCCAATGCTTCTCCCACAGGAATCTCCAGTGCCCTCCCGTCTGTGTGCACACGCACACACCCTGCCCCACAGACATTTTTCCAATCCCTGTTCACAGCAAAGCTTCCTCAAGGAACTGTCTGCTCTTACTGTCCCCAGAATCAAGGGAAGAAGGAAACAGAAATATGAGCTCAACACTGAGGGCACCCCCCACACACTGCTCACAGAGGGGGGCAACAGTGCTTAGGTCAGACCACACTTACACAGCATACGACTGCAGGAAAAATGTCAGAGGTCAGGGCTACAGAATGGCTAAAAACTGAAGGGGAAACTGAACAAAGAAGGGAAAATCCCGCCCCCCCCCCCAAAAAAAGGGGAAAATCCCACCCTGGCCGGTGTTGGTCAGTGGTTAGAGCACCAACCCACACAAATTCAATCCCAGTCAAGGGCACATATCTGGGTTGTCTCTCTCACATTAACGTTTCTCTCTCTCCACACACACACCCCCCTTCTTTCCCTTCTACTCTCTCTCTGAAAATCAGTGGAGAAAATAACATTGGGTGAGGATTAACAAAAACAAAAAGGGAAAAAGCCTCAAAATCTTCATTAAAATTCCTCCCAAATCCTTGGCTGACTCCTCAGCTGCACATGGTGAGATAACATGCCAAGAAATCAAATGGAAAAAAAGTCAAACTCATAGAAACAGAGTAGGGAGTGGCTGCCAGGGATGGAGGGTGGGGGTAGAAAGAGGTTGGTAAAGGTATGAACATTCAGCTATGAGATGAATATGGTCTGAGGACCAAATGGGGACTGTAGCTGATGAAACTGTGTTGTATAACTGAAATTTGCTAAGAGAATATAACTTCAATGTTCTCACACACACAAACTATGTGAGGCAATGGATATAATTAACTAGATAGGAAGAATCCTTTCACAATGTATGTACATGTATATAAAATTATGATGTACTTTAAATATCTTACAATTTTATTGGTTAATTATACCTCAATAAAGCAATACAGCTGAGAAAGAGAGAGATACACACAAACCCATACACACCTGACCAGGCAGAAAGCAGCTGTTGTGAGATGAAAAAGATTTCAACAGTTGTCCAACACTGGGTGACAAATTTTGGATTTTCTGTTCTGCCATATTAGAAAGGTTTTCCATTAAAACCCCAGAAGGGCCATGGCTTGGGAGTAAAAACCGTGTTCCAGAACTAAGGGCCGTGCCCTAAAACATAGGGCAAAAACCAAACAGATCCACAATGGAAAAGCTTCACAGGATCAAGATGCTCTCCCAGTAATTTAACAGCTGGCCATAACAAAACTTAATACTCTTTAAGGGAAGATAACCTAAAACAAAGTCTTTAGAATGTCCATTATACAACAAAGTTACTAGACATGCAAAGTAGAAAAATGTGAACCATGATCAAGAGAAAAAAACAATCTACAGAACCCACAAATGACTGTATGTTGCAACTGACAGATGACAACTTCAAAACACCATTATAAATATGTTAAAGGACTTTGGGGAAAACAGGGCAGAAGGGATGAGTAGGTAGAAAATTAGCAGAGACTTGTGAACTTGAAAAAAGAACCAAAAGGAAATGCCAAAATTAAAAATATAATACCTGGAATTAAATGTCATTGGATAGAATTAATAACAAAATGAATACAGAATATACTCATGTAAACAGTGAGAGAAAATAATTTTTAAAATACAGCCACGCTCAGCACCTGTGGGAGAAAATCAAACAATCTAAAATAGATGTCACTGGACTGCCAAGAGGAAAGGAGAATGAGACAACAGCCCAAAAGTTTCCAAAGTTGATTACATACGCCAACCCAGAGAGCCAAGGACTGAAGTAAATCCCAGGAAGGATAAATACTAAAACACCAAACTTAGAAAATTACCATCAAACTGAAAAAGAAAAAAAGTTTATAGAAATAGAGAATTTACTTACTTAATAAAAATAAATAAAATATCTTAAAACACAGCAGGAAAAGATGTCAGGTGAACAATAAGAATGACAACTGACTTCTCACCAGAAACAACACACTATGGGAGATGATGGAGAAACTTCTTTATTTTTTTTTTAATATTTTTTTATTGATATCAGAGAGAAAGGGAGAGGGAAAGAGTGAGACAGAAACATCCATGATGAGAATCATGGACCGGCTGCCTCCTGCATGCCCCCTACTGGGGATGGAGCCTGCAACGGGGGCATGTGCCCTTGACCAGGAATCGAACCCATGACCTCCTGGTTCCTAGGTCAACGCTCAACCACTGAGCCATAACGGCCAGGCTAGAGAAACTTCTTTAAAGGGCTAAAAGAAACAACTGTCAACCTAGAATTTTATAACCAGCAAAAATATCCCTCAACACTGAAGGGCAAATAAAGACATTTCTAGGCAAACAAAAGCTGAGAGAATCTGTACCCAGCACACTCACAACATAAGAAATACTGAAGTCCTAGCCAGTTTGGCTCAGTGAATACAGCATCTGCCTACAGATAGAAGGATCCCAGGGTTCAATTCTAGTCAAGGGCATATAACTCAGTTGCAGGCTCCCAGCCCTGGACAGGGACATGCAGGAGGCAACCAATCAATGTGTCTCTCTCACATTGGTGTTTCTCTCTGTCTCTCCCTCTCTCTTCCATTCTCTCTAAAAATCAATGGAAAAAATATCCTCAGGTAAGGATAAAAAAGTAATTTAAAAATAAAGAAACTGAAGAAAGAGCTTCAGGCTGAGGACCATGATGCCACCTAGAACTGTGATCTGCAAAAACAATTAAGAACTTCCCAACTCATTCTCTGAGGCCAGTTACCCCAATACCAAAAGAGTACCATCCTATATAATAAAAGCCTAACATGCTAAGTTTCCGGTCGTCCGTTCAACCAGTCAAAGCATAATGTGCTAATGATATGCTAAGGCTGCTCAGCCGCTTGCTATGACGTGTACTGACCACCAGGGGTTAGACACTCCAACCGGTAGGTTAGCTTGCTGCTGGTGGATGGTGAGACAGGCCAGACACGCCCTGCAGCCCTTCTGCAGTCCCTCCCTGGCTGGCCAATCTCCCGCACCCCTCCCTGGCCCTGATCTTGCACCGGTGGGGTCCCTCGGCCTGGCCTGCACCCTCTCGCAATCCAGGACCTCTTCGGGGATGTCAGAGAGCCGGTTTTGGCCCGATCCCGCAGGCCAGGCTGAGGGACCCCACTGGTGGCTGAGGGACCCCACTGGTGCACTGACCATACATTCGTCCAACCATCCGACTGGCATAAAGAATGGCATGCTTTATGCTATAGATGTGAAAGAGAGGAGAATATAAGTGTGAAGTCACACCGATATTTGTTAGGTTACTACAGAAACGTCACCTGTCTGTCAACGCATAGGATGTTTTCACTTACATTTTCGGCAATCTGATCAAAAAGTTCAATACTGCCCTAACCAGTTTTGCTCAGTGGATAGAGCATCGGCCTGCGGAATCAAGGGTCCCAGGTTCAATTCCGGTCAAGGGCATTTACCTTGGTTGCGGGCACATCCCGCAGGGGGTGTGCAGGAGGCAGCTGACTGATGTTTCTCCCTAATGGATGTTTCTAACTCTCTATCCTTCTCCCTTCCTCTTCTGTAAAAAATCAATAAAATATATTTTTTTAAAAAGTTCAATACTATTTGATAATATGCTCATTAATGGTGCGGGGCAACACTGTCACATTATTAAATAAACATCATATTTGTGACACTTCAAATAAAACAAATGAAAAGTGCTGGGGTCCAACCCCAGCAGGTCCAGGGGTCCCCAAAGGTGTGGACAGAGTTGGCGAAGAAGGAATGACACGGAGACAGCGTGCAGTTGATCAGCAGCCTTGCCAGGATCTCTAGCCACAATCTCCAGCCAAGTTCTGTGTCCATGTTCTCTTGCTAGGTTCTCCAGCCAGGTTCTCCAGGTTCTCCAGCCAGGTTCTGTAGCCATGTTCTCTCGCTAGGTTCTCCAGCCAGGTTCGGTTTAGGTTCTCCAACCAAGTTCTGTAGCCAGGTTCTGTCCAGGATCTTTTGCCATGTTCTCTCCAGCGAAGTTCTTCTGTCTCTAGGTTCTGTCTTCTAAGTTCTGTCTCTAGGATCTTCATCTACCGTATTTGCCGGCGTATAAGACGACTGGGCGTATAAGACGACCCCCTAACATTTCCACTCAAAATACAGAGTTCGTTATATACTCGCCGTATAAGACTACCCCCTCTTCCGCACACCTTCCACACACCAAACAAAAGGTAAAACAATATCAGATTTGATTTTAACATTTTAATTTATATTCAAATGCTTATGACATGCAGGAAAACTGTCACAAGGCTGTATGTAATCAAACATATACATAAAACAGTGCAAGTTTATTACCGGTAAACATACCGGTAATTCACTAAAGAAAACACACTCTATAGACTGGTACCGTAGATGCTTCTCAGGAACACAGGCAAGCAGCCCACAACCTAGAGGGACTGTCAATGATAGAAGTAAGATAACAAATAGAGGGAGAGAGCAAGTGCCGGGCAAGTCCCTAGCAAGTTTGCTGGCGTGACTGTTTCACCTTAAAAGCCTTCAAACTCCTCTTCATCATCTGATATTAAAAGTTCATCAACGACATCTTGGTGCCATGATAGGGATGATAGGGGTTTGACTGGTCGACATTTTCTATGCTGTACTGTACAATGGGGCAGTATTGTGGTTGGCTGTTGGCTGTATACAAAGCCTGATTTGATTGGTCCCTGCTCCCTGTTTGCCCGCCTTGTCACTATAGCAGTCTGGTCCACCCTTGCATCAGCATCTCCCTGGGACCTCACTAGTGCGCAAGTGCGAGCTCTTCAACATTCTAACAGGCACCATGATAGCGCAAAATCGCGAATCTTCAATGCATATGTAAAGAAATATACGGTAACCCGAATTTACCACACTCGCAAAATTGCACACAGCCAACCATACACCCAGTATGGTATCGCGATTCGCGATTTTGCGCTATCATACTGGGTGTATGGTCGGCTGTGTGCGATTTTGCGAGTGTGGTAAAATCGCATAACAGCAAAATCGCATAACAGCCGAGCATACACCCAGCAGCGCTGCTGATGCCTGAACGGTATGTGGAATGAAGTGGGCGGGCATCGGGAGGCCACTATGGCACGGGGCAAGCACTATGGGCAGTCTATCTGAAGTGTACCTGGCGTATAAGACGACCCCCCACTTGGAGGCATATTTTTCAGGGCCAAAAAATAGTCTTATACGCCAGCAAATACGGTAAGTTCTGTGTCCTGTTGTCTTGTTACATCTGTATTTATACCAGTTGATTCCAATCCTATCAATCTCTATTCCAAAGGTTAGGGCGTTTCTTATCTCCATTCCAGGGAGTAAAGATTATGTAGCTTAAGCATGATTGTTCGTAGTTAAAGTGATTAATTACCCGCCTGGCACTTAGTTAAGAGGTTTTATTCCCTCCCTAACTTCAGGGGAAAATCCCTACCTGGGGAAACAACCTTTCTCGGAGAGGTGACCTTGGTTAAAACACATAGTGCCAAGAAGGTGAGCAAATATATTAAGAACAGTATGCCATATATGCCAGGTCCCTTGAAACAGCAAGGATGGACCGGCTCCCGGCAAAATCCCCCTTTTTTATTTTTTAAAAGCAGGCATTAAAAAGAAAAAACCCCAAATGCTCTCTTGTATCCATTTTAAGAGTAGGATTGGCGCTTTCTGCTATCACCTGAGTCCTGATCTATCACCCCAGGGAGAGCTTGCCAATCCTGCACTTTCCCGGGGTGGAAAGGCTGCAGTGGGGTTAAGGATAAGGCTCCTTGGGCCTACCTTCTCCCATGCCTTTACATTTACCTTTCCTTCCTTAGAAAAGCATGGACATACTTCTTGTATAAAACGTTCTATCTGACTGGGAGTAACCTTAACTCCTCTGCTAGCAAGCATATGCGTAAAAAGACCAATACCGAGTCTTTTTTCTTTAGACTCAGTATGGCACATCTTCTTAATGTAAAGATCAATACAGAGTCTTCTTTCTTTGGACTCAGTATGGCACATCTTCTCAATCTAAGTTCTGTACTATCCACCTTCTTACCCTACTTATCCTCTATAGGGGGGTTTGCAGCACCCTGGTGGAGTCCTATCCGTCCCGAATGTGGGGGTTCTCAATGGGGGGGCTTACCTAGGGGAATCCTGTTCCAGGGGTTCCCAAAGGTGTGGATGGAGTAGGCGAAGACTATCCACCCTCTTGGCGCCCAACGTGGGGCTCGAACCCACGACCCTGAGATTAAGAGTCTCATGCTCTACCAGCAAGGATGGACGGGCTCCCGGCAGAAAAGTGTATAGAATTAACGAATGACAAGCATCTTAACAGCACAAAACACGGTCAAAAAACGTTTACAAGTCAATCGAAATAGTCAACATTAATATTTGATAATATTTCTAAATAAATTATATAACATTTTATATTTTATATTTAAATATTTATAAAAGTCGTTAAATTAAAAAAATGAACGTTTATTTATGTATGCATGGTACTGGCAATTTAAAAGTAAATGTTTACTTGCAAATGCGCAATACATATAAAGCTCTCACTGGAACCAATCGCACATGTGTGCTTCAATCTTTCATTGTCAATCGTGAATATGGTTGTTCTTGTTAACACTGAATTGTAGTTCCTTAAAATGGATAACAGAAATCAACATCGTCAAGAAAATATATCTGCAAAACAATTATTGGCACAATATACCTCTGAAGTTGAACCCCTAGTATATAGATATTATATACTAGGGGCCCTGTGCACGAATTCGTGCACCTTGAAAGGAACTGTGGGCCGCGAGGTTGCTGTAGGCACAGGGGCGGGGCTCGGCCCATTCTCCGTGCCCCCACTTGGCCCCTCCCGCCGAGGCTCCCAGTCCCATCTGCCGGCAGCCCTGCTCCCGCCACCGCTTCTCCCATGCACTGACAGCACTGGCCCCGCTTGCACCTGCTGATGGCACAGAGCGATTGGGGCCAGCGCCACCAGCAGGTGCGAGTGGCGGCTGCTGCCCCGATCGCCCCTCAGGAGCACGGGGAGGTGCAGAAGCCCTCAGGGCAATCAGGACCAGCGCCAGGTGCTGGAAGCGGGTGCAAGCGGCAGCTCCAGCACTGGCAGTGGGTGTGAACGCCAGTCGGGACTGCAGCGTGCAGGAGCAAAGAATCTGTTAGTAACCACCAGAGGCTCGCCCCGATGACAGCGACCAGTGCCCTGCATTGGTCTGGCGTCCCCACTCACCTGCTCCACTCTCCCGCCACAGCCGACGCCCCACCATGTTCCATGCATGCCCCCTGGTGGTCAGCGCACATCATAGTGACCAGCTGTTTGGTTGTTCCACCATTCGGTCTATTTGCATATTAGCCTTTTATTATATAGGATACTATTTTGACATGTAATTTTTTTGCAGTAATGTAATTACTGCACAAATCTTTCTTCTAATTAATGTCCTTTCAATGTGCATGAATCTGTGCACTGGGCCACTAGTCTCTTATGAATATAGATGCAAAAATCCTCAACAAAACACAAGCAAACCAAGTCCGGACACACATAAAAAGGGTTATACACTACACCAAAGGGATTTATCCTAAGAATGCAAGGTTGCTTTATTACCTGTAAATCAATTAATATAACACACCATATATCAATAGCATAAAGGACAGAAACCAAGTGATCACCTCAAAAGTTGCAGAAAAAGACACTCTTTCCCTTCAACGCGGCCACGGGGACATAAATGCATACATAAACCTTACATACCATGAATCCAACCATAAATGTCTGCTGCTAACCCAGGGAAATGGAACCAGGGATTTCTTGAACAACACAAACCAGAACCATCATTTTATGGGCTTTGCATGCCTCCCTGCTTCTTCCTGCCAAACACTAACCCTAAGGCCCTCTGTGGGATTCAGTGGCCAGAATGTCAGCAAGGGGCCCAGCCAGACTCCGCGGCTGAGGCAGCCCCAGCCCTGCACCTCCGTCTCCCCCTGGAAAACCAGCCAAAGCTTCAAACTCGGCTCCAGCTGGTGGGGTTGGAAGGGTGACAGGGCTGTTTTATTATTTTGTTTGTTTGTTAATCCTCACCAGCGGACATTTTTCCATTGATTTTTAGAGAGAGTAGAAGGGAGAAGAGAGAGTCAGAGAGAGAAACATCGATTGATTGCCTCCTGCACACAGGCCAGGGATGGAGCCTGCAACCGAGGTACCTGCCTTGACCAGAATCGAACCCAAGATCCTTCAGTCTGCGGACCAACACTCTGACCACTGCGCAACCAGCTAGGGCTGACAGGGCTGTTTTAACCTAATGTTTTAGGGGACTCCTGCTTGTATAGGCTATTTTAATGATTGAATTTTACAAGATCTGTGCTCTGGGGCTTTCTTAGTGAAGAACAATAATTTTAAGATGAACCTTAAAATGTCTATATGTGAAGGGAAAAAAAAGTTGCAGAAAAGGCAATGGACAAAATCAACACCTTTCATGGTAAAAACATTCCACACATTAGGACTAGAAAGCAATTTTCTCAACCACTGAAGGCCCATTATCTCCACTCCTATTCAATGGTCCTAGCCAGTACAACGGTGCAAGAAAAAGAAATAAAAGGCTTAACAATTGGGAAAAAAGTAAAACTGTCTTTATTTATAGATAATGATTATATAGATAGAAAACCCAAAGGAATATACAAATGCACTATGAGAACTAAGTGAATTGAGCAAAATTACAGGATACGTGATCAGTACACACTAACCAACTGTGTTTTTGTACATTAACAACAAATAATTGAAAAACAATATAAAAATATTTTAAATAACATAAAAAATATCAAATATCTACAAATATATTGAATGAAAAAAGTATACCATCATACTGAAAACTACAAAGAATTGCTGAGAAAAATTAAACATTTAAATAAATGGAGAGACATATCATGGGCATATATCAGAAGACTCGACATGATTCAATTCTAAAATTAATCTATAGATTCAATGTAGAGAAACCAAACTCTCAACAAAAATTTTTGTACAAATTGAAAAGCGCATTCTAAAACTTGCAGAAAATTCTGTAGAAAAGTGAAAGTGAAGGTCTTACACTCCTGATTTCAAGACTTACCATTAAGTTACAGTAATTCCAAGTGTGGTATTGGCACAGGATAGAGAAACAGGCCAATGGAACACAACAGAAAGCCCAGAAATAAGACAATGCACACATCTTCAAGTCATTTATAACAACGCCTCCAATGCAATTTAACGCAGAAAAGAGAGTCTTTTCAACAAATGATGCCAGAAAGATTATATAATCCATGTGGAGAAAAAAAGCACCCCGAGTCTACCTCACCTAAAAAATAATTCAAGCTGACCCAGCTGGTGTGGCCCAGTGGTTGAGCATCAACCCATGAATCAGGAGGTCATGGTTCAGATTCCTGGTCAGGGTACATGCCCAGGTTGCAGGCTCGATCCCCAATAGGGGGCATGCCGGAGGCAGCTGATCCATGATTCTCTCTCATTGATCTCTCCCTCTTCCCTCCTCTCTCTGAAATTAATACAAACATATTTTTAAAAACGTGCAAGATGGGTCACTCAGAAAATAGATCAGCCCTGGCCAGTGTGGCTCAGTTGACTGAAGCATTGTCCTGTACACCAAAAGGTCACAGATTCCTGGTCAGGGCACAAAGCTAGACTGTGGGTTCAGTCCCGGATGGGGTACATAGAAGAGGCAACCAATGGATATTTCTCTCTTACATCAATATCTCTCTCTCTTTCTTTCTCTCCCCTCCTTCCACTCTCTATCTAAAAAAAAATCAATCAAAATAAATACCTTTGGCCGAAACCAGTTTGGCTCAATGGATAGAGCGTCGGCCTGCGGACTGAAAGGTCCCAGGTTCGATTCCGGTCAAGGGCATGTACCTGGGTTGCAGGCACATCCCCAGTGGGAGATGTGCAGAAGGCAGCTGATCGATGTTTCTCTCTCATCGATGTTTCTAACTCTCTATCTCTCTCCCTTCCTCTCTGTAAAAAATCAATAAAATATATTTAAAAAATAAAAAATAAAAAAATAAATACCTTTGGGTGAGGATTAACTAAAATAAATAAATAAATGCAGATCAGTATTTGCTTGGAGGTGGAATGGCAGGGAAGGGTGGGAGTTAGGGATCACAAAGTGGCATGGGGAAATTTGGGGGGTGATGGATATGTACACTATCTTAACTATGATGATTTTACATGCATATATATGTACCAAAACTTTAACAAAAGCTGAAGTTTCTTTAAAAAGAAAAAGATGAATCATAAACCTAAATACAAATGCTACCACTATAAAGGTACAAAAAAAGAAAAATATTGACATATTTTTACTTCATCCAAACTAAAATTTTCTGTTCAACACACTATTAAGAAACAAATAGGCAAACCATAAACAGGAAAAAATATTCACCCCTCACTTCCTCTCTTCTTCCCACTCCCTCACTACATATGTATGTACATACACATGCCTCATAAGGCACTCATAACCAGAATATGTTCTTTATATTTTTATTGAGTTTTAGAGAGAGGAAGGAAAAGGGAAAGAGAGAAAAACATTGATGTGAGAGTGAAACATCAATCAGCTGCCTCCTGCACCCTCCCCACAGGGGATCAAGCCCAAAACCTTGGCATGTGCCCTGACTGGGAATTGAACCAGCAACCTTTCAGTGCCTGGGATGATGCCCAGCACAACTGAGCCACATTGGCCAGGGCCAAAATATACATTTTTTTGAACTTCTAAAAATAAATAATAAAAAGACAAAAAATCCAATAAAAAATGGGCAAAAGACCTGACACTTCACAAGAGATACACAGATGGCCAATACGCACATGGAAAGCTGCTTGCCATTTTATTCACCAGAGAAATACAAAGTAAAACCACAGTAAGATACCACTACCACCTGAATGGCTAAAATTAAAAAGACTGACAATACCAAGTGCTGATGTGGATGTGGAGAAACTGGAACTCTCCTATATTACTGGCCGGAGTATAACATGGTACCAGTATGGAAAACTGTTTGGCAAGTTTCTAGAAAAGCTAAACACACATCTACATCATGACCCAGCAATGCCACTCCTAAATATTTGCTCATAAGAAATAACAAAAGACATGTCTAAGAATCTTCAGATTTTAGTCAGAATAGCCAAAAAATAAAAGCAACACAAATGTCCATCAATAGAAGAGCGATAAACAAATGACATTTTCATACAAAGGAATATTACTCAAATAAAAAGCACAAACTACAAATAGAGGCACCAAAATCACTAAACCACAAAAACATCACACTGAGCAAAAGAAGACAGATACAAAAGACAATATGCTTTATGATTTCATTAATATGAAGTTCAAGAACCTATAAAATGAATCTATAATAATAAAAATCAGAAATATGGTTGCCTTGGGATTTTGAGGGCTGGTGTAAAAACTGGAAACAGACACAAACTTTTAGGGGTGATAGAAATGCTCTATATCTTAGCATGAGTGATAGACACAATGGTGTATACACTTATTAAAATTTATCAAAGTGCCCGGCCAGTGTGGCTCAGTGTTTTGAGTATCAACCTATGAACCAGGAGGACACAGTTCGATTACCAGTCAGGGCACATGCCCGGGTTGCGGGCTGGATCCCCACTAGGAGGCGTGCAGGAGGCAGCCCCAATAGATAATTCTCTCTCTCCCTCTCCCTTCCTCTCTGAAATCAATAAAAATCTTTTTTAAAAGTCATCAAAGTTGTAAAGATCTGTATATTACATTGGGTATAAAATATTAATACTTTTTACACAATGGAATTTTTGAAAAAATAAGACTGCAGTTGCATATTCTGTGCTAAAAAGAAGAGGGCTGTTTGCTGTACATGGATATGACATGATTTCCAAGAGGAAGCGGGTGGCTGAAGGACAGGGTAAGAGTGAAACTGCCTTCCCAGTACTGTGGATCTTTTGCATTGTATTCTGCATTCAGATCACCATGTGCCTGACCCACTCATTTATTTACTGTGACCTTGGGTATGTTACTTAATTTGTCTGTGCTTCAGTGTTCTCATATGAATATTAACAGGAGTATTAAGAGAAACTACATCAAGTTGTTTTCAGAATTAAATGATTATCAGGTCAGATGCTGAAATGTAGAATTTAGCACTGGTTTTCATTCTGGTTTATAGTAAGTTCTGCACAAGTAATATACCCACTTTATGTCAAAATGTTATATCTCACAAGGATACCAGAATAAAAGATAAAGCACTTTGTTTAAAAAAAAAAAAAAAAAAAGAATTAGCCCTAGATAGTTTGGCTCAGTGGACAGAGTGTCAGCCCACATACTGAAGGGTCACCGGTTCAATTCCGGTCAAGGGCATGTACCTCGGCTGCAGGCTCTATCCCCGGTACTGATCCCCAGCCCTGGTCGGGGTGTGTGCGGGAGGCAACCAATTGATGTGTCTCTCTCACATTGATGTTTCTCTCTCTCTTCCCCTCATTTTCACTCTCTCTAAAAATCAATGGAAAAATATCCTTGGGTAAGGATTAACCAAAAAAATAATAATAATAATTAAATGAGATGATATAGGTAATACACATTAAAAAATACCAGGGCCTGCCCTGGCCAGTGCTGCTCAGTGATTAGAGCATCAGCCCACACACTGAAAGGCTATGGGTTCTGATCCCCGCCCCAGTGGGGGGTGTGCGGAGACAGCCAATCAATGTGTCTCTCTCACATCCTTTCTACTCTCTCTAAAAAGCAATGGAAAAAATATCCTCCTGCTAGGATTAACAATCTACACTCATAAAAGAGAAACATGCAAATTGGTCATCACTCTACACCCACCAGCAATCAGGGCGAGTATGCAAATTAACCCAACAAAGATGGCCCCATCCATAGCAGCCAGGCAGTGCTTGGGGCTCCTGGGGGCCAGATGGGAACACAAACACACAGAGCCCAGCACCCAGCAGCCCCAAGCCCCGCCACCTCAGTGCTGGGGTTGCTGGGGGCCAGATTGGAGACACAAACCCACAGGGGCCGAGGCAGAGGTGGTTAGAGGCGATCAGGCAGGCAGGGGAGAGCAGTTAGGGGGATCAGGCCAGCAGGTGAGCAGTTAGGAGCCAGAGGTCCTGAGGGTTCCCAGACTGGAGAGGGTGCAGGCCAAGCTGAGGGGACCCCCCCCCCTTCCCGTGCACGAATTTCGTGCACCAGGCCTCTAGTCTATACTAATAAAAGGGTAATATGCTAATTAGACTGGGAGACCTTCCGAATGTCCTTCTGGACAAAGCTATGGTAACGGGGCCAAGGCAGAGGCGTTTACGGGCAATCAGGCCAGGAGGGGAGGAGAGTTGGGGGTGATCAGGCCGCCAAGGCAGGGGGGCAGTTGGGGGTGAGCAAGCCAGCAGGGGAGGCCAGTTGGGGGCGAGCAGACAGGCGGGTGGGGGGGCAGTTGGCTGCAATCAGGCCTGCAGGGGGGGCAGTTGGTGGCAAGCAGGCCAGTGGGGGGGGGCGTTAGGGGTGAGCAGGCCAGCAGGAGGGGGCAGTTGGGGGTGAGCAGGCTGGGGGGGGCAGTTGGGGGCGATCAGGCCAACAAAAAGGGGGCATTGGGGCGATCAGGCAGGCAGGTGAGTGGTTAGGAGCCAGCGGTCCTGGATTTCGAGTCAGACATCCCCCGAGGGGTCCCAGATTGGAGAGGGTACAGGCTGGGCTGAGGGACACACACCCCCGCATGAATTTCGTGCACTGGGCCACTACTAAATAAAATAACCTGGTGTTGTCTTTTTTGCTTTGTTTTTTGTTAATCCTAACCAAAGGACATTTTTTTCCATTGATATTTTGTTGTTGTTAAGCCTCACCTTAGGATATTTTTTCCATTGATTTTTAGAGAGAGTAGAAGGGGGGGGGGGCACAGAAAAGAGAAACATCCATGCGAGAAAGACACATGATTGGTTGCCTCCTGGACGCATCCCGACCAGGGATGGTGCCTGCAACCGAGGTATGTGCCCTTGACTGGAATGGAACGGGCAGCCCTTCAGTCCGTGGGCTGATGCTCTACCCACTGAGCCAAACTGGCTAGGGCTGTTTTTTTAAATAAGTGCCTGGTACTCAATCAGCTATCGTTATTATTTAAAAATGTAAAAACAGTACTTTTGAAGTTAACCATTTCCTTAACCAAAATAAGGGGGGGGGGGGGCTTTAGGCAACCTGCCCATGTGTCGTGTCGCTGGTCTCTTCATGCTAACACAGGAGGTTCCTGGGGGACTAGATGAAGTCCCTCACCCCAAGCACTTGACACAGTCGCACACACGAACGGAACGGTCAGCTCCTGGCGCTGTGTCTGTGAGCAGGGGCCATGCCCAGGGCTTTAGCCACCGCCCGCGCTGGGCTTGTGCCTGCAGCTGGCCTCCCTCTGCAACGCCCCAGTCCACCGCCTGCTCCATCCCCGAGTCCTCCAGCATTCCCAACAGCTCCCCCCAAAAGCCCCAGGGGGACCCCAGGGCCTACACCCCCACCCCCACTCCCAACACCTCGCTCTCGCCTGAGGCACGTCCCGTCCCACGTCTGACAATGGCGCTTACAACTCCGGCTCGGCCCAGGTCCACTCAGGACTCAGGGCCCGCAGGGAGCGGCCTGGCGGCAAGGCCGGTGCTCTCACCGGGGCCACGGCCGCACACGTGGGGTCTGGGTCCCGAGGAGGCACCTCAGGCCTTCGCACCTGCTGCCCTGCAGCCCCCGGCTCCTCTCCAGCCACTGGCTCGGCCCAGAGCGTGTGAGCTAGACCAGCCAGACGGGAGGGGAAAGGGAGGGAGGGGGGAGCCGCCAGCAGCTGCCGGTGCCGGAAGGGCCTGGGGAGGTGACAGTGGGCGAAGGAGTCCCGACCGGCGGACAAGGCCAGGGACGCGGCAGGCGGGTCCGGGCGCAGCCCGAGGAGGGGCTGCCGGCGGCGGGCAGGCCGGGCCCAGGAGCCACCGGGAGGCTCAGGAGCCAGGGGCGGGCAGCCAGGCGGTCAGGGGCACAGCGGGGGGGGGCGTCAAGGGGCAGGAGGTGCCGGGGCAGGGGCAGGGGGTGGCCACACTCGGAGCCCGGAAGCGGGGCCACCGAGCGGGACGGCGGGCCGGAGCGAGCAGCGGGGCGGAGTGTCCCGCGCAGACAGGCAGGTCGGGCGCTGACAGGACGGTCCCTGACGGAGCCAAAGGGGCAGAGGCGCCGACGTCGGGCGCTGAGGCGGAGAGAAACGGGAGACACCGACGGGGCGGGGTGCACACCGACGGCCTGTCATTGAAGGGAGGTCACTGGCAGGGGAGGGGCGGGCACTGACATGGGGGCACTGACACCGGTGGACACGTCCGGGGCACGGACGGGCGCGGGCGCTGAGGAGCCTGCGGCGGCCGCACTCACCTGCCCCGCGGGCCGGGCGTCGCGGCGGCTCCTCGGAGGCCAGGGTGTTGGCGGAGGCGAAGCCCGGGCGGCCTGGGGCGGGCCGCACGCACATGGGCCCGGCCCGGCGCGGCGCCTACGGACTGGGCGCCCACGGACACTGCGCGGGCCGGCGGTCGGCTCGGGACCGGCTGAGGCCGCGGGTAGCGCTCGGGTCACTCCAAAATGGCGGCTGCGGGGCGGGCGCGCGCAGGCTGGCGCGGGGGCGGAGCCTCTCGGGGCACGCACGCTGGGGGTGGCAGGGCTTCACGGGAAGGGCGGGGCCTCTCGGGGCACGCACGCTGGGGGTGGGGCTTCACGGGAAGGGCGGGGCCTCTCGGGGCACGCACGCTGGGGGTGGGGCTTCACGGGAAGGGCGGGGCCTCTCGGGGCACGCACGCTGGGGGTGGGGCTTCACGGGAAGGGCGGGGCCTCTCGGGGCACGCACGCTGACGCTGGGGGTGGGGCTTCACGCTGGGGCCGGGCGGGGCGCTGTGTGGGCGGGGTCCGCTGCTCACTCAGAAGCTTCCGGACCCTGAGCGGCTCTGAGCCGGGTGCGGGGGCGCGAGTGGGCTGACGGACGTTGGGCGGCGTGGGTGGGGTCAGCTTTCTCCTCTTACTGGTGCCTCTGAGGTTCTGCTGAATTTCTGTACCAGCACAGGTACCTCGTCATGGGACAATGCACTTGCGGTAATACGTTTCCTGCCGCACCGGCAGCAACAGAACTACCCCTACAGAGAGAGGGCGCACCCCGGGGACGGGTGTCTCCCTGCTCTCGCGGGCCCCTCCGCGATGGCTGAGGTCCTCTCCCCATGAGGCAGCGGGGTGTCCTCTGAACTCCTTGGGCACGTTGCCTGGGTTGAGAACCGCTGACCTAAGCAGTATCTCCCAGTCCACCTTGGCCCCCCCCGCGCGGAACGGACCTGGCCTGGCCTCCGCTGAGCTTGGGCACGAAGGGGGCGCCAGAGGGTTGGCTTGGGGCCTCGCGCTACCGGCTGCAGGCACGAGCTTGGGTTGCCTGACTTCCCAGCGCCCAGGACCTGCGCTGGTGCTCCCCGGCACCCCCCTCCAGCGGCTTGATAGCGAGGATCCACCCCTGGATACCTTTCCTGCAGGGCAGCTACCTGGCAAGTTCCTTAGGGTGACCTTCCAGGAAGCGGGGGGGAGCGTCAGCTTTGCAACTGAGCAGAGAAACGCCCCTGCAGAACGCGGGCTGAGGCCAGGAGGTCCCTTCCCCTGGCAATGACCCTCTAGCAGCCTCTACTGACGAAGCCGAACGCCCTGCCAACGGCAGAAGAAATGCCCAGGGATGCAGCTCCGTCATCGCAGGGTGGGCACAGAAAAGTGGATTTGGAGCTGAGGCAGGAAGTGCACAACCGGTGGGGTCCAACCGTCCGGGTAGTGGGTTTGTACGGGTCCTTTCAAACATACTTGAACTTCCATACATCAGGAAACAGCTAATATTTTCAGCTAACAAGATGCACCCACCCTTACTGCAATTGAAGAAATCCTCACTGTGAACCAAAGGGCCCACGCGCTACCCTGACAGCTCAGGGGAGGCCTGTGTGGTGGTCTTGCAAACTCAGAGACCTAAAGTCACCACAGGGATGGTCTGAAATTAAACTTTAACTAAAGCAGTTATGGTGGGTGGTCACCTCCTAGGTCGGTATCTTCACTGACAAGGTCAACCTTTACCTTCACTGAGCCTGTCTTTTTGCCTCTATGATAACATGCCCTTGAAATGTCTGGGCAACTTGTAACTTCCCTTTTTCTGGACCCCTTGAGGCACAGCCTAATGTGCTGGGCGCCAGGACAGAGACCACAAATTCCTTCATTGTTATCCTGTTAATTGTTCCTGCACCCACTTAAGTATATGTCCATCATTTTACTCTTCACCCAATCCCAGGGGTTCCCTCCCCCCACTTTGCTTGCTCCTGCCTCTCTGCTCTATCACCAATGGATTTCACGTAACCCACCTAGGTCCCTCCTTTGATTGCAACGTATAAATACAGATGTAACCGTCGTTCTCAATTATCTCAATTCGCTGAGGTTCTGCTTTCCGGTGTATGTCAGCAGTTTGGCTCAAATCAATTCACAAAAATTCTTTACGGGTTTGAATATTTTTTTAAACAATTGTTTTAATTATATTTTTATTGATTTCAGGGAGGAAGGAGAGAGAAAGAGAAACATCAATGATGAGAATCACTGACCGGCTGCCTCCTGCACACCCCATACTGGGGATCGAGCCCACAACCCAGGCATGTGCCCTAGACCGGAATCAAAACCAGGACCCTTCAGTCTGCAGGCTGAGGCTCTATCCACTGAGCCAAACCAGCTAGGGCGGGTTTGAATATTTCTATGTTAACATCACTCTTATCCCAAAATGAGTATATACACAGTTGCAGCAGTCATTGTATCACTGGTTATGTTAATTGCTCCTTCAATCCGTCACTGTAGCACTGAATATTGTATTCTTCTGTTAAAACTAGCCGGTTTGGCTCAGGTACGTGCCCTTGACGGGGAACCAACCCCATCAGAACAGAAAAAAAAAAACCCTCACAAGCCCTAGCTGGTTTGGCTCGGTGGATAGAGCGTCGGCCTGCGGACTGAAGGGTCCCAGGTTCGATTCTGGTCAAGGGCACATTCCTGGGTTGTGAGCTCGATCCCCAGTGGGGGGCGTGCAGGAGGCAGCCAATCAATGATTCTCTCTCATCATTGATGTTTCTATCTCTCCCTCTTCCTTCCTCTCTGAAATTAATAAAAATATAAAAAAAAACCCTCACAAATAGGATCAGTTGATTTTTTTTTTCTTTTTTATAAACATGCTAAGTCAGTTCAATAGGGAATCATTATGTTTTCAGCAAATGATACTGGAAAAATTGGTTATCCATATGCAAAAATAAATAAATAAATAAACCATACCACACACAAAAATTCATGCAAAATGAATAGACTTATGTGAGAACTAAAATACTTCTAGAAGAAACATAAGAGAAATTATTTGGGTTAGGAAAATATTTCTTTTTTTTTTTTCCTCACCAGAGGACATTTTTCCCATTGTGTCACAGAAAGAGTAGAAGGGAGGAAGAGATAGAGAGAAGAGACATCGATTGATTGCCTCTCAATCACGAACTAACCCGACCCAGGTACGTGGATCAAGAAAATGTCAGATATCCAGACAATGGACTACTGTTCATAGGAAGGAACAAACTACTGACATAGGCAACAACATGGATACATCTCTGCAATATTATGCTAAGTGCAAGAAACCAGACAGAAAAGACACACTGTATGTATTCGGTTCCTGTGACTGTAATAAATCACCACAAACTTAGTAGCTTAAAACATTTACTTTCTTACACTTTTTTTTATTCTTTTACACTTTTTTTTAAAAAAAAAATCTTTATTGTTGAAAGTATTACATAGGTCCACCTTTTCCCGCCATAAACCTCTTCCAGTCCCCTCCCGTGCTCCCCCCCAACCCCCCCACGCTCACCACCCTTTGCTTACACTTCTAGAAGTCAGAGACCTGCAATGACTGGTGGCTAACGTCAAGGTGTTAGGAGAGCTGTTTCTTCCTTTTTTAAAAATATTTTTATTGATTTCAAAGAGGAAGGGAGAGGGAGAGAGAAAGAGAAACATCACTGATGAGAGAGAATCATGGACCCACTGCCTCCTACATGCCCCACACTGGGGATCAAGCCCGAATCCTGGGCATATGCCTGACCCAGAACCAAACTGTGACAGCCTGGCTCATAGGTCGATGCTCAACCACTGAGCCACACCGGCCGGACCAAAATATTAATTATTGATGTGATTCTAGGCAGGTTTATGGTCATTGTACCATTCATTGATCTTCTCTGCATGTTCGAACATTTCATAATAGAATCTTTGAAAACATTTGAATGCTCATCACTTTGTAGTTGGTAGCAGTTTCCCTACCTTGGTGACTTATGAAATAAGGGTCCCATCACAAGTTCAATGACAGGTGTCATTACAAAGGGTAATAATTTTGTGGCTCCCATATTCTTCATTTTTTAGGGTCCCTTGCAGTGAGGTTGGGACCACGTAACTAGTGTGGGCCCACCGCCTGTAAGTAGAAGTGATGGAGACGTCACCTGTAGGCCAAGACATTTCACAGCTAGAGGCCTCACCACTCTTTCCCACTGCAGGTGACCACGGAGGCCCTGAGCTAGAGAAACAGCGACCCCCAACTCTCCTACCAGCCACCACGACGGGCTGTCCCTGCAGCCTAGCCTGGCTGACCATGGAATGGGGCAGGGGAGGTTCCCTTAAAAAAAAAACACACACCAGCCCAGCGGGCATTGCTCAGGGGTTGAGCTTTGACCTAGGAACTAGGATGTCACAGTTCAACTCCTGGTTAGGGCACATGCCCGGGTTGTGGGTTTGGTCCCAAGTGTGGGGTATGCAAGAGGCAGCCGATCAATGATTCTCTCTTGTCACTGATGTTTCTATCTTTCTCTTCCTCTCTGAAATCAATAAAAATATCCTATATAATAAAACCCTAATATGCAAATTGACTGAACAGCAGAACAACCAGCGGAATGACTAGTCGCTATGATGCGCACTGACCACCAGGGGGCAGATGCTCAATGCAGGAGCTGCCCCCGAGGGTAAGGCGATGAGCGGCAGCAGCGGGGGGTTGGGGGCAGTGCTGGCCAGCGGGCGATGTCAGACCCCCAACCAAGGTGGGTGCCAGTGGGGGCCCCCCAATCATCCCATCCGCCGGTCGCCCCACAGATTGGCCCTGATCGCCGGCCAGGCCTAGGGACCTTACACTATATATTGGGAACAGTCTCTTAGATTTAAACATTAAAACCTGGCAAGGCTGCTCTAACACTGAAAAAACAGCATGATGTAGTGATGACATGCATGGACTCTAGCTTGCACACGTTGTGGTCAGCCCTGGTCCTGACACTTAAAACTGTGTGGCAAAGCCAATTACCTAACTTCTCTCTGCTTCAGTTTTTCCACCCATAAGATGGGGAAATGGTGCTACTGCCTCAGAAGGATCATATTATGTACTACTTTTTATAATCAGGGCAAAAAAATGTAGCTGCCCATATAGCAGCAAGATGCCTTTCACCTGTGTGAAAAGTATGGTCACTGGTACATGCAGCGTCCGGATTGTGAGGATGTCTGACTGCAGTTGGACATCCCCCAAGGGCACAGGCCGGGCTGAGGGACACCCGCCCCCCGTGCACAAACTTCGTGCACCGGGCCTCTGGTCTCTCTCTCTATATATAAAAGGCTAATATGCTAAGTGTCTGACCATCTGGGTAATGATGTAGTAACACCCTGCTTCCTCTCCCTAGCGACCAGCCTCCTTGAAATTTCTTCAGCCCAGGAACATGACTTGCCAGGTGGAATGTAGCCAGGTGGAAACATTTTACACTTTAACCAAATGTCTGTGAAGCGTTTTCCGTGCCTCATCTCATTTGGTCCTCACAGAAGTCCTGGAGTAGGCAGATAGGAAACTCAGTGGAATCCTATTTTCTTTCCGTTAGCCAGAAAACGGAGATTTAGAAAGCTTAGAAACTTGACCCGACTGAAAAGAAATGGTGGCCCTTGAAAATGACTTCAGGTTTTCTCACTGTGCAGAATATAGTCAAGCAGGGGTACAGTTAAATATTTCACCTTTCGTTCTCCCTGTGTGATGTACAATAATCATCTGCTTCGTGTTGGTATTTACTGCTGTGTTGCTGACAATTACCTGAAAGAAAAGTTGGGGTGCTTCTCTGGGCTGGAAAAAGTTTAGCTACACCAGAAAGCAGGTCTAATGAAGCAAGTTTGTTCTATATCTAGAAAAGGCTAAGCTGACACGCCCATGCACCATACATATAAAGCTCTCGCTGGCGCCAATCCCTCGGCATGTCTTTCATTTGTCACTGTGGGTCATGAATTTGGTTGACACTTCCATTAGAGAGAAAAGGCGAGTTGGGACATTAAAATATTTCTTCCAATTAATTCCCTTTCAATGTATATGAATTCGTGCACCGGGTCACTAGTATTTTAATAAAATAAACACCTAAAAACTAAAATATATGACCTGTCAGTTAAGTAGTTACTGTCTCAGCTCCAAACTCGTTCTTCGCTCGGCTGTGACACTGGTGGCCTCGCAACGCATCCTGGCTGGTTTCGGCCATTGCGCCTGTGACTGCGAGCCGGGCAGCCCGACGAGGCCCAGAAACACTCGAGGGCGCGGACCAGGAGGCCAGAGCAGGCCGTGGGCGCCGTCGCACGCCCCGAGGACTGGCCGTGGGGAAAAAGCCCGGGCAGGCGCGAACTCGGGACGGGGCAGCTCTGCAGGGGCCCAGGGAGCAGACGCAGCACAGATCCTCATCGCCCGCCTGCGCGACTGGTGGAAAGGTAACATCCTGCCGAGGCTTCAACGCGCGTCTGACCACTTCCCGGGTCCCACACAAACCCACCGGAAGTCCCGCCTCAGCGTTCCGGGCCGCTCTAGCCCGCGAGGGCCCGTCTCGCTGGTGGGCTCGGCGCCTTTCCGCTGCATTGCGCTCCTCCGGCCGCCAAGGGGCGGCGAGACTTCGGAAAGGCCTCTCTGGCCCACGACCGCCGCTCGACTGCTCCGCGGCGCGCTCCCGACCGGCGCCGCGGCCACCGCCTCCAGGTAGTTACCCGGCAACGCCTCCTGGCCGTTTCCCTGGCAACGCGCTGCAGGCTGCTGCCATCTCCGCGATGGACGCGCCGTCGGGCGCCTGGCCCCGCCGGCCTCGCGACCGCCTTGGCGCACCGTCCTCGGGGGCGCAGGCTCCAGCGACGCCCTGGGCGCGCTTCTCGGCCTGGCTGGAGTGCGTGTGCGTGGTCACCTTCGACCTGGAGCTGGGACAGGCGCTGGAGGTGAGCGGGGGGCGGAGGGGCGGTGGTCGCGCGGCCGCGAGCCCTCTGCACGTGGGTGCAGTCGGGCAGACACCCCGCCGGCCTGTCCCTCTCCGAAACAATGTGCTGTCACTTCCTGGAAGAGGCGCGCCCCATCAGAGGAAGGAGAGGCGACTTCCCCCTGGGATGGAGGAGACAGGGGCCCAGCACTGTGGATAACCCAAGCGATGCCCTTGACTTTCCTCAAGAAAAACCAACCTCGTTTCCCCCTTCCCCATAGTCGCCGCGGCACCGTCTCCCCTCCGTTGCTCCAGCCCGAATCCCAGGGGTCACCCTGGCCTCTTCCTACCCCCCTCCCCACCCCACACGCACCCCATGAGCGGCGGAGGCTGACACTTCCACTGGCAACAAGGATCTCAGATCATTCCCCCCGCTGCTGTGACCCCTCCTTTGTGGCTATTCTGCTTAAATCCGGCTGCACCTCTTCGTTCACTTAGAATCAGATCCAGACCCTGTGAGTCTGATTCCAGCCTGCTGCACCCCGCTGGGGCCTGGGGTGTTCCCACTGTCTGCACTGCTCCCCCCCAGCCCACTCCCAGCAGCTTCTCTTCCTCTGGGTGTAGGTGAAAATGTAGCAGAGGCCTTCCCAAGGGCTGTCAGGATGGTCCCCGCGCCCTGAAGGCCATCTTGCAGGCCAGGAAGCTGGCCGGTGCAGGGGAGGCTGGAGTAGACCTCACCACACCCTCGGGGACTTCCTGGGAGGGGATGGGCAGGGCACCTGGGACTGCAGCTGGCCCAGAGGAGGCTGGCTGCACACCCATCCTGGAAAGCCCATGGGGATGGGGGATGTTTTTATTTGAGGCCTTGCTGAGCCCCGCAAGGCCATGGGAAACCCAGGTCTTTGAGACAGAAAGGGCTGACTCTCAGTGAGGACTCGGGCCCTGGCATGGTGCCCAGCTCTGTGCAAACCCCATGCACCAAACCACCCCCACCAGGCGTGCATTAGTGTGTCAGCCCAGCCCTTGGAGGGGCCCAAGCATAGAGAGGTGAGGTGATGCGCCCACATCACAGAGCCCACACTCTTACTGTTGCCCAAACTGTTCCCCATAAAATCACAAGAGAAGTCCTGGCTGAGTAGCTCAGTTGGTTAGAGTGTCGTCCAGATACACCGGTACAGGTTCAATCCTGTGGGAGGCAACCAATAAATGTTTCTTTTCTTTTTTAAAAAGTATGTATACACTGGGTGTCCAGATTATTATGACCACCTCACGTCTGTAGGCAAATTAGCTATAATTTCGTGCTGAAGTTGCTAGAGGGCCAGACCATAATAAATAGGGAAGCAGGTTGTTTACCACGACAGTAGAAGTGATTTTTTTCTGAAGATATGGGTAAACAACGTGATTTAACAGCCTTTGAACGTGGGATATATATTATGATGAGTGGCCAGATTGTTATGACCACCCCATCAGTACTTCGTTGGGCCACCTTTTGCCTTCAATACTGCGGTGATTCTTCTTGGCACTGACTCCACGAGATATTGAAAGGTGATGCGAGGAATCTGACACCGTGCCTGATGAATAGCACTGTCCAGTTCTGTGAGATTTGATGGTTGTGGAACCAGCTGCCTGATGGCTCTTTTAATTTCGTCCCACAAATGCTCAATTGGATTGAGATCTGGTGATTGTGGGGGCCACCTCAGCAAGGTAAAGTCTCCTTCATGTTCTTGAAACCACTCCTGCACAATACGAGCACCGTGGCATGGCGCATTGTCTTGTTGGAAGAAGCCATCTCCACTGGGATATGCCATTAACATGATAGGATGAACCTGATCAGCAACGATACTTAGGTATGTTGTGCTATTCAGACATTGTTCCACACGAATTAAAGGGCCCAAATCATGCCAGGAAAACATGCCCCAAACCATATCACTGCCCCCACCAGCTTGAAGGGTTGTACGCATGCATGTGGGGTGCATGCTTTCATGCTGTTTCCACCAAATTCTCACTGTGCCATCTGCATGATGCAACTGGAAACGTGATTCATCGGACCACATGACTTTTTTCCAATGCTCGACTGTCCAATCAACTGTGCAAATTAGAGAAGTTTTATCTTGGTAACTGCAGACAGCATAGGTGTTTGAACAGGCCTTCAGCTTCCATATCCCATACAATGCAGTGTACGGCTAATTTGCCTACAACTGTCAAGTGGTCATAATAATCTGGCCACTCACGTTCAAGTATATCCCATGTTCAAAGGCTGTTAAATCGCGTTGTTTACCCATATCTTCAGAAAAAAATCACTTCTACTGTCGTGGTAAACAACCTGCTTCCCTATTTATAATGGTCTGGCCCTCTAGCAACTTCAGCACGAAATTATAGCTAATTTGCCTACAAACGTCAGGTGGTCATAATAATCTGGACATTCAGTATGTGTGTGTGTGTGTATATACACAGTACACACACACACACACACACACACGTTAGAGGCTGCACCCTCTCGCAGCCCGGGACTCCTTGGGGGATGTCTGACTGCCAGCTTAGGCCCGCTCCCCTCCGATAGTTGGGCATCCCCCAAGGGGTCCTTAGTGTTGCCTCAGAGTCAGGAGAGGCTCCCTCCACTGCCACTGCGCTCACTCGCAGGCCTTGAGCCTGGCTTCTGGCTGAGCAGAGCTCCCCCTGTGGGAGTGCACTGACCACCAGGGGGCAGCTCCTGCATTGAGTGTCTGCCCCTGATGGTTAGTGCGCATTTTGTCAATTTGCATATTAGGGTTTTATTATATAGGATATGTATTTTAATATATTTTTTATTGATTTCAGAGAGGAAGGGAGAGGGAGAGAGAGACTGAAACATCAATGATGAGAAAGAATCATTGATCAGCTGCCTCCTGCACACGTCACGCTGGGGATCCAGCCTGCCACCTGGGTATGTGCCCTGACCAGGAAAGGAACCCTGACCTCCTGGTTCATAGGTCAATACTCAACCACTGAGCCATGCCAGCTAGGCTCACATCGATGTTTCTTTTTTTTTTTTTTAAATATATTTTATTGATTTTTTACAGAGAGGAAGGGAGAGGGAAAGAGAGTTAGAAACATCGATGAGAGAGAAACATCGACCAGCTGCCTCCTGCACACCCCCCACTGGGGATGTGCCCGCAACCCAGGTACATGCCCTTGGCCGGAATCGAACCTGGGACCCTTCAGTCCGCAAGCCGATGTTCTATCCACTGAGCCAAACCAGTTTCGGCGTCGATGTTTCTTTATCTCTCTCTCCCTCTCCCTCTCCCTTTCTCTCTCTCTCTAAAATTAGTAAAAGCAGCTCCTCAGGTCAGGATTAAAATAATAATAAAATACAAGAGCAGGCCCTGGCCGGGTAGCTTATTTGGTCGTCTGGATACACCAAGGTTACAGGTTCCATCCTGGTCAGGGCACATGCAAGAATCAACGCATGAATGCATACATAAGTGGAGCAACAAATTGCTATTTATTTTTCTCTCTCCCTTCTTATTGCTCTAAAATCAATTAAAAAAATTTAAATCACAAGAAAAGTTAAGAGATTATTTTGTTTCCTTACGGCATTTTCATGTCTAATTTTCTAGAATGTAACCATTTAAAAAGTGAATTCTAAGCAAGTGGCCGTACAGCTCTGAGCTTGGGCTTCTGAGCAGCTGATGAGGCTGCACAGCTCAGGGAGTGGGTGCTGGGAGCCCAGGGCCCCTCGGAATCGTCAGTCTGTGTAGAGACCCTGCCAGGAGTCCCGTGGTTAGTGCTCCCTGCGCGCACCCCCCCCTCCCCCCGCAGCCTGTCTCCCAGGTCACTCAGAGCTGGTCCCTTCGTGTCCAGGTTCTCGCTGACCATCCACTCCCAGGGTGTGTGTGACTTGTCTAGCTGGTCACACTCACTGGACACACTCCTGGAGCTCACAGCAGGGTGGGGCGCAGGTCAGAAGCTCCCGGACCCCTGACTAGTGGGAGCTAGTGGAGGGACAGCGAAGCCACTGTGTCAGGTGACGTCTGTGTAAAGAGACGGTGAGGGGCCTGGGGCCCGATCTGAGAGCCTCCCAGGGGGATGGCACAGCTCAAGGCCTGGCTGGTGGGATGGGGTCCAGGAGTGGGAGGCCCTGCAGCCACCCCAGGCGAGAGGAGGCCATGGCAGGGTCTGAAGCACCGCCTGCAGCTGTGGGGACAGAGGCCGGGGGGAGGCAGGGAGACCCACGCAGTTTGGGCTAGTGGCTCCGAGGGCTGGGGGGAGGCAGGGAGGTGAGGAGAGGCCTTAGGGGCCTGGTGCGGAGGGCGGAGAGGACCACACTGCAGCCCAGCAGCCCACCAGCCTCACCGAGTGCTCTGTGCCCGCAGCTGGTGTACCCCAGTGACTTCCGGCTCACGGACAAGGAGGTGGGTCCCGCCCTCTGGGGAGCAGACGGCGCCCAGGAGCGAGCCAGCCCTCACCGGGTTTCATGTGTTTCAGAAAAGCAGCATCTGCTACCTGTCCTTTCCTGACTCCCACTCAGGTAGGCGACCCCGACAGCCCTCCCAGCTCTGGGCTGGGGTGAGAGGAAGAGGGTGGGAGGGGAGGCCATCCGGGAGCCCCTGGGGCCCAGGCCGGGCCCAGCACAGCCCAGAGGCGCTCTGAGGAGACACCCCGAGCCCACCATGCAGCAGAGGCAACCGGTTCCCCTTATTTGTGCGGGAAGGGGGGCCAGCGGGGTCTGGTCTCCATGCCACCAGGAGCTGGCTCTGCTGCTCCCCGCTGCCAGCACTGGGCTCAGCCTGGGCTCAGCCTGCCCGCCACTGCCTCTCCCGACGGCCTCTCCGGACGGCCTCTCCCGACGGCCTCTCCGGACGGCCTCTCCCGACGGCCTCTCCCGACGGCCTCTCCCGACGGCCTCTCCCGACGGCCTCTCCCGACGGCCTCTCCGGACGGCCTGCTGCCTGGGCTCCGACAGGGCCTGCTGCCCGTGCGCCTGGGTTGGCCTTTACTCAGAAGCTCAGGGGCAGGAGTGAGGACACAGAGGCTTCCTCTGGGGCCTTCAGCGGTCACACTCACAGGGCCCCCCGTCCCTGCTGTCCCCACCCACACGTGGTGGCGGTGGGTCTCCAGCCCTGACATGAGCGGGGCTGCCCCTTCCCAGGCTGCCTTGGGGACACGCAGTTCAGTTTCCGCATTCGTCAGTGTGGAGGGCGGAGGAGCCCTCGGCCCACCGACGACAGGCACTATGACAGCAAGGCCCCCGTGTCACTGCAGGTGAGCGGGCCGCCTCTCCGGCCTCTGCTGCCCACAGGCCAGGCTCGGGCTGGCCCGGGAGCCCCTCCCAGTGCCTGGACCCGTGGGGCAGGAGGGCGCTGGCCAGCCCGGCCTCCACGGGGCTCTCCCTGTGCACATGCGAGCGGCTGGGGGTGGCTGGTGAGCAGCGGCCTGGCTGCTCCCTGAGTCTGGAGGTGCTGCCCCCCTTCCGAGTGGAGGATGCGCGGGCCCGCCCCCAGGACCAGGGGCAGAGCGGTCTGGGGCTGAGTGGGCAGGAGCCGCGTGGGGAGTGGCGCCACCTGCTGACTGCTCCTTCCAGAGGGAGTCCGCACACTACTTCGGCTACGTGTACTTCCGGCAGGTGAAGGACAGCTCCGTGAAGAGGGGCTACTTCCAGAAGGTGAGCCCGTGGCCCCCTGAGGGGCACCACTGAGACAGGAGCTGAGGGCAGGGGCACCGGGGCAGCAGGCAGGGGGTGAGGGTGCCCCCCACCCCACCCTTGCTGCAGCCCCTCCCTCACCCAGCACAGCACCTGGGCCCCAGACCCCCAGCTTCTCACTCTTAGGATAGGACTTGAACTTCAGCCTTGAGCTCAGACCCCCAGAGAAACCTTGGCCACATGCATTTCCTCTGAAGGCCCAGGGTCCAGGCCACCATGTGTCGTCGGGGTTTCCCTTCCTGTCTGGGGAAGGCTGTGGTTTCCCAGCTAATAGCCCTGGGGTCCGAGTTGGGCCCCCGCGGGACAGCTGTCCTGTGAGCTGGTGGAGCACACGGCCCTGGGTGACTCGGGATGAGCCAGGCCCAGGGCCCTGCAGACGCCTGCGTGGCCGGGTGACCTCTCTGGCCCGGCTGGGTGACCTCTCCGGCCCGGCTGGGTGACCTCTCCCGGCGTGGGCCCGCAGTCTCTGGTGCTGGTGTCCCGCCTGCCCTTCACCCGGCTGTTCCAGGCGCTGCTGAGCCTGATCGCCCCCGAGTACTTTGACAAGCTGGCGCCCTGCCTGGAAGCAGGTGAGTGGCCATTGGGACAGCCAGAGGGTCTCATCGGCCAGCTGTGGGACTCTGTGGCCTTGGCAGGCCGCTTCCACAGGGCAGGCTCCTGACCCGGACCCCCTGGACTACAGTGTGCAGCGAGATTGACCAGTGGCCGGCCCCGGTGCCTGGGCAGACCCTGAACCTGCCAGTCATGGGCGTCGTCCTGCAGGTGAGGGTGGCCGGCCGGGCGGAAAGGTGCCCAGGGCATGGGGTGCCACTCCTGGCTGGCAGCTGCTGCCTCTACCCCCAGGTACACGTCCCATCCAGGGTGGACAAGCCTGAATCCAGTCCTCTGAAGCAGTGTGGCCCAGAGGTGGGGCCCCTCCTGGGCTAGTGGCACTGCACCTGCATCCACCCACTGCCTGCCTGGACCTCCCCATCCCGCTGCCGGGAGCCCTGTGGGATGGCCAGACACCAGGCAAAGCCAGGGGCTTGTGTCTGGGTGCGGGGCTGGGTGCGCCCCTCCTGTGCTGTGGGGGGTATGGGTGGGAGGTGTGTGGGCAGGGGCTACAATCCCCAGGGCTCTCCGGGGTGAGGGGTGCTGTTTGGGGCTTAATGGTGGTCGCTCGGCCTCCACCTGATGCCACCCACCTCTCCCGTCAGAGCCTGTTGCCGGCCCCGCTGGTGCTCACCAGTGTCCACGAGCTGGACCTGTGCAGGTGAGCCCTTAGGCCGCTGCTCGCTGCTCACAGACCGTGAGGGAGCCCACAGCCCGGCGGGGGCAGGTGGGGCCACGGGGCCGCTGCCCCAGGAATGGACCCTCGGCCGGCCTATGAGGGGAGCTGTACAGAGGAGGACTCAGTGCTGGGTCTGCACCGAGGCCACATGGGCCGGGGCAGGAGAGTTCCAGAGGCCAGGCACCCGGAGGGAGGGAGGGAGGGAGGGCTCCTGGGCGGTGGTTGCTGCCTGAGGCTGCCCCCCACCCCCAGGTGCTTGCAGCCCGTGCTGAGCCACGTGCAGACGCTGTGGGAGCTCATGCTCCTGGGGGAGCCCCTGGTGGTGCTGGCGCCCTCGCCCGCCATGTCCTCCGAGATGGTGCTGGCCTTGACCAGGTAGCCGGTGCGGTGGGAGGGCGTGGAGTCGGGGACGGCCTGCCCAGCGGTGCTCACGGGCCTGCTGTGCCCCCACCCCCCTCCCCCGAAGCTGCCTGCAGCCCCTCAAGTTCTGCTGCGACTATCGCCCCTACTTCACCATTCACGACAGCGAGTTCAAGGAGTTCACTACGCGCACGCAGGCCCCGTAAGTGCCGGCCTCTCTGTCCACCCCGCCCCGCCCCTGCCCCCGCCCGGCTGCCGCTGCTTCCTCCCTCCTCCCTCTCTCTCTCTAGACCTAATGTGGTCCTGGGGGTCACCAACCCTTTCTTCATCAAAACTCTCCAGCACTGGCCCCACATCCTCCGCATCGGGGAGCCCAGGATGTCAGGTGAGGCGGCCTGGCTGGGCCCGGGGTCTGGGCCTGGGCCTGGGCCCCGAGGGGCCATCAGCGTTTTCTGTTTCCAGGCGGCCTCCCGAAGCAGGTCAAGCTGAAAAAGCCCTCGAGGCTGAAGACCCTCGACACCAAACCAGGTGTGTGCCCCCCAGACGAGCCCTCCTCTCCTCCCAGGACCCAGGCGTGGGCTCTGCGTCCGGGGGTAGGGGTGGGGCAGGGACAGGTGTGCAGGCATCCCTGAAGGGGGCAGCTATGGGGTGTGGGAGGGAGCCCCCAGGACAGGACCAGCCCTGCCTCCGCCAGGCCTCTACACCGCCTACACGGCGCACCTGCGCCGGGACAAGGCCCTGCTCCGCCGGCTGCTCCGGGGCCTGCAGAAGAAGCGGCCCGCAGTGGTGCTGACCGCGCTGCTGAGGCGGCACCTCCTGGAGCTCACGCAGAGCTTCATCATCCCCCTGGTGAGGCCCGGGGCGGGCAAGCGGGGCGGGGACCCCGAGACCCCAGGCTGAGGCCCGGGGCGGGGACCCCGAGACCCCAGGCTGAGGCCCAGGCCACTCCCCCCGACAGGAGCACTACATGGCCAGCCTCATGCCCCTGCGGAAGAGCATCACGCCCTGGAAGGTGGGGTTCAGGTTCTGGGCGAGGCTGGGAGGGGGCTCCTGTCCTGATTCTGGGGGAGGGAGGAGGTCATGGTGCTGGGGTCCCCAGGCTCTAGGCCGTCCCCACACCTACCACTGTCCCTTATAGGACGGAGCAATGGGGCCACACAGAGGGCCCCAGGCCGCCCCTCTGGGGTCTTCCCAGCAGGATGGGGGGATCAGGCTGTGTCCCGAGGGGGGTCCTGGCCAGCCCAGGTGCCAGGCCTGGGAGGCTGTTCCCTCCCGGCACCAGGGCTCACCTGGCCCCTGTCTCAGACCCCTCCCCAGGTCCGCCCCTTCCACCAGGAGGACTTCCTGTGCAGCCTGGAGCAGGCGGGGCCCCAGCTCACCTGCATCCTCAAGGGTGACTGGCTGGGTCTCTACAGGTGGGTGGACACCTGTGCGGGACCTGGGCTCCTGCTGCTGGTGGGTACAGGGTGCCCATCCCCAACCCGTGACGGGTCAGCCCCACGGCTGCTGCCTCACTGACAGGCGGTTCTTCAAGTCCCCCCACTTTGATGGCTGGTACCGGCAGCGGCACAAGGAGATGGCCCATCAACTGGAGGCCCTGCACCTGGAGGCCATTTGTGAGGCGGTAAGGGGGGTTCGGGGGGGCGGGGGGCTGGGGCTGGGGAGGGCTGTGGTGATGGGTGGCCCCACCTTTTCATGGCAGAACATCGAGACCTGGATGAAGGGCAAGTCCGAGGTGGAGGTCGTGGACCTGGTCCTGAAACTTCGGGAGAAGCTGGTGAGCAGCCTGCCCTGCCCGGGCCGTTGGGACACGGGGCCTCTCTCCCCTGACCAGTGCTGCCCCTGCAGGTGCGGGCACAGGGCCACCAGCTCCCTGTGGCGGAGGAGACGCTGCAGCAGGCCCGGCTGTACATCGAGACGGCCATCGGCTCCCTGCCCAAGGACCTGCAGGCTGTCCTGTGCCCTCCCTAGGACAGGCCAGAGGGTGTGGTCTGGGCCTTCGTGCCCAGGGGCCTGGGTCTGGCTGAGCTTCCCTCTCTCCAGGGAGGGTGGCCCAGCCAAGCACGAGCGCCGACCAGGCTCCCTGCCGTTCCCGGTCCTGGCCCCCGCCCAGCACCTCTGTCCCAGCAGTAAAGTGGGCTTTGGAGCCTGAGCCTCAGCCCTGCCTGTTGACGGTCATGTGTTGGCTGGAGCCTCCCCTCCCCCTGGGTCCCACCTGCCCGCTGCAGGGCTGCCAGCTGGGGGCGGGGGGGTGGGGCGGGCTGGCTGTGAGCCCTCGCTGCTTGGGGCCTGGTGGCCTGCCCCCTGCCAGGCACCCGTCTGCCGAGTCCTGGAAGGCCCAATGCGTTGCATTTGATGTGTCCTTCAGCCCCGCCGGCTGCCCAGCCCAGGACAGGAGCAGGCAGCTGACGGGCAGCCCCTCCTCACAGGGCCCACCCACCCACTTGCCTGGGACCAGGGACCCCTCGCCCACGGTCCTTGGCTTGGGAGGGATGAGGAGCGTGGCCTCCTGATTGCTGGTTTCTTGAGAGGCCACTAGGGGGCAGTGTGGGACCCAGCCATGGGCTCCCCCCCCTCCAGGCATTGTCCCAGGCCCTGTCCCCGGAGTAATCCCCCCGCCCCCCACTCACATGTGGCTACAGGCACTGGGGTTACCCAGGTCCATCTACCCATGTGCAGCCTGAATGGCTTACCTGCCCCGCCCCAGCCCAAGCCTCCACAGCCACAGCCGCCTGGGTCCCAGCTCCCAGGGGGGGTGCACGCCCCAGCCAGGCCCAGCGCTGCCCCCGCTCAGCACAGGGTGAGAGCAGGGTCAGCTGGGGGAAGGGCCAGAGCAGTGGGCCTGCAGTAAGGCTCCCCGTCAGACCCTCACCCGAGGCGCTGGGCCAGGCCGCAGGGGCTCAGTGTCCCCTTGAGGCGGTCCTGGCAGTGAGCGGCCGCAGGCTGGGGGGTTCCTGTCCCTCCTGAAGCCCCTGGAGGGTGCATGCCCTCCCAGGCAGGGCCACGTGCTGGTCTGAGCGTCTGTCAGCCTCTGGCCCAGACCTAACCCTGGGCCAGGCCCACCGTCTTCAGTCTGAAAACGGAGGCCACAGCAGAGCCTGAGAGCAGAAAGGCCCAGATGGGCGGGAGCCAGTGTCCCAGGAGGTGCTGTGCTGACCGCGGTGCTGGGGCTGGGAGGCTGTGCAGGGCCGGGCGGGTGGAGATGCAGTGTCTGCTCCCGCAGGAAGGAGTGGCCCCCAGCTTCCTGGCTCTATTTAAAGACTCCCTTAGTCTGGCACAGTGGCCTTCCCACACTTTGGTATTAAAATGTGCTGTGACCACACTGCTTGAGTTTTAACTTCCTTTTTTTAGTAAAAAGTTGGCATCTGTCAGACGCGGGTACTTTTGGGGTTCCCTGCAGTGGGGGCGGGGCGGGCATGGCGTGGATGTGGTTGGGGCTGAAGGGGTGGGCGGGCAGCGAGATGCTGAAAGCAGTGAGCCACACCCTCCTATACTCTGGGGGGCAGGTCCAAGGTGGGGAGCACCCAGAGAGGAGGTGCCCGAGGGGCGAGGTCTGCAGGAGGGGACAAGGCCGGGTGCAGGGCAGGTCCCCACCGCGGGGAGAGGGCCTCCCAGTGTGGGGGTGTGGGGAGCGGTGCCTTCCTGCCCCCTCTTCTCCAGCCGGGGCGGCGCGGCGCTGCGCACAGAGCCGGGCCAGGGGAGGCGCGCGCACCTCCGCCCTGGAGGGCCCGCCGTGGGGCCGGTGCGAGTCCCCAGGACCCAGGTGGGGTTGGGGAGGGCAGCTGGGGCCACAGATGCGTTTTCGAAGAGACTCCCAGGCGCCTTTCCCCCAGGAAGTGGGGTGCTGAGGTCCCCAGGAGCGGGTTCGGGCCCAGCAGCCTCCACCCGGGAAAGGCAGGTCTGGCGCCTGTTCCCCGACCGAGTGGGGACTCGGGGAGAACCGCGGGGGCACCTGGGGCCTCGCTCGGCTCGGCGCCCTCCCCCATCGCGAGGCCTGGGCTCCCCTGTGACCCGGGGCGCTCGCTGCCAGACCCGAACCCGGACCAGAACCGGGCCGAACCTGCCCGGCGCCGTGACGCACACTGGGGTCGGAGGCGCGGGGGGCGCGGGGGGCGCGGGGGCAGCCGGCCCGCCCCTCCCTCCCCTCCGGTGCCTTCCCTCCCTCCCCCCGCCTCTCCCTCCTCCCCGTCGGGGGCGGGGCCGCTGCTCCCGCGCTCCGGCCCCTCCTCGGCCACACAAAGGCCCGTCTCCATGGCAGCCGCGCGGGCCGGAGCGCAGCGCCGAACGCGGCCCGGGCGCCATCGAGTCTTGTCGGCTGACGAGCAGGTACGAAATGGGGTGCAGGGCCCGCGGGGCGGCCGCGCGGGGCGGGGGGCTGCGCCGTGAGCTGCTGCGCCCCGGCCTGGAGCGCTCCGGGCGCGGGGGCCCCGGGCAGCGGCCGCCCCGCGGAGGGTGGCCGGGCCTGGGCCGCCGGCCGGTGCCCATCGGGCTGGGGCGGGCCGCCCGAACCCC
This sequence comes from Myotis pilosus, assembly GCA_036010255.1. Lineage (NCBI taxonomy): Eukaryota > Metazoa > Chordata > Mammalia > Chiroptera > Vespertilionidae > Myotis > Myotis pilosus. Next base: position 8,441,091 of record JASKON010000032.1, on the reverse strand, counting down.
GGTCTCCCGGCGGCGGTCGAGGCTGCGGCGCCCGGGGCCGGGTCTTGCTCAGCCGACGGTCCCCGCGGGGCGCAGCGCCCCCTCCTGCCGCCCGCGGCTCTGGAGCCCCTCGCTCCGGCCCGGGTCCGAGCCCCCTCCCACCGCGGCCCCGCGGAGACCCGTGCCCGCGCCCAGTCGCCCCGCTTGGTTCAGGCGCAAGCCCGGCTTTCCCAGGGGCCCGACCTGCGCAGGCCTCGGCCCCACAGCCCCTGGGCCCCGTGAGGAGGACTCGGGCCGGGCCGGGCCGGGCCGGGTGCAGGTTCCGACTTGGGACAGGCGGCCCAGCCCGGCGTCCGGAGCCCGGGCCCTGCGCGGACAGTTCCCCTTGTGGGTGTTGGTGCGGCGCTGGGTGAACACCCTGGGGCCCGGGAAGCCTCGGACCCGGGCGGGGGGGGTGGGCTCAGAGCTCGGGGCCGGCACCCACCCTCTGGCCCCGCACCTCCGACGCCTCCTCCTGGGGGACCCCCTGGGATAGGCCTCCCCGCCCCTCTGTGCGCGGCTGCTGGCGAGTCGGAGGGGTCCCTGAGCTAAGAGCCCAGAGCTCCCTGCCATGTCTGGGGAAAGGAATGAGGGGTCTGTCTGCGCCCACCGTGGCTGGGGGTGGGGGTCAGGACTGGGGGTGCGGCTGGGCCTCAAGCTGGTGGAAGGGCCAGAGGGGCTCTCTAGGGAGCTCCCCCTTCATGTCTAACTTCAGCCTCTGCATGTCCCCCCGCCCCCCATCCCAGGGGGAGGAGAGTGGGAGAGCAAGAGCGAGGACGCCTGGAGGGGGGGTTCACAGCCCACCCCATACCCAGATGCCCCCCTAGCGTGAAGGGCAGAGCCATGGCAGGGCCTGAGGGTGGGCGGAGGCGGAGGGGCCTCTTCTGCCCCGGGGTCCCCAGAGGGTGGTGTCAGCGCCCGCCTGGCGGGTGTGTTTGTGGTGTGACAGCTCTCAGGAATCCCCAGGGAAGATTGAGCACCAGCAGGTGGGCCCTGCGCCCCCACCCCCTCCCGCCGCACCTCCTGGGGCCCAGCCTGAGTCCAGGGTGGCAGGAAGCCTGAGGGCTGTCGGGGCTCCTCGCCCAGGAGGGGAGGGCAGTTGCCGAGGAAAACAGGGTTTGGAATTCCAGTCCCCCTCCCCCGCCAGCCGCTTGCCAAGACGGAATTATTTTGGATTATCCAGCCGTGTCCAGCCACCCAAGGGGGAGGCCGCAGCCTGGAAGAGGGATCCACTTCCGGGGCTGTGGGTTGAGAGCCCCGGGAGGAAGAGACCGGCTAGTCTGGGCAGCTCCCCCTCCCCCAGGCAGCTCAGCTCCGAGGCTGCTCCGACCGGTCATGGGGGGGCAGGGTGGGAGGGGATGCGTCACCCTCGGGTTGGAGACCGCCCAGGGGTGGCCCCAGCAGCTCCCGGAGCCCGCCCGCCTTGGGGAGGCCATGGGGCAGGAGGAGCCCCATGCAAGGGGCCCAGCCCCAGGACCCTTCGTCCCCGGAGGCCCTGGGACCACGCACGCCCGGCCTTGAGCTGGGCTCAGGCACACGCCTTGGGTGGGTTGCTCGCACACACCCTGTGCCTCCCAGAGATGCCAGGGCGCAGGTGTGGGTGTGACTGAGGCTGCTGAGGGCGGGGCTCGGGAGTCCCACTGAGGCCGCCCACCTGCCCCCTCACTGACCCCCGAGGGGCAGCGGACACACACAGCCTCCTCCCAAGCCCTCCTGGCCCAGCTCTGGCCCCCGTGGATGTCCCTGCTGGGATGTGGTGCCCACCAGCCTGTCCCATGGGGGAAGGCCCCAAGGTGAGGGCCCGAGGTCATGGATGGGTTGCTGCCAGGTGGGCTCCCTGGGTTCCTGCCCTGTGTGCCCAGAGCCAAGCTGCCAGCAGCTCCTGCAGGGACCTCATGGAAGAGGCAGAGCCAGCAGCTGGGAGAGCACAGGGAGCCAGGGCCTGGCCCCAGCCCAGCTGAGTGGAGCAGAAGAGATGGGATTGGAAGGCGCGGGGTGGGCTGGCAGCCTGGGGAGGGCCCATATGGCACTGGCCCCGGCCCCCAGGAGGCGTCCCAGGGACCTGAGCCGTCTGGAGGCATCGGGGTGTCTGTCTCCCCGCGCCCCCCCCCCCTCCCCGTGGGTGGGTGTGCCCGGCAGGGGGTGGCCTGGTGAGGAGAGGCCGCCCTCTGCCACAAGACGTCTTCCGTGAGCAGGAAGTCCCGCCTCCGTCTTTCTGTTTAATCCTCACCTGAGGATATTCCCCCATAATTTCCAGAGAGAGTAGAAGGGAAGGAGGAGGGGGAGACAGAAACATCAACATGAGACACATCGGTCGATTGCCTCCTGAATGGGGGCCAGGGACCCTGCAACCAAGGTACGCGTGTGCCCTTGACCGAATCAGACCCGCGACCCCTCTGTCCACAGGCTGAGGCTCTAACCACTGAGCACCTGGCCAGGGCCTGCCTCCGTCCTCGCTGCAGCCTGGTCTCCTGGGTGGGGAACGAGCTTGTCTTCCGTGTGGAGGAGCTGCCTTGGACTCGGGCCAGGAAAGCTGGGGGCGGTGAGGGGAGGGGGCCGCCCCAGGCCTGGCCCAGGGAAAGGGGTTCCCAGCCTCAGCCTGGACTCCCTGGTGAGGCGGAGGCAGAGGCAGGTTCTGGCCAGGCCGGTTGAGTCACTGGCAGGTAGAGGCTGGGCAGAGTCCCTCTCCCGTTTGTGTTTGGGGTGGGGCCTCCTGCTAATTGTCTTTGGTCTCTAATCCCAGGCGGGGGAGGTGGGACCTGTGGGTGATTCAGGGGGCGTGGCACCCCTGCTTCCCTTTTCTCTCCCGTTCTTCCCTTCCCTGGTTTCACATCCCCTGCACCACCTCCCCTGCGGCTCTGCTTCTGTCTGCCCTGGGGGTTCTATCTGCCCTGGGGTTCTGTCTGCCCTGGGGGTTCTGTCTGCCCTGGGGGGGGTGAGGTGGGAGCCCAGCCCCATCCTAGGCTCCCCCTACAGGTGCAGCTGCCCTCGGGGCCTCCCACACCCACACCTCAGCGCCTCTGACGGGCTCTGGTTCTGCCCCAGGGCCCCCCAGGGCTACCGGAACTCCCTCTGAGCTATGCAGTCACGCCCTCTGCTCTTCACCTGCCAGGCGGCCCTGCCCCAGGTGCAACCCCACCTTCATGGGAGGAACCCAGGCTGGGCGGAACCTGGACCTGGGGTTTCTGTTCCCCGCCCCGTGGTGCCTTCTCAGCCACCCTTCCCACACCGAGGTGCGCCCCCACCTGCCCCACCTGTGGCCTCGGCCCACCTCAGTGCCCGGCATCCTGTTGGCAGGGCTGGGATCAGGGGGTGGGGCTGGGATCTGGTGGAGGCCCAGCTCAGCGCCCACAGCCTCTCCTGGTCGTCCGAGATTGTGTGACTTCTGAACTCTGGCAGTTCCCCATCTGGGTGCCACATGGGTCCTGGTCCGGCCGGGGCAAGGGCCTCGGAGGGGGGAAGGGGAAGAGGAAGGGGAAGGGGGCCTTTTGGGTGCAGCCTGGGCTCTGACCTCAGCTCTGCCACCAGCCCTGCCCTGGGCATTGCACTTCTGGGTGTGGAGATCAGATTCCTGGGGCGCCCTCCCCCCACCCAGTTCCCGTGCGGGCGCCGGGCTGAGAGGCAGGGTGGCGAGCCCGGTCTCTGGGCCCCAGCCAGGCCCCCTCCCCAGGAAGAGCGAGGAGGAGGAAAGGGTTTGATGTCGGCCTTGCAGGAGACACCTGAGTCAACACAGGGCCGGGCAGGGGCGTCTGCTCCCCAGTCGGAAGCGGTTCCGGCCCCGGGCCCAGGGGAGGCCCAGGCAGAGCTCTCCCCAGCTGGCCTCGGGCTCTGTCTGGTCTGGGGCCACCGAGCCGCTCGCCACCTGTGCAGGGCCTGGCCGTGGGTGGGACTGGGGGTCGTGCGGGGGGCGCTGTTGGCTTCCCCCCAGGCACCCCGCTCGGCTGTCGAGGCTGGGGCTGCTCTAGAGGCCCCAGCGGGAGTGCTCCGGGCATGGGTGGCCGGGGAGGGAGTTGGCTTGGTGCCCACCGGGGCTGGTGCTGCCCTCACCTGGGTCTTGGGGTGCTGGGGGGGTGCTGGACAGAGGCCAGGGAGGGCGGCCCTGTCTTGGGGTACAAGGGGGCCTGTGGCACGCGTGGTGCAGAGGGTGTGGGAACGGCAGCTTGGCAGCACGGGGTGACCTGGGCGATGGAGGACCAATTAGAGGTGAGGTGCTGCGCCTTTGTGGATTCCAGCCCCCGGCCCCCACCCCAGAGTGTTTTCAGAATTGGGGGCCTGCTCTGCAGGAGCTCCAGGGCCCAGGTCACTGGCGAGGTGCCCTTTGCAGGGAAGGGGAAGGGGCTCAGCTGGGGCCCCCCTCCTCTGCCCAGCAAGCGGGAGAAGCCATTTTCAGTCCAGCCACCGAGTCAGCGGGAGTGAGGGCAGGGGGGTGGGGGGGGCTGTGCAGGGGGCTCCAGCTCGGCCCCCGGCTCCCTCTCCGCCTGGCAGAGGCTCCCCAGACTGGCCAGGGGACCTGGGGGGCTTGGCCTCCCAGCCTGGTCTTGGCACGTGGCCTGATTTGGGGGTTACCCTCCGGTACCTCAGGTCCCAGGAAAGGAGTCAGGATGGGGGACAGAAGGGCCGGAGAAGGGGGAGGGGAAGGCCAGGGAGGTCTGCTGTCCCCAGGCCCGGCCGTGCTTCCTGGAGGCGGCCTCTGGTCCATCCTGTGTGTGGCAGCCTCTTGCTCAACCGAGTGACCACCGACTGGGGAAGGGGGTGGGCCTGGCCCTGGGGAGCTGGGCAGGCAGGCCAGGAGCCCACCTCCTCCCATGCAACCTGACCCCCTCCCCAGTGACCCACGGGGGGGGGGGGGGCTGTCCCACCCTGAGCTGGGCGTTTGCTCACTGGGACCCCGGGCTCTGCCTGCCCAAAGTCGAGTGTTTGTCCTGTGGTCGCTGCCCACTGTGCTACCAGCCCGGCCTCCAGACCTGTCCAGCACCCCCAGCACTGTGCACCTCACCAGGTCCCCGGCCTCACTGGACCAGAGACTTGCACTGTTCCCTGGGGTTTCCCAACGCCCCTGCCGCTCCAGAACACGGGCCCTCCCCCCAGGCACCTTCCCTCCAGGCAGCTCCAGGCCCCCCAGCTCAGCCAGGCCTCTCGGCCTCTCCGGGCCTTCTGGGCTGACCCAGCGCTGAGACTGGACAGACCCCTCCCACCCACAGCCTCTGAATGCCGAGGGCCTGGGTCTGGGGTGCCTCCTTGGGCTCTCTGTCCTGGGGACACTCTGGGGGGACAGGGCCCCCATTGCCGTCACAGACGTGTGTACCTGCACACGCGTGGTCACGTGGGCGTGCGTGGGGGCTGGCATGGCCGTTTGGCACGGTGCCCCGGGCTAATTGTGGGGTTCGGCTCTGACGGAGGAGGCGGGGCCGGGGTGACCGCCGAGGCGCTGACAGGCTGACGGGGAGATTATAGGCCTTGCTGGCTCCTCACTTGCTTTCACCCTCCCCCGTCAGCCCCTCACGCCCACCCCACCTCCTGCACATGGCCCAGAAAGGGGGCTCTGGGGGGCTGGTCCTGGGCCCGCTGCAGCCACCCAGAGTCCCAGGCGGCCCTGGCCGACGAGGTCTGGCCAGCTGTGGGGGGTGAGCCTGCAGGAAGATAAATGTGAGCACTGAGAGGTGGGGGGGGGTGGCGGGCAGGGAGGCAGACACCGGTGGTCTGTACTTGTCACTGAGCCCGAATATCCAAGGACGGCCCCGCCTCTCCCAGCTGGGACGCGGGATTAGCGCTCAGCTCGGCACGCAGGAGCCCTTCTGCGGTTGGCCAGCTGTCGGGACGGCTTCTTCCCCATCCGTGGCTGGAGGCCTCTTCTGTGCTGTGGACGGACGGACACCCTGCAGCGTCCGCCCCTGCCCCAGCTGGCCCCGGCCCAAGTCTGGCCCCTTCTACCCTCTCACGCCTCTTCCTGTCCCTCGCCACCTGACAACGGCCAGCCCCCGGTGAGTTATCTCAGGAGAATGTCCAAACCTGCCCAAGTGCACCCCTTCCTTTCTGAGTATTCTTTTTTTTCTTTAATGTATATTTTTATTGACGTCAGAGAGGAAGGGAGAGGGAGAGAGAGAAGCATCAATGAGAGAGAATCATGGATCGGCTGCCTCATGCACGCTCCCTACTGGGCTCCGAGCCTGCAACCCGGGCTTGTGCCCTGACCAGGAATGCAACGGTGACCTCCTGGTTCCTAGATGGACACTCCACCCTGAGCCCCGCTGGCGGCAGGTGGTTTTTCTAAGCCACCTTGCCACACAGGTAGGCAGTGGTGGAGGCGGGAGCTGGCCCATTGCCTGCAGCTTGGGGTCCCAGTCTGGGTGGCCACCCACAGCTACAGAGGCTGCATTTGTGTGTGTGTTGGGGGGGCGCGAGCCCCCCGGCTCCGCCTGAGGACAGGAGCTCCATCCAGGCATCCTGGTGCCCTGAGCGCACCCTCCGGGAAGGCACCCTCCGGGAAGGCACATCAGCGAGGCTGGGGGGGCGGGGGCGTGATGGGGGGAGCCGGCGCTTCCGGGCTCCTTCCCCTTGGCCGTGGGTCTCGGGCTGGGACCTTCCCACCCCCGCCACCGGGGTGACTTTTCCCGCCGGATCCCGAGCCCAGGCCGCCGGAGAGGACGGACCAGCCCCGCGCCCCCCATCCCGCGGGGGGGACCCCCGGCCCAGGGTGCAGGCTGGCGGAGGGAGGGGGTGACACCCTACACCTGGGAGGGTCCCGGGGGAGGCTCCGGTGGCGCTGACGCAAGGCCCTGCCCGTCGCCAGGGCCCCGCCTGCCGCTCCAGGTGCCGGGAGACCTTGGCCTCCGGTGAGTCAGGGCGCGCGGCCCGGCCTCGGGTCTGGGCCTGGCGGCGGCTGTCGGGCCAAAGGGCGGTGGGCCGGGCGCGGAGACCCGAGCCTGGTCGGACCGGGACCGGAGGCCGCGGCGGCGAGGGCGGGGCGGCTCGTCCGTGCGACCCGGGTGAGCGCTGCGGGGTCGGGCCCTGCGCCCACGTGGCCTGGGGCTGGCGCGTCGGGTCGCCGGGGAGGGGGGCGATCGCGCGGTGCCCACGTGCCCCCCGAGAGCCAGCGCGGCCCTGGTGGCTCCCGGGGGAGTCCGGTGGCGCCGCGCGCTCTGCCCGGGCCGCTGGGAGGGGCGCCCGCCGGGCCTCCGGGACGCGGGGGGCGGGGGCGGCTCCGGGGGCTGCGCCCTGACCCGCCCCGCTCGCGCCCCTCCCTGGCGCGGGTTTGGGGAGCAGCCCGGCCGAGGTGCGGGCCGGGTTGTGTCCGCTCATTTGCATTCGCGACCCGGTCCCAGGCCGCCAGCTGCCGGAGAGGCGGGGAGGGGAGGGGCGCCCCGCCCGCTCTGGGCCCGTGGGGGGAGGGGGAGGTGCCTGCAGCCACTCGCCTGGGGTGCCCTCTCTGTCACCCCCCCTGCAGGTCCCGGGTGCCCGCAGGGCTGGGACCCCCCCCCCCCCCCAACACACACACACACAGAGGCTGCGCTGCCCTACCAGGTGCGCTTCACCTGTCCGCCGGGCCCTGCCCACGCCCGGCCCCATCTGGCCTCCGGGTGTGTCTGCCGGACCCTCCTTCAGGGCTGCTTTCCATTGTTTTGGTTTTTGTTGCTGTTGTTACTCTTCAGCCAGGTCATGTTCCCATTGATTTTAGAGCGAGTGGGAGAGAGGGAAAGACAGAAACGTCATGTGAGAGAGACGCACTGATTGGTTGCCTCCTGCACACGCCCTGACGGGGGGGAGGGGGGGACCTGCAACCGAGGTACCTGCCCTTGACCTGACTCGAACCCGGGACCCTTCGGTCCACAGGCTGGTGCTCTATCCACTGAGCCACACCGGCCAGGGCTCTGTTGTTTTGATTTTAAGAAATTGCTCCGACTGTGTTTGCTCGAAAATAGTGGAAAGAACCCCTGACTGACCCCACGCCTCAGTGCCCGACTCCAGGTGGGGCGGGCGGAGACCTGGGGACGGGGCGACAGCCCTCGGCGGCCCTGGGCCCCTCCTGTTTCCCTCTGCCCGTTGGATGGGGCAGCACCACCTATTCGAGGGCCTGGCAGCTGCGGGTTAGGGTTAGAGGCGATGGAACCGGGAGGGAGCCCAGGGGACCGATGGCAAGGGGCTCGTGCTGCTCCCACAGGGCCCGCCGTGCGGAGGAGGGGCCGCGACTCCCTGGGCATCGCTGTCCCTCCGGTGCTCTGGCTGGGGGAGGGGACACGACTGTGTGAGGCTTGGGGACCAGCTGCAGGGGGCACAGGTGCTTTTGGCTCCTCCACTGTCACCCCCTCCTGGGTTTGTTGGGCTCAGACCCACAGTGTCCCCCTGGCCCTATCCTGTGTTCACCTTGTTCTCAGAGGGCCTATCGGTGAAGACCATCGGCCGTAGAGGATAAGTGAGGATCTGCAGGTCGGTCAGGATGAGTGTCCTGGGGCTCTGGGGGATGAGTAGGAGTTTTCCGGGGGGGGGGGGGTTGTCCAGCAAAAGCAGAGACATGGTGGCATCATGAGTACGGCCCCCACTGCAGGCACAGCCATGAGGATTCCCACTCGTGGGTTCACTCACCCCGCAGGGCAGCTCACCGAGGTCCATGCCCTTACTACCCCCTGTTACATGTGGGAAACGGAGGCACGGTGTCACTTTGTGAATAGCCCAGGAACCCAGGTCGGAAATGACAGAGCCCAATCAGAGCTCAGGGGTTGAGCGTCGGACTTCTGAACGGTTGATTCCCAGTCAGGGCACATGCCTGGGTTGGGGGCTGGATCCCCAGTAGCGCAGCGTGCAGGAGGCAGCTGGTCAGTGGTTCTCTCTCATCACGGATGTTTCTATCTCTCCCTCTCCCTTCTTCTCTGAAATCAATGAAAATATATATTTTTTTAAAGAAAGACAATGACAGCCAGGGTTTGAAGCCCCCGGTCGGGCTCTGGGCACTCAGGGAGCCGCCTTCTCCCGAGGATAATGAGTGGCCCTTTGAGAGCTGGGTTCGCAGGCTGGCTCGTGGGGTGGGTGGGGGGGGGGGGGAGACACGGGGCCGGCAGGGGTGACTGGAGCAAGGCCCTGGGACTTGGTGGCGGAGGAAGGAGAGGGTTCCAGTCTGTTGGGAGGAGACATCCAGGGGCTGCCTCTGGGAGCATCTGAGACGGAGGCCCAGCCTGGTCAGGTCCCCCTGGGGGGTGGGGGTGGGGGTGGGGGCAGAGGGTGAGGGGAGTGGGGAGGTGGGGGCTGACGCCGGTGGCGGAGTTGTGGGGGCAGCATACAGGGTTCAGCGGCTGAGCCTGGATGTGGGGGGTTGGGGTAGGCCAGGAGGGATTGAGGAGAGGGGTCCTTGAGGCTGAGGGGAGCTGGAGGGAATGGGGGGTGATCATTATTATGCGCTCTCTTTAGTCAAGTAATGCATGAATATATTCTTTCTTTTTTTTAACTTCTCACCCAAGGAAATACTGTTATTGATTGTCAGAGAGAGGAAGGGAGAGAGAGAAAGAGGGAGAGAGAAACATTGATGTGAGAGGAACATCGATTGGTTGCCTCCTGTATGGGCCCCAACCGGGAATCGAACCCGCACCCTTTTGGTGCAAGGGACAGCACTGCAACCAACGGAGCCGCCCGGCCAGGGCGGAATGAATCCGTTATACGTTTTTCACAAATGCAGTTGCTTTGCTGTCCAGCCCCGCCTGCCTGCCCCCAGGCCCCGGGACACCCACAGCCACAGCCACAGCCACCGCCACCGGGGCGCCACGGGTCGCACGGACCGCCGCCTGCGTGGGTCCTGTGGCCGCTCGGGGCTCTGGGGGGAGGCTGAGTGATGGCCAGGTTCTCGCTCTAACGAACCATCTGAGAAGTCGCCCTGGACGGCCCTCCCGCGGGTGCACGCGGGCACCTCCCCAGCAGGGATACTGTAGCCAGCCTCGCCGAGGGCTACAGTGTAACAGCTCTCCCGAGGCTTTTTCTGAATGAACCTCCGTCCTTACAAACCCCTAGGGGAGCGCAGGGCGACGTCTCCCTTTCACGGGTGGGGAATGGGGCCCAGAGAAGCTAAGTGATCTGCCGGAGGCCGCACGGCTAGTGAGCAGCTCACAGGGTCATGGGTGTGCAGGTTCCTTCAAAGCAATTTTTATTTTATTACTTAAACCTGTTACTTTACACCTATTTTATCCACCCGAGAATATTGCCCGTTGGGTTTTGTTTGCTTGTTTTTTTAAGAGAGGAAGGGAGGGAGAAACACTGGTTGCCTCCCAGGCACACCCCACGGGAATCGAACCTGCAGCCTTCGGTGTGCGGACGATGCTCCAACGGCTGAGCCGCCCAGAGACTCGTCATGAGGAGACGTGGTTCCTCCCTTTTCTCCTTTTTCCTTTTTTTGAGCAGAGGAAAGAGTATCAGGCTTGTCTTGTGGAAGGACCAGGTGCGCCCCCCAATGGGGTGCTGGGCTAGGGGCATGGAGGGGGTGGAGGAGGTCTGGGGCCTCCTGCTCAGGATGGCAGAGGCCACCAGTGGGGTCCCCTGGACTGCTCCCCACCCCAGACGTGGAGCAGAGGAGGCCAGCCTGTGGTGAGACCCTGTCTCTCTCCGTTGCTTCCTAGCGAATCTTGATGCCCGCCGGGAGCAGAGACTGAGCTGGACCACTGGAGCCTGGGTGAGTGGGGCCGGGCCCCCGTGGGAAGGCAGTGGGGGTGGGAAGGCAGTGGGGGTACCTCCTCGCAGCGGGGCCGAGGGTCGCTCCCTGGCTGTGTGAGACCTGGTCCTGCCGGGACCTGTGTGTACATGTCTGCTCATGTGTCTTGCCCGTGGAGACCGCTGCCAGGTCCCGGCTCCTGGGTCAGGTTTTGCTTGGTGTGTTGGGGGTGGGGGGAGGCAGGGAGACTGGCGGTGTTCGGGCTGGTGGGAAGGGGCGCCTGTCCAGACCCTTCCCGGGCCAGTGGCAAAGGCTGGAGTGTGTGTGACTTCTTGGAAGTGCACCTCTGGCCTCCGGCCAGGACAGCCGCCTGGTGCCCCGAGGAAATCCCCGCGGCCAGCTTCCCGGTAGGCAGGGCCAGCAGGGGCCTGGGCCACCTTCAAAACAGGAAGCGCCCATTCCAGGAACTCCCGAGGCAGGAAGTTCGCCGGCCGTGCCTGGCACTTCCCGCACTGGCCTGCCTTCAGCCCAGCGGCCTCTGGTCAGGTGGGCCGGTCACCCTTTGCTCCTGGGCCTGACCAGGCCGGTCACCTGAGGCTTTGTTTGCTCAGGAAGTGCAGGGGAGCTGCTGCCCGTGGAGGGTGACCCAGTCCTCCTGCCAGCCTGACCGGCCGGGGCTCAGCACGGGGAGGAGGGGAGGGGGGGTTGAGCCTCACTCTGCCCTCCTGCCTGAAACCCAGAGGGTCCTGGGGCAGGGAGCCTGGTTTGGCCCTGGCCGGCTCCCCCAGGGCCGGCTGGGCAGTGGCTGGGTGTCCGCGCCAGGTCCTGGACCACACAGGAGGGACTCACTGGGCGTTAGGTTGGCCAGCCCTGGGGCCTGGGCTGGAGCACCAGGCTGGGCTCTCCCGGGGGGGCCAAGGGGACTCCGTCAAGTGGACATTAACCACGGAAAGCCCACAGCATTCTTTCCCTGCACCGGGGCCACAGGTGGGGGCTGGCAGGGTTGAGGGAGGGTTCAGGGTCAGAGCTGAGAGCTGTTTCAGAAGGGGGGGGTTCCCCCAGCATTTCCCCACTCGGTTGGCTCTGGGTTCAAATCCCGGCCGGGCGCTTCAGACGGGCAGGGGGCCTGGGTACGGGTCCAGGGGACTGGACTGCTGGAGTGCCCGGGTTCCTGCAGCTCCGGCTCCGCCCCGCCCCCGCCCCGCCTCCGCCCCGCCACCCGAGTTCCCTCCCAGCCGGGTAACATTCCATTCATTCCGGCTCAGCCAGCAGCCAAGCAGGCAGCTTAGCCGCAGCCTCTGGGGCTCTGGCTGGCTCTCAGCTCTGCTCTCTCGGGTGAGTGGGGCCGGGCAGGGAGGGCCAGCCCAGTCCTGAGGCTGCGGGGCTGGGTCAGGCCGGGTAGGGAGGGCCAGCCCAGTCCTGAGGCTGAGGGGCCGGGTCAGTCGCTCTGTGCACAGCGTGGACTTTGGACACAGGGGGCTGGGGAAGGGGGCCGAGGAAGGGGGCCGGGGATGGGGGCCGGGGGCGGTGAGCTGCCATTCAGGCCCTTTCCTTACCCGGAGGACACACAGGAGTGACTCCTGGCTGGTGCCCCGACTTACGGCCTCTCCTGGGGCGCCCAGACACCCGCATCTGGGGGTCTCCCCAACTGTGCCGTCGGCCCCTCTGGGCAGGCAGCCGAGCCCAGAGAGCAGTCTGTGTGGGGGGGATCCTGCCACACAGTCCGCGGGGCTTGTGGAATCTTCCTGACTGCCCCAAGCCCCCCTTTCCTCCCCCGGCTCCTCCTCTCACGGCCTGGCCTCCGCTGGGCCCGGCGGTCACCTCTCCCTGCCCAGCCTCCTGCCCCAGGGCCCTGCTGGGTCCCCTCCCTCCTGGACACCCTAGCCTGGGCACCTCTCCTCCTCCCCTGGCTGGGCAAGAACTGGGCTCCCCAGGGCACAGTGTGTGTGTGGGGGGGGTCCTGGGCAGAGGCAGGAGCTGCCGGCGGAGGGGGCTTCCTAGCGGCCCAAGCAAAGGAGGTGCTGCACCAATGTGAGCCCCACAGGGTCCACGGGAAAAGCCAGCCCATCCCCGTGAGCACAGCTTTGCCCAGAGCCCCTGCCCAGAGAACCTCTCCCCTGCCCCTTCCTGCTCTTCTGGACCCGGTGGGCGTAGGCAGCGGACGGGGCGACTAGGGGACTAGAAAAGCAGTTGTTTCTTGAGGAATAAGAGTATCTGGGAGGCGACTGTTGGCTGAGGTGGCTGCAAAGGGTGTGCCAGCTACTCTGGAGGTGAGGGAGCCTGGGAGATGGGGCCTGGGTCCCTCGACCGTCCCCCGGGGCCGGGCCCCACTCAGGCACTTGGCATGGTCAGGGCTGCGTAGGCGTCACGTCCGGTGCAGGTGCCATCGGGGAAGGTTGTAGCCAGTCCAGGGATGGGCTCATGCCCGCACCAGGAAAGCGTTGCCTGTGGGGTAGCAGTGGGAGCTGGTGGGGGGTTCTGACCAGGACGGAGGGTGGTCCGAGGGTGAGGGGGCACGGGTTACCTCCAGGTGGCCGAGGCCTGAGGCCGGATGGCCCTGCCTGAGTTGGGGGGAGAGAACCGTGTGTGTTCTTCCTCAAGGACCACTGTGGGGCCTTGGACCCGTCCTCTGATGGGGGACCTTGAGCCCAGCCTTGCGCCCGTGGACACATGTGGACCTGCATACGTGCAGGGCCGTGCGCTCAGATGGACACCTGCACGCAGACACGGCCCGCCCCGGCCCTGGAGGGGTGCCCCCACTCGGACTCCGGGGTCTCCCACCTCAGATTCGGGCAGCGCCCAGCGGACCCTCTGCTGGTTCCAGGGAGGGGGGCGGGCTGGAGGGGGCAGGGGGGCAGGGCCAGGCTGCGGCCGGCGGCTCTGGGGGCCCAGAAGCAGCGAGAGCCCAGCTCCCCGTGGGGGCAGCTCTGGCTTCCTGTGCTTCCTGTCCGGTGGCACCGTGTGCCAGTCAGGAGTGTGGGCCGCCTGGTGGCTCTTTCTTTTAAGTTTTTAATGGTTTCAGCCTGGCCGGGTGGCTGTCTGGCTGGAGCGTTTTCCCATGCACCCGAGGGTTGTGGGTTCTATTCCTGGTCAGAGCACATACCTGGGTTGTGGGTTTCATCCCCAGTCGATGTTTCTCTCCCTGCCCCCCTTCCTCTTTCTCAAAAAATCAATCAATCAAAACATATCCTCGGGTGAGGATTTAAAAAAAGAAGTTGTTACTGTTTTGGTGTTTTGTTTTTTTTAGAGAGAGCGAGAGAAAGGCAGAGAGAGAAACATCTATGAGAGAGAAACATCATCAGTCGGCTGCCTCCTGCATACCTCCTACTGGAGACCAAACCGTAACCCAGAAATTGAACTGTGACCTCCTGGTTCATAGGTCGACACTCAACCACTGAGGTTGGCCGGGCCGGTCCACCTGTTTGCACGTCGGGGGCTGTTGGTCAGCCTGGCCCTCGGATAGGGCTGCCCGTGGGCGCTGGAGGCTCGGAGGAGGTGCTCTGTGCCTCGGGGGTGGGCCTGCAGGTGCTTGGAGAACAGGAGGCGGAGGCCAGGGTGCAGTCCTGGGGCGGCCACACCCAGGCCTGCCGCCTGCAGCTGTGGCCAGGCCCCGGTCATAGGTTAGCCTGCCGGGTGCACAGCTCCTGAAGGGCTGGGCGGGGATTTCCTTGGAGATGAGAGTGGGTGTGTCTGTCTGCCACCCGGAAGGTGGGGAAGGGCTGGGGACTCAGGACACATGGCAGCCATGCCCCCCCACCCCCAACCCCTAGCTGTGTCCTGGTATTCGGTCGGGGTCCAGCATGGAGGGGGGCTGGGTTGGCCTTTGAAGGAGGACTTCCTACGCGTGGACAGATCCTCCCGGGAGGCCCCCTCCTGCACGCCCCCTACTGGGGCTCAAGCCCATAACCCGGGCGTGTGCCCAGACTGGGAACCGAACCATGACCTTCCGGCTCCCCTCCGGGGCCGCCCTGACCCTCCTCTCTTCTCACAGGGGCCCGGGGGCGATGGCTCTGCAGCTCTGGGCCCTGACCCTCCTGGGCCTGCTGGGCACGGGCTCGGGGCTGCGGCCCCGGAAGCTGGACTCCTTCCAAAGCAAGACGGAGCTGAACCACCTGGTGGTGGATGAGGCGTCGGGCGTGGTGTACGTCGGGGCGGTGAACGCGCTCTACCAGCTGAGCGCCGACCTGCAGCTGGAGCAGAAGGTGGACACGGGCCCGGCCCTGGACAACAAGAAGTGCACGCCGCCCATCGAGATCAGCCAGTGCCATGAGGCCGTGCCCACCGACAACGTCAACCAGCTGCTGCTGCTGGACCCGCCGGGCCAGCGCCTGGTGGAGTGCGGCAGCCTCTTCAAGGGCATCTGCGCCCTGCGCGCCCTCAGCAACATCTCCACGCGCCTCTTCTACGAGGACAGCAGCGGCGAGCGGTCCTTCGTGGCCAGCAACGACGAGAGCGTGGCCACCGTGGGGCTGGTGAGCGCCACTGACCCGGGCGGCGAGCAGCGCATGCTGTTCGTGGGCAAAGGCAACGGCCCGTACGACAACGGCGTCATCGTGAGCACCCGGCTGCTGGACCGCGTGGCAGGCAGGGAGGCCTTCGAGGCCTACACGGACCACGCCACCTACAAGGCCGGCTACCTGTCCACCAACACGCAGGAGTTCGTGGCGGCCTTCGAGGACAGCCTCTACGTCTTCTTCGTCTTCAACCAGCAGGACAAGCACCCGCTGCGCAGCCGCACGCTGCTGGCCCGCATGTGCAAGCAGGACCCCTACTACTACTCCTACCTGGAGATGGAGCTGCAGTGCCTGGACCCCGGGGGCCCGCCCACGCCCTTCAGCACCTGCCTGGCCGCCTCCGCCGCCACCGCGGGCGCCGGCAAAGTGCTCTACGCCGTCTTCACCAGAGAGGACCGGGCAGGCGGGGGGCCCCGGGCCGGCCTCTGCCTGTTCCCGCTGGACCAGATCCACCAGAAGATAAAGGACATCCGCAACGCCTGCTACATGGGCGACCCGCAGAGCAGCCCGGACGACTTCTACAAGCCCTTCCACGGCGAGATCCAGTGTGGCGGCCAGGGCCTGGTACGTACTGGCCTCCGCAGGGTGCCCCCCGGCTCGAGCCCCAGGCGTCCACGTGGGCCTGTGCGCTGCTGCCATGTGCTGGTTGGCGTGTCCAAGCCCTCGCCTGCTTGGGAGGGGGCCGTGAGAGTGCACACACGTGTGCTGTCTGCAGCCCGGTGGCAGGTGTGCCCGCACAGGTGTGGTGGCACCGCCAGGGCCAGGCCCAGGCCCGTGCTCCATCCGGCAGTGAGCATGCAGTTGGGGTTCCTGCCTGCACAGTCCTTGTTCTCGGGACATGTGTGGGGCCAGCGAGTGCTGGGGGGCCCCTGTGGGGAGAGGCCTCCTCGGGTCGGGGGTGTCTGGACCCACCGTTGACACCATCGTCCGCAGGGTGCCGGCGAGAGCTTCCTGTGTGGCTCGGAGCACCTGCCCTACCCCCTGGGTAGCCGCAAGGGGCTCGTCGCCACGGCCGTGCTGCAGCGCGGAGGCCTGAACCTGACGGCCGTGACCGTGGCCACCGAGAACGGCCACACCATTGCCTTCCTGGGCACCTCCGACGGCCAGGTCCTCAAGGTGAAGCCTGGGGCAGGGGCAGGGGCAGGGGCAGGCGGGGCTGGAGGGCCGTCTCCGAGGGAACAGCACTCTTACATACCTGCCTGCTGCTGCAGGCGTACCTGGCCCCCGACGGCAGCTCCGTGGAGTACGGCTCCATCCTGGTGGAGATCAACAAGAGGGTCAAGCAGGACCTGGTGCTGTCCGCCGACCAGGCCAGTTTGTACGCCATGACCCAGGACAAGGTAGGCCTGCGGAGGCCCCGGGGAGGGCCTGGCAGCCAGAGTGCTGTCCCAGGCCTGGAGGGTGCACGCGAGGACCGGGAGGGGCTGCCCTCTCCTCGGGTTCCTGGCAGCGTCCTGTCCCGTCTCCAGCGCCTTCCTGTCTGCAGCTCCGCTCCCGCATGTCCTGTCTCTGGTCCTGTCGCAGACCCTTCCTGGAGGGAGGGCTGGGACTGCTCTGAGGGGCTGCCCCCGGGTGGACGGGCATGAAGGGCCTGTGCAGCTCCGTGAGCTTGGGCAGCGAGGGGACAACATCGGCCCCTGCCTTAGCGGGGGGTAGGAGCCCGTCAAGCCGGCCTCTGGAGCCCTGGGGCATTCAGGGGGTGGGGTCAAGGGGCCTGGGCCGGCACCGGGGAGGCAGGACCCTGGACCCATGGTTTCCTGGGACCGTGCACCGTGGGTCCTGGGGGGGTGCAGCCACAGGGCCAGGGCCTCACAGAGCCCGTGCACCTCTCCACTGCCTGGAGCCCATGTTGGCCAGCCTTGAGTTGGCATCTGAGACTTTTTTTCTTAAATATATTTTACTGATTTTTTACAGAGAGGAAGGGAGAGGGATAGAGAGTTAGAAATATCGATGAGAGAGAAACATCGATCAGCTGCCTCCTGCACACCCCCCACTGGGGATGTGCCCACAACCAAGGTACATGCCGTTGGCCGGAACCGAACCCAGGACCCTTCAGTCCGCAGGCCGACGCTCTATCCACTGAGCCAAACTGTCCAGGGCTAAATGTATTTTTATTCATTTCAGAGAGGAAGGGAGAGGGAGAGAGAGAGAGAAACATCAATGATGAGAATCACTGCCTCCTGCACACCCCCTACTGGGGATGGAGCTCGCAACCCGGGCATATGCCCTGACTGGGAATCGAACCGTGACCTCCTGGTTCATAGGTCAATGGTTCACAGGCCAGCCAGGTGGCATCTGAGTCTTCTTAAGGCTCAGAGATACAGGTGGGACCCAGCTAGTGGCCCCAGGAAACTCAGGTCCAAGGGAGTCCCGGTGGCCACGTCCTGCTCACCGCCCCGCTGCCCCCAGGCGTTCCGGCTTCCTGTGCAGGAGTGCGCGAGCTACCTCAACTGCATACAGTGCCTCGGCTCCCGGGACCCCTACTGCGGCTGGTGCATCGTCAAGGGGCAGTGAGTCCCTGGGTCGGGGGTCTCGGCTCACCCTGGAGCCCGGGGGCGGCAGTCCCACCCAGGGGCTGACAAGTGCCAGGGCTGAGGCTGCCCCGTCTCTGCAGATGCAGCCGGAGGGCTGAGTGCCCACGGGCCGAGGAGAGCGGACACTGGCTGTGGAGCCGCGAGGAGTCCTGTGTGACCGTCACGGGGGCCCAGCCTCAGAACATGAGCCGGCGGGCCCAGGGGGAGGTGCGTGGCCGGCGGGGGCACCAGGGCAGATTTCACAGCATCTCCATCCCGCCTGGGCCTTGGGGCTGAGTCTGAGGCGGGCAGCCCCGGCCCCTGTGGTCTGGTGGCTCCTGTGTCCCAGGTGGTGGAGGTGGCGAGTCAGGTTCCTGTGTCTTCTGTGCACGTGCGGGGGAGTGACTCACAGAACGGGTGCTCTGGGTGGGGGTCTCCTCACTGAGAGTCCAGCCCTGGGCCCCCCCACCCAAGGCTGATCCCCCCACCCTCCAGGCTGATCACCCCCACCCCCAAAGCTGGTCCCCCACCCCCAAGGCTGGTCCCCCACCCCCAAGGCTGGTCCCCCCACCCTCCAGGCTGATCCCCCCAAAGCTGGTCCCCCCACCCTCCAGGCTGATCCCCCCACCCCCAAAGCTGGTCCCCCACCCCCAAGGCTGGTCCCCACGCCCTCCAGGCTGGTCCCCCCACCCCCCAGGCCGGTCCCCCACCCCCAAGGCTGATCCCCCACCCTCCAGGCTGATCCCCCCCAAAGCTGGTCCCCACGCCCTCCAGGCTGGTCCCCCCACCCCCAAAGCTGGTCCCCCACCCCCAAGGCTGATCCCCCGCCCCCGAGGCTGGGCAGAAGGGTCCATGTGAGCTGCGTGGCCTCCCCCAGGTGCAGCTGACCGTCAGCCCGCTCCCGGCCCTGGGCGAGGACAAGCTGCTGTGCCTCTTTGGGGACTCCCCGGCACACCCTGCCCGCGTGGAGGGGGACGCCGTGGTGTGCAACTCCCCGAGCAGCATCCCCAGCACGCCGTCCGGCCAGGGTGAGGCCCCGACGCCAGGCCCCAGGCCCTTCTCCCTCCCTCCCTCCCTGCCTCCCTCCCTCTACACAGTGGGGTCCTTCCTGTGACCTGGTCCCAGGGGTGTGGGCTGAGGTGGCGGGAGGGGCAGGTGGCCCCTGCCAGGGTGCGGCAGGCAGAGGCTGGGCGGTTGGGGTTCTGGGCGCCAGAGCCTTGCCGGCTGTGCTCCGTGCCGTGAGCGAGGGGAGCTCCTGGGCCCTTCCAGGCACTTCTGTCCCGTCTCCGCGCCACCTGGTGCCGGGCCCTGGGTGCTGGCATCTGTGCAGAACCCCTCCCCCACCCCGTGCAGCTCGACACGGGTGGGGCTGTCCCCAGGGGCCAGGCTGTGAAAGTGGGCCAGGGCAGGTGCCAAGCCTTTGTGCCCTGAGCCTTCAGGGCCAGTGGAGGGCAGCTGGCTGGCTCGGTGGGACCACACGGTGATGTGCAAGGGCCTGGCAGGCGCTCTGCCCAGACACCCAGGAACCCTCAGGGACAGGGCCTGGCTGCACGGAGCCCTGGGAGCCGACACTCGAGCCGAGATCTGAGGGCGGCGCTGGGCGCTCTGGGGCTGAGTGTGCACCAGGGGACGCCCTGCCAGGCCCCCCACGCCAGGGCTCCCCACACGGGCTGTCTGTGCTCGGTGGCCCGTTGGGAGCTGTGACGGCACAAGGCCAGCAAGGCCCGGTCCAGGCGATCCCGTCCCCCTCCTCTGCCCCGTGCTCTGCGGCCCCGACTGACGCCATCCCCGTCTGCCATCTGCAGACCATGTGGCCGTGGAGATCCAGCTCAGGTTCATGCACACCGATGTCTTCCTCACCTCCCACCAGTACCCCTTCTACGACTGCAGCGAGGCCATGAAACTGGAGAGGAATCTGCCGTGAGTGTCACCCCCGCACACCCCCAGCTCCTCCAGCCCCGCCCCTGGCTCCACCCCCTCCCCCTGCTACGGTGCCACACCCTCGCCAACCTCTCTCTCAGGTGCATCTCCTGTGCCAGCAACCGCTGGACCTGCCAGTGGGACATGCACTACCATGAGTGTCGGGAGGCCTCGCCCAACCCTGAGGACAGCTTTGTGCCCGCTCACATGGTGAGGGGCCGTGGGCCCTGGTGGGGTGTGGCTGCTCGTCCCAGGCCACACACGTGGCCCTGACTGGCCTTACTCTGCAGGAGGACACCTGCCCCCAGTTCCTGAACCCCAGCCCGCTGGTCATCCCCATGAACTACGAGACAGATGTGACCTTCCAGGGCGAGAACCTGGACAAAGTGAAGGTGGGCGTGTGAGGCACTGGCCTGGGGAGTGGGCTGACCAGGCAGAGAGGCCTGTGCCCAGCGGCCCTGGTGGCTGGCGTGTCTGTGGGGCCGGCTCAGAGCTGTCCTGCTGACGGGAAGGGGCCCCGGGCCTCCTCTCCTGCA
Organism: Myotis pilosus; assembly: GCA_036010255.1. Classification (NCBI taxonomy): domain Eukaryota; kingdom Metazoa; phylum Chordata; class Mammalia; order Chiroptera; family Vespertilionidae; genus Myotis; species Myotis pilosus. The sequence goes on along the minus strand of JASKON010000032.1, from coordinate 8,420,963 downwards.
GGCCTCTGGCTCAGGGCTCCCACCGGAGGTAGCTGCTCAGTGAAGTGTTGGGGAGGCAGGCGGGTCTGTCGGGCAGGGGGCTGCCACCTAGCGAGGGAGCAGAGCGATTTGCTCAGGCGTGGGCCGGGGGGGTGGGGGGGGGGCGGTCCAGGAGTGCCGAGTGGTCGGCTAGAACGGGAGGACCTCCGCTGGCCCAGAAGGTGGGGGGCTCGGACGGAGCCCCGTCCCCGGGAGCGTGGGTCAAACGGGGAGGGCTTGGCGGGTGCAGGGGCCTGACCGTGGGCCTTGCAGGTCTCCTCCCTGCACGTGGGCAGTGACCTCCCCAAGTTCGAGGTGACAGTGAACACACGGGAGCCAGGAACCTTCCACTTTCGGACCCCAAAGGTACAGCCCCCCGGGGCGGGCCAGGCCAGCGGGGGCCTCGCTGCCTCCGGGGGGAGGAGGCAGGGTTGTGGGCCAGGCGGCGTGCTCACCTGTGTCTCTCAGACCCCAGCCCCTCCACTGCTGCCCCGCTGCTTGAGGGGACCCCATGGGCCTTGGTGGGCACCGTGGTCGCCTTCTAGGGCTGGGGGGGGTGGGGTCAGAGTGCAGTGTGTCCCTGTGTGTTCCTCCAGCTGTCCCATGACGAGAGCGAGACGCTGCCCCTGCACCTGTACGTCAAGTCCTATGGCAAATACATCGACAGCAAGCTCCAAGGTGGGCGGGGCCTGGGGGCTGGTGGGCGGCTGGGCTGGGGCCCCCGACAAGCGGTGGGGTGGGGCCGGGCAGGCCTGTGGGCTGGGTGGGGAGGGGGGCCTGGCGGGGCAGGGACGGGGCGGGGGGCCCTGCTGATAGCTGGCTGCTCCCTCCGCAGTGACCCTCTATAACTGCTCCTTCGGCCGCAGCGACTGCAGCCTGTGCCTGGCCGCTGACCCCGCCTACAAGTGCGTGTGGTGCGGTGGGCAGGGCAGGTGTGTGTACGAGGCCCTCTGCAGCAACGCCACCTCTGAATGCCCGCCGCCCGTCATCACGGAGGTGGGTCCCCCCGGGGCCAGGGCCGCCGGTGGGAGGGGAGGGACCCCGCCTGAGCCCGGCCCCGCGCCTCGCCCAGCCGCCCAAGCCGCTGAGTCGCCTGGCTCTGCTGATTTCAGATCCAGCCGGAGACCGGCCCCCTGGGCGGCGGCATCCGCGTCACGATCCTCGGGTCGAATCTGGGGGTCAGGGCGGACGACGTCAAGAGCGTCACCGTGGCCGGCAAGAACTGCGCCTTCGAGCCGGAGCGGTACTCCGTGTCCACCAGGTGAGTGGACAGCCGGTGGCCTGGGCTCCATGGGCCAGGTCAGTCCCCACCATGGGGGCCGGGGCAGACGAGGAAGAGGGACATGGGGTGTGGGTGGGTGCCCAGGACTCCCCACCTGACGTGCTAGTCAGGAAGGGTCTGGGGTGAGCCTTGACAGTGACCCCACCCTGCCTGTTGGCCCCCAGGATCGTGTGTGCCATTGAGGCCACGGAGGCGCCCTTCACGGGGGGCGTGGAGGTGGACATCAATGGGAAGCATGGCCACTCTCCACCCCACGTCCAGTTCACCTACCAGGTGAGTGCCTGCCTGGCTCCCCTGACCAGGTCGGGACGGACCCGGCGGGTCCGGCCACTGCTGCTGACTCCTGGACGGTTGGGAGCTGCGCCCTTCAACGGCAGTCACGATGAAGGGGTGGGGAGGACTGCCGCTCAGCCCTGACCTGGACGCACCGCCTCTCTCCTAGGAGCCCCAGCCCCTCAGCGTGGAGCCGAGGGAGGGGCCGCAGGCAGGCGGCACCACGCTGACCATCAACGGCACCAACCTGGACACGGGCTCTAAGGAAGACGTGCGCGTGACCATTGGTGGCGTCCCTTGCAATGTGTGGGTGTCGCCTGCGGGGCCCCCGAGCTCTGGTCCGCCCTGGCCCTGGGGACCCTGCATGTGTCCTGGAGGGAGCGGTGCCGTGGGCCTGACCCCTGGGCCCTGGCCCCCTGGCCCCCTCGCCCAGGGCTGGAGTTGGTCTCGGGGTGGGGTTGACACTAACAACGTTCACCTCCAGGACGCAGTTTGGGGCGCAGCTCCAGTGTGTCACGGGCCCCCAGGCAGCCCCGGGGCAGCTGTCCTTGGAGATCTACTATGGGGGTTCCCTGGTGCCCAGCTCCGGAATCACCTTCACCTACCGCGAGAACCCCGTGCTGCGGGCCTTTGAGCCCCTGCGAAGCTTCGCCAGGTGTGGCCTCTGCCCTGCCCACCGCCCACCAGGGCTCCCCGGGCCACCCTCACCCCCAGCTACTTCCCCAGTCCCCTCCGCCCACTGCCTGGTGAGGATGCAGGAGGGCTAGTCTTGGTCTGGGTGGCAGGAGGAGGCTTCCGTAAAAACCCCACTGCACCCCTAGATCCACTCCCTCCTAGAAAGCCTGACAGGCGGGCCCCAGAGCCCCCGAGCCCAGAGACGCTCAAGGATGGCGGGACTCAGTCACAGTGCTCTGAGCACACCCCAACATACAGCAGGCATGGGCTCACGGGGACCCGTGTGTGCCCCCAAAACCAGTTTGGGGCCGGGGATTTCAACCCCGCCTTCCCTAAGCCCACCACATGGCCAGCATGGGGGTGGGGGTCCGGCTTCACAGGGCGCCTGCTCTGGAGCTGGCTGGGCACCTCCCTTGCCCAGCTGTGCCCACTCAGGCACCCCCTACCCCCAGTGGCGGCCGCAGCATCAACGTGACCGGGCAGGGCTTCGGCCTGATCCAGAACTTCTCCATGGTGGTCATCGCGGAGCCTCTGCAGCCCTGGCGGCGCCGGCGGGAGGCCGGACCCCTGCCGCCCCACACGGTCAGTCCTGCTGCCGGCCGGGGCTCAGAGCCCCCGCTGGACCCGGGGGCCGGCTGGGGAGGGAGGGGCCTGTGCCCCGTGGCCTGACAGACAGCCCTTGGCCTGCAGATCGTGGGCACAGAGTACACGCGCCACAACGACTCCAGGGTCGTGTTCCTGTCCCCGGCCGTGCCCGAGGACCCCGAGGCCTACAACCTCACGGCGCTCATTCAGATGGACGGGCACCGTGTCCTGCTCAGGACGGAGGCCGGGGCCTTTGAGTACGTGTCTGATCCCACCTTCAAGAACTTCACAGGGGGCGTCAAGAAGCAGGTCAACAAACTCATCCACGCCCAGGTGAGGAAGGGGCCGGCCGGGCCAGACCAGGTGCGGGTGGGCCAGCGGCTCAGGGTCTCGGCTGAGCTGGTCCAGGTGCCCCTGAGCCCCTCCTGGTATGGTGACCCCGCCCCCACCCTCAGGGCACCAACCTGAACAAGGCGATGACGCTGCATGAGGCCGAGGCCTTTGTGGGGGCGGAGCGCTGCGTCATGAAGACGCTGACCGAGACCGACCTGTACTGCGAGCCCCCGGAGGTGCAGCCGCCCCCTAAGCGGCGGCAGAAGCGAGACACGACACTCAACCTGCCCGAGTTCATTGTACGTGTGGGCAGGGCAGGCGGGTGGGGCGCCAGGCTGTGCCATGGGGTGCTGGGCACTCGTCTCAGCCACTGAGCCCTCCCCGCGCTGAGCCCTCCCCTCCACGCAGGTGAAGTTCGGCTCCCGGGAGTGGGTGCTGGGCCGCGTGGAGTATGACAGTCGTGTGAGCGAGGTGCCGCTCAGCGTCATCCTGCCGCTGGTCATGGTGCCCATGGTCGTCATCATCGCCCTGTCTGTCTACTGCTACTGGTGAGCCCCGCCCGCGGCCTCGGCCCCTCCCGCAACCTGGGCCCCGCCCACAGCCCGGGCCCCGCCCTCCCGCAACCTGGGCCCCGCCCACAGCCCGGGCCCCGCCCTCCCGCAACCTGGGCCCCGCCCACAGCCAGGGCCCCGCCCTCCCGCAACCTGGGCCCCGCCCACAGCCAGGGCCCCGCCCTCCCGCAACCTGGGCCCCGCCCACAGCCAGGGCCCCGCCCTCCCGCAACCTGGGCCCCGCCCTCCCGCAACCTGGGCCCCGCCCGCCCACAGCCAGGGCCCCGCCCTCCCGCAACCTGGGCCCCGCCCTCCCGCAACCTGGGCCCCGCCCACAGCCAGGGCCCCGCCCTCCCGCAACCTGGGCCCCGCCCACAACTGGGGCCTCACCCTCCCGCCTTCCCGCAACCCGGGCCCCGCCCACAGCCTGGCCCCGCCTTCCCGCAACCTGGGCCCGGCCACTCCCACAGGCCCCGCCCACGGCCCTGGGCCCGCCCTCCTACAGCTCTGGCCACACCCACTGCCCGGCGAGGCGGGCCAGGCCGGGTCCCAGCAGCCTCCCTTGCGCAGGAGGAAGAGCCAGCAGGCGGAGCGCGAGTATGAGAAGATCCGCTCGCAGCTGGAGGGCCTGGAGGAGAGCGTGCGCGACCGCTGCAAGAAGGAGTTCACGGGTGCGGCGCGGGGCGGGCGGGGCGGGGCGGGGGTGCGCTCGCGGGGCCGGGCGAGGGGTCACCGGCGCTGTCCCCCCAGACCTGATGATCGAGATGGAGGACCAGACGAACGACGTGCACGAGGCCGGCATCCCGGTGCTGGACTACAAGACCTACACGGACCGCGTCTTCTTCCTGCCCTCCAAGGACGGCGACAAGGACGTGATGATCACGGGCAAGCTGGACATCCCCGAGTCGCGGCGGCCCGTGGTGGAGCAGGCGCTGTATCAGTTCTCCAACCTGCTCAACAGCAAGTCCTTCCTCATCAACGTGAGCGGCGGGGCGGCCGTGGGGGGCGGGCGGGCCAGGACCCAGGGCGGGCAGGACGGGCAGAGCCAGGATGGCGGGTGGGCGGCAGGGCCAGGATCCAGGGCGGGCAGAGCCAGGATGGCGGGTGGGCGGCAGGGCCAGGACCCAGGGCGGGCAGAGCCAGGATGGCGGGTGGGCGGCAGGGCCAGGACCCAGGGCGGGCAGGGCGGGTGGGCGGGCTGGGCCGGGCTCCCGCAGGCGCTGACCCGCCGCCCCCGCAGTTCATCCACACCCTGGAGAACCAGCGCGAGTTCTCGGCGCGCGCCAAGGTCTACTTCGCGTCGCTGCTGACGGTGGCGCTGCACGGGAAGCTCGAGTACTACACGGACATCATGCGCACGCTCTTCCTGGAGCTCATGGAGCAGTACGTGGTGGCCAAGAACCCCAAGCTGATGCTGCGCAGGTGCGTGGGGCGCCGGGTGGGGCTGGGGGCGGCTGTGGCACCTGGTGCGCTGGCGGGGCAGCCAGCGGGAGGAGTAGGGAGGGTCCTGGCAGCCGTTGGTGTCCACTGGTGCTGGGCTGCTCCCCCTCAGAATCACCCTCTAGGACGGAGTGACATGCCCCCCTCGAAGGGGCCGGGCAGTGGCTCCCGCAGGCTAGACCTGGGCATGCTGGCGGGAGGCGGGTCCGGTGCCTGAAGAGCCGGCCGGCCGGCGGGTACTGCGGGGCCCCTGGGTACCAGGCCTGTCTGCACCCCCAGGTCGGAGACGGTGGTGGAGAGGATGCTGTCCAACTGGATGTCCATCTGCCTGTACCAGTACCTCAAGGTGGGCTCCCGGTGGCAGGCGGAGGGGGGTTGAGGGGGGCAGGGGGTGCTGCTCCCCGCGCTTGCCCTGTGGCACCTCCAGGGGAGCGTGGTCGCCGAGGCTGACCACCGCGTTGCTCCAGGACAGCGCAGGCGAGCCGCTCTACAAGCTCTTCAAGGCCATCAAGCACCAGGTGGAGAAGGGCCCGGTGGACGCCGTGCAGAAGAAGGCCAAGTACACCCTTAACGACACGGGGCTGCTGGGGGACGATGTGGAGTACGCGCCCCTGGTGAGCCCGGGTCCCCCCATCCCAGGACCAGAGCGGGGTGCTGCCCCCTCCCTGTGCTGGGGAGACCCTCCAGGTGCCATGGCCCAGGCCTGCTGTCGGCCCGTGTGGGGCCCGGGCACCCCGAGGGTGTCTGGTGGTGAGCTGTGCGCACTCCCCGGCCCCTGTGAGCTGGGAGGGGTAAGGGAGCCCTCTGTTCTCTGCTCGGTCCTGCTGGGCCAGGCTGCAGGGGAGGCGAGGCCGCCAGCCAGGGTGCGGTGGGGGCTCCCACCTGTCCACAGGCCCTTTATCCCGTCTCTCTCCCCCCTCCCCGCAGACGGTGAGCGTGATCGTCCAGGACGAAGGGGTGGACGCCATCCCCGTCAAGGTGCTCAACTGCGACACCATCTCCCAAGTCAAGGAGAAGATCATCGACCAGGTGTACCGCACGCAGCCGTGCTCCCGCTGGCCCAAGGCGGACAGTGTGGTCCTGGGTGAGCCCTCTGCCCTGGGGGGGCGGGCGGGGCGGGCGGGGGACAGCGAGGCCGCCCTGCAGGGCGGTGGTCTGTCGCCGGTCCCGGAGCTGGCTGTGTCGTTCTGCAGAGTGGCGCCCCGGGTCCACGGCCCAGATCCTGTCCGACCTGGACCTGACGTCCCAGCGGGACGGCCGGTGGAAGCGCGTCAACACGCTCATGCACTACAACGTGAGTGCGGCGGCGGCTCGGACGGCCCCTTCCCTGCGGGCGGGGGCTGGGAGCGAGCCTCCCTCATGACCCTGTTCCCAGGTCCGGGACGGAGCCACGCTCATCCTGTCCAAAGTGGGGGTCTCGCAGCAGCCGGAGGACAGCCAGCAGGACCTGCCTGGGGAGCGTGAGTCCCTTCCTTGTGCCTGTTTGTTGTTGTTTTTAGTTGGTTTCAGAGAGGAGGGGAGAGGAGAAAGAGAAATAGAAACATCCATGATGAGAGAGAATTACTGATCGGCTGCCTCCTGCATGTCCCCCACCGGGGATCGAGCCCGAAACCTGGGCATGTGCCTTTGACCAGAATCGAACCCGGGACCCTTCAGTCCACAGGCCGACGCTCTATCCACTGAGCCACACCAGCCAGGGCTTTTTTTTTAAATTGATTTCAGATAGGAAGGGAGGGGGAGAGAAAAATAGAAACATCAGTGATGAGAATCATTGGCCGGCTGCCTCCTGCACGCCCCCTACTGGCGTTCGAGCCCACAACCCAGGCATGTGCCCTGTTGGGGAATCAAACTGTGACCTCCTGGTTCATAGGTCGATGCTCAACCATGAGCCAGGCTGGCTGGGCCTCGTGCCCGTGTTGCTCTGGCCCCTGGGGGCTGCGAGCCCAGCATGACACCTGGCCCCTCCCACAGGCCATGCCCTCCTGGAGGATGAGAACCGAGTGTGGCACCTGGTGCGGCCCACGGACGAGGTGGAGGAGGGCAAGTGCAAGCGCGGCAGCATGAAGGAGAAGGAGCGCACCAAGGCCATCACGGAGATCTACCTGACCCGCCTGCTGTCCGTCAAGGTGGGCGCGGGGCGGGCGACGGGCGTGCAGCCGGCAGGGGGGTCGGGTGGGTGGGCGGCGGCCGAACGAACGCTGAGTCCCCTCCACCGCAGGGCACGCTGCAGCAGTTCGTGGACAACTTCTTCCAGAGTGTGCTGGCGCCGGGCCTGGCCGTGCCGCCTGCCGTCAAGTACTTCTTCGACTTCCTGGACGAGCAGGCGGAGAAGCACGACATCAAGGACGAGGACACCATCCACATCTGGAAGACCAACAGGTGGGCCCCCGTCCCGCCCCCGGCCGCCCGGCCGCCCGCCCACGCCCCGGCCTCAGTAGCCCCTCACCCGTTCCCGTCTGCCTCAGTTTACCGCTCCGGTTCTGGGTGAACATCCTGAAGAACCCCCACTTCATCTTCGACGTGCACGTCCACGAGGTGGTCGACGCCTCGCTGTCTGTCATCGCGCAGACCTTCATGGACGCCTGCACGCGCACGGAGCACAAGCTGAGCCGGGTGAGGGTCCTGACCGCTCCCGCGGGGCCAGGGCACAGGGTCCTCGCCCGGGAGGCCTGGGCAGGGCCGTGTCCATGGGGGTGGAGTCGTGGCCGTGCCAGGATGGGCCCAGTTTGTGTGGGTGAGGATTTGCACATTTGGAGCTGGAGTTCAGGAGAGACGGGTGCCAGGTAACGGGGTGGGGCAGGGCCAGAGCCTGGGAGGTCCCCTGGTGATGGGCTTTTTAAAAATATATATATATATGTATTTTTTAATTGATTTTAAAGAAGGGAGAGAGAGAGAGAGATAGAAACATCAGTGATGAGAATCATTGATCAGCTGCCTCCTGCACGCACCCTACTGGGGATGGAGCCCGCAACCCAGGCATGTGCTCTTGACCGGAATTGAACCCAGGACTCTGCAGTCCACAGGCCAGTGCTCTATCCACTGAGCAAACTAGCCAGGGCGTGATGGGCTTTGGGGCGGCCTGGCACCCTGTCCTCCCGCTCCTCCTGCACCCCCGTGCAGACTCTTTGCTGACACAGGCGGAGAAAGCGAGTTTGAGTCTAAATTCTAAACAGTGTCAGCAGGGTCAGGTCTGGCTGGGCGGGTGCTGCCCCTCCTTTTCCTGAACGGGCCAGCTGGCTCCATCGGGGCCGAGGGCAGGGGCACCGGCCAGCCTGCCTGGGCCTGGGCATCACTGGGCTGTGGCCCACAGGACTCTCCCAGCAACAAGCTGCTCTACGCCAAGGAGATCTCTACCTACAAGAAGATGGTGGAGGAGTGAGTGACCCCACCTCTCGGCCCCTACCCGGCGGGTTTCTGGGGGGAGGAGCACCCTGTTGGGCAGCGTTGGGTCCGGCCTTTGGGACCCACTGTGCCCCCGCCCTCCCCCACAGTTACTACAAGGGGATCAGACAGATGGTGCAGGTCAGCGACCAGGACATGAACACACACCTGGCGGAGATTTCCCGGGTAAGGGGCATGGGGGAGGTGTGTCGTGCCCTCGGGAAGGCGGCGGAGGGTGAGCCAGGTGGGCTGGCACCTCTGTGTGACGGACCAGGTGTGTGTGTGCGCTGGGGGTGGTGTCAGCTCTGAGCCAGCCTCGGGGCCACGCCCCTGCATGGATGCATCTGTGTGTGGCTGCCCGTGGCTGAGGGCTGTGAGGCTGTGGCCCTTATGTCTGCCTGTGCCACCTGCTTGCTCCCCTGGGTCACACGCCCCCTCCCCCAGGCGCACACGGACTCCCTGAACACCCTCGTGGCCCTGCACCAGCTCTACCAGTACACGCAGAAGTACTACGACGAGGTAGGAGGTTCCGCCCGCCCCCGGTCGGGGGAGGCGCCTGGGCAGCCTGCTCCCCGCCTGGGGGCTGACCGGAGCCTCCCTCAGATCATCAACGCCCTGGAGGAGGACCCTGCCGCCCAGAAGATGCAGCTGGCCTACCGCCTGCAGCAGATCGCCGCGGCCCTCGAGAACAAGGTCACCGACCTCTGACCTCCGGCACCACGACCCGAGGCACAGGTGTGTGATGCCCAGTGCCGGCACTGGGCGGCGCCTGGGGAAGGAAGCCGAAGCCAGCGATGGGCCAGCCCTCCTCGCTCGCCGGCGGAGGAAGCGCCCCCCGCCCCCGGGGTGTGCGAGTGGGTGCGGCGGGGACCCACCTCCGTGTTGGTAGCCACATAGCGTCTTTGTCCTGAGCAATAGTGCCTGGCGCCCTCCACACCAGCCCCTCCCGGAACACCAGCATCGGGCGTTGTCTCCGCGTGGAGTCTCCTGAGCTATTCGCAAATGTGCCTTTCGCCCCCGGCGCCACCCCACGTCGCTAGGGGCAGCCGGGCCTCAGCCCCCCTTCCTGAGCACCAGCAGCCGCCCGGTGAGGGTCCGGCCTCTTTGGGGGGGTCTGAGTGCCTCAGTCCCCAGGGCCCCGAGCCCAGACTGCCTGCCCGCCCGGAGGGGAGGAGAAAAGCGGTACGATGCCTTCCTGACCTCGCCCGGCCCGGCCGCGGGCACCAGCACTCTGGGTGGACTCTGCGCTCGGGCCTCACCTCAAAGGTCAAGCTGGATGTCAGACGTCGAGGCCCAGGCAGCCAGAGGGGACCCCACAGACGGCCCGGCCTCGGCCTGTCAGACAGGCCGTCCTGGAGGCTCCCCCCGGTCTGTGGGGGCCCGGAGGAGCTCGGCTAGGACACCCCCACCCCTTTTGTAAATCTTGTTCATTGTAAATCAAATACAACTGTCTTTTTCACTCTGCTGGTTGGCTGGGTTCCTCCTGGGGCTGCAGGGCTGCTGCCCCTGCTCCTCGGCCCCGGCCCCACCCCATCCTGCTCACGGCCTGCTCCCCAGCCCTGGGGTCTCACCCTCAGGTGGACCTGTTGGCCTCAGGCCCCACCTCCCAGTTCCTCTGGGCCAGGCCCATGGGGCGTGTGCAGAGGCTGCACTGAGTCCACCCCTGAGAAGAGGATGGTCAAGGGCTGGGAGGTGAGGCCTCTGGCGTGGAGGGGGCCTGGGCAGCTCAGGCCTAGGTGATCCTGGAGTGGGCTAAGGGTCCAGAGGGGTGCAGGGAGGCAGCCCCACCAGGCAGGGAAGTGTGGGGGGCATTGGGCTGGCCAGGCAGCCCTGGTGGCCATGACGTTCCCCCGCTTCCCATGGGCTGAGCCACCAGGAGCCATGGGAGAAGGCAGGTGTGTGTCTGACCCTGAGCTCTCAGGGACCTGCTCCCTCCTTCCTGAGGTGGGGGTACCTCCCAGGCATGGTCTCCCCAGAGCCCATTTAGTAAGCCCCTGCTGTACGCAGACCCCACTGGACACTGGGGTGGCCCTGGGATTGAGGCCCCTCTGTCCTCCTCCTTGAGGCTGTGGGGCCGTTGGGGGAGCTCCTCTGCCCCGTGAACGGCCCAGAATGACTCAGGACATAGCAGGGCTCAAGGACGCTGTACCCAAGAGCCAGGGGCTGATGCGGAGGAAGGGGTTGTCTGGGAACTGCGGGGGGTGGGGGGGGGGAGTTGCTCCCAGTCTCCATGTCCGATGCAGAGCTGAGACGTGCCACCTGCAGGCATCAGGCACAGGCGTGTGCTGTGTGCACAGACACAGCATCAGCGTGTCAGGCCCCTGATGTGACACGCACTGTCCTGGGCACGAGGAGCTCTGCCCCACTGATACCACCCACGCAAGCAGGAAGGGGTTTGGGGGCTCCACAAGCTTCAGGTACGGCTGGATCCAGGCGCTCACACGTCCGGGTTCCACCCGTCTGCTGGTTTACCCTCGGGTAGCAGGGCTGCTGATGGCAGGCAGCCCCAGCCTGTGTCTCCTCCACGTGGGGCACGTGGGGGGGGGGGGACGAGTCTCGGTGGATGAGGCCTTGATCATAAGCCACTTGGAACAAGGGTGGGTGTCTCCCACAGGAAGGGGTTCTAGGCTCACAGCTGACATCCCCGCCCAGGGACCCCTGCAGTGACAGTGCCATGGCCCACACTGAGTCCCCTTCCCAGAGACCAGCTGGTCAGGAAACCTGGACAAGATGCTGAAAAGCGTCCCAGCTGGTGTGGCTCGGTGGATAGAGCGTCAGTCCTTGGACTGAAGGGTCGAGGGTTCGATTCTGGTCAAGAGCATGTACCTCGGCTGCAGGCTCTGTTCCTAGCCCATGTTGAGGTGCGTGCAGGAGGCAAGCAATCAGTGTGTCTCTCACATCGATGCTTTGTCTCTCCCTCTCCCTTCCACTCTCTCTCAAAATCAGTGGAGAAATATTCTCGGGTGAGGAATAGCAACAAAAAAAGAAGATGGGGAAGTCAGTAAGAGCCCCACCCCTTCCACTCTGAAGCGTGGAGATGGGGTAGGACTACCCCCTTGGAGAGAGGAGGGGCCCCAGGCCTGTCCTTTCCGGGGGTGGTGAAGGGTAGAAACGGTGTTGGGTGCACAGGGTGGGAAGGCCTGCCTTCAGGGGTCGCGATGTTTTCAGGGAGGGCCCACCGGCACCTCCAGCTTTCCTTCCACGCGGCAGGCTACACCCCACTTGCTTATTAAGAGCATGAACCCCACCCTAACCAGTTTGGCTCAGTGGATAGAGCATCGGCCTGCGGACTGAAGGGTCCCAGGTTCGGCTCTGATCAAGGGCATGTACCTTGGTTGCAGGCGCAATCCTATTAGGGGGTCGCCTAAGACCATCCTGTTTATCAGATATTTACATTATGATTCATAACAGTAGCAACATTACAGTTATGAAGTAGCAACGAAAATAATTTTATGGTTGGGTCACAACATGAGGAACTGTATTTAAAGGGCCAGAAGGTTGAGAACCACTGAAATAGATGTTTCTAATTCTCTGTCCCTCTCCCTTCCTCTGTAAAATCATTAAAAATATATATTTTTTTATAAAAAGGAAAAGCATGAACCCCGCCCCACAGACTGATGAGCATTTCAGGAAGTTCATTGTGACCTCAGGGAGAAGTGCGCCCGGACTGGCCGGGGCTGGGAAGGGGTGACCTGCCAGTGGACGGGCAGTGGATGTGGAGAGAAGGGCTGGGCTCCACGTTCAGGGCTGGCAGTGATTCACACTGAGGCGGAGGGAGGCCAGGGCTCGGGCCTGGCTGGGCAGGAGGCTCTTCCCTCCGCCCCACCCTCACACTGTGATCCTACTGCTTCTGGCTGCTGCGCCCGCCCCACACCTCTCAGCACTCGGTCATCCCACCTGGACAGGGCAGCCTTGACCTGGTGGCCTGATGACACCCACCATGTCCAGCAGAGCTCCCTGAGGACAAAACTGAAATTGACCCGGCCCGTGTGGCTCACTGGTCGAGTGTCCACCTCTGAACCAGGATGTCAGGGTTCCATTCCGGGTCCGGGCACACGCCTGGTTGCAGGCTGGATCCCCAGTAGGTGCTCTCTCATCATTGATGTTTTTTTTTTTTTTTTAATGTATTTTATTGGTTTTTTACAGAGAGGATGGGAGAGGGATAGAGAGTTAGAAACATCAATGAGAGAGAAACATTGATCAGCTGCCTCCTGCACACTCCCTACTGGGGATGTGCCCGCAACCAAGGTACATGCCCTTGACCGGAATCAAACCCGGGACCCTTGAGTCCGCAGGCCGACGCTCTATCCACTGAGCCAAACCCGTCAGGGCTCATCATTGATGTTTCTATCCCTCCCTCCCTCTCTGAAATAAATTTAAAAACTTGTGTTTTTTTAAAAATATATATTTCATTGATTGTTTACAGAGAGGAAGGGAGTGGTATAGAGAGTTAGAAACATCCATCAGCTGCCTCCTGCACACCCCACTGGGGATGCGCCCACAACCAAGGCACATGCCCTTGACCGGAATCGAACCCGGGACCCCTCAGTCCGCAGGCTGATGCTCTATCCACTGGGCTAACTGGTCAGGGCTAAAAACTTGTTTTGAATCTGACCAGGCTCCGCCCCAGCCTGCCCAGCCCTCGGCCATGGCCATCACCTGCCTGTTCCTTGAGTCACGCTCGGCCCTAAGAGCCAGGACGGTCCGGCGTCCCCCCTCCAGGGGGGGTGAGGACCTGAGCTCCTCCCCAAGCTCCGCGGTCACTCCGGCCCGTGACCACCCAGATCCTCCCGGAGGCAGCGCGGGGCCTGTCCGCCTGGGGCCGGTCACGGCCGGGGTGGGGGGGTGTCCAGGGCAGGTTTGCTCAAGGAGGAAGGTCTCCACGCCCGCGACCCGCTGAGCCGGGCGGGAAGGCTGCTCCCCGCCGGTCAGCCCCGACCCCCACCCCCGGGAGAGCACGGGGTCGCCCGACACCTGCGCAGGGGCGGGGCTGGTCGCCATGGGAACGCGCCGGGCGGCGCAGACAAAGGCGGCCTCGGGCGGCGGCGCGGCCGGTTCCCACCGCCCGGCTCCGCTCCCGCCCCGCCCGCTCCGGCTGCAGCCTCTCAGCTCCGCGCAAACCTCAGCTGCGGGGACGGCGCCCCGCGCGGCCCGGGGAGGCCCGGCGGCGGCCAGGCGGGGCTCCCGGCTCAGCCCGCCGCCCGGGTCGGACTCCCTCCGCCGTGTCCGTTTGCCCGGTACCGCGTTCAGACGCTTTCTTTTCATTTGGTGTCAATATTTAAAAATCTGTTATTTCCATAAAAACTCAGGTTTTAACTTGTTTTGAAAAAAACAGAACTTTGGGCCCGGCCGCCGTGGCTCAGGGGGTGAGCGTCCACCTGTGAACCAGGGCGTCAGGGTTCGATTCCGGTCGGGGCACAGGCCCGGGTTGCCGGCTCGGTGCCCAGTGGGGGGCGTGCAGGAGGCGGCCCATCCGTGATTCTCTCTCATCACTGATGCTTCTCTCCTCCCTCCCTCTCCCTTCCTCTCTGAAATCAATAAATATTTTAAATAAAACCAGAATGTTGGGCAACCCAAGAGCCTAATTTCCCGCTTTCCCGGGAGGGGCAGCCCAGCCACTACCCGCGGCCCCAGGGCGGGCGTTAGGAGGCCTTTATCTTCACAAGTGGGCGCGGGTGGATGCGGGCGCCCCGTCTGCTGGCCCTGCTGGCCCAGGGACACCTGGTGGAGCAGCACGTGGGAACTAAACCGCGAGCAACCGTTGGCAGCCCCTGGGAACGCCTCGCTACCGAGGCAAGTCAGGGTGGGCTTACCGGAAGAGGTGACAGCCAAGGAGGGGTTGTTTCGGGAAGAAGGAAGGTACCAGGCACCGAAGAAGACTCATTTGGGGAAACCTTAAAAAAAAATTCTATTGATTTCAGAGAGGAAGGGCAAGGGAGAGAGAGAAACATCAATGATGAGAGAGAATCATTGACTGGCTGCCTCCTGCACGCCCCCTACTGGGGACCAAGTCCCCAACCTGGGCACGTGCCCTTGACCAGAATCGAACCCGGGACCCTTCAGTCCGCAGGCCGAGGCTCTATCCACTGAAGGGAGAGCTTCTTATGGGTACCACACCCCAAGCCCCCCTGGCGCGGCCGCTGTCCCTGGTCCTGACAAACCCAGGGCCTGGGCGGGGGATCAGTTCCCCCAAGAGGCTGGGCTGCCCACAACGACTGGCGAGCGGGGAAGGTCGGCCAGGAGGCAGGCGGCCACCGCGGCCAGAGCGGCCTCGCAGGGAGGGGCCTGGCTGGCCCGGGGCCCAGGGCGCCATCTGCCCACCGCAGGGGAGCCGCACGCAGCCCAGCGCCTGGATGTATTAGGTCTTTCCCAGGTGACGATGGTTCGCCCAGGGCCAGGCAGCTTTGATTTTGAGAGCAGCTGGGGGAGGGGTGCGGGACGGGAGGTGGGGCGAGGGGAGGTGCCAGCGGGAGGGTGCGGGGAGCCGTCCTGAGAGACGCGGCGGCGGCCTGGGCCTGGGTCTGCGGCGCCCGGCGGGGACGGGACGTGGGCGCCCATTTGGGGAGGCGCGCGGACCCCTGGAGGTAGAGGCGGGAGGGGCTGTAAGTCGGACCGGCTCCCTCTCCGCCCGGCAGAGCCCATCCTCCCCGGGGGTGCAGGAGGGCCGGCTTCTGCTCCGCCCGGCAGAGCCCATCCTCCCCGGGGGTGCAGGAGGGCCGGCTTCTGCTCCGCCGCGCCTGGAAGGGGCAGGAAGCCGCCTTGTCCCGGGAACCCCCTCGCCGGCCCCGCCCCGCGCACGGCGCTCCGTGCGCTCGGCTGGCGCTCCGGCGCGGGGGCCGCGGGAGGCCATGTCCGGCCCTCGCGCCGGCTTCTACCGGCAGGAGCTGAACAAGACGGTGTGGGAGGTGCCGCAGCGGCTGCAGGGGCTGCGCCCGGTGGGCTCGGGCGCCTACGGCTCCGTCTGGTAGGGGCGGGGCGGGGCTGGGGCGGGACTGCGCGCGCCCTCTACCTGCCCGCCCGGATTCAGGGCGCGGGGTGGGACCTCGCCCTCCACCCCCCGCCCCCGGGCACTGCGAGGATCTGTGGAAAGACTGGGGTTTGGGGGCGTGAGGGGAACTTTCCTCCCAGACCCACCCCGCTCGGGGCGGGGAGACCGGTCATCCTTCTGCCCAGGCCCCCCCGACTGCCCCCACCGGGCCTGAAGCCTGCGGCGTCACAGCCGGCGAGAGGGCGGGTCTCCCGGCCCCCAAATGTCCGAGCGCGTTTGGGCTGCCCGGGCCCGGGGTCAGGCAGCCCCAGGGTCTGGCAGAGACCCCGCCCTGGCGTGGGTACTTTTGTTTGAACAAGGAAAGCCGAGCTGGGGAGAGAGGGCACCCGTCCCCTTAGGGTGGCCCTGGGGATCCTGTGCCCCCTCCCATTTTGCAAGGGGTCTCAGACTTCGGGTGGGGCTTAGCCCGAACCTATCATGACCCCCACAATTCTTAGGGGGCTCTACCCTACTCCACCCCTTTTCTGCCCCAAACAAGAGAGCTCAGACCACAGCCCTGCAGCTGGGCCCTGGGGCCCCACAGAGGACTGAATCGAAGGGGAAGGAGGGTCACACTCCAGAGGCCTGTCCCCTGGGGGTGGGGAGTCTGGAGGGCCCCAGGGTGAGGTGGCTGCCGGAAGTCCTGGTGTGGGCTGCAATGCTGACGGTGAGGCTGCCTGGGTGCCCCACCCCGCCCAGCACCCAGTGGGTTCCTTACCGAGGCCAGAGCCAGGTGGCCGCTGTCCACTGCAGGGGCCCTGGGGATGGGGTGAAGTGGCCCTAAGGGGGCGGGGGTGGGCGCAAATGCCACTGCTTGAGGCTGGAAGCTAGGAAGGAGCCAGGCCTGAGACCCAGTGTTGGAGCCTGGAGCAGGGGCTTGAGGTCCCTGCGGCCCCTGAGCTCACCCTACAGCTGCAGGCAGGAACCTCAGGCCGGCCATGCTAGGCATTCCAGCTGGCCACAGGCCTCTATCGTCATCTCTAAGATGCCCGGGGCAGGAAGAGGGCCAGGGGCAGGTGTTAGTGGTAGGGGGAGGCCAGGGTCCGAGAGAGCCCTTGCTGGAATCGCACCCACCCAGGGTTGCCTTCTGGGGTTCCCAGTGAGCACCGAGCTTCCCAGGGCAGCCCAGGTCTCTCTTTGCTGCACGTAGCCCCACGTGGCTGGGGCGGTGAGGGCCCCTCTCAGGGGCTCCCACCTTCGCCTGGTGAAGCTGCCTACTCAGGGCCAATCCCCAGTCACTTGGCGACACACACACAATCAGGCAGAACAATCTGCTGCCTGACCTGGCAGGGTCACCCTTTGTGTCCCAACCAAGGAATGACTTGGACCGCCCCCCGCAGGTGATGGGCTAGCAGTGATGGCGAACCTATGACACGCTTGTCAGAGCTGACACGCAAACTCATTTTTTTGGTTGCTTTTTCTTTGTTAAATGGCATTTAAATATATAAAATAAATATCAAAAATATGTCTTTGTTTTACTATGGTTGCAAATATCAAAAAATTTCTATATGTGACACGGTACCAGAGTTAAGTTAGGGTTTTTCAAAACGCTGACACGCCAAGCTCAAAAGGTTCGCCATCACTGGGCTAGGGAGAGGGCACAGATGCCCCAGGCTCCCACCTGGCTTCCGCCACCACTACCTGGGCCCAGGAGCAGGGACCCCTTGTCTTGCAGGAGCGGCTTGGATTCCACTGCCTCAGACCCCAGAGAAGGAGGTGGAGAGGGAGGGAGGGAGGGAGGGAGGGAGGGAGGGCCATCCGCTAGAGGCAGGGGCAGGTGTGTGTGTGACAAGACGGGCGCTGAGGTTTGGGCCTAAGGATGATGCCAGGGGCTGTTGCGTCCCCTGTGAAGAGCAGGTGGGGGTGGGGGGTAGGGGTGGGGGTAGGGGTGTGAGTGTGGGTGGGGGTGTGGGGGGTCTTGACCTCTGTGGTTGGGGCTGGGCAAGGGGGATGCAGACACCTGCCCGGCTGGACACCCCCTCGGCCTGGCTTCTCTGCTGCAGATGACCCAGGTCCCTCCATGGTGTGAGTGTCCAGAAGCCTTGGAGGCGCTCTGGGCCCTCCTGGACTCACGGCCGGAGGGGGTGGGGGACCCTTTGCTGTGTGAACAGCCGGGGCTGCTCGCCTGGTGGGTCATTTCCATCCGGCCATGCAGACCTCCCAGGCCTCGCCCTGGGTTGGAGGTGAGGGGGCAAAGGATGCCAGTCCTGAGGCCCTGGGCTCCCAGGCGACCCTCGGGGCTGGAAGGCTGGGGGAGGGTGAGCGGCTCCTCGAGGAGGGCGCAGGGCCGGAGCCACTGGGGACCCTGGATGGCGGCCGGCCCCCCGAGGGCTTCCCTGGGACAAACGCCCGGTGGGAGCACAGCGGAGGGCCAGCAGGGGTGGCCCGCGGAGGAGGGGCGGTGGGGCCTCTGTGTGCCGACCGCCCTCGGCCGACCTCGGCCCAGACCATCCTGGGGCGGGCGCCGCAAGGTCCTGGCCACCGCCCCCTCCGCCGCCCTGCAGCTCGGCCTACGACGCGCGCCTCCGCCAGAAGGTGGCGGTGAAGAAGCTGTCGCGCCCCTTCCAGTCGCTGGTCCACGCGCGGAGGACCTACCGGGAGCTGCGGCTGCTCCAGCACCTGAAGCACGAGAACGTGAGCTGGGCGCCCGCGGGGGTGCGGGCCGCGCGGGCGGGGCCGGGCCGGACCCCCACTCTGACCCCTCCCGCCAGGTCATCGGGCTGCTGGACGTCTTCACTCCCGCCACGTCCATCGAGGACTTCAGCGAAGTGTAAGCGGCGCCGGGCGCGCGCGGCGGGGCAGGGGCGGCAGGGCCCGGTGCTGAGACCAGGTGACCGCGCGCAGGTACCTGGTGACCACGCTGATGGGCGCCGACCTCAACAACATCGTCAAGTGCCAGGCGCTGAGCGACGAGCACGTGCAGTTCCTCGTGTACCAGCTGCTGCGCGGGCTGAAGGTGGGCGGGGCCCGGGCGGTGCTGAAGGTGGGCGGGGCCGGAGGTGGGCGGGGCCGGAGGTGGGCGGGGCCGGAGGCGTGCAGGAGCGAAGGTGGGCGGGGCCTGTGGGGCGGTGCTGGGTGGGCGGGGCCGGAGGTGGGCGGGGCCCGCGGGCGGGGCGGGCCCCGGGGGCGGTGCTGAACGTGGGCGTGGCCTTGGCGGGCGGGGCCGGAGGCATGCAGGACCAAAGGTGGGCGGTGCTGAAGGTGGGCGGGGCCCGCGGGCTGCGAGGGGCGGGGTGTGCCCGAGGCGTCGGCGGGCCCCTGACCTCGGTTCTCCCCCTCGCAGTACATCCACTCGGCCGGGATCATCCACCGGGTAGGTGGCTCTGCAGGGCCGCGCCCCGCCCTCCGGGCCCAGCCCGCTAACCCTAACCCTGCATGCAGGACCTGAAGCCCAGCAACCTGGCGGTGAACGAGGACTGCGAGCTCCGGGTGCGCGCTGGGGATGGGCGCGGGCGCAGGGGGGCGGCAGGGCATGGAGGCGGCGTTCCTGGGGGCGCTGACCACCCGGGTGCCTGGTCTAGATCCTGGACTTCGGGCTGGCACGCCAGGCGGACGAGGAGATGACGGGCTACGTGGCCACGCGCTGGTACCGGGCCCCTGAGATCATGCTCAACTGGATGCACTACAACCAGACAGGTGACGTCAGCCCCTGTGGGGTGGCCAGGCAGAGCCCATGCCAGAGCCTGGGGGGTGGGGGTGGGGCAAAGCCAAGGACACTGGGAGCTCCAATCTTGGGGACCCAAGGCCTGGGTCCAGCATTCACAAACAGACCTTCAGAGGGGGGGAGCATGGTGGGTCTTGGGCTGACCCCCCCTCCCCCAGGGTCTGGCTAGAGGAGGAGAGGACCCGGGGATGGTGGGGACACTGGCTGGCACAGTCCAGGCAGTCCCCCGGTTCTCAGAGGAAGGACGTGGGTGGGCAGACTGATGGAGACACCTCCCCCAGCAGTAGACATCTGGTCTGTGGGTTGCATCATGGCTGAGCTGCTCCAAGGAAAGGCCCTCTTCCCGGGAAGTGACTGTATCCTTGGCCCAGGTGGGGAAGGAGGGCTGAGCGCCAGGGTCCCTTCCTTTGGGGGGAGTTTGAGGGGACGGGCTCAGCCCTTTGTGGCCAGTCTTGCCTCTTCTCCCCCGGTGCCGTGCCACCTGGGCGCACTGTCCCGGGCTGTAGGAGAGGGTTCGGGCCTGGCCGTGGGCATTTCCTGAGCCAGGCAGACATTGACCAGCTGAAGCGCATCATGGAGGTGGTGGGCACGCCCAGCCCTGAGGTGCTGGCAAAGATATCCTCGGAACACGTGAGTCACCAGCCCGGCTCCTCTGCTGCCCCGGCCCTGGTGCTGTGGGGGAAGGGCCGTGTGGGGAGCGTGGGCCGCAGTGGAATAGAGCCCAAGGCAGGTGCCTGGCCCCTTCAGGGGAAGACATCCGGGCATGAGGCACAGGGAGGGCAAAGTAGCAGCGCCCACCGCAGTGCCCTGGTCTAGGAAGGAGGCGCAGCGCCAGGCCCCGGTCTGTCTGTGCAGGCCCTGCCCTAGTAAGGGGGCTTAGGGCCAAGGGAGGTCACGGGGGGGTCGGGGGGGGGGGGTTGTGCTGCCCGCTCAGGCCCTTCCCATGTGCCCCCAGGCCCGGACCTACATCCAGTCCCTGCCTCCCATGCCCCAGAAGGACCTCAGGAGTATCTTCCGTGGCGCCAACCCCCTGGGTGAGGACGGGCCCTGGGTCCGGGCTGGGCGCCAGTCTGGCCCTGGATGCGGGGCTGACCCCCGGCCCCTCCTCCCCTGTCCGCGCTGCAGCTGTGGACCTCCTGGGAAGGATGCTGGTGCTGGACAGCGACCGGAGGCTCAGTGCGGCTGAGGCCCTGGCCCACGCCTACTTCAGCCAGTACCATGACCCTGAGGACGAGCCCGAGGCCGAGCCCTATGACGAGAGCGTGGAGGCAAAGGAGCGCACCTTGGAGGAGTGGAAGGGTGGGCCTGGGGGGCAGGGAAATGGGGGGAGGTGGCGCCCAGGGGCCGGAGGGCCGCCTTCCCTGGAGGCCGGGCACTGCCTGTTTGCTGCAGGAGGGCCTCAACTCATCCTCGGGGTGGTCTGGGAGGGGACAACACGCCCCCCCCCCACTCCAGGGCGGTGGTTAGAGATGGGGTTGGTACATCCAGCAGAGCAGGGGGCAGCACAGGGCAGGCTCTGGAAGGGACAAGGGCCGAGGCTGCCCTCGGTTGGAGGTGGGCCTGGACTGCCCTCCAATGGTGGTGGGCCTGGGCTGGTGGCTGGCACCAGACAAGTGTGCACTGGGGGGCACTGGGCTGGTGGCAGCACAGGCTCACCTTCCCCCTCACTCCCCAGAACTCACCTACCAGGAGGTCCTCAGCTTCAAGCCCCCGGGGCCACCGCAGCCCCCAGGCAGCCTGGACATTGAGCAGTGAGCCGCTCTGGAATTCACGGAGGGGCCCGAGCCAGCCCACCCCGGCTCCACAGCTTGCCGGGTTCCCACCAGGGTTGCCTCCCACCTCACGACCCCGGCCTGGGACCCCTGGTCTGCATGCCGCTCCTGTGGGAGTCTGCGCACACATATGAATGCATGAGCGTGTGCACGTGTGCAAGCCGTGGGCGTAGGAGCCTGGACAGAGCGTCCTGGCCTTCCTTGGTCCTCTTACCGCATCCCAGCAGGCGGGGTCTCCCTTGGGACCTTACTGTGGAGGCCTGAATGCCTGAAGGGTCCCCTTCGGAGTGTGTCTGTCTCCAGATCTCTGTCCCAGTGGGCTCTCTGTTGGGGGTGGTGCATCGGGACGAGGGCCCCTGGAGACTCAAAGGGCAGGGACTCAGTGGTCTGAGCTGCTCAGCCCGGAAGTGGGGGGCTACCCTGGGAAACGCTGAGACCCAAAGGCCTGAGAGCTGGGCAGGGTCTTCCCCGGGGGTGGCAGGGCAGGGACAGCCACCAAGTGTCACATCAGACTGCCTGGAGCCACGTGTTTTCCTGTGTTGTGTGGCACACGCACCCTAATGTGTGTTCCTTGTATTTACATGGGAAGGCGTGTATGAATCCATGGGTACCCGGGGCCAGTCTGTACTAGCAGGAGGCCCACGTTGGGGTGGCTGTACCTCCCACCCCCCCAGCGTCTGCTGTCATTGAGGGGGTGCTGAGGTCCTGCTTTGCACCATGCGAGGGGCTCAGGTGGGCAAAAGCCATGGCATTCTCCTTGGGCTTCTGAAGCCTGAGGGCACAGTGCCAGCTGGGGAGCTGGCAGTCATGGGGCTGGGGGGACGCTAAAGGGGCTGGCCCACATCGAGGCGCACCTGGACCCTGGCCCTGCCGCCGAGAGCTGGGGTGCTCTGACCTGTGGGTCGGCCCTGACCCTCCCTCCTTCCAGAATGGAGCTGACTTCATAACCTCTGCTCCAGATGTGGTGGAGGTGTGAGTCTTCTCTGTCCAGGGGTGGTGTCAGGTGCCAGACAGTGGCCTCCTACCTCGTGGGACCCAGGGAGGGCTAAGTGTCCAGTGCCTGCACTTGGTGTCTCAATAAAGAACATTTCTTCACTCTGGCTGGTGTGGCTCAGTGGATAGAGCGTCAGCCTGTAGACTGAGCGGTCCCGGGTTCGGTTCCAGTTGGGGATCTTGCCCGGGGCCGGCTGGAGTGGGGGACGTAGCTTTCCTTCCTGTTAAGGGGAGAGAGGGTCGCTTCACTCTCTGGCCACAATGGAGCTGCTGTAGCTCAGGTGGGGGTGGGCCTGCTCCCCCCTGGGGGGTCAGGCAGGGTGTCCCCAGGACGGACATTCTGTGCCCTTGCTCTGAGCCTTGGGGCTGGGGACCACCTGGGAGTTGAACCTCCAGGGGCCTGGGCAGTGTGGCTCTGGGCTTCAGGTCCCGGGGAAGCCCTGGAGACCAAGGGGTGCCAAGGCCTGTGCGTGGGGTGGGGGGAGGTGGGGAGGCATGGCAGCAGGACCAGGGTGTGCCTCACCTGGGGGCCTGGTCCTAATGAGAACCCCCTGGGCCCTGGGCTCCACCGCAGGGAGTCAGGGGCGGCTCAGGGCTTCCTGGAGGAGACAGGGGAGCCTCGGGTGCCCAGGGCATGAAGGGCACGGGGTGCAGGGGGCTGCGGCTCAGGGGCCCCAGGCTGCCCCCACGGACTGTCTCCAGGCCCCGAGGGCTCAGCATCCCCCGAAGGCAGGCGCCCCAGGTGTAAAGCTGCTCTGGCTGGCCTGGCTGCTGAGCTGCTGATTCATGGTGGCGGGGCAGGGAGGGCGGGCGGGGGCCGGGATCTTGTTACCCGTCCCTCGCAGCCCTGGCTCACCGGGCTGGGGGCTCTGCCCTTCACAACCTGTCTGGTCCAGGACGGGGTCTGACTCCTGAAAGGATGATGCCCCCACCGAGGGGAGCAAGGGGGTGCTGAGAGCTGGAGTGGGTCAGCACACCTTCCCGAGAGAGGAGAGGCCCGGGCAGGGCCCTGAAGGACAAAGGAGGGAGGAAGCTGGACAGGGGCTGCACAGGGGGGTGGCCAGGCAGAAGG
Source organism: Myotis pilosus (assembly GCA_036010255.1). Lineage (NCBI taxonomy): Eukaryota > Metazoa > Chordata > Mammalia > Chiroptera > Vespertilionidae > Myotis > Myotis pilosus. Next base: position 8,397,897 of record JASKON010000032.1, on the reverse strand, counting down.
ACTTGCAAATGCATGGAGCAGGCTCCCCAGATGCCAAGGGAGGGGAGAGGGAGCTGGGGGTGCATGGGGACCTACGGGATCACATCGGACTCCTGAGTTGGGGAGGCCTGGGGCCAGTGGTCACAGGGAGGGGTGCTGGAGGTGCACCCTCAGTTTGGGAGACAGAACCAACTCGCCCATTCGGAAAAGGGGATGCAGACAAGCCAGGTGCTGGGGGGCCACACGCTGAGGATGGACGGACCAGCCGCAGGGGAAGGGGAGGGCTGGGGGCCGGGGAGGTGCACACAGGGCATGGACTCGGTACTCAGCTCAGGGACCTCGGGCGGGGCACCCGCGGTGGGGGCGGGTGGTGTTGGCGGAGCTGGTGGACAGTGAGCCCGGGTGGGCATACAAGTCCTGCGGGCCAGGCCGGGCCTGGGGGCCTGGTTAGGAAGGAGACAGGAGCTCCTGGGGCCCCTGCTGAGACCCGGGCCGGAGTCCAGCCTGCGTGCGGAGACGGGCCGGGGTCTCCGGCGCCCCGTCGGTTCCAGGCTGGGCCTGAGCTGCCCTCCCCCGTGTCCGCCTCTCCCCCGCCTCCCGCCTTCCCCGGCCGCCGCCCCGGGTTTCCGGAGGGGCCAGAGCGGGCGGGCGGGCGGGGCGTCACGTGTGCGCGGCCCGGGGGCCGGTTGGTCCAGCGGCCGGGGAGGGGCGCGCGCCACCCGGGCCGGCGTCGGGCTGGGCGCTCCGGAGAGCCGGAGGGAGGACCGGGCACGGAGCGCCGGCCCGGGGAGCCCCGCCGCCCATGAGCTCCGCGCCGCCCGCCCGCAGGGGCTACTACCGCCAGGAGGTGACCAAGACCGCCTGGGAGGTGCGCGCCGTGTACCAGGACCTGCAGCCCGTGGGCTCGGGCGCCTATGGCGCGGTGTGGTGAGCGCGGCGGGCCGGGCGGGGCGGGGCCGGGGCGGGTGTCCGGCGGGGTGTCGGCCCCTCGCTGAGCCCTGCGTCCGCAGCTCGGCCGTGGACAGCCGCACGGGCGCCAAGGTGGCCATCAAGAAGCTGTACCGGCCCTTCCAGTCGGAGCTGTACGCCAAGCGCGCCTACCGCGAGCTGCGCCTCCTCAAGCACATGCGCCACGAGAACGTGAGTGCCGCCGCCCGCCGCCCTCCGCCCCTCCTGCCCAGGCCCGCCCCGCCCTCCCGCCACTGAGGCATCCCCCTGTGGGGGCGGAGCTGATGGTCAGACAGACAGACAGACAGACAGACAGACAGACAGACAGACTGCGCCTCCCGCCCCACCCCGCTCCTCTCGCCGGTCCCTGGAAAGGACTGGGGGCCCACCTGGCTCTGCAGCTCAGGCCCCTGGAAGGAGGCTGGCCCGGGTGTCACCCCAAATCCTGTGCGGGTATCACCCCAAATCCTGTGCAGCTCTCTAACTGGGAGGGGCACCTAGCCTCCCGCCGCCCTGCCCAGGGGCCTTCTCCAGCCCTCCCTGCCCCACTCTGCCTCAGTCCACCTGCTGAGCGGCCTGAGGCCCTGGGGCCCTGGGAAGGCAGAGCTGGGCATGGAATGGGGTAATGATTGGCCCTGTCAGCTCAGGGCCTCGGGGTCTCCGGTGAGGGAAGGGTTTGGGGAGCTGGTGTGGAGAGGGCACTGGGCACAGTGACCAACACACAGATGCCCCATCACGTCTCTGGCCGGGGATCATGGACAGTGGGGGAGAGGCGGATCCGGCCCCCACCAGGGAGAGGCCTCCCTTGCTTCCGGACCGGCCCACAGGACACCACCCTTGGCTGCCACGGCCTGGCTCTGGTGGCCATTGCCGGCTGCCGGGCCAGGGAGCTCCCACAGACCCCCTTCTCCGCACAGACCCCTGCGGCCAAGAACTCTGCCCCACCCCCAGCACCCCTGCCTCACCCCCATCTGCGCCCAGTCTGAGGGCTGGAGGTCGGGGCAACCCGACCCTGGCTCATCGTGCTCCTGACACCTGGTCTGGCCCCTCCTGGGTCATGGGAGCCACCGGCCTCCCCTCAGGAAAGGGATCCCCAGGAAACTGGCCCCCTCTTCCCAGGTGAAATCTGTTCAGGGTGGATGTCAGCCCAGCCTGGTCCTCACTGTCTCCCCGTCACACCTGGGCACGCCCGGGCCTTGTCTCCCAGACGCCACCCATAAGGGCAGACTTCTACCCAAGGCTTCATCCGACTTCTCCCTCATCGCCTCCACGCCCACCCACCCATCCTACCTGGCAGGACCCCCCTCAGGCCTGCTCCCCCTGGGCCTGTGCTGCCCCTCCCCCAGTGCCAGCGGTCCTCCATGCCCTTCACTCGGCCCCACCAGCAGGTGGGCGCTGCAGCCTCCAGGGCACACAGCACACAAACCAGGAGCTCGGCCTGTGGTGGACCCTCCCTGGGGGGTGGGGGGCTAGTTCTCAGGGGCCGAGTGCAGCGGCAGGTGGAGGAGCTGCCACCCACGCCCCCCTGCTCTGCCCCTCCGCCCCCACTTCTGTCTCCTCCCGTCCAACCCCTCATCTGGCTCCATCCGCACCTCAGAGGCACCGATGTCTCCGTTTCCGTCAGCCTGACGGCCCCCGACCTCCAGGGCTCTGTCCTTTTCTTGCTCAAACACTCTCCGGTCTCCCTGGGCCGCACCTGCCTCCAGACCCCTCTCTGGACACCCCCTCCCCTTCCATGACTCTGGTCCTGGCGGCCGCAGTGGTCCCTAGCTGTCCCTTCGCCTCGTGTCCTCGCCTCACTCCGGTCTGTCCGTGTCACGCCGTCTGAACCCTTCCTGGTCGGCTCTGGGATCGAGGCCAAGGCTTCCCCCGGCACGCGAGGGCCTGCCCAGGCTCCCCCCGGCCTCTGCCCGCTGCTCCCGGCCTGGGCCTCGGCCACCTGGCCTCCCTCCCCGTGTTCCCCACGGGTGCGAAGGCTTCTGTCTCCTCCGCCTCCATTCCCGTGGCCTCTGCCAGGCCCGTCCACCTGCTCAGAGGTGCAGGCTTCCCTGAGCCCCTGGAGGCCGCCCTGAGTCCGGGGGCCAGTTGTCCCAGTCCCTCCTGCTCCCATCACCCCGGCCGGGTCTGCAGGGCCGGCACTGCCTGCTGGGGCCTCCAGCAGAGCCCAGCCCTGGGCAGTACCTGCCGGATGCCGGATGCCGGCTCTCCCCTGGGAGGCAGTCCCCACCCTCGTCCCAGGTTTTCAGTGGACAGGAAGGGCCCCGGCGCGGGAGCTCCTTGGATGGCCGGGCGCCGATCCAGGCTGGGGCTGCCCCTCCCCCACAGGATCCCAGCTGTCACTGTCCCAAAATAGCCTGCATCTGTGGGCAGGTGTGCCAGGGCTGGGTGGTGCTGCCAGTGGGCAGAGCTGGCCCTGTGGACCATGGGGGAAGATGGGGACAGCTGTAGGGGACTTTCCTGCCCAGAGCCTGGTGCCAGCCTTCAGGGGGGGCGGGGAGGGGGCGGGTGCCCCATCCCACCTGGCGCTCCGCTGCCTCCCCAGGTGATCGGGCTGCTGGATGTGTTCACTCCAGATGAGACCCTGGATGACTTCACAGACTTGTGAGTTCCGGTCTCGGCCGGCCGGGCAGGGTGGAGGGGTGTGGAGTCACTCCTGGGCGCCAATTCTGGGTTGGTGTGGGGACCTGCTGAAGGCAGGCCTCTCCCTATAGCCTGGAGAGGGTTGGGGTGCACACTGCCCACCCCGTCTTCACACCACAGTTCCCTTCCCTGGGACCCACACACGGGCACGGCCACGTGGGACTGGGCCTCCTCTCCCCACCACCATGGGCACCAGCCTGTCTCCAGTGCGGGAGGTGCGAGCCTTGGGCCCGAGCATTCGTTAACTGGCAGGTCCTGGCCCCTGGGCCCTGGCACTGAGTGCGTGGCCATGACTGAAGCTGCTGACCTTTTCGGGAGGGGAGGGGCGGGGCGGGGCGGCATGGTGCCCGCCCTGTGGCTGCCTGGGCAGCATCCCCTGGGCTCACACTGCTGTCGGCCAGGAGCCAGGGGCCTGGCCCGGGAAGGGCTGGGAGGACCGCTCCCTGCCGCCTGACCTTGCGGAGGTCAAGGACCCGCACTGGCCAGGAGTCAATGCCTCTCGCTCCGTCTCCCTCCACCTCCCCTGTGCGATAGCCCTCGGACCCCGTGTCCTGCTTTCCCGCCACGCCCGCAGGCCCTCCCTCCCCTGCCTGTGGGCACTGGGTCCCCAGCCCCTCTCCTGGCACAGTCCCTGCCCCCGTGACATTCTGGGGTGGGGGCGGGCGTAGGTGCTTGGAGGTCGGGGCCTGGGGTCTTCTCGGGTCTGAGCCTGCCCCAACCCGCAGTTACCTGGTCATGCCGTTCATGGGCACGGACCTGGGCAAGCTCATGAAGCACGAGACACTGAGCGAGGACCGCATCCAGTTCCTCGTCTACCAGATGCTGAAGGGGCTGAAGGTGAGGGCCTGCGGGCGAAGGCGGCCGTCCCCTGGCCGGCCCGAGGCTGGAGGGCCCGTGAGCCCACACGCTGACCCTGACCCTCTCTCTGTCCCCACAGTATATCCACGCGGCCGGCGTCATTCACAGGGTGAGTCCTGGGGGCGGAGGGAGCTTCCCTGCTCTGGGCATTCGAGGGGCTCAACCCCTAGGAGCCCGTTTCCCACCTGTGGGGGCACGAAGGGGTCCAGAGGGTGTCACACCGTCTGCACACAGCCCGGGGCCTGGGCACCTCCACCCTCCCCAGTGCGTCTGCTCCCAGGCTCTGCCGCCGCCCCGGCTCCTGCCCTTGCACCCCTGCTGGCGGGCGGGCGACACAGCCACCTTTCGTCCACTCCCAGGACCTGAAGCCCGGCAACCTGGCAGTGAACGAGGACTGTGAGCTGAAGGTGTGTGTGGGGTTGGGGCTCAGGCTCCCTCCCACCTGCCCATCTGCCTGTGATGCCGCCCTCGGCCCCCAGACCAGGAGGAAGGCTGGCCCCGCCCAGGCGGAGGGCTCAGCCCTGAGGCAGTGGCCAAGCAGCTGATGGCCAGATGGGCCTGGGGAGGCACCTGATGGGGGTGGCATTGGGCACACTCCGCTTGGGGTGTGGGGGGGGCAGGAAGTGGTCCCTCCTTTCTGAGCTCGGGCAGGACCTAAGAGACCTTCCCAGCCAGCTGGAGTGGCTCAGTGGTTAGAAGGTCACGGTTCAATTCCGGGTCAGGGCACATCCTTGGGTTGCAGGCTCCATCCCCAGTGTGGGGGCGTGTGGTTCTCTCTCACCGTTGATGTCTCTATCCCTTTCCTTTCTTCTCTCTGAAATCAATTTTAAAAATTTTTTTTAAAAAAAGACCTTCCCAAAGGAGCTGGCTAGGATCCAGGGCAGTGACGGCGAACCTCTGAGCTCGGCGTGTCCGCGTTTGAAAAACCCTAACTCTGGTGCCGTGTCACATAGAGACATTTTTTGATCTTTGCAACCAGAGTAAAACAAAGACTTATATTTTTGATATTTATTTTATATATTTAAATGCCATTTAACAAAGAAAAATCAACCAAAACAATGAGTTCGCGTGTCATAGGTTCGCCATCACCGATGTAGGGGACGGGGAGTGAGGAGCAGGGAGGGAAGCGCCAGGGCGCCTGGTCCTGATGGTGGGCGGGGTGCACCAGCCGTGGGGAGGAGCCAGTGTCCCCAGCCGCTTGGGGCCCCCTGGCCCACAGGCTGGCCCACTCACTCCCCGGGGGCCCCTTTGCCCCCCCTTCCTGATTCTGGCTGCAGATCCTGGACTTCGGCCTGGCCAGGCAGGCCGACAGCGAGATGACTGGATACGTAGTGACGCGGTGGTACCGGGCGCCCGAGGTCATCTTGAACTGGATGCACTACACACAGACAGGTGGGAGGCTCGAGAGACGGGCCCACTACCTGCCTCCACCTCCCGGCTGGACTCACCCCCCCCCACCCCCCCACCCCCCCGCCCATGGCTGCTGAGCTGGGATGGAGCCAGGAGGGTGTGACCGGCCAGACTCGGTGCCCATGTCCCCCGCTGTGCATCCCTCCCCCACCCCGGCCCACAGCCCTGATGAGGGCTTCTCTCTCAGTGGACATCTGGTCTGTGGGCTGCATCATGGCGGAGATGATCACAGGGAAGACGCTGTTCAAGGGCAATGACCGTATCCTACACCTGTGGGGCCAGGTGGGCGGGAGGGGGCGGGGGAGGGGCTGGGCACTGTCCCGCTGGGGGCGGGGGTGGGCGCCCTGCTCTCTGGCCCACACGGTGCTCCTGAGCTCGGCCGAGACCTGGACCAGCTGAAGGAGATCTTGAAGGTGACGGGCACGCCACCCGATGAGTTTGTCCAGAGGCTGCAGAGCACGGATGTCAGTGGGGAGGTGGGCGGGGCCGGGGGTCTGGGGGGGTGCCCCAGGAGCTGCCCCTCACCCTTCCGGCCCACACAGGCGAAGAACTACATGAAGGGCCTCCCCGAGTTGGAGAAGAAGGATTTTGCCTCCATTCTGACCAATGCAAGCCCTCTGGGTAGGGAGGGACTTGGGGGAGCGAGGGGTCAGTGACCTGGGGCGCGCGTGGGGCCCTCCCTGCCCAGTCTGACCCGCCCTCCCCCCAGCGGTGAACCTCCTGGAGAAAATGCTGGTGCTGGACGCAGAGCAGCGGGTGACGGCGGCCGAGGCCCTGACCCACCCGTACTTCGAGTCGCTGCACGATGCGGAGGAGGAGCCCCGGGCCCAGAAGTACGATGAGTCCTTTGATGACGTGGACCGCACCCTGGACGAGTGGAAGCGTGAGTGGCGGGCTCTGGGCGGGGCCTGAGGCGGCACCCTGTGAACCCCATGCAGGTGGCCGGGGCTCAGAGTCCTGGGTTCGCCAGGTAAGGACCACAGCAGGAGGTCAGAGGGCAGTGGGGCTTCCTGGCCAAGGTGACCTCTGGCTGCAGCTGAAGGACTGAAGTGAGGGTGGGGACTCCTGCCGCGGCTCGGCCTCCACGGGAGCGTGGATGTCACATGGGCAGCTCCCAGCTCAGGGCAGAGTGAGCACTTCCCTCTCCCAGTCCCGCCTCCAGGCCACAGGCCCAGCCACCCGGAGCCCCTTCACACCCACCTGTCTCCAGGCCTCTGCTCACATCTCTTATTTTTCTTTTAATATGTGTACTGATTTCAGAGAGGAAGGGAGAGGGAGAGAGAGAGTGAAACGTCAATGATGAAAGAGAATCATCTATCGGCTGCCTCCCGCACTCCCCCTGCTGGGCATCAAGCCCCCAACCATGACCTCCTGGTTCACAGGTTGATGCTCAACCAGTGAGCCACACTGGCCGGGCTGCTCACGCCCCTTGAACTTGATCTTGCCTCTCCTTGCCCCTTTCACGACCCCTTTCACCTGAATAACTGCATGCCCTTCATTTCCTGCCAGTGGGATAAGACCACCCCAGCCAGCCCCAGTACCTCACCCCTCCTTGCCTGTCCCCTACGGCCCCTCTGAGCAGTTCCGACCCCCCCCCCCCCGAGCTGCTCTGCACCTCAGGCTTTGGGCTGGTCACCCCTTACACCAGGGCCCTTCCCCTCATTTCTGAGGGTCAAGCTAGACCTGCTCGTCCTCAAGCTGGGTGCCAGGATGCCTGCCCGGTCAGTCCCCAGGCCTCGCTCTGCTGTGGTCCTGATGCCCACGCAGAACTGGCCGTGTCCGTCTGCACTGCAGAAGGCCGGGCCACGAGGGCTGGGTGTGGCGTCTGGTGGTGGTTGCAGGACCAGCCTGGGGGTGCAGTGAGAGCGGTGTTAGCCCTACTGCAGCCATGGTTCGCGGCTGCCACTGTGTTCTACGCCCCACCCTGCCTTTGCCTCGGACCCAGGGCCTTAGTCCTGCACCAGGGGGCAGGGGTGGGGCTGGATGGGTTGCGGTTCCCAAACTATGTTCCTCAGGACCCCTGGGTTCCTTCGTGCCTCCAGCAGGGACTCCACCCTTGTCTGTGCTGTGTCTTGTGCTTATTCGTTGGATTTGGTGAAAGTTTTCTGTTGCTAAAAAAAGATCTGAAAACCGCCAGCGGCTGGATCCTCTCTGTGGTCCCCGCCCACACAAACCATGAGAGTTCTGCTTCAGACCATGGCGGACACGTGGCCTTTTTTGTGGCCGAGTCCCGGGTCAGGACACAAACCCTCAGCACTTCCTGTTTCCCTGGGGAAAAAGCCAGTTCAGCAGCAGTGGCCTCTTCACAGACCTTCCCGGTGTGGGCAGCCCCTCCTCAGGCGGCGAGGGGATACACCCACAGGCCACCTGCTGGGGGCAGTGTGTCCTGAGTGGGGCTTGTGGCGTGCCCGTGTCCCCCGAACTGGCACCCCACCAGCCAGGGGAGAGGGAAAGGCTGGGGCGGGCTGAGCGGAGCCTGTCCACTCGCAGACTGGCCAGAGGGGAGCAGGGCAGGCCCTCCACCTGCCTTTGTCTTTTTTCTCTTCCCACCTCGCCTCTGGATGGCTCACGGCAGGCACACAGTTCAGGGGACACGGCCACCTGGTGAGCTAGTGGAGGGACTCCCTCTCATTTAAGCTAAGTAGGTGCGCTTGCTCCAGAGACTCGGGGTGTCGGTGGGGCCCCGAGCAGCTCCTCGCCAGACGGGACGTAGGTTTGCATTCCTAGGACGGCTCTGTCCGCAGAGGCAGGCTGTGGGGCCAGAGCCCGCCCGCCACCTCAGGGGCCCCGTCAGGGTGGATAGTCACTGTGGACAAACTCGGGTGGCCTGACAGTGGCTGTGGCCCGGGGCGGAGTCCTGGGTATGCGACAGAGAAGCCCGCCTGACCCCTACACCCCAGCCGTGACCTGGGACCCTGATGTTTGGGGGCATTGGTGCCCTGGGCAGTGGTCTGGGCCTGGGAGGTTGCCCCACCCCACCCTGCGTGGACTCTCTTTGGACTCATTGCTGCTCCGAGGGAGCCCCGTGGGCTGGGCCCAGCACTGATCTTGGGTCGCTGGTGTCCGAAGTGGCGTGAACTGTGGGGGTTGATTCCTCTTATATCTGTTATTTGTGCGTGTGTGTGTGCTAATTCTGACGGGTGATTGGGCTCCTTCTCCCGTGACTCTCCGTCTCTCTTGCTCTCACCCCACCCCAGGTGACACGTATAAAGAGGTGCTCAGCTTCAGGCCCCCCCGGCAGCTGGGGGCCAAGTCCTCCAAGGAGACGGCCCTGTGAAGACCCTGGGCCCTGAGGGGGTGGTGGGACGTCTTGGGGACCCTGGCTGGCACTTCCACCTGGGAGGGGGGAGCCCTGTGGACCTTGGCTGGAGCTTGCACCCCAGGAGACTCCTCATTCCATGCACTCCATCCCCCAAGCCCGTGGCCCCGCTCCCAGGCCCCCAGCTCAGCCTGACCTTGGAGGGGCATGTGGACTTGCTGCACAGGGCACCCTCTGACCTGGGGCTGGCCTCCGCAGTGGTCCCCTGAGCAGGGTGCAGCAGGAAGCCGCAGAGCCTTGAGGGTGGGGTGGGGTGGGGTGGAGTGGGGTGGGGGAGGGCCCTGCTGGGTGAAGCTGAGCCCAGCTCCCCGGAGAGGAAGGGCAGGAAGGGCGCAGGCGCTGACTCAGGGACAATCTTGCACGCCAGCTGGAATGTGCACTGTCCTTGTGGTGCCCACAAGGCTGGGAGGAAATAAACCCTTTTGTAGAGTTCCCACTGTGGCTTCACTTCCTGATTCTTGGCGGGACCCCCACCTCCCGGCCTCCGAGTGCCGCCTGGCAGAGGAAGGCCAGCCCCGCAGCCTCAGCCCCTGCTTCCCGGGTCACAGGGCTGGTGCCCACTTCCCCTGTCTGTGCCAGGGCGCCCCGAGCCAGAGCCCCCACCCTAGGGCTTGTTCTCCCTTTCGGGGTGACCTTTTTCCAATGGCTGGGCCTCCGGAGCCCGACCTTGGGGCAGAGCCTGATGGGAGTGGGGGCTGTGGTTAGGGTCCAGCCTGGGGCCGAGCCCAGCTGCTGAGCTCCCCGCGCACCCCACGGCCGGGTTCCCAGGGAGGAACTCGCCAAGGCGGCCCGCCCGAGTCTCAGGAGAGCGTGGGCCCCTCCCGCCCCTCCCACGGCCGCATCCCAGCGCCAGCGCCGAGCCCGTGGCGCCCTCTGCCGGCCACACCGCTGCGAGCGCTGCCTCCGGACCGGGAGCCCCTCGCGCTCCTGGCTCCCTGGCTCCCCACCCGTCCGCGGAGCAGGCGTCCCCAAAGCGGGCACGGCCGTTCTCCCCGTCTCCCGGCCTGGAGTCGGCTGGGCGCACGCGCAGTGGGTCCCGCCGAGTACGGCCGTTTGCGTTGCCGCGGTGGCCCCGGCCTCTCATCAGAGGCCCTCCGCGCCTTTGGGACCCGCTCCCGTCAGGACCCTGCTCTCCCGAATCCAAACAGGGTCTTCAAGGCCCACCGTGCCCCGGCCACATGTCGCCGGGTGGCCAATCAGAGCACGCCACTCCCTGGCCGCGGTCATTGGCGGGCGCCTGACCCCAAGTGACCCAATTGGAGTCTCTCCCGAGCCCCTGCAATGACGGGGCAACTAAGGAGCAGGACTGGGGGCAAGCCCGCTCCAGGGCCCCACCGCCCAGATCCCGGCCCCGCCGCCCAGATCCCGGCCCCGCCGCCCAGGGCCCCGCCCCGCCGCCCAGGGCCCCGCCCCGCCGCCCAGGGCCCCGCCCCGCCGCAGGGCCCCGCCCACGCCTCGCCCCCTAGAGACCCGCCCCCAGAGCCCTGGCCCATGACCACGCCCCCAGACACCGCCACTTGGCCCCGCCCACGCCTCCTAGAGACCCGCCTCCAGGGCCCCGCCCACTCCTCACCTCCTAGAGACCAGGGCCCCGCCCACGTCCCCTCTTCCTGGAGACCCGCCCCATGACCACTCCCCTAGACACCGCCCCTTGGCCCCTCCCACGCCTCGCCTCCTAGAGACCCGCCCCCAGAACCCGCCCCTGGGCCACGCCCACGCTTCGCCTCCTAGAGACCCGCCCCCAGAACCCTGGCCCATGACCACGCCCCCAGACACCCACCCCTGGGCCCCGCCCACGCCTCGCCTCCTAGAGACCCGCCCATCACCACGCCCCTAGACACCCGCCCCCAGAACCCTGGCCCATGACCACGCCCCCAGAAACCCGCCCCTGGGCCACGCCCACCTTCCTCCTGGAGACCCGCCCCAGGGCCCAATCCAGAGCTCCTGGGTTTCAGGCCCGCGGCTCGCGGTGGCTTTCTCACCGGCCGTCGTGCTCTGTGGCTGTGCCCGTGCCTCCGCCTTTGCTGCCGTCACCCATCGCTCAGCCCCTCACCCGTCGCTCCTGTCACTCCCCACCCCCCCCTTTTTAAATGTTTTTATTGATTTTTAGAAAAAAGGGAGAGAGAAACGTCGATGCGAGAGGAACACCCATGGGCTGCTTCCTGCGCGCCCCCTGCTGGGGATGGAACCCCAAACCCGGCCCTGTGCCCAGACGGGGAATCCAGCCTGTGACCGCGGAGCACGGGTCCGCGCTCCATCTACTGAGCCACACCGGCTGGGCATCCCTTCTTTAAAAAAATTTTAAGTGATTTTAGAGAGAGAGAGGGAGAGAGAGAAACAGCCATCGGCTGCCTCCCGTAGTACCGACCAGGGATCAAACCCGCGACCTGGGTATGTGCCCAGGTGGGGAATCGAACCAGCAACCTGATGCCGCTCCCACCAGCGGAGACACACCGGCCAGGGCCCTGTCGCTCCTTAGACCCGGGGGGCAGCGCTGCGCACGGGGCAGCTCAGGCCGCGCCAAGCCCTCACCCCGACGGCCTGGCTCCGGAGGCCCCGGGCTCCGCCCTCCCGCCCTCGCGCTCCTCCCAGAGCCCGGGCTGCGGGGTCCCGGGCACCCTGGCCCTCGGCTCGCACCCGCGTCCCCTCCCGGCTCTAGCGGGGAACCAGCCGCAGGCTGAGAGGAGGAGGCGGGGCTGGGCTGCAGCGGGAGGGGCGGGTCGGAGGAAGCCGGAAGCCAGACTCCGGGTGCCGCCCGGTCGACCCGGCTCTGGCTCCCGTCTCCCCGCCTGCAGCCCGCGGTTCCTCCCGCCTGGGCGCTGCGGTTCCTCCCGCCTGGGCGCTGCGGTTCCTCCCGCCTGCAGCCCCAGCCCCAGCCCCGCTGCGCCCGGCGTGGCGCTGCGCCCGGGGGCTGCGCGGTGGGGAGGGCAGTGCGGGCGGCTGGGCCCTCCCACCCGCCGGGGCCATGCGGACCGCCCTGGTGTACCACGAGGACATGACGGCGCCCCGGCTGCTGTGGGAGGAGTGAGTGTCACCTGGGCGAGGCGGGGAGCTGCGGGGAGGAGGCCGGAGTCTGAGCTCTCTGTCCACAGCCCCGAGTGTGAGATCGAGCGTCCGGAGCGCCTGACCGCCGCCATGGGGCTCCTGCAGCAGCGCGGCCTGGAGCAGCGGTGCCTGCGGTTGGCGGCCCGGGAGGCCTCGGAGGCAGAGCTGGGCCTGGTGCACAGGTGGGACCCCCGCAGCCACACCTGGGCCCACCCAGCTGGCCAGGCCCTCACAAGCAGTGCCTCCGCTTCTCCATCGGTGGGTGGGCAGCCCCACGGGTGCAGCCCTCTCTCTCCCCCCACCCATTCCTCTGGCGACTCTGCCTTGCCCTCCTGCCCCTCTGCAGCCCAGAGTACGTGGCCCTGATGCGGGGGACTCAGGCCCTGGGCACGGAGGAGCTCCGGGCACTGTCTGGACAGTACGATGCCATCTACTTGCATCCGGTTCGTGCCCTGGGGACCACCGGGGACCCACCCACCCACCCATGCCTGTTGGCGGCTGGCGACCTGGCCGAGGTCCCTGTGTTCATGGACGTGCCCGTGCCTTGCGTAGCTGCTGCGGCTGGCACCCGGGACTGTCCTGGCCCCTTCCATTGAGCACTCAGTGCCCTGCAGCCTGGCGTAGATGTGGGCAGAGTCTGAGGGGTAGCCGGCGGAGGCTCACCTGCACCTCTGCCCCACAGAGCACCTTCCACAGCGCACGGCTGGCCGCCGGGGCCGGGCTGCAGCTGGTGGATGCCGTGCTGACGGGAGCTGTGCACAATGGGCTCGCCCTGGTGAGGTGAGAGCCGTCCCTCTCCCCTGGCTGCCCCCACGTGTGGGCAGAGGATGACCTGGACAGGCCCCACGCCCCACCCTCACCCTCAGGCCTCCTGGGCACCACAGCCAGAGGGCTGCTGCCAACGGATTCTGCGTGTTCAATAATGTGGCCATCGCGGCCAGACATGCCCAGCAGAAGCACGGGCTGCACAGGTGAGTGCTGGGCCGGCCGCAGGTGGGGCGCCCCACCCAGCCCCTTCCCATCTTGGGCTGGGCTCCTGGCCTGGAGCGGAGGCCCTGCCCCGCGGTGAGTCCCGTGCTGTGTCCCCCCAGGATCCTCATTGTTGACTGGGACATCCACCACGGCCAGGGCACCCAGTACACCTTTGAGGACGACCCTAGGTGAGCTGGGGTGGGGGTGCAACCCTTCCCTGGGCCCCCACGCTTCGGGGCACACGGCCTGGCCTGGGGGAGTCCTAGCCAGGTGACAGCTGTGTGCTCCAGGGTCAGAGTTGTGTGAGGGGCTGTGAGGCTGAGGGTCACCTCTGAACTTTGACCCTGGCCGGTTATTCCCAGCGTCCTCTACTTCTCCTGGCACCGTTACGAGCATGGGCGCTTCTGGCCTTACCTGCAGGAGTCGGATGCAGTAGCCGTCGGGCAGGGGCAGGGCCGCGGCTTCACTGTCAATCTGCCCTGGAACCAGGTGCCGCCCTGCACCCTCCGGGGTCCTAACCCACCCCACCCCACCCCACCCCCTGCCCAGATCCCCAGCCCTATAGCTCCGGGCCTCCTGAGTGTAGTTCAGGGTGTCCTCCCAGGGTCACCCACAGAGCCAGGCATGAGGGGTGAAGACCCCACAGCTCACCCTTGCTGGGCCCAACTCTGACACCCGTGGCTGCAGGTGGGGATGGGAAATGCTGACTACCTGGCCGCCTTCCTGCACGTGCTGCTCCCCCTGGCTTTTGAGGTGACTATATGGGGGGTCCCCCCCAACTCCATCAGGGGAAAACAGGTCCTGTGTGTGTGGGGGGTCTCTCTCTGATGGGCCTCTCTTCACTCCCTCCCCACCCGGCCCTGCCTGCAGTTTGATCCTCAGCTGGTGCTGGTCTCGGCAGGATTTGACTCAGCGATCGGGGACCCCGAGGTGAGGGCCTGGCCTGACCTGGAGGGCTTCTGGTGCCCGGTGGCCAGGCCCCCATCATACCTGGCTCTGGTTCCAGGGGCAGATGCAGGCCACGCCAGAGTGCTTTGCCCACCTCACGCAGCTGCTGCGGGTGCTGGCCGGCGGCCGGGTCTGCGCCATGCTGGAGGTGACTGTGCGGAGCAGGGCGGGCCCAGGGACCAGAGGCTGAGGTGCAGGCGGAGGGGCCTTCTGCCCCAGTGACACCTCTGCCTCCTCTCTCCTCCCAGGGCGGCTACAACCTGGAGTCGCTCTCCGAGTCCGTGTGCATGACCGTGCAGGCCCTGCTGGGGGACCCCGCCCCGCCCCTGTCGGGGCCTATGGTGCCGCATCGCAGGTGCGAGGGGCTGCAGGCGGGGAGGCTGGGGGTGCCAGGCCAGGCCTCACCACTCCTGCCTCTCCCTGCAGTGCCCTGGAGTCCATCCAGAGTGTCCGGGCCGCCCAGGTCCCTCACTGGACGAGCCTCCAGCAGCAAGGTCGGTGTGGCTGGGCTGGGCGGTGGGTTGGGCCTCGGGCTTTCACAAAGTGCCTGTGACTCTGACTTGGCCCCTAGACCTGGCCCCCGTCTTGAACCCCAGCACCCGCTCCCCAGAGGGGAGGCCCTCGCCTCTGCTGTCCCAGGGGCCCGAATTCAAGGCTGCGGCGGCCCCGGCCACGGTGGCGCTGAGCTCCCTCCTGGACCGGCTGCACCTCCGCCCCATGCCCCCTGTCCGCACGGCTGTAGCTCTGACTTCGCTGGACGCTGCTCTGGTCCTGCCCCCCGAAGTCCCCCATCAGGAGGGGTCAGCCCTGAAGGAGGAGGCACAGTCCTGGACCAGGTGGGCAGCGTGGGCCTGGGGAGAGGGGTGAGGCTGTGTCCGCCATGCACCCTGGTGTGACTCACCTGTGACCTGTCACCCTGTGTCTGTGCCCCTCGGCTTTTCTACCGCAGCCTACACGAGGCCCTGGCTGAGGACGAGGCTGCCAGTGCACTTGGGAAGGTCCTGAACCTTTTGGATAGGATCTTGGATGGGCAGGTGGGGGCACCTGGAGGGGCTGGGGTGGCTGTGGAGCTGGGGCAGGGCCCGGGACCAGGGGGGCGCGAGGGCTAGGGGGTGCAGAACCATGTGCATGTGAGTGTTGCCTTGTGCCCAGGACCCTTCCCAGAAGAGCCCCTAGGGACAGGGTGGCAGGCGCTCCTCAGTCCCCTCCTCAGTGCTCTTTGGCAGAGAGGGGAAGGCGGTGATTTCAAGTGCAGTTTTAAGCACCTTATTGCCAGAAGTGGAGCAATTTGACCTCAGAGTGTATAGACGACAGCCACGGAGACTGGGACCAAGGGAAGGGCCGGATGGGTCTGTCTGTCTGGTTTGGGGGTTGCCCTCCACTGCTGTCGTTCACCCCGCAGGTGAGCAGCGGCATTGCAGCCACCCCGGCCTCTGCTGCAGTTGCCACTCTGGATGTGGCCATTCGGTGCGGCCTTTCCCGGGCTCAGAGGTGAGAGCCTCCGCTGGCTGGCCCCAGTCTCTGAGGGCGTGGCCCATGGGCACCCCTGCTCTGGCCGCCACAGTGGGAGGGCTCTGGGATGGACTACTGGTGGGGTGAGTACAGCCTGTCCTGGGACCACCTCCTTCTCCAGGCTCCTCTGTGTGGCCGTGGGACAGCTGGATCGGCCATCGGACCTGGCAGATGATGGGTATGCCCCGTGGGTTCCTGCATGGGGGTGGGTATGTCACTGTGGGTCCCCAGGAGAGATGGCTGGGTGGGCCCCGGGGGCCCTGGGACAAGGCCAGAGGGTCTCCAGCACAGAGGGTCAGCACTTCCAGCACCCCCATCCCTGAACTCTCCTGCGCCTCACCTTCTGGCGTCCTGGCTCTGGAGCGTGAGTGGCGTCTCGCTCACACACACACGTGTCCATGTGACCACTCTCCCCTGAAAGGAGGAACCTGTGGCTGAACATCAGGGGCCAGGAGGCAGGCGCCCTGTCCATGTTCCACGTCTCCATGCCACTGCCCTGGGTAAGTGGTGGTGTCCCCGGGCCAGGCAGTGGCTGCTGACTGTATCATCATAAGGGCCAGGCCCCTGGCCTTCACCTACCCTTCCCGGCATCCTGATGGCAGGAGGGGTGTCCCCTGGTCCCCTGGATGAGGGGATGGGGTCATGCCGCCCGTCCCTCCACAGACAACTGGCGGGTTCCTGAACTTCCTCCTGGCCCTGGTGCTGCCCCTGGCCTATAGCTTCCGGCCTGACCTGGTGCTCCTGGCACTGGGGCCGGACCATGGCCTGCGGGCCCCCCAAGCTGCGCTCCTGGCCTCACTGTTGCGGGCCCCAGCAGGGTGCCGAGTCTTGGCCCTTGTGGATGAGGTGAGTTGAGCAGAGCAGATGTGCTGTGGGGTGGGAATTGGGGAGAGGCCAGTGACTGGCTTTTCTCTCTGCCCTTGGCCCAGGAATCCACACCCCAGCTTGCAGGCGTCCTGGCCCAGGTGCTGCACGGAGAGGCACCCCCCAGCCTGGGCCCCTTATGCGTGGCCTCCCCAGAGGACACGCAGGCCCTGATGCACCTGCGGGGGCAGCTAGAGCCGCAGTGGAAGATGCTGCAGGTGGCGGGTGAGGCTGGGAGCAAGGCTCAGGCCGAGTGCTTGGGCCCTGGGCACAGTCTGGCTCAGAGCTCCGGGGAGAGGGGCGCAGTCTTGGAGCTGGCATAGCCCTGCTGATCGCGCGCCTCTTCGCAGCTCCCGCTTGAGCGCTGTGACCCTGTGGCTGAAATCGGCCAGGGTGGGAGTACGTACGCCCGGAAGTGACACCACAAGACAGTCCGCCGAGAGCCGGTGGTTAGCCATTCAGCAGCGCACCGCTGCCTGAGGCTGCCGTCCGGGCCGCCGGGCGCTGGCCCAGGGGACTGTGTCCACGGCAGCGACCCGGGCCCCTCCGCTCCCGCCTCCACACGGAAGGCCCCGCCCAGGCTCCTCCACTCCAGTCAGTAAACAGTTAAGCGAACGTCCGCCTCCGCCTCCGTCATTGTGTCCTCGAGTCCGGCCTGTTTCCCAGCAGCGGGAAGCGCTCTACGACCCGCGGCCCCGCCCCCGCCCCCGGGCCCCGCCCCCGACCCCGGGCCCCGCCCCTCCCCAGACCTCACTCCCGCCAGGGCCCCGCCCCGACCGCCAGGACACGCCCTCCCCATGACGCACTTCCGGCGCGCCGGCCCGGCGGTTTTGCGGGTCGCGCGGCGGTGACGCGCGGCGGCGGGAGTTGCGGAGGCGCGCTCCTTTCTGCGTCTGGCCCGACCCCGCGGACCCTCCCGGGCCCCGCGCCCCTCCGCGGGCGGCGCCTCTCCCGGCCGCCCTTCTCGGGCCCCGAGGGAGCGTGCGGGGCCGGCGCGTCCACCGAGTGCCGCCCGCTCGCGTCTCCGTCGGCTTGTCACGGTTCGGCGGGAGCCACCGGGTGCGGGCTGACGGGCCCCGCTCCAGCTCCAGCTCTGCGCCTCCGGCCGCGGCTGTCCGGCCCCGGGAGCCGAGCGGGGCGGGCATGGCCAGCATCACCCAGCTGTTCGACGACCTGTGCGAGGCCCTCCTGCCCGCGGCCCCGGCTCCCCTGCGCCCGCGCGGCCTGAGCCGCCGGAGGGCCAAGCAGAGCCTCAAGCGGGCGGCCTACAACGCGCTCTTCGCGCACCTCTTCCAGGAGGAGCCGCCGAGGCCGCCGCCGGGCCGCCCGCGCCTCCCGGTGAAGAACAGGGTCCTCATGCTGTCCTTCGACCTGCGGGTGGGCGGCCTGGGGCCCGAGGCCGACCGCCTGGAGGCGCTGGTGGAGACGCTGGAAGCCGCCCCGCGCTGTCCGCTGGCGGAGGTGGGGTCGGCCCTGGACCTGCTGGTCCAGCTGGCGGGCACCGGGCCCCCGCAGGTCCTGCCCCGCCGGCGGGACCTCTTCCTGAACAACAAGCACGTGGGGAGGCACGTCCCCTACGGCGGCTACGACTGCTACGACCTGAGCGCGTTCGAGATGGACGTGCGGGCTCTGATCCGCCGGGAGGAGTGCCTGTGTCAGGACACGATCCAGAAGGCGCTTCAGGTGATGGAGGCCACGCCGGGCGCCGGCCTGCCCACGGCCCGCCTCTTCTGCTACGGCGACCCCGGCGGGGACAGGTTCGAGAGAGACACCCGCGTCTCGCTGTTCGGAGCCCTGGTGCACAGTCGCACCTACGACATGGACGTCCGGCTGGACTTGCCCCCGGTGCCGGACAGCGCAGACCTCTCTGGACTGGCCATCAAGGTGAGTGCCGCCCTCCTGCCTGCGGCGCCCGGGGCCTGTGGAGAGGCCTCCCTGACCGCCCTTTGGTCACGCGAAGGGAGTCCAGGCCACTTGGGGGCTGAGCTGTGGGAGGCCGGGCTGCTGCCGCCGCCGCCCACCCCCGGGCCAGGACGCACTGCCGGCCGCAGGCCCAAGCAGGCGCGACAGGGCGTGCTGTTCAGGCGTTACTCTGCCCGCAGAGGTGCCGCTTAAAGTGCAGGAAGACGTTCAGTTCCTCAGTCACATAAGCCACGTTTCAGGGGCCCCATAGCCACAGGTGGCAGACTGTGCGCTCGGACCGCACCTGCAGTTTATGTGCCTTTCCCACCTGTGACTGGGCCTTGGCATCCGTCACTGGGCTGTGTGTTTTGTGGTTTTACGAGGGTCCCCGAAGGAAGAGACGCACTGTCGTTGCTCACTCGTTCCCTTACTACGGGGCCCGTACTAGCCGGTCATTGGCCAACACGCACGACGCCGAACATTGTGGTTCGCACACGTCTTCCGTCTAGCCTGATTTTACGCTGGTTCCCCCACATTGGAACTTCCAGAGCGGATGTGCTTCATTGTGAGTTACGTTGAGGCTGACATGTGGTGTGAAATGGGAAATTGAGAACCTTCGTAAGTTAATTTCTTAAATCCTGTAATGGAGGCGGAAGCGCTGTGCAGTGCATACGTGCTCACGAGGAACGGCAAACACTGTCAGGTCTTCCCTGTGTGTGTGAATGTGTGAGGTCCTGGAATTCCCATCACGGGGGACTTGGACCCAGAGGCACACGTGGTGCTTTCTCCTTCGACCTGGTCTCCAGGTGCCGCAGAGTGTGGATCCGTCCGAAGATGAAGGGTTCCAGTCAGCATCCAACTTGACTCCCGACTCCCAGTCTGAGCACGGCACGACCCCGGAGATCGACCCCTGGGACGCGGTGCTCACCTACGAGGCCAGCAAGCGGAGGTGCTGGGAACAGGTCGGCTGGTACGTGTGCCTTGGCCGGCCCTCCTCCGCACGCGAGTGTGCTTTACCCAGGGAGCCTGGGTGGCTACTGGCAGGAGCCGCTGTGGCAGGACTGGGGACCTGGGAGTCTCCGTCAGCCTGGTGCACACGATCATCTTTGTTCTGGGAGTTGAGAGACGCGCTGGGGGCGGGGCAAGGACTTGCAGCTTCACGGAGGTTCCCGCGTGCCGGCCGCTCTGCAGGCCCCACTTCCCAGCTGGAGCAGAGCCGCTTGCACCCGAGCGCACGTCCTTCCGTGAGGGCTCCAGTCTGAGTGTGCGGGTAGGCCCGGCGGGTGCGGTCAGGGCTGGGGTGCTGACAGGGCGCTTTCTTCGTGCCCGTTGTCCACGTCAAGAAGGAGGGGAGCGCTGCTCCCGGGCTGGTCACGGTGGTGGTGGCGGTGTTTCCTTGGTCACCAATCAGCTGGGCCCAGGGGCCTCTGAATCTCTTGTGCTTGTGTCTCGGAACCTCCCGGAGTGGGGATGGAGGCCTTCCCTTAGCTTTACTTGCTGAAGCATTAGAACCTGTTTCCATCTAAACCCCAGCCACCTGGTCGGTTCCTGACGTGGGCTGTTAAGGAAGCTGTGTCCCCACCAGAAGCAGAGCTCGCTGTCCCCGCATGGCTCCTGGGCTGTAAGCTCTGCCCCTGCCCGGGCCTCTGGCAGACCC
Source organism: Myotis pilosus (assembly GCA_036010255.1). NCBI lineage: Eukaryota > Metazoa > Chordata > Mammalia > Chiroptera > Vespertilionidae > Myotis > Myotis pilosus. The sequence goes on along the minus strand of JASKON010000032.1, from coordinate 8,377,843 downwards.
ACCTGCGTCTCCCTGAGGGTGAGTCTGCAGGTGCCGCCCATTCTGGGGAAGCCGGTTCCGCCTGTGGGGCTGAGTCCTCCGTGTTGATGAGTGGGGATTTTAGTTTCTTGTGTGGGCTTTTCTCCCTCGGCTCTGAGTCCGGGGGCGGGGGGGTACGGTAGTGCGGGGATGAGCCTGCAGGAGTGGGGCAGGAGCCGTGTGCTCCCCCGGCCCTCGGAGTCGTGAGTTGGAATGTCCAGCAGCTTGGAGCCCGTTGATGCTTTTTGAGTTGCTAGACCCAAACCCAAGGCTCTTTGGGGAAGAGGAGAAAAGAGCTGGTCAGGTGTTACAAGTGAGAAGAAAAGTTTCAGAAAGGCCTGTATTCCTGGCCTCTGTTTAAGAAACTGCCTTTTCCAGTGGTTTTAAAAGACAGTTTTTTCATACTTTTCAGGAGAGGTTGTTGGTTTTCAAAGGAATATTTTCCAGTGTTCCGTGTCTGTGGCTGATTTTAACGATGTGACTGCTGGGTGAGGCAACGCCCTTGGTGGTGCCCTGTGCCCAGTGCCCAGAGCCACACTCTCAAGACCCAGTGAGTCTGCTTTGTGCTGGCCCGGCCTGGGTGGCTCAGTGGTTGAGCATCGGCCTATGAACCAGGAGGTCACAGTTTGATTCCCAGTCAAGGCACAGGCCCCGGTTGTGGGCTAGATCCCAGTGTGGGGCATGCAGGAGGCAGCTGATCCATGGTTCTCTCTCATCATTGATGTTTCTATCTCCCTCTCCCTCTCCCTTCATGAGGCTGCTCTGCCCATCCTTTGTGTAACACGCACGTAACGTAAACTCGCACACTGCGGCCGTTTTTAAGTGTACGGCTCAGTGGCATTAAGCACGTTCACGTTATTGTGCAGTCACCACCACCATCATCTCGAGAACTTTCCTTCTTCCAAACTGAAACTCTGTCCCCATGAAACACTCACTCCCATCCCTCCCCCAGCCCCTGGCACCACCATCCTACCTTCTGAGCCTGCCACCCCGGGGCCTCCTGCACGTGGATCTGCAGGATGTGTCCTCCCTTGTCTGGCTCATCTCACTGAGCGTAGCCTCATCGGGGCCTGGTCGCAGGTCCCGAACGCCTTCCTTGGCAGGCTGAATACCCTCCCGTGTGTTTCAGTCCACGCACCGGTCGGTGGACAGACACTCGGGCTGCTTCCACCTTTGGGCTGTTGCGAATGGGCTGCTGTGCACACGGTGTGTAAGCCTTGTGCCTGTTTTTCAGATAAAGCGACGGTGTGAGTGTCGGTCGTCCTGAGGACCATCGTGTGGGCCCAGTGGGTGCTGGGTGGGACTCGTGTGGATTGTCTGGACCCAGCGGAGCCGGTGCTGAGCCCAGAGCTGAGGGAGAGGCTGGTGGCCGGTCGGACACACACCCGCTCTGTGTTGTATTGAGTCACTTCCTCCTGCCTTTTGTTCGTGTAGTTGAGGTGCCCGTGGCTCTGTCTCCACAGCCCCCCCGGCCACAGAGAAGAGCCCTACCTCACGGAGGCGGGAAGGGACGCCTTCGACAGCTTCTGCAGGCTGTGCCGGGGAGAGCTGCAGGTGCTGGGCGGGGGCCTCCCGCAGGCCGCGCCGCCCGTGCTGGTGCAGGAGTGCGAGCTGGTGAAGGATGTGCTGAACGTCTTGATTGGGGTCATGTCTGCCACGTTTCTCCTCTGCCAGGTAAGGGGTGCTGGCACACGGTCACTGCGCCAGCACAGGGCTGGTGGCTGGCGCTGCCCGAGCACGCCACAGGGCAGGAGGAGGCCGGTGTGGGGAGTGGATGGCCTCGGCCCCAGCACCAGGCCGGTGGGCCTGCAGCCGCCCTGCGGCAACGGCAGGATGCATTCTCATTTCAGTCCTAAAAACTCATCTATTAACGTCCTTTACAGACGGAACAAGAGTAAGATGTTCGTTGCTCTCATTCATTCTGACTGCGTGTTACAGCGATGGATTTCCGTGTGCACTGTCCTTGCATTCCTGAGATGAACCCCTTCATCGTGGCGCATCGTCTTTTTAAAAAATATTTTTATTGATTTCAGAGAGGAAGGAAGAGGGAGAGAGAGAGAAACATCAGTGATGCCAGATGCCGGTTTGGCTCAGTGGATAAAGTGTTGAGCTACGGACTGAAGAGTCCCAGGTTTGATTCCGGTCAAGGGTACATGCTGGAGTTGTGGGCTTGATTCCCAGTTGGGGGGGAGCAGGAGGCAGCTGGTTAATGATTCTCTCATCATTGATGTTACTATCTCTCTCCCTCCCTCTTCCTTCTTCTCTGAAATCAATTTTAAAAAAAATAAAGAAAGAAAGAAACATCAGTGATGAGAGAGAATCATTGACTGGCTGCCTCCTGCACGCCCCCTACTGGGGATCGGGCCGCAGCCAGGGCATGTGCCCTTGATCGGAATCTAACCCAGGATCCTTCAGTCTTCAGGCTGACGCTCTACCCACTGAGAAAACCAGCCAGGGCAAGCATCGTCTTTTTAATGTGCTGCAGGGTTCGGTGCCTTCGTACTTGAGTGAGGACTTTGCATCTATGTTCACGGGGATTTGGCCTGTACTTTCCTTCCTGGTGATGTTTATCTGGCTTTGATTTGGGACAGTCCTGGCCTCTTAGCATTAGGGACTCTTCCCTCCTCTTCAGTTTGTGGAAGAGTTTGAGAACCGTCACATAAGTTCTTTAATTATTTGTTAGAGGTCACCAGTGAAGCCAGCTGGTCCTGGGTTTTATTGTTTGGGGAGGTTTTTTGTTGCTTTTCTTTAAATTATAGCAAAATACACCCAACATTTATCTTAATGTGTTGGGAGGTGTGCTGGTCTGGCCTGTGGATAGTGAGGTTGCTGGGGATGCCTGCGGCGCCCACCGGCCTGTACTGCGTGTGGCAGCCCCCCCGACCCCCACGCACCTGGCCGGGCTGTGGCTGGACGGCCCTGTGGTTCCTTGGATTTCAGAACACACCTCAGCAAGAAACCATCAGGGACCTTCGAAGAACAACATTGACTCTTCGCAGGTCTCGGGGGGTGGGCTCACACAGCGAGTTCTCGGGGGGAAAGAGGAGGAGGAAGGGGATCGGGGGCTCTGCCTCCATTGGTGTCGAGGGTAGGGGTGCCTCAGGTTTTGTGGGTTCACTCTTTATTGGTGAATTTAAGACATAAGGGTGGGAATTAGGGTGCAGGAAGGGAGAGCTGGGGTCACTCAGGTGGGCCGTTATCTAGGTCCCCAGGGTTCCTAAAAGGATCTTTGCCGATGGGGCTGCCTGGTCTCGTGTTTTGCTGGCAGCTGGCATGTGCGCCCAGGGCTCAGGACGGGACTTCCCGCACAGGTGTCCAGTCAGAGGGCAGGTTAGAGTTTCCTTTTTTTCTTGAGGCAGTTTTGCAAGTTGTATATTTCCAGGAATTTGCCCATTTCATCCAGGTTATCTAATCTGTTGGCAAAGCGTTGTTGATGGTGTTTTCTTTATTTCTGTGGAATCAGTGGTGTGTCCCACTGTCCTTGCTGATTCCAGCACTTTGCCTCTTCTCTCCTCTAAGTCATCTTTTTCTCAGTCCTGCTAACGGTTTGTTGACTTTGTTGGTCTTTTGTTTTCACGGTTCTTCTTGCTGTTTCCAGTCCATTTTCTTTCCCGCTGCTCTCACCTTCCCCTGCTTTGGGTTCAGTCCGCCGCCTTTTCCAGTTGCCTGAGGTGTGCAGTGCAGTTACGATGACACGTGTTCTTGACGCAGGCGCTTGGGTTGTACATGTCCCTCTCGACACACATCGCTGCTCCCCTCGCGGTGCTGCCAGTGCCCCTCAGGCTGCCTCCCTTCTCTGGGTGCAGACAGTGAGGGGGAGTGTGCTGGGCAGAGGCTCTGCATTGTCCGTGATGCCTCTGACCTGACCCAGGAGTTGGGGTCGGCTCCGACGGCCTTTTCTGAAGCTTGTGCTCCGAGAAGGCTGCTCGCTTGCTCTTCCCGTGTGGCGTGGAGGGCACCCTGTCTCCGCACCTTCCGCAGGGGGCCTAACATTTAAACGTGTGCTCGTCAGTGTGCCAGGGAGTGTTCACCCCTGGGTGGAGTATGCCTGGTGGCCATCTGCTTTTTGCCTTGGAACTTCCTGTTTGTGTGTCTTGGGCTCTCTGGGCAGAGCTGTGGTTGGGTGCATGGGGGGAGGGGTCTTGGACATCTGGCCTCAGTGACCCCTTCTTTGCCCTCTCCAGCCGACTCAGGCCTTCATGGTGAAGCGGGGCGTCCACGTGTCAGGAACATCCCCCGAGAGCATCAGCAGTCTCCTCTCGGAGGTGGCTGAGTGTGGGACCCACTACACACGCCTGAGCCACTTCTCTCTGCAGCCCGTGCTGAACGCCTCCTGCAGCAAGGGCCTCGTGTTCCAGGTGGGCCTGCCCTCCCGTGAGGTGTGCAGCCCTCCCCGGGCACTGTGCACAGGAGTTGGGACAGGGCCTCAGGGCTGCCCACACCAGAGCCCTTGTCTCCTGTCACGCCTGGAGCCTGACGGTCACCCTTCAAGAACGGGGGTCTCACCAGCGTCACTTTACTGGGAGCCTGGGATAGTGGGAGGCGGGTGTGGCCCACATTTGGGGGCCTGGGCAGGACCAGGCGGGGTGGGTGGGCCCAGGCTGCTGTTCCCCATCGGGTCCCTGGTGCATCTTATGCGATCAACACAGTGGATTTCCCTTATTTGGCGAGTTGAGTTCCAGGAGCTGGGGCTGGACCAGGTCTCCCTGAAAGCCTTCCAGCTGCCCCTGCGCTGGGTACAGCCCCCAGGACAGCAGTGCAGCTCCATGGGAGGGACAGGCATCCAGCGGAGCGGGGCATTCTGGGAGCACTGACAGAAGTGCCAGGAGGAGGGCGGAGGAGGAGGGCACCAGGCCCAGTGGGGCTGGGCTGCGAGTTCCCTCATGGTTTGGTACTGCACGGGTGGTCGGGGTGGTAGGATGCGGTTCAGGTGTAGTTGGGCCCATGGAGAAGGGGTAGGGGTGGGGGCAGAAGGAAGCTGATCCAGGCAGACTGTCCCGCCATCTGGGACATGAGGGCAGCCTGCTGTCTCCTCGCTGGTGGGGATGGACACTGGTTCTGGTGGGTCCTGCAAAGACGTGAGCTGAGCTGGGGCCATGCTGCTCAGCACGCACGGTGCCATGTGTCCCTGAGACCCTCAGCGTCCCCTGTGTGCAGTGCCTGCCCCTTCCCAGGACCCCCAGCCTCACTTCCCAGTTTCCTGGTGTGGCTGGTCCCGCCTGCAGGGACAGGATTGCAGAGGGCTCGGTCCTAGCTTCCCGCTGGGCTGGGGTGCCTGGGGGGGACCCACAGGTGCCCATTGGGAAATGGGGCCCAGGGTTAGGGGAGGGCAGCCGAGCCCCTTCCTAGCACCAGTGACCTCTCCAGCCCTGAGCTCGCTGTGTCTGTGCCCAGCCGCCTCCTCTCAGTCCTCTTGTCCAATAGGCCTTCACCAGCGGCCTGAGGCGGTACCTGCAGTATTACCGGGCGTGTGTCCTCTCCACCCCGCCCACTCTGAGCCTCCTCACCATTGGCTTTCTCTTCAAGAAGCTGGGCCGGCAGCTCAGGTGAGCAGAGCACAGCGGCCAAGCGTGGGGGGCTGGGTGGGGCCTGGAGAACAGCCCTCCTGGTCGGTGCCTGGACAGTCCTTGCCCAGCCGAGTTCCTCAGGTGCTGGGCCTGGGCGTGATGCTGGCTTGAAAGGGCCCCGGTGCTGGGAAAAGGCGCGGCTCCCATGGTGGGAGCTCCCGCCCAAAGGGCACTCGGAACCAGTTAGCTAGCCCAGGCGAGCGTCTGTCCGCAGGTGCCAGCTGGAGAAGAGGGTGCAGGACTGGGGGCCTGGAGGATGAGCTCAGGGAGAGGAGGCCTTCCAGGCCGAGGGGAGGAGGTGGAGGCCCCGAGGGCTGGAGACGGGCCAGGCAGGGAGGTGGGCGGAGAGACTGTGCTGCCCGTGGACTGCCAGGGTGGAGAGGGCGCGGGGGGCCTGGGCGGGGCTTAGCAGTCATCCAGGCCAGAGCCGGCGGCCACCTGGTGAGGTGGTGGGAGTACAGGAGGGGCTCAGGGCAGAGCCCAGGTGCGGGAAAAGGTCAGCACTCAGTGACGGGAGCCCTGGCTGAGCAAGAGGAGGGGAGGTGCATGGGGTGCCCGTGGGGGCCCCGCAGGCGCTGAGGTCTGAGATCCTTGAGGGGCAGCTTGTTTTAAAGCCAGAGGGTGAGGATGGGAGGGAAGGGCTGGGCACATTCTGCTCACCTGACTTCCCCCAGCCTGGGTGGGGCTCTGAGCACCTGCTCTCACTGGCCTGTCTAGGTACCTGGCTGAGCTCTGTGGAGTGGGCACCTGCGGAGGAGAGTCCCGGGCTCCCTTCCCCACTGTGAGTCGTGCGGGATCCAGGACAGGGGGCGAGGCTGGGGGTGACTGCCGGGGTTGCAGGTCCCCTTGCTGTGCGCCTGCGTCAAGCCCCACCCTTGGCTGTCTCCAGGGCGTGAAGCTGCTCTCCTACCTCTACCAGGAGGCCCTGGACAACTGCAGCAACGAGCACTACCCGGTGCTGCTGTCCCTGCTCAAGACCAGCTGTGAGCCCTACACTCGGTGGGCGTGGGGCCCAGGGTGGGACGGGGCGGGACGGGGCGGGGCCACACTCAGTCTCAGCAGATTCTTGAGTTGAATTCCCTTGTCCCACACCTGCTGAGCACAGGGATGTTAGATGGGGAGGGGGCTGCGTAGTCAGGGCTTGGACTGGGCTCCCTGGGCACACCCCTCCACCCCATGGCTGCCCCGCCCACCTCACTACTGGCCCACCCACCCTGGCAGGTTCATCTATGATTGGGTGTACAGTGGGGTCTTCAGAGACGTTTATGGCGAGTTCATGATCCAGGTGAACCATGACTACCTGGGCTTCAGAGGTAGGTGGTGGCTGGCTGCTGGGCTGGGCCTCCATGCCGTCTGGGGGGTCAGGGCGGTCCTGGACGCAGGCCAGCCGTGTGTCCCGTCCCACACTCAGATAAGTCCTACTGGACCCACGGCTACGTGCTCATCTCCAAGGAGGCGGGGGACTGTGTGCCCGCGTTCCTGAAGCACATCGCTCACGACGTGTACGTCTGCGGGAAGACCATCAACCTGCTGAGGCTCTGCTGCCCTCGGGTGAGTGAGGAGGCCCCCATGCTCCCCACTCCTGCTCTCCTCGCCCTGCCTCTCGTCCCTCTGGCCTCTCGAGCTGAGGTCCAGACCTGTCCTACCTGTCCCCCGAGATTGGCCGTCTGTCCTTATCTCTGGGTCAGCACGTTGGAGCTGGGACCGTGGTGACTTCTCCCTCAGGGTCCCCTGAGTTCCATGAGGGGCTCCTGCCTCCGGGCCCGTGTTCACAGATGGGAGGGAAAGCAAAGGCCTTTCTGAGGCCGCGGGGCAGGGGGCCTTCCCCCCCTCCTCGTCCTCGTAGGAGACGGCCCCTCGGGTGGGGAGGGGCTGCGGCTGCAGGAGGGTGGACAGGCTGGTGCAGGAGCTGTGTCTGGGGCAGAGGCTTGGACAGAGGCCTGTGCCACCGTCCACGTGGCCAAGGCCCAGGGCGGCGGTGGGTGTGGGTGGACGAGCAGCCTGTTCGAGGAGTGCTGTCCGATGTCTGAGCAGAGGCAGGCGCTGGCCGGGTGGGCCTGGGGCTTCCAGGGACCAGAACTGTGTGGAGGCTGACCAGGCGCCAGTGTGGGGCCAGATGTGACCTCAGAGCCACGGGGGATGCCATCCCCTCGGTTAAGGAGTGAACTGCCCATGTGGTGACAGAAGCAGGGAAGCAGAGCTGGGGGTGGTCACGCGTCAGCTGGGCTCCCGGTGGGGTCCCCTCTGTTGCAGCATTATCTCTGCTGGTCCGACGTCCCCGTGCCCCGGATCTCGGTGATTTTCTCCCTTGAGGAGCTGAAGGAGATTGAGAAGGACTGTGCCATCTACGTGGGGCGGATGGAGAGGGTGGCACGCCACAGCTCCATCAGCAAGGAGGAGAAGGTTCGAGGACCATCGCCCTGGGGGCTTCCCTCACACCCTCCTCTGCTCCAAGGGGTGCAAGTGGTGCTGCCCTTGGCATTCTCTGTCCTGGGGGTGTGTCTGGGCAGGGGCATCCAAGGGCAGGGGCTCTGTCCTCTCTTCTCCGGGAGCTGGCCCTCCATCCCTGAAGGATGTCACTCCGAGCTCCTTGGTCCCTTCCAGGCACACACTCAGGCCTGGGGTCTCAGCCTCAGGTCCCGTGCAAGACCCCCCAGCTGCCCTGACAGGAGCCAGTCTTGTCACTGTTCAGGATGGTCGGGGGCGGGGTGCACTAGCCCTCGCAGCTGGGGCGCTGTCCCTGGGGGAGTCCACCTGGGGCCTGAGCAGCCTGTTGCAGGTCCTCCAGCCCAGGGGAGGGGCAGAGAGGGGAGCTGTGGTCACCGCTGGTCTTTTCCAGGAATTACGAATGGAGATTGCTAAGCAAGAGTTAATCGTCCAGGCCCGAGAAGCGGCGTCCAGGGTCCTGAGTGCGCTGAGCGGTGCGTGTGGCTCGGGTCCCCCTCTGGGATGCTGGCGGCTGCCTGTGGGGGCTCCTCAGGACAGTGCTCTGTCTCTATGCAGATCGGCAGATGTCTGAGCGGATGGCCTTGGACGCCCGGAAGCGAGAGCAGTTTCAGAGGCTGAAAGAGCAGTTCGTGAAGGACCAGGAGGTGGGTGGACTGCCGGTGCTGGGGGCGGGGGGCTTGCAGGGCCGGGGTCAGCCGTTGAGGCTGCGGGTACTGGGGGCGGGGGGCTTGCAGGGCCGGGGTCAGCCGTTGAGGCTGCATGTGGGGTGTTACGCAGCGACGCCGGGCGGCCCGGCAGGAGGAGCTGGACGATGACTTCAGCTACGCCCGGGAGCTCCGCGACAGGGCACGGAGGCTGCAGGCCCTGGAGGAGCAGCTGGAGAGGAAGGCGAGGTAGGGTGGCTGCGGGGTGGCACTCGGCTGACCCTCCTTGGTGAGGGCACGGCAGGCCCCGTGACTGGTTTGATCTTGGTGATGGTCGGTTTACTTTTTATTTGGAAAACTCCCAAGTAGTTGTCTTGACTCCGAGCACCCACTTGGCTCAGTGCTCCTGGAGGTGGACGTGGGCATGTCCGTGTGTCCTCGGCCCTCAGAACGTCTGCTGGGTGGTGTGTGTGGGTTGGCGTCCAGGCAGATCGTGCTGGCTTGACCCTGCCTCTCGTCTGTTTAACTTCAAGCCTGTTGGCCTGACAGAGCTGGGCATTGGTCCAGCACAGCATCCGACAGTCGGTCTCTTACGGTGTCAGACTTGTCCCACCCTCGGGTCTGAGTCCCCCAAAGCCCAGGGGGAGAGCTGGGAGCAGAGTGGCCTCTCAGGGGTTCTTTGTGGGAGGGGCTGTCCCTCCTGCTCATGGCCTTGGTGGCCCGACCTCAGATAGTTTGTAGAGCTGAGCCCTGGAGCCAGTGGTGTATGCACACGTCTGTGTGTATATATGCGTGTGTGCGCACGCGCGCCCGTGAGTATGTGCATGTGGGTAGAAGTCATTCTCCTTCCTTCTGTGCAGCTGAGGAAGGGAGGTTGCCCCCAGAGGGCCCTTTGCCTCAGACAGTGCAGAGGTGCATTCTGGTGTTCGTTCAGCATGGGCAGAACAGCCAGCTGGTGAGGCCCCTGCAGGAGCTGTGGGGGTGCAGAGGGACCAGCTGGGGGGGCAGGGGAAGGTGCCAGGTGTGCAGACCATCTGCCCGGGCCTCTGTCATGGAGAACCGCCCCCAAGGGGAGCAGCTGGACAGTGTGGGGTGGCTGGTGACCAGTCCTCTCTGCATGTGGCTTCAGGCAGGCGCTGGTTGACCATTATAGCAAGTTATCTGCAGAGGCAGCTCGTCGAGAGCAGAAGGCGCTGTGGAAAGTGGAGAGGCACCGGCTGGCGGGCGCGCGGGCTCGCTTTCTCTTAGAAGATCAGGAGCACATTCAGGTGTGTCATGGCCACGCTTCCCTGGGCTCCAGGGGCTCCAGGGCCCCCTGAACTTCATGCAGACCTGCGTGCCCTTCTGGGAAGGGCTGGTAACTCCCTTCAGTCACTCGGAGACACGGCTGGGAAGGGGCTGTGAGGGCGGTCTGTGGGCTGTGGTCTCAGTGCTGAGGCTCCGGGCCAGGTGGCTCGGGGCGGCGGGTCAGGACTGCTCCACCTGCGCAGCTGCCGCCTCACGCCCTGGCATTGACTTTCAGGCCATGCTGAGAGACGCATCCGAGGGGAGGCCCCCAGAGCCGCCAGCGGTGCTCCCGAGTGCATGCTCCCAGGTGAGGGCAGGGCACTTCCAGGGCATGTCACGTGGGCCTGTGCTGCCCAGGGGACACAGAGGGTGCCTGTCCTGTGTCCCCACAGTCCCCAGTATGGAATTTGGGAATAGAGCTAGATAACCAGGGGACCAACGATGCTCTTGTGTTTCAGGCCTCGTCTCTGGGCCCTGGGCACCCCGATGGAGGTGGCAGCTGTGATCCTGGGTGTGCAGAGCAGCACGTGGCTGCCTGGGATGGCCCAAGCCGGCCAAGGGAGCTGACACCACAGCCCCTTGAGCCTCCAGCACTGGGGGCCTGCAGCGGCTCAGAGCTGGGAGCAGGCCTGCAGCCAGGACAGGCCGAGGGGCCAGGGCTGTTCTCTGCAGGCCTCAGTATCCAAGATTTCCTGCCCACAGGCCAGGGCGCTGAGCCTGGGGGCGCTGAGCAGCCTGGGGACGCTGGGGTGGCCCCCGTCTTGGAGGAGGCCCTGCAGACCATCGGCTCAGATCTGCGCAGCTCTGCTTCGTCAGCCACAGTGGGCACGGGCTGCTCGGGGCCACAGGAGTACGATTTCAGAACTGTCCTGAGGCCAGCTCTGGTCACTCCGGCCCCAGGGTCCCTCCAGACTATGGGAGGCAGCTTAGGCTGCGAGGGGCTGCAGCTGTGGGGGGACACTCACGAGTTTAGGCTGGACACCTGTGTCCCAGACGGGCAGGTGGCTCTGCCACACCCAAGCCCATCCAGGAATAACCTCCCCGAGGAGGGGAGTAGCCAGGCCATGGGGCAGCCTCTTGGGCATGTGTCTGAGAGTGGCATTCTCCCAGGGGGCTATGCTTCTGGAATGGCCCCCTCCCGGCCACGGTGGAACGTCCACGGACACGTGTCTGATGCCAGCATCAAGGTGGGGGAGAACGTGTGGGACGTAGCATCCTCACAGCCACGGTGGAACGTCCACGGACACGTGTCTGATGCCAGCATCAAGGTGGGGGAGAACGTGTGGGACGTAGCATCCTCACGGCCACGGTGGAACGTCCACGGACACGTGTCTGATGCCAGCATCAAGGTGGGGGAGAATGTGTGGGACGTAGCATCCTCACGGCCACGGTGGAACGTCCACGGACACGTGTCTGATGCCAGCATCAAGGTGGGGGAGAACGTGTGGGATGTGGTGCCCTCCCGGCCACGGTGGAACATCCACGGACATGTGTCTCAGTCCCAGGTGACGCTGGGGGCGCCCCCAGGGGAAACCCAGCCTGATACGCCCAGGCCCCTTCAGAGCCCCTCTGACCACATGTCCCAGCCTGGCCTCAGCCTAGGAGCACAGAGCCCTACCTGGGAACATGACTCACAGCTGCTGGCAGAACCGGCCTCAGTCGGTGCCTGCACTCAGGTGGCTGGCTCTGGGGAAGAAGGTGGCCTCCAGGCCTTGCCGGGTGCCGAGGCTGGACCCAGTGATGTGGGAGACGGCACCCCTGAGCCAGGTCAGTGGGTCTGCAGAGCTGTCCTGTCACTGGTGGTGTCTGGGTCCAGGAGGGGGAGGAGGAAGGGCGAGAAGTCTGCTGTCCTGGGACTTGGGAGGTGCTGCCCCATAGCAGGCACTGGCCCCTGACGCCCCCACCCGGCCCGTTTGTGCCACTCAGGCCCGGGGAGGAGTGGGGACACCGAGGACGGCTCTGCAAGTCAGCCTTCCAGCTCGCAGGTCAGGGCAGAGGAGGGTGGGGGCTCAGGGTTGGGGGGCCACGCCCCGCCTGCCCTTCTCTTTTGGACAAAGGGAAGGGGCATGGTCGTGACACTGGGTTGTCTTAGGAACGTGCAGCCTCCCTGAGCAGCCCGGGCCTGGAAGAGGAGGCGGAGGCGGAGGACGGGGCAGTGGCCAGGCGCCAGGGCAGGGAGCAGGCCTACCTGGCAGGCCTGGTGGAGCAGTACCGCCTGGAGCAGTACCCGGACAGCTACGAGGCCATGTGTGAGTGGGCACGTTGTGGGAGGGCGAGGGGTTGTGGGAGGGCGAGGGGGCGGCCCCTGGGGTGACGTCAGCTGTGCCGTCCCTGCAGCAGAGCCTAACGCCGCGCGCCTCCTGCACCACGGGCTTCCTCGGGCCTTCTCCCTCCCCGAGGACACCCGGGGCCCGCTGGGCGCGGAGGAGCCCGCGGATGAGACCGCGGTGCAGCTGAGCGAGCTGCTGCCGCTGCCTGTGCTCATGGAGCACTCCGTCACGGCCCCGCTGGCCGCCCAGTGAGTGCCCCGCCCACCCCTGGCCCCGCCCCTCCTCCTGGCCCCGCCCCTGGCCCCGCCCCGCCCCTGGCCCCGCCCCGCCCGCCTGCCTGACCCAACCCCTCCCCAGCGTGTCCCTGGTGAACAAGGCGGCGGTGGACTACTTCTTCGTGGAACTGCAGCTCGAGGCGCACTTCGAGGCGCTGCGGCACTTCCTGCTGATGGAGGACGGCGAGTTCGCGCAGTCCCTGAGCGACTTGCTCTTCGAGAAGGTGAGCCCCGTGTGGTGTGTAGTGGGGCCGGGGCGGCGGCGGCTGCGGGACGGCCTTGGGACCTGCCTCCTCTCCTGCAGCTGGGCGCCGGGCAGACGCCCGGGGAGCTCCTCAACCCGCTGGTGCTCAACGCGGTGCTGCGCAAGGCGCTGCAGTACAGCTTGCATGGGGACTCCCCACTGGCCGCCAACCTCTCCTTCGCCCTCAAGTTCCTGCCGGAGGCCTTCGTCCCCAACGCTCCGGATGTGCTGAGCTGCCTGGAGCTCAGGTACAAGGTCAGCAGAGCTAGAGGTGTGGGTGGCTGGGCCGGGCTGGGCCTCCAGGTGTGCTGAGTCCACCCCCCGCAGGTTGACTGGCCCCTCAACATCGTCATCACCGAGAGCTGCCTGAGCAGGTACAGCGGCATCTTCTCCTTCCTGCTGCAGCTGAAGCTCATGATGTGGACGCTCAAGGACGTGTGTTTTCACCTCAAGCGCACAGGTGAGGCCTGCCCACGCCCACGCCCACGCCCCCCAGCTTCTGGTGTTGGCCATGCAGCAGCTGCTCATCCCTCTGCGCAGCTCTGGTGAGCCCTGCAGCCGGCTCTGTGCAGTTCCGCCAGCTGCAGCTGTTCAAACACGAGATGCAGCACTTCGTGAAGGTCATCCAGGGCTACATCGCCAACCAGATCCTGCACGTCACCTGGTGTGAGTTCCGGGCCCGGCTGGCCACGGTGGGCGACCTCGAGGAGATCCAGCGCGCCCACGCCGAGTACCTGCACAAGGCTGTCTTCAGGTGAGGCGGGCAGAGGGGAGGCGTGGCTCCAGGGTTGCCCTGAGGCCGGGTCACCCACCGGCGGCATCGCCCTTGCTCCCCAGGGGCTTGCTGACGGAGAAGGCGGCTCCCGTCATGAACATCATCCACAGCGTCTTCAGCTTGGTCCTCAAGTTCCGCAGCCAGCTCATCTCCCAGCCCTGGGGCCCAGCCGGTGGCCCCCACGGCGCCGAGCACCCCAACTTTGCCCTCATGCAGCAATCCTACAACACCTTCAAGTACTACTCCCACTTCCTTTTCAAAGGTGAGCCATCCCTCTCCCCCCCCCCCCACTGGCAGGTGGGCTGCCGGCAGGCATCGGGGCAGGCAGGGCCCCACCCGTCCCCTCACCGTTACCCCCACCCGCCCCCTGGCTGCTCCTCCCACAGTGGTGACCAAGCTGGTGAACCGAGGCTACCAGCCCCACCTGGAGGACTTCCTGCTGCGCATCAACTTCAACAGCTACTACCAGGATGCCTGAGCCGCTACCTGGTGCAGGCATGTGAAGGTGCCTCGGGCGGGTCCCAGGTCGGGCTAGGGTAGAACGACCACACAGATGGGCCTTGGGAGCTGCTCGTTTATTAGGGGCGGCTCCCAGAAGCAGGAGCCGGCAGCGCCGGTCCTCCCAGGCTGCCATGGGGGTTGTGGCTATGTCCTCCTGGGTCCAGTCCCTCTGCTGAGCTGTCCTTGCGTGAAGCAGCGTTTCATGGGGAGCCTGTTGCTGCTGCTGGTGGTGGGACTGGGCTGGGCTGGGCTGCTGAGTCGGTGTCGGACAGAGACGGGTCAGATCCTGACTGGACGTCCCTGTCGTCATGGAGAGACGGGGTGGGGGCTGCTCGCTGGCGGGTGCCGCCTCATGGACTCAGTGTCACTTGGGGCCTTGGGGGCCTCCCGGCCTCCAAGGCGGTTACGAGGATCACGTCACACACAGCTCGGCTGCCCAGAGCGGGGGCTTGCTGCTGTAGGAGAGGCGCCTCTCTGCTGTGCTGCCAGCCCCCTCAGGCTCCTCGGCCTCCCCCTCCCTGTGGTACGGGGCCTCCAGCAGCTTCAGCACCCGCCGCACCTGGAGAGGAGCAAGGGGAGGTTATTGGGGACCCCTCCCTCCCTGGCCCAGCCCCTGCTGCGGGACCCAGGGAAGAGGAGGGACTGGCGGGTCCTTGCCTCTGAGAAGTCTCCGTTCTCGGCAGCCTCGATGGCATTCTGCGCGATGTAGTTCCGCAGGACATACTTGGGGTTGTTGGCGTGCATGATGCGCATGCGCTCAGCCTGCCAGGCGCCCTCGTCGGCGGCGCCCTCCCTGTCCCGCTCCAGCCTGGTCCTAGAACCACAAGCCCCTTGGCATCAGCTGCAGCTCCCCTCCCCCTCCATCGGGTTCCCAGAGACGGTGCCACGGCCCAGCGCTCTGCTGACCTGCACGGGAGGCTGGCTCACCTGAACTCCTGCAGCCAGTCGGCCCAGCGGCCCCTGTTCCTGCTCAGCAGCTCGGCCGGGCTCAGCTGCTCCAGCCGCGCCTGCTGCTCCACGCGCTCCAGCTCCTTCGTGACGTTGGCCCGGGTGCCGATGAGCGCGAAGAGCTGCGGGTTTGACTGCGCCAGCATCAGCATCATGGAGAGCTGCCTGGGGTGGGGAGCGGCTCTGAGTGTGTCCAGGAGCTGCAGCGCCCCACCTGGCTGTGGCCCGTAGCCTGGGACTGCTGCACCCCCTGACGACTGTCCCAGAGGAGGGACGGCCTCACCTGCCCTGCTGCACCCCCTACAGCCTGGCTGAGGGGAGCCCAGGCCCCATGGGTGACGTCCATACGGGCACCTGCCAGCTGGCCACCCTCGTTCAGCAGCCCCTCCCTGTGACGGGCACAGCTGCACCAAGGAGATGCCTACTCAGGCGGACCCTGGGGTGGGCAGGGCACTGACTTCTGGGAGAAGTTCACTGCAGTCAGAGACAGGTCCTGCCAGCCAGTCCACCCTGGGTCCCGAGGCCCCACACTGCTGCATTAAATTCCTCTCTGGTCAGCCTGCAGGCTTGTTTATTAAAGTGCACAACCACGCCTCCTGTGTCTTGCCCTGAGTATGGGTTGCACCCCAGGGACGTGTGTGCTCTTCCCAATGGGAGATGGTGCAGAAAGTAGGGCCCAGTGGAAGCCTGAGGGCCACCAAGAGCAGAGACCACCAGCCCAGACCCTGGGCCTCCCCACCAGTGTCAGCATCACTGTCCTTTCCTCTGACCACCACTCGTTCCTGGGAAGGGAGCAGCTGCCCAGGCCCCAGGTGTCCAGCCAACTATGTTAGCACCCCCGATGTGTAGCCCCTCACACGCTCTGTTGTAAACGTCTCTCCTTTTCTGGAAACAAATTCCAAGGAAGCAGGACCTGAGCACCCACCGGGGGTCCATCTGGGGCCGAAAGGCAAGCCGCAGCTCCTCCAGGGAGGCGCACTGCTCCGTCAGCGCAGTCAGGAACCCAGCCAGGCCCGGAGCCTCGGGCCCCACTGGGAAGGAGCTCAGCAGGTAGAAGGTGTTCGTGAAGTCGGCACCTGGAACACAGCGGTTCAGGTACAGGGAGGTGGAGGCCAGGCTCTGCTGCCCTCCTGCAGTATTACCTACGACAGACTGACCCACACTCCATCCTACGGTGGGCGCCGCACTGCGTTGTCAGGCCCAGCTGTTCCTCAGCCACTACTTGACCTGACAAGTCCTCAAGGTCCCCAGCCCCAGTTTCTTCATCTATAAAATGGGTACAATAGCAAAGGCACTGGGGTCGGCTCCTGGCCTCAGGAGCTGCAGTGTCCCCAAGCCCCCAACACATGCCCAGCAGAGGGCTCAGCAGGACAGATGCCATCCGTCCCCGGTCTGACCTGTCAGAACACAGTCATCGTAACTCCTAAGAAAACCTCCAGCCCTGGCCGGTTTGGCTCAGTGGATAGAGCGCTGGCTTGCAAACTGAAAGGTCCTGGCTTCGATTCTGATCAAGGGCACATCTCTGGTTGTGGGCTTGATCCCCAGTGGGGGGACTTGCAGGAGGCAGCTGATCCATGACTCTTTCATCATGGATGTTTCTATCTCCCTCTCCTTTCCTCTCTGAAATCAATAAAAAATAAAAATAAAAAACCTCCAAAAGGAAACAAGGGAATGAATTCAGTGTGTTACCAAAGAATCAACAAAACACGAGCAGCAGGGAGAAAATGAGGGCAAATGGTGTTGGACAGACAACAAATAGCCAATCGGCAGAAGCGCTGCTTTCTCAGGAATCACCAAGTAAATGAGTTAAACTCCAGTCAACAAGCAGGGAGTAGCAGGATGGCGTAAAAAAAGATCCAACCACACCACCATCTCTGAGACTCGCTTTAGAATGAAGTTGAGCGTGAAAGGTTGGGAAATGTGTCCTGTGCAGATAGCCTAGAAGCTGGTGGCCCTGACATCAGACACCATCGGGTTGGGAGGAGCTGTATGATGTGCTGGATGTGGGCATGCCCCGCGCACAGGACCACACGCACACCGAGTGGGAGCTCCTGGTGTGCGAGGCGAACGCCAGCGGGACTGAAGGGAGAAACAAGTCATGCCCACGTCCAGCAATGGGTGTGGTGTCCAGACAAACGCTCAAGGGCCCGACCCCACATGCCAGTAAACCGGACCACAACACTGCCCGTGGGAGCCACACGCTCCCCAACAGCCACGGGGGGCCACCAGACAGGTTCTAGTCCAGTGGGAAGGGCTGCTGGTATCTCCGCCAGCCACAGTGGAATGAAGCCACAAATCGCAAACAGAAGAAAATGGAAAATTCACAAATAATGTTGAAACCAGCATAACCCAAGGGCCCAACAAAGAAATCACAGGGGAAATGATGAAATCCGCAGGAAGACATGGGAGCACACCATGGATGCCGACTTTAAAAGATCTCTCATCACAAAACAGTTTGTAGCTATGTGTTCCCTAGACTCACCGTGATCATGTTGCGTATACACAAGTATCAAATGGTGGCGTGCACCTGAGTGAACATGTCATGTGTCAATCACATCAATTAAGAAAGACCTCAAATCAATCACCTGATATCATACCTAACAAACTAGAAAACGAACACAGCAAGATCGGTAAGCAGAAGGAAAGGAACTAAAGGTTACAGCAGAGATAAATGAAACAGAAACTGGAAAGATCAACAAATCGATAAACTTAACTGCACTGACAAAGAGAAGATACAAATAACTGAAATCAGAACCCGAAGACCAAGAGGTTACAGTGAGTAATTACACGCCAGGAAATGAGATGACTGGTGAAACTGGGCAAGTTCCTAGAAACACAAGTTACAACTGACTCAAGAAGAAACAAAACCTACAGTTCTGTAACTCGTAAGGAGACGTCCCGAATTCCTGACCTAACACTTCCCGAAAAAGAAAAGCCCCGACCTGACCTTCCCTGGTGAGTTCTGTCGACCACCACTCAGGCTGGTGTGGCCCAGTGGACAGAGCCAGCCTGCGGACTGAAGGGTCCCGGGTTTGATTCCGGTCAGGGCACATGCCCAGGTTGCGGCTCCATCCCCAGTCGGGGTGCAGGAGGCAGCCGATCCATGATTCTCATCATTGACGTTGCTCTCCCTCTCCCTTCCTCTCTGAAATCAATAAAAAATATATTTAAAGAATTATCACCAATCCTTCTCAAACTCTTCTGAAAAACAGGGAACTCTTCCTGATTTACTCTGTGAGGCTGGCACTGCCCTGACACCA
Organism: Myotis pilosus; assembly: GCA_036010255.1. Lineage (NCBI taxonomy): Eukaryota > Metazoa > Chordata > Mammalia > Chiroptera > Vespertilionidae > Myotis > Myotis pilosus. The sequence goes on along the minus strand of JASKON010000032.1, from coordinate 8,359,606 downwards.
AAGCCACAGATACTGCAAGGAAAGGAAGCGACAGGCCAATGTGCCAGGACACTAGCAAAGTCCATCTATTCGGAGGGCCAGGCACCATGACCAGCAGGGTGTGTCCCAGGAGCGCACGGGGCTGCGACCTCCATCCCGTGTGAGGGTCCGGGGGCTGGTCTTTGGGGGGCAGTCAGGTCATGAGGGTGGGACTTCCCGGGGGGACTCTTGTCCTTGTGAGAAGAGACACAAAGCTCCACCCTCCCTGCTCTGCCCATGAAGACCCAGTGTGGAGGCAGCATCTGTGAATGAGCAGCGGCCTCACCAATAACCCCCCACGCTGGCACCTCCATCTTGGCCTCCAGCCTCCAGAACGGAGACACATGGCTATGGGCTGAGGCCCGTTGGTGGCAGTTCGTTCTAGTTGACACGGACTAAGGGTATGAGTGAAGGCGTACAGCCACGTGGTCGTCTCAACTGACAAAATGGCAGAAGCACCCAAACTGGAAACAGGCATGAGGAGACAGTCCCGCCTGCTCTGTGGCGGCAGACAGGACACTTCCCCTCCCGCCAGCCGGAGCCCTGGGCCAGTCCACACGCCAGGCCCCCTGCTGAGTGCAGGACCCAGTGTGGGACTGAGGGCTGTTTTCACAGCAGCGAAAGGGCCAGCCAGCTTGCTGCATGGGTGGGTGGTGCTGAGCACAGCAGGCCGTCCGCACAGCGCAGCGGCCTCCGCCTCGGTCAGCACGGGGCCTGCAGGACCTTGTGTGAGGCCCGCAGGGTCGCGGTCACAGGGACAGCGAGCAGGACGGTGGTGCCCGCGGGTCACGGGGAGTCAGTTTCAGTGGGGAAGACGGACAGTTCTGGACACGGCTGGTGGGGCTGGCTGCACCACAGTGGAACGTACCCAACGCCCCTAGGGTGCACACCGAGGAACAGTGAAAGGTAGCGTCACCTCACGTGTACTTCACCGCAGAGCGCACACGAGCCCACCGCGGCGTGTGCACCGGCCCACTCACCCGTCAGGTGCATGGTCTCCAGGAGCTTGGCCACCAGCGCCGCATCCTCCTCCCGCTCGGCCTGCACGAGGCCCAGCTTCCTGCGCATCTTGCTCAGGTAGTGCCTGTGGAATTCGGTGTCGTACTCCTCGGCCAGGATGGCCTCGCCCTGCTCAAGGGGCAGCTCGGGCACCAGGGCCTCGGCCAGCTTCTGCAGGTTCCACTTGCACACCTCAGGCTGCTTGCTGAACGAGTAGCGCCCGGCAGTGTCCGAGGCATTGCAGACGTGGTCGGGGTCATACCTGCCACAGGGGGAGAAGGTGCTGCCCATGTGGCTGCTGCTCCCCCGCCATTCCCCAGGAGTCCTGGCCCTACGGGCTTAGCTCAGGCCCCTGCAGAGTCCTCGACTTTCTCCTGCCACCAGCCCTGACGGGTCCACCTCCAGAGCGGGAAGCAGAGTCCTGCCTGCCTCCTGCTCACCACCGCTCCTGGCCTTGCCCGTCAGTCCGTTTCAGGACAGGCCCGGGGGATGGGGGGGAGCACCCTTTTTCTCAGCTCGAAAACCTCCAGGGGACTGCACGGCCGGGAACACCGACCAGCTTGGCCCGCAGGCCCCTCCCCGCCCAGCGACTGGGCGCTGTGGGGTGTGCCCACCTGTCCAGGAAGCCAAAGGGCCCGTAGTCGATGGTGAGCCCCACAATGCTCATGTTGTCCGTGTTGAGCACGCCGTGGCAGAAGCCGACACACTGCCACTCAGCCACCATCCGGGCCGTGCGACGTGTCACCTGGGGCAGGACGGGCCTGGTTGCTCCCTCTAGCCCCCTTCCCGCCCGTCTTCCCCTCCCGGGGGCGAGCTGTGCTCCTGAGGGGCCCTGGCACAGACCCTGTCATCTCGACCAGCACGCGGCTGTGGGGAGGACCTGAGAGACGTCAGGGGGGGCTCCAGCCCCACACACACCACCCACTTCTCTACACTCCCTGGTTGGGACTTTTACCCGAAAAGTCAGGAAGCCTGACATCCCGATGGCTCAGGCCCCACGGGAAGACCACGTGGACACAGGACGTTACCACGTCGTCAGGCAGAACCCTCCCTGGTCCCGGCACCGGTGCTGGGCCCGCCGTGCCCTCGGGCTGCCCAGGAGGGAGGCTCAAATGGTCTGTGCGGCCGCCAGCCCTGCTGCTCATGCCCCAGGTCCACTGCTCAGCACCCCACACCGTCTGAGGACATGCTGGCCACGGGGAGAGCAGGGGCCCCACAAGATACCCCAACGCCCTGTGTCCAGACCCTGGCGGCAGGTGCCACCCTCCCCTGCGGCTGACTCCAAGCACTGACTGGGCAGCACAACGGACGCTCAGAGATGGCCCACGGCAGGTGTGAGCTGAGGGAGGGAGACGGTGCCACGGCAGTCGGCTCGCGTGACCAGCGCAGGACGGGCCCCCAAACACCTGCTTGGCCGGTGCCCACTTCTGGGGGCAAGAGGGCTGACCCAGGGCAGGCAGGCCTGGCACCTCTGGGACCCACCTCCCGGAAGAAGGCAGCGTTCCTCTGCACGGAGTCGCTGGCGTGCGTGGCCTGGATTTCAGGGTAGAACGTGCTGACCACATAGTCCAGCATCTGGACGCGGATGTCGTTCCTCCCCACGCTGGGGCCCGCACGGCCCGTGTGCTCGTCCTCAGCCTTAAAGATCTCAAAGGACCCGAACCTGCAGGGAGGCCCGGGTTTCCACAGGTTAACCATGACCCGTCCCCTGGGAAAAGGAGAGCGAGGCCTGGCCCCCGACGGCAGCTGACAGCGGACACCTGGGTCCGAACCGCCAACCAGTGGTACGAGCACAACAGGCTCACTCTGGCCACACTCACGGCTCACACAGCCGGCGTGACGGGAGGCCCAGGGACGCCCCGGCTCCACCAGGACAAGGCCCCGTGCACGCCCACCCACACCCAGGAGGTGTCGTCACTGACATCTGCCGTGGGTGCTCAGGCAGTGTCCCCTGGGCCGTGAAGGATGCCCGGAGGCGTGTGGTTGTCCTGACAGGTGACTGCCAGCAGTGGCCGGCCCTACAGCCGAGTGATGGGTCACCATGCCCGTGGTGCCAACAAGGGGTCCCCCGGGGTGAGGCCAACCCGTCCTGGTTCCTACTCTCCCCGGAGGACAAGAGGGCCCTCTGGGGACGGGCCTGGTGACTGCTGAGCCATTGTGGGTGCCCGGACACACACATACAGGGTTGGCTCGGCCCCACAGCCACCTCCTGACACACTGGGTTTGATGCCAGGCAGCACAGTGACATCTGGACGGACACACAGGCTCCTATCAGAGATGGAGCCAGAGAGGAGTCCGCTGAGTGAGCGCGTGTGAGGGGCGCGGGCATGGCAGGCCGGGAACAGCCCTTATTCATCGTGACGCAACACGTGGCCACTTTCTCGGAGGATTTCAGGCAGCTCCTGTCGGACTCTGAGGGAGTAGCCGGCTCTGTCGTGGCCTTTCCCAGACACCTGCTTGGACAGTTCCTCCTCCACCTGGGCCTGCACCCTCTCGGATGCTGGGGCACCTGTGGACTCGCTGCCACGGCCTCTGCCACCCCATCCCTTCTGGCGGCAACAAGTGTCGGACAAGGACTCTGGGAGAGCACGACTGTCCACACCCAGGACGGGGCTCCTGACCCAGAAAACGCCCAGTACCTTCTGCCTGTGGGTCAAAGGTCTCCTTCACGGACAGCCAGGTTCTGCTGTGCTAGGGCACAGACTCTCAATGTATCTGAGGGGCATGAGCGTGTATCCTAGGCCCGTAACCGAGCACACACAGCCCACGGGAGCCGTTACCTGAGGAAGGTGGAGGCTATTCGCAACACGACCGCGCACGGCTCGTGCTTGGGGTTGCCGTCGTAGAACACATCGCGCACGACTGTGGACTCCGACGTGACACAGGCGCCGGCGCGCGTGGTGGGGATCCCCAGGTGGAACATGGCCTCGCTGCACAGGAACTCCCGGATGCTGGACCGCAGGACCTTGCGGCCGTCGGCCTGTCTGGAATCAAACACAGAGGTCACTGGGCGCTGGCGGGGGCTCGGTGCAGACACAGGGGCCGGGAACAGAGCCTGCTAACAGCCACTTAACGACAACCCACAGCCGCTCTGACACCATCACAAATATCGTGACGAGCCCCCGTGTTGTCCCAGGTCTGGAGCCAGCGTGAGCGCTTGGCCTGGAGCTGGAGGTGAAGGGCAGCGAAGGCCCACGGACGCCCCACAGGGGACCCAGCCTGCTGTCACGTCTCTCTCTCTCTCTCTCACACACACACACACACACACTCACACACTCACACGGAACTGCAATTCTACGTTCATTCGTTTTACAAAAACAACAGTACACACACAACAGTGCTCTGTGTAGTGGGGCACGACCTCGATTCCTTGTATGCTTTTGACCTTTCTTTACACGAAGCCTCTCTTATTAATAGACTTTTTCCAGAACAGGTTTAGGTTCCAGCAAAACGGAGTGGAAGGTGCAGAGAGTCTCATGATGCAGGCCCTGCAGCCCCACAGGCACTGCCTCCCCAGCAACACCCCCACCAGGTGGGGCATTTGTGCCGACGGGTGAACCTGTACCAACACGGGGGGCGGGGGGGGGCACATCCCCCAGCCCAGGGTTTACATCAGCGGCCTCTGTTCTATGGTTTGGACAAATGTATGATGCCATGTACCCACCACTGGTGCCTGAGTAGTTTCACTGCCCTCAAATCCTCTGCCCCACCTACTCATCCCTCCCCGATCCCAATTGTTCTATTGCAGCGGTTCTCAACCTTCTGGCCCTTTAAATACAGTTCCTCATGTTGTGACCCAACCATAACATTATTTTCGTTGCTACTTCGTAACTGTCATGTTGCTACTGTTATGAATCATCATGTAAGTATCTGATATGCAGGATGGTCTTAGGCGACCCCTGTGAAAGGGTCGTTCGACCGCCAAAGGGGTCGCGACCCACAGGTTGAGAACCGCTGTTCTATGGTCTTCAGTTTTGCCTTTTCCAGAGCATCACAGAGTTGGAATCCAACAGAGTCGCCCTTTCAGACTGGCTGCTTGCACTTGGTCACGTGCACTGGTTTCTCCGTGTCTTTCGTGGCCTCACAGCTCATTTCATTTTTGTGCTGAAGAATTCGCCACTGGCTATGGACCACAGTTTCTCTCTCCATCACCTGCGGAAGGGCCCCGGGGATCCTTCCAAGTTTTGGCAATTCTCAACGACGCTGCCATAAGCGTCCAGATGTAGGCTTCTTTGTTTTTTATTTCAAGTCCCAGCTGTTCACTGCTGGTACATAGCAACTGACTTTTGTGTAGCAACTTTGTATCTTGTAACCTCGCTACATTGCTTAGGAGCTCGTTTTGTGGTCAGTTCTTGGAGACGCTGTGGGAAGGCGCCCGGCTGGGTCAGGCTGCCCAGATCGGACACGCCCCCGCCCGCCGGAGCAGGGCTGGCCAGCGGGGCTTGGAGGCCGGCGCCGGGGACTGTTCCCTGGAAGGCGACCCGAGGCCTCTGTCCCTCTGGCGGGCGCAGGGGCAGCCGGCGGACAGGCGGTGCGGGGCGCAGGCCCCGCTGGCATTGGGAGAAGCCTGTGCTGTGCGCGCCCCGTCAGGTCCCCCAGGCTCCCGCGCGCAAAGTCCTCGGACGGTTTGCGAGACCAGAAAACGGGCAGCTGCCAGGGCTGCAGGCTCAAAGGCCAGAGGGGACGGGCGCTGGGCGAGCAGCCGGACAGGAGGCCGGGCCCAGCGCCTCCGCCCCGGCCTCAGGACCTCCCCACGGGCTGTTCCTTCAAGACGCTGCTACCCACGGGTCCCGGGTGACATCTCACCCCAACCCGGGGAAAGCCCGTGGGCCCGCCCCCCGAGGCCACCTGCGGGGGCGCCCACCTGGAGAAGGGCGTGGGGCCGGCGCCCTTGAGCTGCAGCTCCCAGCGCTCGCCGGCCGCCGAGCACACCTCGCCCAGGTACATGGCGGCGCCGTCGCCCAGCTGCCCGGCGAAGTGGCCGAACTGGTGGCCGCAGTAGCAGTGCGCGGCGGGCTCGGCGCCCGGCAGCAGCGCGCTGCCGCTGAAGAAGAGGGCGGCCTCGGCCTCGCGGGCCTCGCGGGCGGCGGCGTCGGCGGGCGGCGCGCCCAGGCCCAGCAGCGCCAGCGCGGGCTCCGACAGCGCCACGAGGCGCGGCTGCCGCAGGGGCGCGGGCCGCACGCGGCTGAAGCAGGCCCCGGGCACCAGCCGCGGTGCGGGCGCGGCGCCCTCGGGGTCCGGCGGCGGCGTCTCCACGGGCAGCGCGCGCAGGGCTCGGTTGTCGAAGTGCAGTCCCGCCAGCCAGCGGGGCGCCGGCTCCATGGCGGCGGCCGAGGTGGAGCAGGGCGCGGGCAGCGGGCGGCCACCGAAGAGCGGCAACAGGGCGCGGGCGGCCGGGAGCGAGGTCCCGAGCACCGCTTTGAGCGAGGCCATAAGTGGCGCCGCTGCGGCGGAAACCCCTCCGCCCCGACAGGAAGCCCCGCCCCGGACGCCTCGCCGCCCAATCGCCAGAGAGGCGGTGTCCGCTGCTGCGCCTGCGCGAGCCGCGCCCGCTAGAGCTTGATTCTGATTAGTCCCCTCGTCCGTCGCGGCGCCTCTGCGGTTCGATCACGGAGGCTGTGCCGTTGGTCCCCGACCAGCGCGGGTCCCCTGCTGCGGCGGGGCTGGTGCGGGCAGAGGGGCCGGGCGGTCCAGAGTGACTGCCCGGGTGGGGCCCTGCGGGCCTTTGGCGCCCCAGGTGCCCCTGCTGCCTCGCACAGCACTCCTTTGTGGGACGAGCGGTCCCGCTTTCTTGCTGCTGGCGATTCGGGGGACACAGGGCCAGGCCCGAGAACAGCTCATAGGTTCCGGCGGGGTGGGGCGGGGGAGCCAGGCTGGACCTGCAAAGGTTATGGGTCAGGGTCAGGGTTAGAGTTTAGAGTCAGGGTTATAGGTTAGCATTACGGTTAGAGTTACAGCTTAGGGTTAGGTTTAGAGTTTAGGGTTAGGGTTAGGGTTAGCGTTGGGGTTAGAGTGTAGGGTTCGAGGTTAGGTTTATGGTTAAAACTTAGGGTTAGAGGTTAAGGTTTGAAGTTAGGTTTAGAGCTAGAATTTAGAGTTATAGTTTAAGGTTAGAGGTTAGGGTTAGAGTTTAGGGTTAGTGTTAGGGTTAGAGATTAGGGTTAGGGTTAGAGCATATGGTTAAGGTTTATGGTTAGGTTTAGAACAGGGTTAGAAGTTTGTGCTAGGATTATATTTAGGGTTAGGGTTATAGATTAGGGTTAGAGGTTAGGGTTAGGTTTAGAGCTTAGGGTTAGAGGTTAGCGTTAGAGTTAGGGTTAGAGTTTAGAGTCAGGGTTAGAAGTTATTATGGTTAGGGCTATAGCTTAGAGTTAGGGTTAGAACTTAGGGTTATGGTTAGGGTTAGAGCAGCGGTTCTCAACCTGTGGGTCGCGACCATCGGAAAACACATATAGCATATCAGATATTTACATTACGATTCATAACAGTAGCAAAATTACAGTGATGAAGTAGCAACGAAAATAATTTTATGGTGGGGGGTTAAAGCGTTGCAGCATTAGAAAGGTTGAGAACCACTGGGTTAGAGGTTAGGTTAAGGTTAGGGTTGAGGTTAGAACTTAGGGTTAGAGGTTAGGTTGGGTTTAGGGTTATAGTTTAGGGCTAGGGTTAGAACTTCGAGCCTGAGTTAGAGGTTAGCATTATGGTTAGTGCTATAGGTTAAGGTTAGAGTTAGAGTTAGAGTTTAGGGTTTGGGTTGGAGTTATAGCTTAGGGTTAGGGTTAGAGTTTAGGATTAGAGTTAGGGTTATAGCTTAGAGTTAGTGTTAGGGCTAGGGTTAGAGTTTAGGGTTATGGTTAACATTAGGTTTAGAGGTTAGGGCTAGGGTTAGGGTTGGAGCTTATGGTTAGGGTGGGGCTAGAGCAGGGGTGGGCAAACTTTTTGACTCGAGGGCCACAATGGGTTCTTAAACTGGACCGGAGGGATGGAGTGTTTGTGTGAACTAATATAAATTCAAAGTAAACATCTACACTAATAAAAGAGAAACATGGTAATTGGCGTACGACCGCTACCCTTTTCATTGGCTAATCAGCGAGATATGCAAATTAACTGTCAGCCAAGATGGCGACCGGCAGCCAGGCAGCTTGAAACTAACATGAGGCTTGCTTGCCTCAGTGACGGCGGAAACCAACGTTCCCCGCCTGCAGCTGCAGGCCTCTGAGCCTGCAGTTTAAGAAACTGTAACAAATACCACCTGACTTCAGCCAGCAGGATTGCAACATTGTAAGCAAAGGCCAGAAACCTACTTTCAGCCTCGGAGGCCTAAGAGCTGGAGCCAAGCCTCAAGCTAAAGCTGGCCCAGAATAAAAAATTAAAAAAAAAGGAAAAAAGGAGTGGTTGGGAGCTTCAGTCACCCCCAGCCTGAAAACAGCCCTCAGCCCCTCACCCAGACTGGCCAGGCACCCCAGTGGGGACCCCTACCCTGAAGGGTGTGTGCCCAGCTGCAAACAGCCATCATCCCCTCACCCAGGCTGGCCAGGCACCCCAGTGGGGACCCCCACCCTGATCCAGAACACCCTTCAGGGAAAACCAGCCGGCCCCACCCATGCACCAGGCCTCTACCCTATATAGTAAAAGGGTAATATGCCTCCTGGCACCGGGATCAGCGGAGCCGCGAGGCCTCCTGGCCCCTGGAGCAGCATGACAGGGGGCAGCGCCCAAACCCCCTGATCGCCCTGCGGCTCTGTGTGTGACAGGGGGCGGGGCCACAACCTCCCTATCCACCCTTCTCTGTTCGTGACAGGGTGCGGCACCCCAACCCCCTGATCAGCCCTGCTCTGTGCCTGATAGGGGGAGCTCCCCAACCCCATCCCCCACGGGCCCTGCTCTGTGTGTGACAGGGTAGAGCCATAACCTCCCCATCGGCCCTGCCCTGAGTGTGAGAGTGGCGGCGCCCCAACCCACTGATCGGCCCTGCTCTGTGGGTGATAGAGGGCGGTGCCCCACCCCCTGATGGGCCCTGCTCTGTGTGTGACGGGGGCAGCGCCCCAACCCCCTGATTGGCCCTGCTCTGTGCATGACAGGGTACAGAGCCCCAACCCCCCTGATGGGCCCTGCTCTGTGAGTGACAGGGGGCAGTGCCCCAACCCCCTGATTGGCCCTGCTCTGTGCGTGACAGGGGGTGGCGCCGCAACCTCCCCATCGACCCTGCCTTGAGTGTGACAGGGGACGGTGCCCCAACCCCCCAATCGGCCCTACCCTGATCGTGACTGAGGGTGGCATCACAACCTCCCAATCTCCCTGCTCTGTGCATGACAGGGGGCAGCGCCTCAACTCCCCAATGGGCCCTGCTCTGAGCCCGACCAGGGGCCGCACCTAGGGATTGGGCCTGCCCTCTGCCACCCGGGAGCAGGCCTAAGCCAGCAGGTCGTTATCTCCCGAGGGGTCCCAGACTGCAAGAGGGCACAGGCCGGGCTGAGGGACCCCCCCTACCCCCTGAGTGCACAAATTTTTGTGCACCGGGCCTCTAGTCATTATATAAAAGGATACGGTCTTTTTTTTCTTTTTTTTTAGTTTTATTCATTTCAAACGGGCCGGATCCAGCCCGCAGGCCTTAGTTTGCCCACGGCTGTGCCAGAGCTTAGGTGTAAGGGTAGGGTTAGAGCTTAGAGTCAGGGTTATAGGTTATCATCACCATTAGGGTTATAGTTTAGGATTAGGGTTAGTTTAGGGTTAGAGGTTAAGGCTAGGGTTAGGATTAGGGTTATCGCTTAGGGCTAGGGTTAGAGCTTAGAGTCAGGGTTATAGGTTAGTATCATGGTTAGGGTCATAGCTTAGGGTTAGGGTGAGAGCTTAGGGTTTAAGGTTAGGGCTAGAACTTAGGGATTTAGGGTTAGGGTTAGAGTTTAGAGTCAGGATTATAGGTTAGGGTTAGGGTTAAAGCTTGGGGTTAGAGTTTAGGGTTAGGCTTAGAAATTAGGGTTATTGTTAGGATTAGGTTTAGAGTTTAGGGTTAGTCTTAGAAATTAGGGTTAGGATTGAAAGGTTAGGGTTAGAGGTTAGGGCAAGGGATAGAGGTTAGGGGTAGGGTTAGGGTTAGGGTTAGACCTAGGATTAGGGTTAGGGTTAGAGCTAGCGGTAGGATTAGGGTTAGGGTTAGAGCTAGGGTTAGGGTTAGCGTTAGGGTTAGGCTTATGATTAGGGTTAGGTTTAGAGCTATGGTTAGGGTTAGCTTTAGGGTTAGAATCAGGGGTAGGGTTAGAGGTTAGGGTTTCATTTAGGGTAGAGCTGTGTTTAGGGTTAGGGTTAGGGTTAGGGTTAGGGTTTATGGTTAGCTTTAGAACTTAGGGTTAGAAGTTAGGGTTAGGGTTAGAATTTAGGTTTAGAGGTTAGGTTTAGAGGTTAGGGTTAGGTTTGGAGCTTAGGGTTAGAGGTTAGCATTAGAGTTAGGGTTAGAATTTAGAGTCAGGGTTTGAAGTTATTATGGTTAGGGCCATAACTTAGGGTTAGGGTTAGAGCTTAGGGTTAAATGTTAGGGTTTAGGTTAGACCTTAGCGCTAGAAGTTAGGGTTAGGGTTAGAGCTATGGTTAATATTAGGGTTAGGGTTAGAGCAAGGGTTAGGGGTTATAACTTAGTATTAGTCGTTAGGGTTAGAGTTAGGGTTAGGTTTAGCGCTAGGGTTATGGTGTGAGTTAGGGTTAAGGTTAGGGCTAGGGTTAGAGCAGTGGTTCTCAACCTGTGGGTCTCGGCCCCTTTGGGGGTCAAATGACCCTTTCACAGAGGTCGCCTAAGACCATCAGAGAACACATATATAATAACATATTGTTTTTGTGATTAATCACTATGCTTTAATTATGTTTAATTTATAACAAAGAAAACACATCCTGCATATCAGATATTTACATTATGATTCATAACAGTAGCAAAATTACAGTGATGAAGTAGCAACGAAAATAATTTTATGGATGGGGGTCACCACAACATGAGGAACTGAATTAAAGGGTTGCGGCATTAGGAAGGTTGAGAACCACTGGGTTAGAGCTATGGTTAGGGTTATGGGTAAGGTTTGGGTTAGATCTTAGGGTTAGATTTTAGGGTTTGGGTTAGAATTTAGGTTTATGGTTAGGGTTAGAGCTTATAGTGTTAGAGGTTAATTTATGATTAGGTTTTGAGCTTTGATTTAAAGGTTAGATTTAGGGCTTAGGGTTAGGGTTAGGGTTAGAGCTTAGGGTTAGTGTTAGAGGTTTGGGTTAGGGTTAGAGTTAGAACTTAAGTTTAGAGGTTAGTGTTAGGATTAGAGCTTAGGTTTAGGATTAGAGTTTAGGTTTAGGGTTAGGGTTTGATTTTAGGGTTAGATCTTAGGGTTAAGGTTAGAGCTTAGCATTAAATTTTGGGTTAGAGGTTAGCTTTATGGTTAGAGTGCGAGCTTAGGGTTAGTGTTAGAGGTTAGTTTATGGTTAGGTTTAGAGCTTTGTGTTAGAGATTAGCGTTAGGGCCTAGGATTAGGGTTAGAGCTTAGGGTTAGAGTTTAGGTTAGGGTTAGGGTTAGAGTTGGGGTTACTTACTAAGCCGTTTGTATTCTTTGGGGCATTTCTCAAAGTCCAGAGGCCTCTACCTGCCCCCGTCTGTTCGCTGAGTCACTGTCCAGCCTCCTGGCGTATGGGTGTCACAGAGAACCCAGCGCCCCGGGCAGCCTTGTCCGCTGTGCACCTCCTCCCCGAGAAGGATGAGTGTTGTTTGAAAAAGTGAAACCTTATTGTTTTTCTGCTTCGCAATTTAACACAAACTTGCATTGTAACAAATTCAAAATTTCAAACGGTGACGGTTCACAGCTACTGTCCAGTTGCTGGATGTTACTCACGCCCACCTCGAGGCGCCCTTTGTTCCCTAAGGCTGGGTCCTGGGCGTCTTTTCTGTGGGTCTCCTTAGGGATGTTTAGGTTTCTCCCCATCTCTCCCGACCATGAACCCGCTCGCTTGGTGACATCTGTGCACAGGTGTGAGGTCTGAGGGGGAAGGTGAGCCTCCGGGCCCAGCCCTGCTGCCTCTCTCGGACAGTAGCCTCTCTTGGCCTTTACAGGTGATGCAGGCGCAGTGTCTCCTGCCCTCCATGCCGCAGGTGCCGGCTCCTCCCAGCGGGCGGTCTCACCCCATCAGAGCGCTCTCTCCTGTGGCGGCTGAGGGCCAGGGGCGAGCATCCGGGAAGGCGCCGTGCTCTCTGGGCGACGGGGCCGGAGCCCCCTGCAGTCGGTGGAACCTTGCTCCCGGGGACAGTACCCCATCCCCTCAGCTCGGGACACCCACCTCAGGCGCCTCCTCCTTTGGACATGGCGGTCCCTCAGGACCGAGGGTGAACTGCCCCCCGGCCCTCGGTTAGATTCAGGTCCTCCCACTGTCGCCACACCCTCTCCCGAGCGTGTCCCCCGTGGACCTCCCTGCTGCCCTCCCCACGGTGGCCCAGGGAGCACCCCTCGCGGTCACTCGAGTCCGTTGTCACACATTTCACAAAACAGGAGCTTCAAAAATTAGCTTTTATTTGTTCTAAGGAACACGTACACAAGCGAGTGACAGGAAGGACGTGGCCAGCCCGAGGCCCCAGGCCCAGCTGTGGGTTCACCTGATTTGGTCAGACACTGTGTCAGCACAATCACACCGGCCAGACCGGCTGCAGGGACGCGACGTCGTAACACAACAGGATCGATTGACACACACAAGAGTGATGCCGGAGGCGGAGGTGCTGGGTGGGCCGGCTCGGCCTGTCTGTACCACGGAGGTGGGCGTGCAGGGGATGGGGACCTGCTGACATGCGTGCAAACTGGCAAGCCCTGGTGGACACACACCATCGGCCACGGCGGTTGGGACCCCCGGGTCCCCCACCAGATGCACAGGAAGCAGGTTCACCCCCACAGCCGGGCAGGCTCCCACCCCTGCGCCCGGGGCTGGAGGGGCGCCGGCCCCACTGCCAGGGCTGAACCTGCCCTCGCTCACCCTCAGGGCCGACACCCAAGGAAAAGCCACCCTCTGTCCCAACCGGTTTAAGGCTAGTATTTCCTGACATCTGCTTCAGTTTGTTTTCTTTTAAGTTAAAATTACCTGAGTAAAAATTTCACAAATTTAAAAAAGCCCAAAACACACACTCCCTGCAGGCAGAGTGTCCGGGCTCCTGTTTGGCCCCCTCGCTCCCCTGGGGCGACGCTCCTGGAGCCAAAGCAGAGCTGTGGGTGCCCGGACCCCCTGGACCCTGCGGCTGCTCCTGCCACTGGCACCAGCGAAGGCACGTGAGGGAGGGGCTGGCAGCCGGGGTCCCCCACGCCCACTGCTGGGGCTCAGGGGGCAGGACACAGCTCAGGCCTCCCGATCCTTGCCTGATGCCCATGAGCCCCGTGAACAGTCTTGGGGGGGAGCCTGCGCTCAGAGCAGTGAAATGATCCTTTATTTGGGTGGGTTGGGGGCGGGAGCAGGCGAGGCGGGACCTGGACCCCACGGGGTGGCACCAGGAGCCCCTCGGGGCCAGCAGCCACAGGTGGCCCCTCCGCTGCGGTGGCTCCTTGGTCCTTCCTATGGGTCCGGCCGGGCAGAGGACACCCGCTGCAGGCAATACCGGGCGGCGGGCAGCGACAGGACCAGGCTGGCGGTGCGGCGCCCCATCCAGTACAGGCTGTAGCCCAGCAGGCCCAGGAAGGTGACCTTCACCGCCAGCCGGGACACTCGGCCGGAGATGGACGGCGGGGGGACGCTGGGGGAGGGAGGGTGGGCTGGGCCTGACTCCGGGTGTGTGCACCCAGCCCCAGCCCCGCCCAGCCGTGCGGCCCCCCCACCCCCGTGGGCCGGTGGGCACTCACGTCATGATCTCCTGGATGTTGAGGTCAGTGGTCCAGTTCTTCTCGATGCCGGGGACGTGGCCCATGCCCACGACGCCCACCACCACGGAGGGGACGCACTTCCTGGGCTCGGCGTCAGAGGCGCGGGGCAGCTCGAGGCGCCGGGCGGCCTGCCGCAGCATGTAGGTCAGGTACACGTCGCGCTCGGAGACGATGGTGCGGTGCAGGTCGGGGAACTCGCCGATCATCTCCGCCATCATCTGCTCCAGCAGGTCCTTCTGCTTGCACCGCTCCACGTCGTCCTTGCTGGGGGGAGAGGGGAGCTGCCAGCCCGGTTGGGGCCGGGCCCCTTTGCTAGGGGTCACGGCTGAGGAAGGGCTGGGAGGCTGGCCGAGGCTCAGCCACAGGACGAGCGGCCGTGCAGACCCCTTGTCGTTTTGGGAGTCGCCCTGGGCGACGGGCAGGAGGCCGAGGGGCCCTACCTGATGGGGTCCGACAGGAAGCACAGGCCCCAGGCCAGCTTCACCTTCTGCCAGAAGGACAGCGCGGCGATGGCCCTCTTGAAGGTGACGGGAATGGGCCGGTCTCCGAGGTGGAACTTGCAGAAGGGCACCTTGCTGGCCTGGGCAGAGGCGGGGGTTGGCTGGGGATGCTGCCGGCCCCGGGCCCCGTCCCGAGCCACCCCCTCCCCCCGGCCCCCGAGCCAGGCCCACCTCCTTGAAGGCCTCGCGGAACTCGCCGCCGGGCGCCATGCCCAGCTGCTCCGTGATGTGGGCCGACACCTTCAGCAGCAGCATCTGCATCAGCCCCGACATGACTCCGTTCTGTGGAGAGGCCGCAGCCTGAGCCGGCCCACGGGGCCCGGCCTGGCCGTGCAGGCCCACCCAGGGCTGCACGTGGACGGTCTGCTGGCCCCTGCCCTGGACGCTCCTTCCCTCCAGCCCAGTCCAGGACCCCACTGCCCACGGTCGGTGCAGTGGCCGAGGGCTTGGGGCTGGCAGAGGGCGGGACAGGACTGAGACCCCCACCCCCAACCCCCGCCCGTACCTGCTGAGTCCCCCACTCCTCCTCCTTTGTCTGACACCCGGTGAGGGAGGGGGCGAAGGGGCCTCGACAGGAGAGACAGGGTGGGCTGCTCCCTGTGCTAACTGGAGGCCGGGTCTCCCTTGGGTCCTGTGACCGGGGGCCCAGGCCCACAGGCGGGCAGAGCAGGGAGGCACCCGTCCCCTGGGGCCCACGCACCTGCCGCACGGCCTGCTGCAGCTTCTCCAGGCTGATCTCCTTGGCCTCGCGCAGCAGCGTGCGCTCGTCCATCTTCAGCATGGACACGCGGTACTGGCACAGCTCCACCACCACCACATCCGGCTGCACCGCGCGGATCGTCTGCCAGGACAGGTCACTGGCCGCCGCTCCGCTCCCCCTCACACCACCCTGCACAGCCGCCCTCACCCCCCCCATTCGCCCCCCGCCCCCCGCAGTCCTTAAGCAATTAGAGAGAGGGGCTCCGAACAGGCTGCTTGCCCTGGGAGAGGGGGCGTGGGAGGCCCAGCGCGGTGGCGGTCACCTTCACCACGTCCTTCTTGCTGTCATCGCTGAAGTGGGCAGTGCCCACCACGTACACCCGGCTCCCGTCCTCGGCCACCAGTTCTGTCACCGTGCGCGGCAGCCGGGGCCGCTCTCGCCGCCGTTTCAGCTTCATTTCCAGCAGCAGGTTGAAGGCGTCCGCGTCGGCTGCAAGGACACAGGCCGCTGGGGTGCGCAGAGCCCGGGCTCTCAGCGCTGCAGGGGCGCCAGGGGGCGTGGGGGGGGAGGGGGTGCGGGGGAGACGGGGCATGTCCACAGGGAGAGCCCCCCACGCCCTGGGCAGCAGGGCCCGTCCATAAACCCGGGAGCGGCCCACCCTCGCCGCCCAGCACCACGTGGTCTTGGGAGCACGAACACAGGTTCTGGGGTTCTCCGGGAGGCGCCCTGGGCACCATCTCCGCAGCTCCCGAGGGCCCCGCGGGGTCTGTGCTGGTCTGCGGAGGGAAGGGACGTGTTTGAGTTGGGGATCCCCTGCCTGGAGGCTGCTTGAGCCCCAGACACCCACTCGCCCTGACAGGCACCCCCCCCCCCCCCCCCCCCCGTTCAGGTGCTGCCGGGAGCCCCCCAGGACCAGAAGATCTGTGTGGCCATTGCTCTGCAGGCCGCCCTCCTGGGAACAGCTCTGCCCCGCGAAGCTGGCCGGGCCCTGTGCCCACCCCGCGGGCCTCACCTCCTGAGCCGGCTGCTCCTCCTCCTCCTCCATGGCTGCAGGAGGCGCTGCACCAACCAGGGAACCTGAGGAGAGAGGTCCGTCCTCACCGGGAGCCCAGGCCGTGCAGGGGGCTCAGTGGGGAGCAGGGGGCTCGGTCAGGAGATGGGGTCTGGTCGGTCGTCTTGAAGGGCCCTGGGTGGGACCGACACCACTGGCCACCAGGGTCCCTGGCCGGGAGCAGCAGGTGCAAGACTCCGCCATGAGCGACAGGGCAGCCCGGCCGCCCGGGGCCTGGCCAGGGAGCTGGGTCCTGTGCCAGTGGGGCTGCCGCCCCCACCTCCTGCTGACCCAGGCGGACCAGGTTCCGTCTGACTTTGGAACGAAGCGCAAGTGGCGGCAGTGAGCCTGTGTGTCACATTAATGCTGGACCCGGGGTTGTCTCAGCATCTGTGGGCGCAGAGCGTGGCTGCTGTCCACGGAGTCAGCCACGTGCACAGATGTCAGCGCAGACGGGGGAGGCGCAGGCGCAGCACCTGGCCACGGGCCTTCCGATCCCTGCGCCTCCCACCGGCACTGGCTGGACCGGGCCCTGCTGCCCCAGGACAGGCGGCCGCACAGACCCAGAAAGGCCCTGACCAGAACCTGACCAGACCCCTGAGGCCCTGCAGACACCGGGCCATGTCTGGGCTGCACGGAAGGGACGTGGCTTGGCTGTAGCCGCGGCTGGCGGCGTGGGGTTCACAGCCTGTTGGCCGGACGTGGCCCCACAGGGGCGCCTCGGGCTCGGGATGGCTTCAGCAGCAGCAGCCGCTGGGGGACACACGGACAGACCCCAGGGGCTGCAGGACGGACCAGGGTTCACTATTTTTTTAAGTTTTAAAATGTATTGACTGATTTCAGAGAGAGGGAGAGAAGTATCAACCTGCTTCCCCACTTAGTGATGCATTCACTGGCTGACTCTTGTATGTGCCCTGGCCAAGGATCGAACCCGCAACCTTGGCGTATCAGGATGACGCTCTAACCAACCGAGTGAGCCGGCCAGGGCTCAGGTTCACTACAGACCTTTCGTGACAAAAAGGAAAAACAGCTCTGACCGGTGTGGCTCAGTGGATGGAGCGTCGGCCTGTGGACTGAGGGGTCCCGGGTTCGATTCCAGTCAGGAGCATGTACCTGGGGTGCGGGCACGTCCCCAGTGGGGGGTGTGCAGGAGGCAGCTGATCGATGTTTCTAACTCTCTATCCCTCTCCCTTCCTCTCTGCAAAAAATCAATAAAATATTTTTTTTAAAAAAAGGAAAAACAGCCCAGCCGGCCAGCCTGGCTCAGTGGTTGAGAGCGACCTGTGACCCGGGAGGTCATGGTTCGATTCCCGGTCAGAGCACATGCCCAGGTGGCCCCGGTGTGGGGCGTGCAGGAGGCAGCCCATCAGCTGATCAATGATTCTCTCTCACCACTGATGTTTCTCTCTCTCTCCTACTCCCTTCCTCTCTGAAATCAATAAAAAAATATTTTTTTAAAAAGAAAAACAGAGTAGACCAAGCATGACACCACGTCAGGCTCTGTCCCTGGCCTCACTGCTGACCCGGCACCTGGCCCCTCTGAGCTTCCGCCTCCTCCCCGCAGCGGGAGGCACTGCCTGGGCAGGAGGCGCAGCCGGGGCAGGGCTGCCTCCCGGAGTCACGGCCGGGCCTGCTGTCCAGGACAGGACCCAGGCGGGGGCGGCCCGTCCCGAGGATGAGTAGGGCCAGGAAGAGGAACAACGGGCAGCCAGCGAGGAGGGTGGGAGTCAGGCCCCGCGGGACAGGGAGGGGAGCCCGAGTCTGGCCTGGCCTCCTGCGGGGTGTCCCCCGCCCGGAAGGAGCAGCAGCACCGCGGGCACCTGGCCAAGGGCAGTGGCTCACCTGGGCCTCGCCCCTCCCAGCACCTCCCTCCAGCTTCACAGAGCAAAGCTCTGCCTGACGCAGGCACCGCCCGGAACAGAAACAGGAAGCTGGGCCTGCGGGCGCGATCACAGCTTGGGGCATCCCCTCTCGGGCCCCTGGGCAGCCAGCGAGGAGGGTGGCAGTCAGAGCCCGGAGGGAGGCAGCCCATCCTCACTTCCCAGCAGCACAAGGAAAACCCACTGTGCTCACAGCCACCGCCTCCCCCTTCCCTCCCAGCCTTGGGTGGCCACAGGGCTGGGCTGGCCTCTGCCCTCACCTACCTTGCCCTCAGCCTGGCCAGACCCCCCCTCTGATACCCAGGAGGAAGCCAGTGCCCGCGGGGGCCACGCCTGGAGTCCCGTGATGGCTGGGCCCCCCTTTCCCACTGAGCCCCATCCCAGTCCCGGGAGGCACCTCTCTGGCCTCATCACATCCAGGCGCCACCTTCTAACACTGTCTGGGTCCCTCACCTGGGCAGGGCCTTGGCGATACCCCCGCAGGGCGTGATGTGACGGGCTTTAGCCCTCCTCCCCTCTCCCTGGTCACCGTCATGCATCTTCCAATCTGTACGGCGGACCCTGGAGGGAGCACAGGGCCTCGCCCCACGGATCACCGGCCCAGCCTCCTCCCTGCACCCACGGCGGCTGCTGGGGAGGCATCTGTGTCCTTCCCAGTTTCCTGCCACGAAATCTCTGGACTGATGGGTCCCGCCACTGCAGGCTGCAGGGACCGGCGGACACCGGCTGACACCCTCCCAAATCCAGGCCCCAGAGCCCGCCCCTTCCAGCAGGAGCCTCTGCCCGTCCCGTCCTCACTCCCGTCCACAGAGCGCGGCCTGGGGTGGGTGCTGGCACAGCTGTCGGAGGTGCCGCTGAGCAAACAGGTGGGCTCGTCGGCCACCTGCCAGCAATTGCGCTTCGGGCGACGGTCACCTGGTTGGCCAGATCGGACCAGCCTCAGCGCTGTGTGGCCCTGGGCCGGACGCTTGTACCAGCTAGGACTCTGAGCGCCTGCCGCCCAGCCGTCCACACACAGTAGGGCCTGTCCAGGCTGCGAAACGTGTGGCTCACATGCTCGTTGGCCCATGAACACTGGGCCTCTCGGCTGCCCTCTGCTGGGCAGACCCCGCAGGCAGGAGGCGAACGCTGCAGCGAGGGGAGGGGCAGCACCACTATTTGGGGAATCCGGCACTTCCCAGACCTCCCGGAAAACAAACTCCCACGTGTGGTGTGGGAAGTAGCCGTGGGAGGGCCCGCGCGGCGCAGTGGCTGAGCGTCGACCTAGGAACCGGGAGGTCACGGTTCATTCCCGGTCGGGGCACAGCCCGGGCTGCGGCTGGATCCCAGTGTGGGGTGTGCAGGGGGCAGCCGGTCAATGATTCTCCCTCATCACGGATGTTTCTCCCTCCCTCCCTCTCTGAAATCAATATATATACACACACACACACACACACACACACACGTGTACACACACACCTACATATATGTATACACACATGCGCACGCACATACACACGTGCACACACACGTGTACACACACACGTGTACACACACATATACCTACATATATGTATACACACATGCACACACACACACACACACACATACATAAAAAGGGGGGAGGAGCCCCAGGCGTGTGAGGGACCCACCGGGTGTGTAGCCGCCAACACAGGTCAGAGTAGCACGTGACGTGTCTGCCCGCGCGGGGCTGCGGGGCAGAAGCTGAGGTCTCCGGCCACTGGCTCCCCGCCCATCGGGCCGCTGTCCCCTCCTGGGCCCATTGCTAGAGACCGAACTCTGTGTCCCCAAGTCCAGGGGTCGGAGCCCTAAGCCCAACGCGATGGCGCCAGGAGGTGCGGCCTGGGGGCGCTCAGGTTCAGGTTCCGGTTGGGGTGCGGGTGCGGGTGCGGGTGGGGGGTGCGGGGGGCGTGATGGGACGAGGGCCCCTGAGCGGAGGCCCCAGAGCGCTGGCCACGAGGACGGGGGGGCTGCCGGCCCCGCAGCCGGAGGAGGGACCCACCAGCGCCCCGGCAGCGCCCCCACCTGCGGCTCCAGCCGCCGGGGCGGGAGGACGGGCTGCGGAGCCCCGACCGGCGTCTCCTCGTGGCCGCAGCGGACTGCGCCGCCGGCCC
The DNA here is from genome assembly GCA_036010255.1 of Myotis pilosus. Classification (NCBI taxonomy): domain Eukaryota; kingdom Metazoa; phylum Chordata; class Mammalia; order Chiroptera; family Vespertilionidae; genus Myotis; species Myotis pilosus. The sequence continues at coordinate 8,339,484 of JASKON010000032.1, read as the reverse complement.
CCCCAGAAAGGCCTCCCCGCGGCCTGGCTTCCGGGTCCGGCCCTGGAGACGCCCCCGGGTCCGGCAGGACCGGCTCGGGGAGGCGTGGCGGGTGCCCGGGGCCCCGCGATGACAGCCCGCGGGTCCGAGCGGGGGCTCCTCGGCTGCTGGTCCAGCGCAGGCCCCCGCTGCCCACGCCGCCCGCCGCGCGGCGGTGCCGGCTCCGGCCCCGGGCCCGTCCGGGCGGACCTGCCCGCGGGCGCCCGCAGGGCTGACGGGACCGAGCCGGGCGCCCTCGTCACCTGGCGGGGGGCGCAGCACCGAGCGCGGCCGGGAGGCAGGGCGCCCGGGGCCGTCCCTCCGGGGGTCGCGCGGGCCGGGGCCACCTGCGCCCCGCGGTGCCGAGCGCCCGTCCGGACCCCGGGGCGGCCCTGGCGCCCGGACGCCCCGCGGGTGGACCGAGACGGGAACTTCGTGGCCCGTGAGTCACAGCTCGACGGGCAGCTCCCGGACTCCGGGGCCGGGCTGTCACCGGCTCCTCGGGCTCCCCCGCCATATGGCAGCCCGCTCCGCCCGCGCCAGGCCGCCGCCGGGAGGCGCGGGGACCCGCGAGACCCCGTCCCCGCAGCCCGGACCCCCGCCCCTCCCGGGCCGCGCCGCCCGGGCCCGAGACCCCCGCCCCGGCCCGCCCCCGCCCCCGGCCCGCGCGACGTACCGGGGCGCGCGGCGCTCCTCAGCCGGCCTCCATGCGGCTCGTCGCCCCACCGGACGGGGCGGGCCGGGGCCGCGGGGCGGGGCGGCCGGACAGGCCGGCGGCCGGGCCCCGAGCGCGCGGCATGCCGGGAAGCGCAGTTCTTCACGCCGCCAGCTCGCCTCCGCGGCACACCAGCAGACTACACTTCCCAGGGAGCCGCGCGCGGGCGCGCGCGGACTACAATTCCCAGAAGGCCGCGTGCGGGAAAGCGTCGCTCCGCCCCGGAGACCCGGGTCTCAGGACACAGGCGGCGGCCACGGTGACGCGAGTGCGAAGCCCTTAGTTCTCTGGTGGCAGCTCCCAGTCTGTCGCGTGGGGATGATGTTCGTACGGCGTCCACAGGTGGCTTTGCGAAACGGTACAGACGCAAGGGGCGGCCCAGAGCGGGATGCGAAGAGCAGAGAACGCGGCGGTGCAGCGCCCCCACTGGGGCCGGTCTCCCGGCGCGCGGCCGGCTGCGCGGGGAGAGGACGCCGAGACTGGCCCGGCCATCCCTCGGCATGGAGTCCCCGGACCGCAGCCCTGGAGGGCCCTCGGGGCGGGCGGACCTGGAGGGCTGGAGCCCTCGGCCCACGGCCAGCGGAGGGGCCCTGTCCCCCTCTGACCCCGGGGCACAAGAGCCGGCGGCCGGTGGCCTCGGGGTCCTCCCGCCCCGCCCCTCCCTCGGCCCCGCCCCTCTCCGGGGGGACGCCCGGTTGCGGGGACCCGGCGCTGCACAGCGGGCGGCGCGCCTGGACCGCCCAGACCGCTCCCGGAAGCTCATGCCCCGCGCTCGCGGCCCCGGTGCCGCTGACTCGGATGCGAGGGGCTCCCTGTAGGAAAGGGCGGAGGGAGCAGCCCTTCTGCGCCCGGGACCAGCCGCTCTGGGCCAGGGGCGCCCGCCCGCCCGCAGCCGGAGCCCGAGGACCCTGCCAGGCCCGGGGGGCGGGGCGGCCCAGCCACCGGCAGGAACTGCGGGCGGGGGCGGGGGGCTCCGGGAAGGCCGCCCAGGCTCCGGCCGGATCTGCGGTGCCCCTGCGCTGGACGGCGCGGGAGAGTCCTCGGGCCAGCGGGCTGGGCTCTCTGCCCGCCAGGCGCCCCCGCCTCCCTCCAGCTTCCTGGTCCCGGGGGCCTGGCTGGCCTCGGGGCTGCCTGTCCTCCTCGGACAGGCATGTCCGGTCCAGCCCCTCTGTCCGGTTCTCCCACTGGCTCCGAGAGCCCGCACAGGTCATGTCACGGGAGGAGGGTGTTTACCAGGCGGCGTGCCCGGGCCGACTCCGGGGCACTGGCCCGGGGCCTGGAGCAGGCTGAGGGGCTTGCCCAGGCTGTGCTGGCGAGGCGGGCAGAGGCCTGGCAGAGGGAGGGGCTGCCAGTTGCCTCCAGCCTCTCCTCTTACCCCACTCGCCCTGCTGTGAGCTGGCGGCTGGCGGGGAGGAGTGGAGACGGGCAGGCGGCTTCCCTGATGCCTCCCTGCCCTGCGGGGGGCAGAGCCCCCCCCTTCCCGCCCGGCCCGGAGTGCCTACCTCTGCGGGACAGTGACCCAGCAGATGGCACCGCACACCAGGGACAGGTGGGGGCAGCCTGGCAGCCTGCAGAGGCCTCGGGGAGTCCACGGAAGGTGTCCCCAAGCCCCGCCCGGACCCGTGTGCGTGTGTCTTGCAGCAGCGGCCCCCTTGTGCTCACTGGCAGGGGACGTGCAGGAGGTGGACGGCCGCCGTGCTCAGGTGGCGCACACCCTGCGGGACTTGGGGCCGTCTCCATGCTGAGTGGAGTCACCCTGGTGGGCAGGGCAAGCAGGAGGCCGCAGGGGGGCAAGGCCGGCGGGCAGGGCCCAGCTGGGCTCCGCACGTGTGGGGTGGGGATGGCGAGGGTCACAGAAGTCAAGCTGGACCCCAGGCCCAGTCGAGAAGAGGCAGGGGGGCCGCGGCAATGCTGACACCTGAGGCCTGCATGGCCTGGGTTCCCTGGTGGGTCCCCTAGGCCTCCATCGTCTCCATGGAGCCGGGTGCCAGTGTGGGACCCGGAGGGGTGCTGCCCGGGGCCACGGGCCAGCCTGCTTCCGTCCTGTGGGCACACGATCCCTTCCCACGGGCATGGGGAGAGGCTGAGTGCCAGCCCGAGGGGCAGCGGCCGACCGGCCTGGGAAGCCGGGCCAGGGACAGCGTCCTGGCTCCCTCGAGGGGAGTGCTCTCTGGGGACAGGTGTTCATTTCCTGATGCTCTGGCCCGTAGAGCCTCGGGGGCGACTGCCCCTCCCAGGCTAGCCGGTTCAGACACAGCCAACAACTTCCAGTGCAAACTGCTGTTCCAGGGCCCGCCCGCCCGCCCCTCCTCTGTGGGGCCACCTCCCACCTGCCCTCATCACCCGGGGCCAGGTCCCCGACAGCCAGGGGCAGCCCTGTCCCGGGGCCCCGACACTTCACACAGCCCGTCCTCTGCTGCTCCCTGCCCTCAGCGGCTCCCTGCCCGTTCCTCCCTGAGAGACCACAGCGAGGGCTCCTGCGCCCCCGTCCCTGCTCCCCTGCCCCCCGCCCGGTGTGGTCCCCCCCAGAGACTGAGCACAAACTGTCATCGCAATGGCCACTGTCCCCCGTCCTACCTCCCCACACCTGAACAGCAGCAAACCTCCATGTCAAACACCTGGTGGGCTGCAGCCTGCCCACGTCCCTGTACAGTCTGATTCCCGGGAAGGGCAGCTGCCCAGCTCCCAGATGCTGGGTGGGTGCGGGGGGCTCCAGGCCAGGCGGTCAGGTCTGCCCACGCTGGGCTCTCTGCAGAGCGCTCCCTGCGACTCCAGGCCTTCACCTGCCTGCTCTGCCCCTGCAGATCTCTGGCCCCCCTGCCCCAGCCACCTGCCTGCACGAAGCCTCCCTTCAGACCCTGAGGGTCACGTGCCGTGGCCTGCAAGGCGTGTGGTCCCGTGGAACACCCACAGGGCCAGCTTCATCCCCGCCCAAGTCCTAGGCCTGGTGACAAGACCCTGCCCTGGACCCCATGATATTAGCAGCACCTCAAGGCCAGGGCCTCCTCCAGAGCCTTCCTGGGTCCTGGCAGCAGCCCCTGCTCTGCGGCCTGTGCCCAGCAGCCCATCCCCCAGCACCTGACAGAGGAGATGGCTGCCTCTGGGCGCGCATCGTGTCTCTGCTGAGCCTGTGCGTCCTGGAGGGCTCACGGGGTCCCGGCGCCTACGGTGCAGTTAGCAAGCGGCCACGGTGTGTCAGCCACAGTGACGACCAGGTGTCTGCCTCGCTGTGGGTCCGCAGCACCCCCAGGATGGCCTGGAAGGCAGGGGGGGCGCCTCCCGGGGCCTGTAATGTGGGGTCCGGGATCGACATGCAGTGGGGACACAGGAGGCCTTGGCCAGAGCACAGGCCCCAGCGTGGACCACGCGGGACGCAGGCGGTATCAGAATAGTATTTATTGATATGCTCAGTGCTACCTTGTTAATGCGTCACGTTGTTGCCGTGGCTGAGGTAATAGGGGCAGACCCGCCACGAGGCCCGGCTCCCGCGGGAAGCGGCGTGGGCCCGGGCCGGGGCTGGGCCCGGGTGGGGACGTGGTTATTGCGTTGGACTCCTTTCCTGGCTCACGCCCCGGCGCCCATGCCTGGTCTCACACGTGCACGCTCACCTGGGCCCGCTCACACACACTTGCTTACACGCTGGTGCCCACTCACGCATGCTTTGCACGCTCACCCACGTGTCTACTTGCACACGGGCGCCCTCCCCCTCTGGCCACACCCACCCACACGCCCACACACACATCCTTTGTTTTAAATGCACCCTAAGTCTCCTGACAAGAGAGATACTTGTGGGTTACAGTAACCATAGTGAAGTACAGGTAGTCGGGGTACAAAGAGAAAGTGCATGTTGACCTTTGACCCGAGGGCTCCCGGCCCCGCCCGGGCAAGCCAGGAGCACGGCGGCTGTGCGTCCCAGGCCCGTGGTGCCCCTGCCCCCAACTTCCTTCTACACCTCGGACCCACATGTCCCCCACAGAGCACCCCTCATGGCCAGCATCCCGGGCCCAAGACAAACTAAGAAAATAAACTCTTCTCACGGCGAGCGCCTGGTGCAGGGAGGGGGCTCACGGCCCGCCCCTGGCCCAGCCAGCACCCCAACAATGCCACAGAGGGGGAGGGACAGGTGCCGAGCCCGAGGCATGCGGGTGGGAGGCTGGGGTGGGCAGTGCTGGGGGCGGCGGTGTACCCTGGTCATGCGGAGGGGTCCCCCGGGGGGGCCCTGGCAGCCATGCGCCCTCAGAACTCCACGGTACTCACTACGGTCCTTGGCTCATCGAAGGTGGCGATGAGGATCTGCTGGGGTGGGGGGATGGCGATGAGGCTCCCCATGTCTGGGGGTGCCCGGGGCCCCCCGTCCTCCTCCTCCCGGGCCTCATACAGTGTGCTGATGTGCAGCAGCGGGTGGGTGGCGTTGCGGCTCAGGATGGCGAGGGGGTCGGGCTTGCCCAGGCCGGCGGGTGACAGAGGGGCCGTGGCGGGGGCGGCGGGGGGCGAGCAGACATGGAAGGTGGCGCCCGAGGGGAGCACAGCCCGGGCCGGCTCTGCTGGGTACAGGATGTCCTCCTCGGCCAGCGGAGCGTCTGGAACACGGAGACACAGCACATCACCCCCGCAGGCCCATCTGTCCACCATGGACCCCTCCCCACCCCCCGAAGCCGCTGGGCTCATGGCTCCGAAACGTCCTGGGAGGGTTGATCTCTCCCTCAGCCTCCAGAGCCTGCGGGGTCCAGGCCAGAACCCCTGTTTTTTTTTTTTTTTTTAAAAATATGCCTTTATTAATTTTTTAGAGAAAGGAAGGGAGAGGAATAGAGAGAAACATCGATGATGAGAGAGAAACATCATCGACCGGCTGCCTCCTGCAGGCCCCACACTGGGGATGGAGCCACAACCTGGGCCTGTGCCCTGACTGGGAACCTAACGGGAGGCAACTTGGTTCCTGGGTCAGTGCTCAGCCCTGAGCCACACTGCCGGGCGGGGGGCGGCCCTCAGCACACAACGGCCTCCCAGCACCTTCTCCAGGGCCTGAGCAACCTCCCCGTCCCGCCCTCCAGCCCTGGGCCCAGCCTCCTCCTGTCCCCCTCACCGGACTCCGCGTCCTGCTGGAACTCGCCCTGCAGAGCCACCCGCTCCACTCAGCCTCACCGCTCACCCCAGCAGACTCACTCCTCCGCCTTTCACAGGGTTCCCAGGTGCCGGGCTGGGGAGCGCGGGCGCGGGTCCTCCCTTCCCCGGACCCCATGCAGGCCCTGCCCCCCTCTGGCCCTCCCAGCTGCCTACCTTTGGCGGGGGCCGCGGCCAGGCCCCGCCCGCACTCCTCTGCCTGGGACAGGAAGCCCCCTTCCTGGCTGCGGGAGGAGGGCAGGGCGGCGGGCGAGGCCTCGGGCTTGGCCTTCTTGGCGCCCAGGATGTAGGGGTGCACGTCCAGGGAGAAGTGGCGGGCCGGCTTCTTGTCGGGGCCGGGCGGGGGGCCGGCGTCGCCGCCGCCCTTGTAGTGGTGCGCGGCGCGCGCCCCCGCGTCCAGCAGCGGCGCGATGAGCGTGTCGGTGGCCGTCTTGCGGCGCACGGGCTTGGGCTTGTCGGCCTTGCTGTTCTCCACGCGCATGATGGCCAGCGGCTCCTTGAAGGGCTGCGGCAGCGGGTTGCTGCTGGGGATCCACTTCATCTTCTTGCGGGGCCGCTTGACCACGGGCGGCTCGGCCTCGCCGTCGGGCTGCGCGGGGTCGGCGCTCGGGTCCACGGTCTGCGCGCCCGCGTCGCGCACGGCGGGCGAGGCGTCGTGGTTGGACTGCGCCAGCGCGGCCAGCAGCTGCCGCACCACGTTGTCGTACATGAGGTCGCTCTCGTTGGTGATGAAGTCCAGGCGGTTGAGCGACTTGATGTGGTCGCGGTTCTCGTTGCAGAACATGGCGAGGATGTTGATGTCGCAGAACTGCGAGCCGTGCCACTGGCGGCGCGTCTTGATGCCCACCTTGTGCAGCTTGTCGAAGATGAAGTTGCTCTTGCGGAAGATGAAGAGGTGGATGAGGTTGACGAGGATGATGAGGTTCATGGCGCAGAGGAGCACGATGTCCACGCCCGCCACGATGCGCTGCAGCTGCACGGACGGCAGCTTGCAGCTCACGCGCACTGCCGCGCCCGCGCCCGCCGGGCCCCCGTCCGGGGACGCGCCCAGCGCGCAGGTGAACTCGTTCTGCTTCTGGGTGGCGTAGTAGGTGCACAGGTAGGAGATGGGCGCCACGCTGAGCAGCAGGATGAGCAGGTGGCGCGCCAGGTAGAGCTTGGCCAGGAAGTTGCTGCGCCCGCGCCGCTCCAGGTACTTCTCGAACAGGTTCTGCTCCGGGCTCTTGTCCTTCTCCGCGTTCTCGATGATCTCGCGCTTCTCGCGCTCCGTGATGCCCGGCCCCTTGGACTGGATCTGCTTCTCGATCTTGGGCGCGCGGCCCTCCGCCGCGCGGTGGTAGCAGTTGTCGATCTCCTGCAGCAAGAAGTTGAGCTCGGAGGTGAGGCGGGTGGAGGCCAGGAACTCCCAGCCCAGCGCGGGCACGTACATGATGGCCGCGAAGGCCAGCAGCGAGTAGGGCAGCAGCTTGTGCTCGAACAGCGACGGCCACAGGCTGGCGTCCACGCCGGGCAGTGCGTCCCGCAGCTCCGTCCAGCAGTAGCCGCGGGCGTACAGCGCCTGGTCGCGGGTGAAGTTGTGTGGGGTGTAGCAGTAAATGGGTTCCTCTGGGGGGAGAGGAGAGGGGGCTGGGGCGCCAGACCCTCCCCGGCCACGGCCCCGCCCACACCCGGCCTGTAGGGGCTGCTGCTCCTCAAACACTCCCCTCCCTCATGTCCCAACCGTGGGGCAGGGTCACACCGGGTACCCCCCCCCCAGCAGTGGGCTGCCCCTTCGGTTAGGTTACGGCTGTGCCCACTGCACCTGGGACCAGCCTGCACTGCCAGCAGGCCCTCCTCCCAAGGCCACCGGGCTCTGTGTGCACAGGGGAAACCAGTCCCTGAGAGGAGCAGGGCAGGCCATGCCCCCGAGCCAGGGCCGCCTTCCAGCTGGACCAGCCCGGGCCTGGCCCCGCCCCAGCTGCCCCTGGCCTTCCCCTGAGGACAGTGGCCCTGGGTTCCCCTGGAAACCCCATGGCTGTGGGCAAGGCCACATGCAGCATCGAAAGTCCTTACCACGGAGAGGAGAGCCCTCCGGTGCCGGGTGCAGCCTGGGGGAGGAGCGAGCTGCACCTGCGCCTGCGCAATCCCACGCTGCTGTGCCCACGCTCCGGCCCCAGGCCCCTCCAGCCCTCCGACCCTGGGAGTCCCGGAGCCAGTCCCGCCCGGCCCACACACCCCCCCCCCCCCCCCCCGTGCCGCCCGCAGGGGAGCTGAGATGCTCCTGCGCCCGTGGCTCCCACCAGCAGCACCTGCCCTCCAGGCCCCGCGCCCCCAGCTCCATGGAGCTGCTCTCCTGGCCGGCGAGACCCTACCCCAGCCACCCCCAGACCTGGCTCGTGGCCCCCACCTCCTCCTCTCAGCCCTCTCACCCCAGGGGAGGTCCAGATCCCGCCCAGACCCCACACCCGACAGGCCTCCGTGTGGGGCGCTGCAGCTGGCTCCCTAGAACCTGCGCTTAGGTTCCTTCACAGACTGCCCGTGGGTGAGGTCAGGGCTCTCAGTGGGGCGATGGGCCTGGGCGACCGGGTGGCCTGGTGTAATCACAGGGACCCTTTAAGGGAGGCAGGAGCATCAGAGTCAGAGAGGTGTAAGGGCCGGCCAGTGGCTCAGGGGTTGAGCGTCGACACAGGAACCAGGGGGTTACTGTTCGATTCCTGGTCAGGGCACAGGCCTGGGTTGCGGCTCCATCCCCAGTAGGGGGTGTGCAGGAGGCAGGTGATCCATAATTCCCATCACTGATGTTTCTCTCTCTCTCCCCCTCTTCCTCTCTGAAATCAATAAATATTATAAAGAAATAAAAAGGTGTAAGGAAGGAGACAGAGGGTGGGCCAGGGCGAGAGACCCAGGGTGCGGGGGCCTCGGAGCTGGAGAAGCCCAGGGAGTGGCCCTGCTGACACCTTGGCTCCAGCCCATAGGACACACTTCAGGCTTCTGAGCTGCAGAACGTGAGTCCATCTGCGTTATTTTCAGCCACGAAGTCTGTGCTGTAGGCGGAGGCTGGCCGCCCCCTCCCAGACCCTCCCTGGAGCCTCCCCCAGGACTGAACAAACATGCTCCGGGCGCTGGCCCCCACGGGAGGGAGGGGCCTCAGAACTGGCTGGGCTGGGGCCTCACTCCTCACAGGCCCAGCCTGGAGGTTGGGTGGGGGTGTGTGAGGTGCTTGCCTCCGGTCCTTTCTGGAAAGGGAAGCAGAGGCCGAGCAGGGACACCGTCTGGCTGTGGTCGGAGAGGTGCACTGACTACGCTGGAACCTCATCAGGTGGCTGTTTGAGGAGTTGCTGGTCCCCTGTCCAAGGTCCCTGGTAACCCTTGAACTCAGTCTCTCCCCTGTCGTGGCCACACACCCATCTGACCCCCCATCCACTGAGGGGTAGTCCCTGTGGTGGGGGTCACTCACAGCAGCCCTGACCAGGAGCGATGGGGGTCTTTGGCCATCCACCACCCTCTAAGCCCGGGCACCTGAGGGCCTGGCATTTGGGCAGCTCCCAGCTGGGAGGCCAGCGTTTCTGGTCAGCCCCTCCACCCACCAGCAGGGCCCAGGCGGGTGCACCATCTCCCCGTGCAAATACAGGCGGCTCCACGGCAGGCCCGGCTGGACCAGGATGCCCAGGAAGACCCCCGCGGCCCAGGCCCGGCTGCACGCGGAGGGTGCCGAGGCCCTGCCCGGCTGAGCTGGCCTCAGTCCTGAGCCTCCCCTCTATGTGCATCGTCTTGGGAACTGTCTCCCAAAAGGCGGTCCAGTCTCAATCCCCGCTCTCTGTGAACCTGACCTCGCTTGGGAGTAGGGTTTCTGCAGATGCAATAAAGCTAAGACGAGGCCACACTGGAGTGGACGCCAGCCCAGTGGCCGGTGTCTCCCGAAGACGGGAGGTTTGGATACAGACACGCAGAGAGAAGGCCCCCAGGAGAAGAGGAGGCAGAGACTGGGCGATTCAGCCTCGGTGAAGCCAAGGACTGCCAGGCCCCCAGAGCGGGAGGAAAGCAGGGGCCCCTCCCCGGAGCTCTGGGAGCCCGGCCCGGCCCACGCCTTGATCTTGGACCCCAGACGGTGAGAGAGCCAAGCTCTGGTTCTGAGCACCACGTTTGTGCTAATTTGTTCCGCAGCCCGGGAACCGAGTCCGCCTGCCCGCCCTGAGGGACGCCCCGGAGTGGGGGGCACCCACACCCGACTCAGCAGCTGTGGGCTTGTCCTGGCCCCGGGAGTCTGAGTGTCTGGGCCCTGGGGGGCATTAGGCACCGTGGACAATGGGTGTCCCCTAAAAGGCGAGGCCTTTGGGAAAGTGGATGCAGAGTGCAGGGACGTTGCCAATGTCACTCGGGGACAGAGCTGCACGTCTCTCCTAGAGGAACCCCAATCCCTTCTCCATGGACAGGCACCCCGGCCCTCAGACACGGCATTGGGGCTGCGAGGGTCCTCTCACGGTCACCTGGGCCTGAAACCCTTGCCAGCCAGACCCTGGGGGTGCGACTGGGTCTCCAGCCGCCCACCTCGGGGAGGCCTCATCCTGTGGCTGAGCAGAGCTGGCCTGCTCCTGGGGGACCCTCCCCGCAGTCAGGCCCGAGGCCCCGGGCGGTCTCTGCTATTCCCATCCATCACCTGTAGCGTCTCCTGGTTCTCACCTGGCCACTCCTCCTTCCTCAGACCCTGCCCACTCCCCTCCTGGGCGCCCCTTCCCAGCCAGACCCCACTCTCATCTGTGCCCCGACGTCGAGGTCCAGGATGGGGTCCATCCCGGGCTCCAGGTGAGCGAATGGGAGGTAAAAACCACGCCTGGAGCAGAGGGGCGGGAGCAGCCGAGTGACCGGCCGCACAGCAAGGATGGCGGTGTTGAGGGGCTGCTGGAGGCTCGGCTCTGCGCGAGGGTGGCGGGCAGCACGGGCACCGGCAGCCGCCCCCGCGCCCCCACCCCCGCGCCCCGCGCCGCGCCCCCGCCGCCCTCACCTGCGAAGTTCTTGGTGAAGACCAGGGTGACCAGCAGGATGGGGACGAGCACGGTGCCGATGGTGACCACGCGGTCGAACGGCAGCTCCAGCTTCAGCTGCAGCAGCAGCGCGGCCAGCGCGCCCGCCTTGTCGTCCTGCGCGCCGGGCAGGATGAGCTCGCGCAGCTTCTCGCCCGCCAGCAGCGCCGTCGCCATGTCCGCCGGCTGCTCCAGGAGGTGGTGCATGGGGGGCGCGCGCGGGCGGGGGGCGCGGGGCGCCGGGGGCTCACGGGGCGCGGGGGGCGGGCGGGGGGCGCTCACGGGGGCGCGAGGGGCCGGGGCGGGGGCGCGGGGAGGGGGGCGCTCCGCCGCCCCCGCGGGCAGGGGTCGGGCGCCGGGCCCCGCCGCCCCCGCTGGGCTGCAGCCCGGCAGGCCTGGCGCGTCCTCGCGGGGGCGGCGGTGTCCCGGGCTGGGGCCGCGGCCCCGCTCCCGCGGCGGGGAGGGGGCTGTTTACCGCGGCAACCGGCGGCCTGGCCCCGCCCCCCCCCCCCCCCCCCCGCCCCCGCCACGCAGGATGCGGCGCCGGCGATGACTTTGCAGAAAATACTTAAATTCAATAGAACGAATGAACCCGGGCTGGTGCCTCCTCTCCCTCCAGACGAGGACGGCGGGCGAGGCCGTGGGGGGCGACCCTCGGGGCGCGGTGCCGCCTCTTCACTCCCAGAGCCGGGCCACCACGGTGGGTGCCGAACCCCCGCGCCCTTGGGAGCGCTGCGGACACGGACGGGGGGCCGGGCACCCCTTTCCCAGCTCGGGGCGTCTTCCCTCGCGGCCCCCACCGGCGCCCAGCGCGAACCGCGGTCCCCACATCACCTGCCCGCGGCCGCCTGCTCCCCGCCGCGACCTCCTGCCCGTCACCCGCCTGCGGCCCGGGCCAGCCCCTGGCTGGGCGCTGGGGGCCTGCGCTTCTGGGCCCGGCTCCCTGCCCCTTCCGGCCTCCATCCCCCACCGACACCCGCGTCCACCCCGCGTCGCCCTCAGAAGGCCCCGCAGAGCCCGCTCTGCATTCTCCTGCGGCCCGTCCCGCCCCATAGGGGCGCGCACCAGCGTGTGGGAGTGCGTGGCTGGGGTACCCTCACTCCATAGTCACCCGGCAAACACTGTGAGCGCGTTTGCAGCTGGGTCACCGCTGCCCTGCCTCCGGGGTGGGGGTGGGGGTGGGGGCGCAGGCCGGGCTAGTGGGGTGGGGGGCATGGCCTGTGCCAGGGGCCGTTGTGTTTTAAAGATTGGGGTGACATTGACCAATAGCAGTCCGTTCCCATACCAGTGCTGTGGGTCTAAATGTACGTTTCTCCGCCCCCTCCCCCATAGTCACTAAGGCAGTGGGCTGCTTCCAACGCCCAACACAACTCAGACCCCCCACAGCCAGACTCCCCCCCCCTTACTCAGCACAGACACCTTACAGCCACCGAGAACCCCGAGTGGTGCTGCCCCACGGCCAGCCCAGGTGGACATGGCAGGTGCCCGCCCCTGGGCCTCGGACACTGTCCAGGGCCCCATTCCCCGCCAGATAGCTCCTGGCTGGGCGCCTGTGGGGGGTGGGTCGCCCTGTCATTGGGCAGCCCTGGGGGTCCCCCTTCACCTCACAGGCCATCACAGGAGGCTGTGGTCAGGGCACAAGGTGACCTGGTAACCAGGTGAATGGGGGACAGGGACAGCCACACAGGTGGCCAGGCAGGACCGTTTCTGGGGCCAGAGCCTCCTCACCCACGGCAGCCCTTTGTGGGGCGTCTTCAGAGCCTGGTCCTCAGGCTCAGGCCAGCGTGGGCCCGGCTGGGCCACCAGAACCTGTTCCCTACGTGTCAGCCAGGAAGATGGTCTCCCGTGTTCACAGGCACTGCCCTGGGCCTCCCGGGTGCCCAGGGAGCACGAGGGGCCTGGGCGGCCTCGGGACCCGGTGTGGACCTGCCTTGGCCCCACCACACCCTCTATCCTTTGTGGGACCCTCAGGAAGGTCCCGGGGGCTCTGCAGCCTCTGAAAGGCCGTCTCCCCGCACCCCGTCCAACTCACTCTGCCTGGGCCTCCCGCTCCTGTCCCAGCTGCCTTCCTGGAGGCGGGGCCACAGCCTCCACAGGAGGGAGGGAGCTGCAGGTCTGAGGGGTCACTGTGCTCTGGTCTCACGGTTCCGACAGTAGTGATCTCTAACCCCAGGAGGGCGGCACGCAGCTGCGTGGTGAGGAGTCCGACCCTGGGAAGGAAGCCGAGTGGGTCATGTCCGTCGAGCAGTGCCTGTCCCACCCCAGGGATGGTGGGTGCAGACCCCCTGGGGTACACTCCCACCCCGGGTCAGACCCTGGGACACCGTGGCCGTGATGGGCAGAGGGTGCCAGGCCTCGTTGTCTCATTGCATGGCTGTCGAGGTGCCATCGGGTGGTCCCCCGGCCCAGGGATTCCGCCCCCAGCAGGTGGCCCTGACCAGGCCCAAGCTCCAGCCTCTGCGCTACTCCCAGACGCACGGCCAGACTTGGGTCTGACACCCTTCCTGGGCCCGGGGTGCTGGTCCCCAGGCCTGGTGCTGCCCACGAGGGACACCCCCAACGTGTGCATGCTCCCAGCCTCTCTTGGAAACGGTCCCCGAGTGTCTGCACCCGAGGGCAGCTCCTGGCCCAGGGGCGAGCAGGGGCCACACAGGCCACCACCACCTCTGGGGCCGCCACAGGCAGAGCCCCCAGTGCCCCACGGCTTCGCACGGCCAGTGGGTGACTGAGCACTGGCTCGAGGACCCGGGAGGAAGGTGTGGCTCTGCCCCCCACCTGGTGCGCTCTGAGTGGAAAGCCACGCTGGGGTCTCACTCAAGTGTTTATTTTGGTGATGGGCCGTGGTGTGGTGACTACAGTGCCAGGAAGGGGCTGGGCAGGGCTGATGGTCGGGCAGGCGTCATCCTGCCCAGCGGCTCCCATGCTTGTGGCCAAGACAGCAGGAGGCGGCCCAGTGACCATGGCAGACAGGCTCCTGCCCTCCCTTCCAGTAGGGGCTCCAAGCAAGGTCCCAGGTCCCTGGTTCCTGGGTTCCCGGCTCCTCTAAGCAGGGAGGCTGCACAGCTCGGCCCCAGCTCAGCTGTGGGAGGTGGCAGCCAGTGCACTGGGCTCCCTGCAGGGCTCAGGCTCAGGACCCCGAGGTGAGCTGGGCAGGTGCCTCTTCATGGTGTGGTTTGATGAGGAGCACGTGTCTATGGAGACTGTGCAGGGAGGGGTGATGCCAACCGCCCATTGCTAGACAGAGCGCCACCGCAGCCCTGGAGCAGGCGCAGGAACAGGGGTGAGGCAGGGAGGTGGGGTTCAGCCCTGCAGGTGCCGCAGCTCGGGTGGCAGGTCGCACCCGGTGTACGCGCCATTGGTGATACTGTATTCCAGCAACGCGCCGAAGCAGGGGTCCTGGGGGGACACAGAAGCGGGCTTTAGAGTGGGCAGGGCGGACAGCCCCCACCGCTCCCCAGGCCCCTCCTCAGGGGAGTCCTGCCTGAGGGCGGCAGCTCACCCTGACCAGGACGTAGGGGTTTCCCAGCACGATCAGCAGGGCTTTGGGCCTGGTGACGGCCACATTGAACCGCTTTGAGTTGGACAAGAAACCCAGGAAATACCTATCGTCTTCGAACCGGTCTTCGTTCGACCGCACCTGGAAGCACAAAGGCAGAGAAAAAGGTGTTTCAAGTTTCCGGCGTGGAAAGACCTCTCGACATATGAAAACATTAAACACAGAAACATCGTCAGTAGGACCTCATTTTTGGTTAAAAGAGAAAAAAGCAGCCCTGACATAGCTCAGTGATTAGAGCACCAGCCTATACACTGGAGGGTCTCGGGTTCGATTCTGGTCAAGGGCATGTACTTGGGCTGCAGGTCCGATCCCCACCCCAGGTCAGAGTGCATGTGGGAGGCAACCTATCGATGTGTCTGTCACATCAGTGTTTCTCTCCCACCCCCCACTGCCCTTCCCTTCTCTAAAAAAAACCAGTGGGGAAAAAATATCCAAGCCCTGACCGGTGTGGCTCAGTGGATAGAGCGTCAGCCTGCGGACTGAAGGGTCCTGGGTTCGATTCCGGTCAAGGGCATGTACCTTGGTTGCGGGCACATCCCCAGTAGAGGGTGTGCAGAAGGCAGCTGATCGATGTTTCTCTCTCATCGATGTTTCTAACTCTCTATACCTTTCCCTTCCTCTCTGTAAAAAATCAATAAAATAGATTTTTTTAAAAATCCAAATATCCTCACTCCTTGGATGAGGGTTAAAAAAAGGGAAAAAGCAGCAGGGGGTGGGGGAGGAGCCTCACTGCCCTCTGTCTGCACAACATGGGCCCAACCCTATGGGTTCAGCACAGAGTGTCGGGGTGACTCTGGGTGTAGGGGTGACTACGGGAGTCGGGGTGACTCCGGGTGTCGGGGTGACTCCGGGAGTCGGGGTGACCAGGAAGTCAGGGTAACTCTGGGTGTCGGGGTGATGGTGGTTCTTTTCCCGATTCTCTAGGGCCCCCCAGGAACAGGGCACCTACGGTTGAGATGATGATCACCAAATGCTCTTGCCCTTGGAACTCCTCTACTGATCCGACCTTTATGTCCATCAGATCCACGTTTCTCAAAAGAATTTTTATTTTCTCCACCTTTGAAGCAGATAAAAAAGATTAAAGATACAATTTTACAAAGCTGACCTCTTCTTCCCACATTGCCGCAGAAGTCAATGCTGACAACGCGCAGTGCTGCTTCTCCATCCCAATCGTATGTCACCCGACCAGGGCTGGGCTCGGCGCCCGTTTCTATGGAGGTGAGGGCAGCGCCGCCCTGTGGGGCCCTCCCCGGCCTGAGCCTTCACCACACCTGTGGCCTGGAGACGGGCGGCGTGCCCTCCTCTGTGGCAGCGAAACAGGCAGCCAGGAGGAGGACAAACACTGTGACGCGTGGCCACGGAGCCAGGAGAAGGCGAGCTCGCCGTCAGGAGCGGGAACAGCCGAGTCGAGCCGCAAGACTCGGGACAAAGTGGGTTCCAGATGTCTGGAGACAGGTCTCCAATGGGTGTTGGAAAAAAAGGCCCCATTTGAAATCTTGGAAGAACGAGTGTTTGAAAGAAAACTCGATGGCAGGCGACTCCTCCCCAGGACGCTGGGGCGGTGCTGAGGGGGCCGGCATGGGAGGGTCCGAGAGCAGGAGGGGACACCCGAGAGCCCGGCCGGAAGTCCCGCAGGGGAGGAGCCGTGCAGACGCTGTGGGGAGACTGTCCCCACGGAGAACAAGGGAGTGCTCACCGGGTGGAAAGCAGGCAGCGAGCAGGTGTCCTGGCAGCGCATCTGCTGCAGGACAAAGGCCAGCCCTTCCCACACCCGCCGGCAGGCGATCAAGGTCAGGCGGAGGCGGTCGGTGCCGCGTCTGCCACGCACCGGCCTCTGCTGAGACGACGACGGGAAGACAAACCTCAGGAGACAGAGCGCAGGGACCAGGGGTGCAGGCGGCACAGGTAAGCCACCAACTCCAAAGCCATCGGCATGCTGACCAATTGTTCCAAGAAGAAACACGTGTTTTGATAAAAGGTGGGATTTCTAAAACTCACCAGAAAGAGCACAAAGGGAAGAACCGGGGGTGGGGCAGGTCTGAAGGCTCACCATGAGGGACTCAGCCCAAATGTCAGCTCAGCCCGAGCCCCAGCAGCCAGGCTGGCAGTCCCGGGGCGGGGGGCGGCGGCGGGGGGACCGCGAGGGAGGTGGAGCCCAGGTGTGCGCATGGGAGCCGTGTGTGCAGCAGGGACACACACCACACAGACCAAAGTCAGACAGATCCTTGCCAAGACCACCCAACACAACGCAGAGGGCTGAACCTCCAGAACCAAGTGGGAAAACACACCTCACATCACGACAGGGAAGGGTTTCTTAGACAAAAAACAAACAGCACAGACCACGAAGGGAACGGTTTCCACGTCCCATGTGCATGTGACTACATGGAAAGAACACACACACCCACACACGGAGGGAACCAGGGACAAGGCCTGGATGAGATGGTGTCTGGAGCACTCGACCACCAAGGGCCCGGGTGCAGAAATAATGCTGACTCAGCACAACCTGCAGACACCACCTCAGAGCAACAGAGGGGGCACTGGATACAAACAGGGTTTTAAAAACCCTCACCGGAGGATATGTTTTATCTATTTTTAAATAAATATGTATTTTTTATTGATTTCAGAGAACGAGAGAGAGGGATAGAAACATCGATGAGAGAAAACCATAGATCGCTGCCTCCTGCATGCCCCCCACTGGGGCTCGAGCCCACAACCCAGGCCTGTGCCCTGACCAGAAGAGAACTGTGACCTCCTGGTTCACAGATAGATGCTCAACCACTGAGCCACACCGGCCGGGCTGTTTTATTGATTTTAGAGAGAGAAGAAGGTGGAGAGGGGAGGGGAACAGGCAGGGAGGGGGAGAGAGGGAGAGGGAGAAACATCAGTTGCCTCCTGTATGTGCCCAAACCAGGGATTGAACCCTCAACCTAGGTATGCGCCTGACTGGGAATCAACCCTATGGCCCTTGTGGTGACGGGACCTTGTCTGACTGAGCCACCTGACCAGGCTAAACAGGAATTTTGATGAAACATTATGGCCACTAAACACATGAAAAGACTAGAAGCACAGTGTGTGAAATTGCACGGCCCCGCCCACCCGTGCCAGCCACAGGCCTTTATAACACAGATTCTCAAGTCCCTGACCACCCCAGGGGAACCCTCTTCCCCACTCAGGCAGCTGCAGGTGTGGGCACCGTGGGATTTGCAGACACGCGAGATGGGAGGTCAGGGTGGGCCCAGGGCAGATGGAGGACGTGCACAGTGAGTACAGGGGTGACAACTTCACACCGGGACAGGTGAGCACGGAGGCGGGCTCACCCAGGTGCCTGCACACCCAGCCCCAGGACCCGGGTGTGGAAGGCCAGGGGAGCCCCGCAGGTGCCATGCGACGAGCTCGTGTCCTGTTCCTGCGTGGCCCCCGCGGACAGGAAGCACCGAGCGGCGGGGGCGGGGCCCACCTGCTTGCGGTAGGGTGTGATCACGCCGATGTCCTGCGCGGACACCTGGCTGCAGAGGCTCCGGGCCAGGAGGCAGCTGTAGCGCATGACCTGCACGGCCTCGGCCGGGTTGAACCAGGACGGGCTCCTCCCTTCCCGCGCTTCGCTGCCCTGTCAGGTTGGGAGACAAGAGAGACAGGGCGTCACGAGGCCTCGTTTACCAGCTACACTCGTTAAGGGCCGTGAACGGGGAGCCGAGCAGGCGCTGGGACAGGCAGAGGTGAGGGGCCTGGCTACGGAACCTGAACCGGCTCAGCTGCAGTGAGGCCCCAGGACGGGGGCGTGAGGAGGGCAGTGTCCCGTGAGGACGGTGACGGGGGTGGGGGTGGGGGTGCACATGCCGGTGGGGAACAGAGCCCGGGAGCCAGGATGGCTGAGGTGGCAGTGACCAGTGTGGTCAGTGTGGGAGCCCCTCGGGCCAGGCCGGGCCCAACCCCTCGCTCTGGCTGCCCCCCTCCTGTGGACGGTGCGCCCTCCTCTCTCCGGCCTGCAGGGAAGACAGGAGGATGACCAGCGCGCACAGGCCATCACTGCGGTTCAAGGAAATGCAAACCCAAACCTCAGGGCCCGCCCACGCCCACCAGGACGGCCACAACTAAAGACAGACACGGTGCCTGGCGCCCAGCGTGAGGTGGTGCAGCCGCCGTGGAGAACGTGTGCAGGCCCTCAGAACCCGGAAGCAGAGTTCCCCTCCGGCTCAGGCGTTCACCTCGGGCATTCACCCACAGGAACAGAATTAACTCCGGGACCCAGGCAAGTAGATGTGGGAACATCCTGAGCGTCCGTGCAACCTGGGAAGCACACGCGGCCCGAGCACCCAAGGGGAGACCGCGGGGCGCATGCACACGGCCCGAGGGCTCGGAGCAGACGCAGGGGTGATGGGGGCACTGGGGCAGGGGGGGTGAGGGTCAGTGGGACAGTGTCCGTCCGGGAAGATGGAGAGCCCTGACGACTGACTGTAACACAAGGGGCCCGTGCTCTCCCCCCCCGCCCCCCCGCTGAACTGGGCCTGCTGGCGAATGCAGCCGACCGGACATGGTGTGTTTCACCACAACTGAAACAGCGCACACAGAACAGTGAGAATGCACTGACTCGCCCTGGCTGGTTTGGTTTAGTGGATAGGGCATCAGCCTGCAAACTGCAAGGTCCCAGGTTCGATTCTGGTCAAGGGCACAAGCCTGGGTTGCGGGCTTGATCCCCAGTAGGGGACGTGCAGGAGGCAGCCAATCAATGATTCTCTCATCATTGATATTTATCTCTCTCTCCATCTTCCTTCCTCTCTGAAATCAATAAAAATATATTAGAAAAAAAAAAGAAGAAGAAAGCACTGACTCCAGGAGTTTTCGCTGAGGGACTTGACTGGCCCCTGGATCTGCGACTGGAGGTCGGTAACCAGCAGTGAGAGGAGCGGGCTGTCCTCGAGGGAACACCCGCCAACGGGCGCCGGCCGCGCAGCAGATAGGGACGGAGGGCCGAGTCCGCACGGACAACCCTGACACGGTGCAACGTGAAGCCCGCAGCTGCTCAGAAGCGGCCCTGAAGCCAGGAAGGAGGGATGAACCCGGGAAGGGGCGTCGATGTCTCACCAGGTGGGACAGAAAGGAAACCAGGACAGGGCACAACCTAAACTGCAGGCGCGGGCAGCGGGGAGCACAGGCGGCAAGGCCTCAGGCGCCGGCGGGATCTGGTGTGGAAGCCGCGGGCAGCAGTCACCGCCCGGCCAGGGGGAGGCCGAGCAGACAGGATCCAGGTCAGGACACAGAGGAGCTGACGGACAAGCTCCACAAGTAAATTTAAAAAATCTACGTGAACCTTACGTCCTCAGCAGAGAAGGTGAGCTTTTTGTGTGTCCTTAGAACATCTACTAAACAGTCCCATTGGGCCACAGATCTGTAAAAGCCGGGGCCACAGGCCTGGCCTTCATCAGAACCAATGCAACTCGGCATAAAAAGAGGCGACCACGGTGCTCCAAGCCCCTTGGAAGTCAAGGAAAACATGTCTCCGTGAGCCTCGATCGAGAAGAAAATGGGGAGTCACCAGGACCAGGGGGTGCAGGAGCCGTGCGGAGCAGAGCTGCACCCAGGCCCTGCCTCCCTGTACAGACGAGGAGAGGACTGGGTCCCCCATGGGGCTAGTGAGGGGCAGGGCGGGCGAAGAGCGGAAGTGAACGAAGCAGAAAAGCAGCAGGAGGAAACTGAGTCCAAAGCTGGTTCCCACAGGCCAGAGGCCGGCACAGCCCGGGCTCCGACGGCCACACAGGCCGGCCATGCAGCCGGAGACTGGTGGGAGCTGGTTCGGGGTGAGCACTGCGCCCGACCGGCTGTGCCCCCAGCACTGAGGGCCGCAGGCCCTGTGCTCGCCAAGCTGAGCCCCTCCTCCTCGCATCGGGGCCACACACTCACCCGCACGCCGTGGAAGACGAGGGGGAAGCCTTTCTTGGGGAGCTTCTCCCAGCCCAGCAAGGAGGTCACCGCCTTGGGGTCGGCACAGACCTCGAGCTCCTTGTGATAGAAGAGCCGGGAGGGCAGGGCCAGCAGGGCCGCGTGGGACCTGTAGTTCTTCACCAGCTTGGTCACCTGCAGGGAGAGCGCGGCAGGGGCAGCCCCGTCAGCACGCGCCTCGTCCTGCTGAAGGGAAGTGATGCCTCCCCCCCAGCCCCCCCGGCCCCCAGGCCTCCCGGCCTCTCATTGCTGCCTGAGCAGACAGTGACCTTGGCCCCTCAGAAGGTCCATTTTTACCGGAAAGTGACCTTTGAGAAAACCAGAGCAGGAGGCCAGGCCCTGCTGCCCAGCCTGTGGGCACCTGGAAGGGCGTTCTGCCCGCAGGGCCCATCCTGCCACCCAGCAAAGCCCAGCCCCAGGCCCCGGCACAGGGCGGGCAGACACCCTCTCCCAGGCAGGAGGCGCCAGGCCACAGCCAGCCCTCCTTGTGGGGCAGTTTCATGGCTCCCAACGACCCCTCTCCAGGAGTCGACCCCGCCTCCATGTCCTCCCCACTCCTCAGGTGACCTGCCCGTCCACGGCCACGCTCCTCTGTCCCGAGGGCGAGCTCCATGGCGCCAGCACTGGGATCAGAGGGCAGCACGCGGGGAGGGGCCCATGACCCCGGCCGGCTCCAGCACTGGGCCCTGCAGTGCAGATTCCTGTGGCCCCGTCTGCACGGGGCCACCCCATGGGCACCGTGTGCTGTCCCTCAGGGGCCCAGCACCGTGGGGTCTGGCTCACCAGCAGGGGGTTGTAGGCGCCACAAGCACCGAACACGTCCTCGTCTCGCAGGTACACGGGCCGGGACATGAGCCTCTCCAGCATGGACACGTTCAGCCCGTAGGCCATGGCCAGCCGGGACTTGATCACGGGCCCGAGCTGCATGGGGTCCCCGGCAAGGACGATCTGCCACACAGACGGGACCCGCTGCAGGGACAGCGGCGGCAGCCCACGCAGAGCGTCAGCCACAGCGTGCGTGGGGGGAGGCTGGTGGAGGCAGGAGTGCAGCCCCAGGCCTGGACACAGCCACTGGCGAGGCCCGCCCCTGCTGGACTCAGCCTGACCCCTGGGGACTGAGGGAGGAGGTGGGACTCGAACGTCCCGTCAGCCAGGGTGAGTGTGGGAGAGGGGTGACGGGGCTTGGGCTGACCCCAGTCACTACCAGAGGCCAGTGCTCAGCCCAGGACAGAAGGACAGGTCGGGGCTGAGAGGTGCTCCAGGGCCGCTAGTCTCTGCACCCAACACGGGTGCCAGTGACCATGCGCACGTGTGTGTGCGTGTGTGAGTGCGCGTGAGCGTGTGTGAGAGAGGAGAGGGCGGGAGGCAGCCCTTCCCCCCGTGTGCCCGGGGACCAGGATGGTGCCGACAGGCGGACGGCACAGCAAGGCCTCACCTGGCCGCTGAGGTCAGAGACCAGCCCCAGAGGAATGAGGCACTCTGGCTCACTGGCCTGTCCGGCTTCATCCACAAACACATGCGTGAAGTGTCCGACTCTGGAGCCAAAGACGAAAGTGGTCGCCTCGGTCAGCATCCCTGGGGCTCGGGGGCCAGCCCGGGAGGTACCCACAGCCCATCAGGAGACTGAGTTCCCGTCCCCACTGGACCCTACCCCCCACGCCTCTTTCGAAAGACTTAGAGGGGACAGGTGAGGGGCTGCACGGTGGGGAGCTGCTGGGCGGCCGTGGTCCAGGCTGGGGACTGCCGCCCACCACAGGGGCCTGGGCTGGAGCCCCGCTCCCTCACGCAGAAGCTGGGCGACCTTGGGCAGGTCCTGCTCCTCTCTGTGCCTTGGTTTCCCCAAGGTTTCAGGCGGAGTGCGACAGGGTAAGCTGGTCAGGTGGGCACTGGGCAACATTCCCACGTGGGGAGACTGCCCGAGTCATGCTTTTGGCTGGAGCTGCTGCCGCCAGGACAGCCTTGGGCGGAGCCAGGCCTTGAGCCCCCAACCATGGACGGAGACCCCAGTGCGGGGCCCCTGCTCACGGGGAGCCGCCGGCAGTGCTGGGCCCGTTGCCCTGACTGGCCGTCAGCTCGCTCAGGTACAGGCCTGAGTCTGCGCATCTCAAATGAACGCCCCCCCCCGCCCGCCCCAGGACGGGCGGCTCACTCATTTCTACCTCACGCCGTCTCTGCTGGAAAGCTCAGCAGGCACCTTCCTCGGAACATCAGCCCTTAAACTCTGGATCCCAAACGGCCCACGGCTCCTTAGTTTCCTCCGTGAGGCCGGCCGCTTCTTGCTCACCCTCCTCCTCCTCCCAAGGCCCCGCCCACCCACTGAGTGGTGGTCCTGCCACGGCCCCCTGGCCCCTCCTGTCCCTCCAGCGAAACAAGGAGCTTCCTGCCTCTGGTCTGGGTGCCACCCGCACGCTCGCTCCTCCCCCACCCTCTGGGACCGCCCTCCTGGAAACCTTGGGGCCCTGTCGCCCTGGGGTCTCAGCACAAACCCCCTTCCTTGGAGGAGCCCCCGGACCTGCTGTCAGGACAGAGGCCTCTCCCGCTGCCCCGCCCGCACGCTCACCGCACTCCGATCTGGTAGAAGAGGCCGGCGCTGCTGCAGGTGCTGATGATGATGCGGAAGCGCGAGGCCTTCCAGATGTCCTCCCCGTCTTTGCAGTACGCCTTGATGGCCTCGATGATCGTCTGGGGGGGGAGGGCAGTTTGTTTTCAAGTTACTAAGTGTCTTTAATTGGACACGATCACAAAGTCGGAAGGACTCCTACAAGCTAACTGTCCTGCTCCACCTCTCAGTTACGACTAAGTAACGACGTAAGATTGTCTTCTTAAATAAAAATACTTGTATTTTCTTATCAATTTAGTCCCCACTTTATGGACTCTGGAGCCATGAATGTAACATATAACCCTGCAGATCCTTCCCCAAAACATTACTTCTAACGTCACCCATTTCCTAGCTTTGGTCTCTGGCTAATTAGCCCCTCACCTACAAGCAAACCAGCTGAGCCACCCCCAGACCCAGGAGGGACTGCAGCTGTGAGGGAGGGGCGGCAGCAGGAGCAGGACAGAGGGAGGCTCACCTCCTCGAACCTGCAGGTGGCGTTCACGCGAACCATGCTGCCGGGTCGCAGCAGGCAGCTCTCGTGCAGCCGCAAGCACACGAGGTCGGCCGCGCTGTTGGAGGGCGCGCACACCAGAATCCGACTGTCGGGCAGGGCGTGGTACACCTTCACCAGGCACAGGAGGCGGCAGTCAGCGTGGGGCCAGTCCCAGCAGTGACGCCCTGGCCATGGGAGCAGGCGGTGGGTCCTGCCCGCCTGCAGGAGGGCAGCTGGGCACTCTGCATACATGTTAATCCGAAGCCCCAGGGGGGCAGCGCTACAGGCACACACGCCCACACTCGCTGCGACACAGACGGGCCCGCAGGCACCTGCAGACCATCCTGAGACGGGCAAGCAGCTTACTCTCCCGAGAACAGGAGGCTCCCTTCTGAACCCGTGAAATAAGCTTTCACACCCTGCACAGTCCGCAAACAACACAAGACAGACTTAGCTAAACAGAAGCAGCTGGACCTTGCAAACTCTGATTCACACATAAACAGACACAGAATTCCGCCGCTCCCGCCCCGCCCCCCCCGCCCCCCCCCCCCCCAAGCTCACGGGGACCGCGCGGCCTCCGTCACCTGTAACACAGCCTCGATGATGGTCACCGTCTTCCCAGTGCCAGGAGGCCCGAAGAGGACGTACGGGAGGGGGCGGCAGTCGCCACTCAGGATCCTACGCACGGCCAGCTGCTGGTTCTCGTTGAGCAGGGGGTTGAAGAACTCCTTCTCTCGGGCCCCGGGGGCCTGCAGCTCATCGCCTGGGTCCAAGGAGGCACAGGGTCAGGCAGCACCCAACAACCCGGGCAGCTGGGCACAGAGACGCAGCACCGGCCCCGGGCAACCAGTCAGCAGGGCGCTCCCGCCGTGCCAGGGCCTGCGCAGCTCGGGAGTCAGCCTCTGAGAGCAAACGGGGCCTCCCGTCTGCCCCCTCACGGCAGCAGCGACAGGAAAGGCCACAGTCGGAAGTCTGTGTCGTGACCAGAGCGTTTGCTCATCTTCCCGTCACACAACTGTCTCGACCACCCCCGACCCCAACAGCGAGCCTCTCAGGGGCCTAGTCCCAGGTGTGGTCACCGCCCCACAATACGCACCCAGGAGACTCGTCTCTGTGGCCAAGGCCTCCGGTCCCCGTGTGTCCTGGGCACCCGCCTGG
Source organism: Myotis pilosus (assembly GCA_036010255.1). Classification (NCBI taxonomy): domain Eukaryota; kingdom Metazoa; phylum Chordata; class Mammalia; order Chiroptera; family Vespertilionidae; genus Myotis; species Myotis pilosus. The sequence goes on along the minus strand of JASKON010000032.1, from coordinate 8,314,887 downwards.
CTCGTCTTGGTGGCAGGCTCAGGCTGGTCCTTCTCAGCTTCCCTGTTCTAGAAATAATCACGACCCCCCCCCCCAAAAATGTGTGTTTGCAGGGTCTCAGTTTAAAGAGAAAACGTAGCCGTCTCCCCACACAACACTGGCGTGGTGTCCTGACTGGCGTGGCGTCCTGGCACAGACCACAGGTCACACCCCTTTGAAGCGTGACAAAAACACACAACAGCCGATAAAACTCTGCAACACCGTTTGTTTCTCTTCGGAATTACCTTTTACAGGAAACTAAGTTGCTAAGTTTGTGAAGACGGCTCCAAAACAACAGCCTTCCCTTCAGCTCAGCGAGTGCGCCTCCTGCCCAGCTCAGGGCGAGGGGAGCCGGAGCCCCAGCCTCCTCCGCAGGGGGCACCGAGAGCGCAGGGCAGGTGACGCCTGAGTCTTGGCCCCTGAGGTGAGCGAGTGCTGCTCTGTCCACGGTGCTCACGCCCGAGTCCCCCTGCGCCTGTGGAGTGCAGGGTCCTGCCCCTCAGAAGCCTCTCTGCCCTGTGACCTCCCCTCCCAGGGCTGGGAGCCGCAGGCACAGGGCCTGCCCCGTGGTGCCGATGGCAGTGTCTGAAACTCTGGCTTCGCGTATTCTGTCAGGAAGGTCAATCCGTCCCTGAGTCCACCTTGCTCAGGTGTGCAATGCCCTCCAGTTTACCTGCCACCAGCCAGTCCATGAAAGACAACGCTCTGCATTTAAAAGCATCAGGGCTTAGCCCATGCGGAAGGCGAGCCGCCTAAACGGCGCAGCATCGCAGCCTCGAGACCAGCAGGCCGGCGGGACCGGTGCCCCTGGTCTGTGGCCGAAGAACAACACGGATGCACACGACGCCCAGCAGGTGACCCGGTGGAGCCTCTGCTCTCTCCTTCCGGGCTCCTGTGGCCGCGAGGCACTAACACCGTAAGGGCTGCCGTAAGGAGGGGCTGAGCAGGGCGAAAGGATTTCTAGACATTGGGTACATTTAAAAGCCTGTACTTAGCATCAGCTTACAGCGTGCTCACGCCGAAACCGGTGTGGCTCAGTGGACGGAGCGTCGGCCTGAAAGGTCCCGGGTTCGATTCCGGTCAAGGGCATGGACCTGGGTTGCGGGCACATCCCCAGTGGGGGGTGTGCAGGAGGCAGCTGATCGATGTTTCTCTCTCATCGATGTTTCTAACTCTCTATCCCTCTCCCTTCCTCTCTGTAAAAATCAATAAAATATATTAAAAAAACAAACAAACAAAAAAAACATGCTCACAAAACCAAATCACCCAGCGCCGGGCCCTCGGAGACACGCCCACGACAGGAGGCTTTCTGTCAGTGGACACACGACCAAGAACCACCCCTTTGCGTTCACCCAGAGACCCGTGCAGAGCTGTGGACAGCCTGGCTCCGATGGGCACCACCTCACCGTTCAGAGACCGGGCTGTTGAAGCAAAGACCAAACTGCCTTCATGACGTTCACAAAGACCACGAACGCCGGCCATCTGCGCAGTGACCTGTCAGACACTTCCAAGCAAGAGTCGCCACACGATGGCTGCCTGACGTACGCAGCCCCCACTGCTCACTAGAACCACGCTCGCACGGTCTCGGGTCCCCAGCGCGGTCCTGACCGTGCCTTGGGCCACCTGTGACCCACCCCCGCTCCCGCCACACAGCGCTCCCGCAGGCTGAGACGCGCGGCAGGGTACCTCGGGGGCGGGCTGCCCGTCGCTCTTGCTGTCTCCTGCACAGTTCCAGCTGCCTGTCACCTGGGGAGACTGTAAGATGACTTCTTCTGGAAACAACACTTTTAAAACAAGAAAGGGCAACAAGGTAGATATTACTGAGAAGCGTTAAAAAGATGCGCAAAGAGATGAAAGGCTGCAGCAGCCCCGAGTCCCTGTGTCGTGCACCCTCTACACTTGGCCCCGTGGACGCAGCCACAGCTACGCCAGCCCAGCACGTGCTTGGGAACAAAAGCCATGGTTTGTCTACTTGTCGGTACAAAAGGAATTCTATTAAGAGGGGAGAACAGAGTGCAGTGGCTTTGTTTTCAATAATCTAAGGGTTATTTTTACAGTTGAAATAAGACAACACGGAAGCTTCCCAATAGGAAAAACAACACTGGAAATCAGTTTCACTTTTTTTTTGGTTACTCCTCACTTGAGGATATTTTCCCCATTGACTTTAGAGAGAGTGGACGGAAGAGGGAGGGGGAGAGAGAGAAATATTGATGTGAGAGACATCCATCGGTCGCCTCCCACACACGCCCAGACTGGTGCAGGGAACCTGCCACCCAGGTACGTGCTCTTGACCGGAACGGAACCCATGGTCCTGCAGTGCACAGGCCGGCGCTCTAACCACGGAGCCACCCGCCAGCCCAGCTTCACTTCTAACGTGAGGGAGGGGACTGCCCCTGCCACGTGCACTCGAGGTTGAGGGAACCTGGGGCGTCACGGGTCGCTCCACAGCAACAGTACCTTTCACTCCCAAGTGGCTGACGTGCTCAAGTGCAAAGTGACACCGTCTGCTCGTGGTCCTGCGGGGAGAAGACAGCACAAAGCCCGCTGTCGTGGCTGCACACGGGGCCAGCGCGGGGCTGGGCCTGACCGCGACCGAGTCGAACGCTATGCACTCTCTACAAAGCATGTGGAGCGACTGCGGCTCCCAGGTTCTCATGGCACCGGAGGCCGCGGTCTGGAGGACCGAGGGTGGCACCAGGGTCTGTGTCAGAGGAAAAGCCTAATATCGCACCAACAGGACAGCACAGACTCCTTTCTTTCCAGGAACGTTTAATGCATGAAGTGGACAAGTAGGAAAAAAAACACAGTGTGAAGTGTTAGGGAAATATTAATATTACTGTAACAATCAGAAAGTAATCCTACTAATAATAGAGAAACATGGTAATTAACCGTAACTTCGCTACCCTTCCCATTGGCTAATCAGTGAGATATGCAAATTAACTGCCAGCCAAGATGGCGGCCGGCAGCCACGCAGCTGAAGCGAACAGGAGGCTTGCTTGCTCCAGTGATGGAGGAAGCCAAGGTTCCCCTAACCCTAACCCTGCCGCAGCCCAGCTCTGAGCTCCGGATGCAACAATGTTGAAATTATAGAAGCTAAACAAACTCCAGATACCTGCTTTCAGCCGGCAACGGCCTCAGAGCTGGAGCCAGCTCTCAGCTCCAGTGACAGCCATAGAAGGTAAATAAATCCCAGAATAAAAAAAAAAGAAAAAAAGGAGAGGTTGGGAGCTTCAGTCACCCACCAGCCTGAAAACGGCCCTCAGCCCCTCACCCAGACTGGCCAGGCACCCCAGTGAGGACCCCCACCCTGAAGGGGGTGTGACCAGCTGCAAACAGCCATCAGCCCATCATCCAGGCTGGCCAGGCACCCCAGTGGGGACCCCCACCCTGATCCGGGACACCCTTCAGAGCAAACCAGCCGGGCCCCACCCATGCACCAGGCCTCTATCCTATATAGTAAAAGGGTAATATGCAAACTGACCCTAACAGCAGAAAGACTGGGAATGATTGGTCACTATGACACACAATGACCACCAGGGGGAGCTCTGCTCATCCACAAGCCAGGCTGATAGCTGCCAGTACAGCGGTGGTGGTGGGAGCCTCTCCTGCCTCCTCAGCAGCGCTAAGGATGTCCGACTGCAGCTTAGTCCTGCTCCCCGCTGGCAAGTGGGCATCCCCTGAGAGCTGCCGGGCTGCCAGAGGGATGTCTGATTGCCATCTTAGGCTCAATCCCCTGGGGAGCAGGCCTAAGCCAGCAAGTGGACACCCCCGAGGGGTCCCAGATTGCAAAAGGGCACAGGCTGGGCTGAGGGACCCTCTACCCCCGAGTGCACAAATTTTTGTGCACTGGGCCTCTAGTCCTATATAATAAAAGCCTAATATGCAAATCGACCCAACAGTGGAACCGGTCACTATGATGCGCACTGACCACCAGGGGGCAGACACTCAATGCAGGAGCTGCCCCCTGGTGGTCAGTGCACTCCCACAGGGGGAGCACCACTCAGCCAGAAGCCAGGCTCACCGCTGGCAAGTGCTGTGGCTGTGGTGGCAGCACTATGGAGCAACGAGCAGCAAGCAGGCAGGCGGTAAGGAGCCGGGGTCCCTGACTACAAGGGGGCACAGGCAGGGTTGAGGGACGCCCCCCCCCCCAAGTGCACAAATTTCATGCATCGGCCTCTAGTTCTGATTATAAAGAATTACCCCCTTGAAATTCACTGAAAACAACTGTTAAAGGAAACTGAGGTGTATTACAATTTTAACCCCTTCCCTGGCAGAAACGTGTATACACGTTTTCACAAAATGTTCTTTTTCAGTCATCGACGAGTATACTAAGAAAATATGGTAAAAAAATATGGTTTATAGGAAGACGAGTTACAAACTGTTTTCATAACCAGCATCAAAAATACTATATAGAACCAAAATAAAAAAATTAGTCTGAAAAAGAAACGTTTTTAACAAAAAAATTGTTGGGGAAGGGGTTAAGAGTTTTACAACAATTGACTGGCACCAGGCAGCATCCAATCCTGCAGAGAGAGGGGCAACGAGGATCGGCACCGGTGAGACTGTTACAGGCAGCGCAGGCGGGAACAGGGACGCTGTCCTGGGCAATACAGTGCCCGGTACAGAAAGGTCACTTCCTTTAGGGGACATGACATGCATGGCCCACCGGGCAGACCCCTCACTAGAGCTGACCGTGATGGACCAGGCACTCCACCCCTGGAGGAGCAGGCGCTGTAAGCCAGCCAGGTCTTGGTTTGGTGACGTGGGGCTCACACAGCGACTCCACTGGGGGCCTGGTGTCTTATTTTTTAACACAAAAGGAAGAGTAAGAAATGAGAAATAAAAAGTCTGCCTTCAAGGAAACAAGATGATTGGAGCTCCAGAACAGATGATGAAGGATATTCAACAAAGCACATCTGGCCTCAAACCAGCAATGGCCCAGGAGCTGAGCCACAGCCTTGCAGAGCCTGGGCCACACCCACGCTCCGCCAAGTTCACACCTAGGCACCTGGAGAACCAACTGATGGGGGACAGCAGGGTGCAAGGGGGGTGCTCCAAGGGCAGAAGAAACCTTCAGGACCCATCACAGCACGAAATCCTGGGAGGGGGTGTGTGAAGCAGGAAAAATGGCACCTGAGGGTCCCAGCACGAGGCCCCGGCAGCCCCACGCTGTCCCTTCAACAAAACCTTCACCGAGTTGCCTGGGATACAATAAACTCCAAGATGAGAACCACCAGAAAAGAACCGTCCTAGGACTTAGGAACTTGACCCCAAGAAGGACAAAACCCGTAAAGCAGATGGATTACAGAGGAGGGGCTGAGAGAGGACCTGGCTTGTGCCCCCAGTGAGAGCTGCCCACACGCGCGTGCAGGGTGATCCTGCACCTGCCCTCTTCAGAGACCAAGGGGAGAGACCCAAGACAGTGCCCAGCAAGGAGGTAACCCATCAACCTGCAGTTCAGCCCTTTACCCCAACAGCCTGAAAAACACTAAACTGAAGGAAGAATTCACCAAAATAAAAAACATCACGTTGTTCATTCTGGGCACACAAGAAAGGTGTACTGTAGGACCTGAGAGGAGGCACCGGGTCAGGTCCTACAGATACGAAGTCGCCCAGTTGAAATGCTTCAACTTACTGACAGGCTGAATAAAAAATAACACCTGCCAGGAAGGCAATGATTGTGGCGGCTTGAAAGAGAGACGACCAATTCCCTACATGCAGGTCCAGGACAGCGAGAGCCCAGGGGTAAAACCTAGAGGTGTCTGCACAGAGGAGGGAAGCACGAGGCCAGATGAGCAGCGGGGTGGGAGGCAGCACGTCGCAGGAACAGGGAGAGGAGAATGGGGCCGTCTCCGGGCACAGAGGAGAGGCCGCCCGTCCCTTGGCCCACTGTCACACGAAGACATGGGCGTGTCCACCGCTTCACCGTGACAGCAGAAGCCTGGGCACCAAGTGTCCAGCAACAGAGGAGTGGCCGCGTCCGTCCGAGAGCAAGGCCTGAAAGGCAGAGGAAGAAAGGCCTCGATTCAAGGACCCCCACATCCACCCAAGAAGCAGAGCAGCAGATGGAGTTCGAGCGAGCAGAAGACAGGCAACGGCAGCGATCAGAGCCAACGCAGAGATGGAAACGAGCTGGAGACCAAGAGCCAGAGCCCGTCCCCGAGGAGGTCACACGGACAATCCTCCCGCCACACTGACGGACGAGAAGACACAAACAACCAGGATCCAAAGCGACAGGGGGCACCGGGTCAGGTCCTACAGACACAAGAAGAAAATGATCTTGTGCAAACAGACAACGTGGACGGGACGCACGGAGTCCTCAGGAGGCAGGTGAGGCCAGAGCTCCCTCTCCGCGAGGCCGAGGCCCGGGCGCTTTATCCACGGAAGAGACGGAATCTGTGGTCGGGGAGCTTCCCACAGAGCGCGCCAGACCCCGAAGCCTCCCTGGCCCACCTGCCAGGCCCACACACCTGCTCCGGAGACGAGCGGGAGGTGCCACTTCCCAGCGTACGTAAGGCCAGCGTTGCCTCGATGCCCAAATCAGAAAAAGACACTCCAAGAAACCACAGGCCGACGCGCCTCAGGAACAAGAAGTGACAGTGAAGAAAGTCGCAGCAAGTCGGCCTTGCGGCAGGTGGCAGGCGACAACGCCGCAGCAGGGGTGGTGCTCGTCACCTAGCCGGCCATCTCGACAGACAGACAGGACAACCACACGTCCACCCAAAGGAGACAGGAAAGCCCAGCAGAATCCCTCATCCACTGTGGCCTAAAGCTCTGCAAACTAGGGACCTAGCGCCTCAGCCAGACAGAGGGGCCCCGCTGGGCACACACAACCCCTCCCCACCTCTTCCCCACCATCTCCAAGCTCCAGCCCCGCAGTGAGGCAAAAGCAAACAAAAGCACCAAAGTACACCCAGAGAACAAAGGCAGAAAACCACCTCTACTTGAACACACGACTGCATGCATAGAAAACCCCATCGAACCCATAAAAACCACTGGAAACATGGAGTTTAGCAAGCTCACAGGTCACAAGATGAATATACAAAAACCAACTGCATAATAAATCCCAGCTACGAGCAACTAGAAATGTATTTTTTGTTTGTTTTTATTTTATTTATTGATCTCAGAGAGGAAGGGAGAGGAAGAGAAAGCCAGAAACATCAATGCTGAGAGAGAATCATTGACTGACTGCCTCCTGCACACCCCGCAATGGGGAATCGAGCTTCAACCCAGGCATGTGCCCTTGACCAGAATCAAACCTGGGACCCTTCAGTCCACAGGCCGATGCTCTATCCACTGAGCCACACTGGCTAGGGCCAAGCAACTAGAAATTGAAATTACTGTTTACAACAGCATTAAAAGTTTCTTAGAGAGTCAGGGACATATTTGACAAAAAATATGTAAAACATACACAGTGAAAAGTACAAAACGTTATGTAAGAAATGAAAAAAGATCTAAGTAAACGGAGAGCGACAGCACTGAAGAATCAACGCTGCCCCAGACAAACCTTGACAGAGTCCGTCCCAAGCCCAGGCAGTTCCGAGATCCACACAGACACCCGAGCCCTCGGCAAAGACGGGACCCAGTGGGAGCCTTGCCTACCCGACTCCAGACACAACGTAGGGGCGGACAGACCCCACACGTCAGGGCAGTGGGTTTCATGACGGTGTCAGGAGACGCATGGAGAGAGGGCAGGGCTCACAACACTGGTGCTGGGACGAGGGGTAGGCACGTCCCCAACCTGGCATCACTGGTAAAAATGAACTCAAACTAGACCATGGCCCTAAATGTAAAACTGAAAGCTGCAGCATTTTAGAAGAAAACACAGGAGAGTGTTTGTAATCTTGCGTGAGGCACATTTCTGAAGTGTGTCACCAAAGTCATGAAAGAAAAAACTGATCAACTTCCTTAAAATTAAAACTTTCTGCTCCTCGAAAGACATTAAAAACAATAAAAACACAAGCCACAATCTAAGACAATATTTGCAAAAAACATACCTGATAAAGGGCTAGCTTAAGAATGTGTACTCCACCAACTGGGCAGGTACCGGACGTGGTGCATGGTGATGAGAACTCACACAGGGCACCGAGACACACATGCAAACGCACACACAGGGCACCGAGATGCGCGTGCACACACACACACACGCACACACACACACATGCACACACACACAGGGCACCGAGACACACACGCACACCCAGGGCACCGAGATGCGCGCACACACACGCGCATGCACACACACGCACAGGGCACCGAGACACACATGCAAACGCACACACAGGGCACTGAGATGCGCGCGCACACACACATGCACATGCACACACACACAGGGCACCGAGACACACACGCACACCCAGGGCACCGAGATGCGCGCACACACACGCACATGCACACATACGCACAGGGCACCGAGATGTGCGTGCGCACACACACGCACACACACACGCACACAGGGCACCGAGATGCACACACACGCGCGTGCGCACACACACAGCACCGCGATGCACTGGCAGGGGCCCCGAGAGCAGGCAGCTGGGACACAGGGGAGCAGAAGCGACGCCTCAGCACCAGCCTCGGCCACGTCTCCTCCTGCAACACTGATGCTCAGGGGCCCAGGCAGGAGGCGCCCCCATCAAGAAGGATGACAGGTTGGGAGGCGCTAAAAGCATCACCTGTTGTATGTAAATTCCACGTCCATAGGCTCAAAGTTATACGCTTGTTCAAACTCCGGATTCAGCTTAAGGGTCACATCTTCTTCGTGAATCTAAAGGAGAAACAAACAGCGTAACTCCATCCTGCATACCGATTCCTTTCGACGGCCTCGTCTGTCTCTGCGGCACACGGCGGCACACCCCACAGATCGGAGGGGCCACCGGGTGTACAATCATCACGGCGCCCACCCCACACACGCGCCCCCATTCCCCTCCCTGGCTCCGGGGGTCGCACACCAGGAACACAGCCACGGGCCAGGCTGTCCCGGGACCCCCCCTCCTAGAGGGCCCTCCAGCCAAACGGATCCTGCAGAGAGTGACCCGGACCCTGAGGCGGCCCAGGGACTGGGGAGCCCTCCACTGGCCGGGCTCTACTAGGTGGGCCGGTTAATAATGCGGATTTTTGTCACTAGATGGAGTTACACTCACGTTGATATATATGTGATTTGATACGTATGCTCTTTTGTTGTATTGACAAGCTTCAAAACTCCATGTCAAATTTTCTGAAGGTGTTAACATCATAGATATTTTTACGCTTCATCTTTCTGCAGGTTGTTTTTGAGTTTGACACGCATCTCCATCCAATAATGCTTGAAATTGTTGGTCTTCAAACTTTTTCGGTTGACCTGGACATTGTCTTTCACATCAAAATTATCACTTTTAAAGCATTTAAACCAGCATCCACAAGTATCTTGAAATGGAGCACGTTCACCATAAGCTTCCCAAAGCCAACGATAACTTTCAGCAGCACTTTTCTTCAAAATAATGAATTAAAACTTCCCACAAATGTTTTGGCATGAAATTTGACATTTTTAAGCATAAAAGTATCTATGATGTTAACAGCTTCAGAAAATTTGACATACGAAGTTTTGAAGCTTGTCAATACGACAAAATAGCATACATATAAAATCGTCTATATATCAACACTAGAGGCCTGGTTCAAGAAATTCATGCACGGGGGAGGGGTCCCTCAGCCCGGCCTGCACTCTCTCCAATCCGGGACCCCTCGGGGGATGTCTGACTGCCTCTCACAATCCGGGACCACTGGCTCCTAACCGATCACCTGCCTGATTGCCCCCAACTACCTCTGCCTGCCTGCCTGATCACCCCTAACTGCTCCCCTACCGGCCTGATCGCCCCTAAACTGCTCCCCTGATCGCCCCTAACCACCTCTGCCTCGCCCCACACCTGGGACCCGTGCTTCCCTTTCTCTGGTTGGCCGCAGGCACCCAGGACCTGGGCCGGCTTTGCCTGGGCTGGCCGCAGTCACAAGGGACCGTGGGTGGGTGGTTTCGCTTGGGCCACAGCACAGGCGCCCAGGATTGCGGGGTAGGCAACTTGTCCCTCTCCCGGGCCGCCGCCTGGCTGGTCCCCATTCCTCTCTCCCCAGTGTTGCGTGTCTGAGCCATTACAGTGTGAGGGCGTGATGAGCATCTGCATATTAGCTCTTTATCATATAGGAGGATATGTGATAAATTTTCATCTATTGGGAAAATCTGCATCATTAACTGGTACACCTCGTATCCTGGGGGTGCTGGGCGCAGCGTGGCAGGGTCAGGAGGCAGGGCGGGGATCACCGCAGGAGCCCAGAGGCCCTCCGAGGGAAGCAGGCCGCCCAGCGAAGGCCCAGGTTCCCCAGACTGAGGAGGAAAATGGGTCATGATCAGAGACGGCCAAGACATGGGGAGCATGTTCCCTGGAGTGAGGTCAGCACAGCTGCATCAGATTCAGGCCTGGAGGACATCACAGACAGACACTGTCACTTACAGAAACACAAAAGACGAGGTATGAAGTTAAAGAGCGGGAAGACAAAAACAAGGGAGCCAAGACCCTACCGAAATGACAGGGCGGCTTTTGTGAAGCCAACAGGCCATTCAGAAACCTGGAGAAGAACAAGGGCAAAGGGAGGAAAGGCGAGGCCACTCCCGACTCTCAGAGATGCACCTGCTCTGTCCTGGGGAACCCTCCCGCCCGCAGCCTCTCACCTTCACCACGTAGCCGATGTACTCAACGACGTGTCCGTTGTACTCCTGCGTTTTCAGAACCAGTTTGTCACCTAGAGAAGCACAGGACCACATGTGACCACGGCAGCACATCAGAGGACCCACCACTTCACGTGACGTCAGGGACAGGAGACAAGTGCTAAGTCCCTGACCACGTTTTAAATGACATTCTAACCCAAACCAAGAAAATGAGCTAATGGGACCACGTGGCGCCAGTTGAAACCGCTCCCCCCGGGCGGGGCCACACCCACCTGCGTACAGGGAAGGCCGGCCCTCGGCCAGCCCTGGGACCTCCAGCACCAGGAGGTCCCCGCTCCTCTTCAAGACGACCCCGCTCATGTTATACTCTTTCAGCTCTATCTCCGCATGGATCTCCTCGAGCCAGAGCAGAGTGGACAGCTTCTCCTTGTAGTTTGACATGTTCAGAAGCTGAAAGCGACGAGCCAGCCAGTGAGCGCAGAGCACGGGGAGCACCCCAGGCCCCGGAGACAGCAGCTGACGTGCCAGACGGGAAGTGAGGGCTGCAGTGACCACAGGCCGTGCAGGACAGCGGTCCTGAGGCAGGGCGTCTCAGTGAGTCCCACCCCCGCCCCACGGCGACCTGGACAGTTTGCAGAGCCTGGCACAGGGACAGCGCTGGAGCCGTGTGGCCTGGGTGGTGAGGAGGTGGAGCTGGGGGTTTGGGGAGGCCCAGGCCAGTGGTCGGCAAACTCATTTTTCGTCAGCAGAGCCAAATGTCAACAGGACAATGATTGAGATTTCTTCCGAGAGCCAAACTTTTTAAACTTAAACTATATAGGTAGGCACATCATTATTAACTTAGTTAGGGTGCTCCTAAGGCTTAGGAAGAGCCACACTCAGGGGGCCAAAGAGCCGCATGTGGCTCGTGAGCCGCAGTGTGCCGACCACGGGCCTAGGGGGCAGCGCTCAGGGTGTGGGAGCAACCTCACAGGACAGGGCCCCCAGCCTCGGCGGCATGGGCATCGGGGGCACTGCGGTCGGAGAGGGACCCTCCGGTGCATCGGAGGGTATTTGGCAGCGCTCCCGGCCTCTACAGCACCCTCATTGTGACACCAAAAACACTCCAGGGGGCAAACTGTCACCTGTGGAGAATGGCCGGTTGAAGGGAACAATTCCCAGAGCTCGCACAGGCCAGGACGGTGGCCGCCAGCCCCATGCAGCCCATGCACTGCCCTGGGCAGGGTCAGAGGGCACCAGCCCCCAAGTGCACCTCTCTTTCCACCTAGCAAAGCTTTAATGCAGGCAAGTGTCCTGCTTTTCCAAGTAACTCAACTGGGTCCCAGAACTGAGCTCAACGAGGTAAAATCCAGGATGTCTGGCAGCCACAGGAGCCCTCCCGGCTGGAAGGCGGCACTTGAGCCCCTGAGAGGAAACGCCCAGCCCCACTCAGGAGACAGGACGTGAGAGCCGTGGCTACACTGCGTCACTCGTGTTCAAAGAGGTGGGGAAGACTGAGCATGTTGAGCACAGACGGAGAAGACAGGAGAAACGAGTGGACTTGAACCCGTCGAAACCCAGCGCAGAGGGGAAGCGGCGAGAGCACAAGGAGCAGAGCGCAGGGGCGGGTGGGAGGGAAGCCATCAGCCACACAGCCAAGCAGCGCAAAGAACCCGGGACCGTGAGGGAAGCGGCACCAAGGCCCGTGGTCCTTTAATGTTGTAGGCCCGGCGACAGAGCCATCGCAGACGCAGCCGGAAAGCCCAGCCTGTGTGTGAAGGCAGAGGCAGCAGAGCAGCTGTGTCGTCAGGACGGCTCAGGGGGCGCAGCCGCCTCAGACTTTTCCAGACACGGAAGCCAATGAGCACCCAGGAGCACCCAGAGGCTGGGTCCCCGTGGGGCCGACAGCACCAGGAAAGTCAGCGAGGAGCCCCTTTTTAAACGCCTGAATGAGAACTGGTTATGTAACGTGAAAACGCTAAGACGCCTCACGGACTTCAAAACAGACGCAGAAGTCAGACTTCCAACATCAGCAAGATGCCACGGAGAAGGGGAGGAGCCCGTGGGGCGCCCGCCTGGCAGCTGAGGGGCTGAGGCTCAGGCCCTAACCTGAGACCATTCACCCCAAATCAAGTGACAGCTGGAGAGCATTAACGACCCAGCTCCTCAGGGAAGCCGCCACACGGAGGCCGCCTCAGGCCGACACCCCTTCTCCGGCAGAAGGCCCGAGGCCACGGGGCCCACGACCAAGGCAGCCTGCAGCCAGGAGAGCACGGGCGGCCACAGGCGCCTCCTACCTCGGCGAGCAGCGGCTGGAAAGTCAGGATGTCAATCTTCTGTTCCACACACTTCTTCAGCCGGTCGGGGATGGGGTACTGGGGAAGGAAACTTGGAAGCTGGCGTCTTGAGTTCCTTAAGAAAGAAATTCAGTTGGAGATGATTCTTCGTCACGACATCTGGCACAAGTTCCTCAGTCACCACAGGAACAACGCAGCAGCCGCGGCCCCGTCAGCGGGCCCAGCATTTACTGGGGGCATCCTCCCAGCTGCAGCAGGGCGGCCGGTGCACAAGACCCTGGAACCAGGGGGTCCGCACCTTGACTGCTGTGCCTGACAGGGCGTGACCATGGGCACCGCAGCCATGGCCGCAGAGCGCGCTGCTGACGGCTGCTCCGCCCAGGCCTGACTCCGCTTTCGCCTGTCACCCTCCAGCTCTGCCTCCCCTGGCAGGGGCTGGCATTGGGAGTCGCCACCACTGCTGTGGGCAAACCTGATGCTGCAGCATGATGGCCGGAGGGGCAACCGGAGAGGAGACCAGGGAAGAGCGGATGCTACAGCACCACAGGGTGCAGGCTGCCGTCAGCTCACAGGTGCACCTGACGTGGGTGAGGATGGCGCCAGCACTGCCCCCTTCTTGGGAGACAGGCTGGGCTGTGGGGAATACAAGAGGTGGCGGGGACCTGAGGTGGTGAAGTGGTGGCCGGGGCGTAGCAGTCCACTTCCCTGTCCTCATACGCACTGTGGGCTGCCCCCCGGCCACCCTCAGACAGTTTTGTATGAACACACCATCCCCCAAGTCAAGGGTGGATGAGCCCCCCGCCCCCCCCCCCCCCCCGCTTCCCCTCAGCCAGCGGTCACACCGCGAGTGCACGCCAGGCCACCCCGCTGTCCCTCCTGTCACGGTACCTTTTCTGCGTGGTCACGACAACCGTCGTTTTCGTAGGCGCCGGCGCTGGGGGACTCTTGGACTTCTTCCACAGGAAGGGCTCGCGCACGGCAATCAGGGCCTCCTCCGCGCTCACCACGCCCACGTCCAGGATGCGCCCGATGAGGCAGCTGGAGAAGCAGAGCAGGAGGAGCTCCTGGCAGCGGCCGGCGGTCCTGCGAGACAAGACACGGTCAGCGCGGGCCCCCGTGCAGAGGCGGCCAGGCTCTCGGAACAGGAGCCTTTGTGTTTAACAATTCCTTCACAGGGAAAAGGGACTTTCCACAGGAACAACGCGACATGTCCCCAAGACAGTCAAGCACCCCAGTCACCTCTGTAATCGTCAAACCTCAGAACAGTTTTCCCAAGTTTCAATCAGAACCGTCTGACACGACCAGACACGGGTCATCACTGCTTCCTGCCCGAACTCCTGCTGTGGCCCTGGCCCCCAGTGCGGTCCCCGCCCCACATCCTCACAGGATCCCAGGGGTCACGGACAGGGGCTGCCGCACACGCGCTGGCCGGGCTGAAGGAGCCCTGAGGTCCCCATGGTTGGACACTGCTGGGCTTACAGCAAGGCAGGGACACACTCACTCAGATCCACGTTCACAAAGATTTACAATTAATTAGCAAATGGAGATGGCAGACTGCGGCCAAAATGTCCAGCTGACAGGCGACCAGCGGGCAGTGGTAGGGGCTCAGGACGTGTTGGAAGGAGAAGAGGCGGCGGCCCAGGCTGAGGGCACCCAGCTGTCCTCTCACTCAGAAGTCAGGGAAGGGGGTCATGGCCTCACAGCGGAACTCACTCAAGCCACCGTCTCCACCAACGCGTTTTCTTTTGAGCCTGTCCCATCGAAAGAGCTACAAATGCTGTTTATAGGGACCACACACGGGACCTGCGAGATACATGTGCCAACGTCCCCGTCAAACCCCTGAAAGCCCAGCAGCACGTACTTGGCCTCACACGTGACCACAATCAGGGCTCGTCCTCCGGGAGGGATGAGCCCACTGGGCTCAGGCTCCGGGACCTGCCTCCTCCAGCCGCCCTGTCCGCTTCCTCCCTCTTCTCCTTTGCAGGCACAGTCATCTGAGAGGGGACAGGAGACCCAGCGGTCAGCTGCTGGTGGCAGTGGTGGCGGCCTGTGGACTGCAGCACGCACGCACAGACTATCACCCAACAGGGGACAGAAAGCCGACAGCAGGCAGCCTCCCCTGTTTGGAAGTGTCTGCAGGAAGCAGCATGTCCAATGCACTTCCAGGGTCGCCAACTGCCTTGGTCCCTGTCCCCAGCCCCGAATCACCAGAGAACTCGAACCAGAGCCCACAGCATCGAGGCCCCTGGGTCCCCCGACCAGCCGGGGCCCCGTCCACCTGGAGAGACTGCTCTGCTGTGGGCCACGCTGCTGTCCGCCGTCTGGTAGGTTTTGTCTGGGCAGCTCTCCCGCGTCTCAGGGTCGGGAGCAGGTGCTGGGGGGCCGTGCTGGGTCCCCTGCAGCAAGTGGAACCGGAACTGTCTGGTTCTGTCCCAGCCGGCCAGCTTGCAGCTGACCAGCTTCTGCGGGACGTCTCCTTTATTCCTGCACAAAGGGAGCTGCCGTCAGCAGACAGGACTGCCGAAGCTGCTGTTACTGTGAACAGTTCAAAGGCACTGGTACATGGTGGCTGCAGACACCTTCACGAGCAGAACTAAGTTCTGTGGCGAACACTCGTAAAGGAAAAACCAACGGACGGGAGAGTGAAGGTTGTTCTGTAGGATCTCTTAACCCCCAGCTGGAAGCACGGCCGGGGAGGGTGGGACTCACTCGATGCAGACCACCAGGCTCCTGCTGCCCCCTTCCCGCAGCGTGCCGAAGCTGGTGGCCCTCGTGACTTCCAGGCCGCCCTTGTTCTTCAGCAGGAGGGCCTCGCAGGTCGTCTCCTCGGAGGCCTCGGCGGGGGCGTGGTCTCTGGAGAATCCCACAGAGTGCCAGTCACCCGCAGGCTGCCTCCCCAGGCTCCGCCCCTGCCCACCTGCCTCTCCTCCCAGGTCCCCAACACCCGGTGCAGGGCCAGCTGCTGAGGACCGGCGAGGACACAGCCACCCCGAGGGTGAGTGACAGTCCTACAAGCTCCAGAGAGGAGGCGAGCCAGCAGTGACACCGCGAAGGCGGTCCTGGGCCTTGGCGGGGGGAGGGGGGGCCTGCTGATTATTAGGGACAGCAGGCTTTCATTTGGGAAGTGTTGTGCTGCTTCACAGTATGAAACAATTAAATGAGAAGGTTCTCTCCCCTCCCAGACCCCTTCCCTTTATTCCAGACACTGCTCACCTGAGCACTGCCTCCAGGAGGCCCACCAGGCACACGCCCGCCCGGCCCACCTGCGGGGGCACTCAGAGTGCAGGCCTTCAGTAATGTACACCTGGGCATTACCAACCCACGTGCAAATGCAGTGATATTCTCACCACACCAGTGACCCCCTCTGCTGGCTGCTGCCCCTCCAATTCCCCATCTACACAGGCCTCCCCACCCCCTCCTTCCTCTCCTGCACAGGTGCCAATAGGGCCCTGACCCTGTGCTGCCCAGACAGGGGTCCAGCCAGTTCCTTCCCCCTTAGCCCCCAGCCCCGCTCTGAGGGCGATGAGGACACCCGAGTCGAGGATGGGGCCAGCTCGCAGCCAGCCCAGCACTGAGGGCGGGGCCTCCCCGTCCCTGGGAGACGAGGGAGGAGCCTCATTGAGCGGGCCTGGGGTCAGTCACTGGCCAGGGAGGACCAGCAACCCCTGGACGGCTGCCCAAGGAGGCGGAGCAGGAGGGACCGACCACTGCCAGGGGCCTGGCTTGCACCCACCACTGCACACAGCCCCCACCCCCACCCCCCTGAGAGCGCAGTTAGTAAATCACCGCATGCTGAGGTCGGCGCCAGGAGAACACGCGGATCCAGACAAGACCATGACCCTGACCTGGACAGGAGGGGCCAGGCTGGAGTGACAGGCCGCACCAACCACTCCCACAGCCTGAGCACAGTCAGTCTGTCCCGCCCGCCGTCCTGCCCCTCACAGCACCACCCCGCCTCGCCAGGCTGAGCTTGCATTTAGTGAGGAGATGGGGTGACAGCAGCATGACTGGGGGCCCTGTGTGGTGAGATCCCTGGAAGTGGGTGCTGAGGAGGAAAGGCAGGGAGAGGCGGTGCTTCACAGTGAGAGCCCACGGCCTGGGGAAGGGAGGCCACTGGCAATGCAGGAGGACACAGACACGAGTCAGTCACGTAGGAGTCGGCATGTCCAGTGTGTCCACAAAACGCCAACCTGCTGAAGAATCACCCAGGCCAGACCCAGGGCAGGAGGGAGCCCTCCACTCGACCTCCGATCGAGCACCATCAACTCCTGTGGGAGACGCCTCCCGCCCACCACCACCCACCGGACGTGGACGCAGACGGCCACTGGGCTCGCGCAGTAACTCTCAGCCCAGCCGGCGGGGGCCCTCACCGTCTCTTCACGGGGGTCACGCACAGGGCCCTCCACATGTAGCAGGACTGGCTGCTCTCCACCACCACGGTGCTGACCACGTCGTACCTTCGCGGCACGTACCCCTCAGGGAGCTTCAGAGAGTCCAGGGTGAAGAAGACACAGTCGTCGATCACCCCGTTTCTGCCACAGAGGCTGGAAATGCAGACCTGAGGGCACAGCGTGCAGACAGCCTCACCAACCGGCCGGCCCACTGGCCCCCAAACAAAGGCCCAGTGACCGCGGCCTCCCCTCGCCCGGGGGACCTCAGGGGGGGAGTGGGGACCCTGTTCTCGGAGCAATGCCCTGAAGTTAACGCATTGTGGGGGCCTTGGAGCTGAGGCCCCTCACACGCCGCCACCCCACACGCCCAAGTCCTGTATCCACCCCACTGCCCACAAGCAGGGCAGGGCACTTAGGACTAAACCCGACAGCACACGGGGTGGTCTTCTCTGGCCAACACGGAACCTGACAGGCGACCCACCCAGTGTCCCCCGGGAACCGGGACCAGCGAGGGCCAGCACCTACCTTGTCCACACGCTTGTACCGCAGCGGCTTCACCGACAGGGCCTCGCTGCTCCATGTGCCCGGCCGGATCCAGTAGGTGGCCTCCACCCAGTCTCCCTTGCACGGCTCGAAACCTCCGAGGCAGGAGGGAGGCGTCACCCAGGCCGTCCCTGCAGTGTCCACCCCTCGGAAGGGACGGGGCACTGGTGCTCTGCCCACAGGGACAGTTACCCCGAGTCTCCTGCAGACCCACCCGGCTGCAGGGCCTCCTCCCCTCAGCCCGACTCTCCCTGCCAGACAGGCCCAGGCTCAGGCAGCCACGAAGGTGGTGCGCAGTCTCACAAGCCCATCTGGTTTCAGAGATTCCCCATACTTTTCATTAAAAACCCCAGGTATTAGCGGCAACACAATCAGCTCAGCAGCAGACCTGTCATCACCTCCACCTGCTAGAGCAGTGGTTCTCAACCTTCCTAACGCCGTGGCCCTTTAATACAGTTCCTCATGTTGTGGTGACCCCCAACCATAAAATTATTTTTGTTGCTACTTCATCACTGTAATGTTGCTACTGTTATGAACCATAATGTAAATATCTGATATGCAGGATGTATTTAGGCGACCCCTGTCAAAAGGTCGTTCGACCCCCAAAGGAGTCGCGACCCACAAGTTGAGAACCGCTATTCTAGAAGGTGTGGGCGCATGTGTGGTGGACAGTTTCTCGACACCCTGTCCCTACCACCTCTGCCCAGATGCAGTGAGTGCCCCTCCCACTTAGGGACCCAGGGTGCTGGGGACGAGGGGAACTGAGGGCTGGCAGCTAGGTCTCTGCCAGCTCAGGTGGGGAGCAGGCAGTGCCCCGCCAGCCTTGTGGCCTGCCAGGTAGCCGTGCGTTGGCCGGTGCCACAGCCTGCAGGGTGCAAGGTGCCCGCCCCCTCTGGCAGGCTGGGAAGCTCAGTGGCATGGAATGCCGTCCTGACACAAGGCAGGGGGAGAGCAGTCTGGGCAGGATGGCTGTGGTGCCTGGTGTCAAGCCACCACCAGATACAGCCTTTTGGTTCTTTTGCAATAAGCACTTCCAACAGCAATAGGCCCAAAGGACAGAGCACGGAACTGGACCCCGAGTTGCTCCTGTAGGAGCTGGTAATGAGCACACTGTCCCAGCCACCGGCCACCTGTCCACTGCACTCGGGGGCTCCCAAGTTTAGCAGTCAAGGCTGCTCCCAGCTTTCATGGCCGTCAAGGGGACACAGCAGGCTCCCGGCAGGATGAGCTGATGCCCACAGCCCAGGTGGGAAGTCCCACGCCTACCTCTCAGCAGGCGCCCTGCAGGGCCTGGGGCTGGAGTTCAGCTCAGAAAGCACCCCCCCCCCCCCCCCCGTCCTCCCTGCCCCCAGCTCTGCCAGTTCCTGCTGGGTTCCGAATGGGATGGTCTGTGCGGGAGGAAGAGCCACTGTCTCTGGCCCCCTGTTGCTGCCCTCCTACCACTGTGCCCAGCAGGTGCCCCAGACGCTGCGAGTTAAAGTTAACTGAGGGCACCAACTTATTTCTTTAGGCACGAAAACAAAATCTGAGATCAGCTCAAACAAGTGCGATCACACAGGGACATGTGCTCCTGGGAGGTGCAGGTCCCCCACACCCCCTTAAAGCGTGTGAAGCGCCTGAGAAACAGCAGTGCCCGTGTGTCCGAGGCAACAATGACGATGTCAAAGGAGCAGTTACTCAGAGACGATGGCTGCATTCCACGAATGAGCACAAACGATAGCACGTCCAGTCCAAGACTCTCTCAACATACAAAACGCGCCCCATCTGACCCTCTCGGGGACGCACTGACCATTGCGAATCTAAGACATAACAAATGGAAAACCCACTTTTTAATGTGAAGGAGAAAGCCACCCCGCTGACCTTCACAAACGCTCTTCAGAGAGAAGTACGTGGTCTGATTGATGTAGCCGGCGCCCTTCATCAGCGACGTCACACAGCCAATCAGCACCCGGGGGCTGGAGTCGGACAGTCCTCTGCCCTGGTTTTTGCTGTCCTCTTCCCACTTATCAGAAACAGCTTCCACCTGAGACAAACCAACCTCTGTTAAAGCACCAGAGGCCCACAGGACAGCAGGCTGAAAACCAGCACCTCCTGTGAAGAGCGATGCAAAACCCCCAATGAAAGACCAGCGAGCTGAACGCAGCAAACTATGAAAAGGATTGTGCACAAGCGAGGAGGGCTTATCCCAGAGGCAAGGGCGGGTCAACAAGAAACTCCACCACGGGACACACACACTGGAGGAGCCGGGAAAACAGCCGTCATCTCGGGGTGCAGAGAAGGCACCTGACAAAACGCAACTTGCTCTCGTGATGCAACACTCCGCACACTAGGCACAGACATCACCAAGGCCACGTGTGCAGTGTCCTGCCAACGTCACGGTCAGCAGCGACACTCACTGAAAGCCTTTCCTCTAAGATCAGGAACAAGATGAGGTGCCTCCTTTTGCCACTTCTGCCAAAACAGCACTGGACGGTCTAGCCAGAGCAACAGGCAAAAGAAAGAAAGAAAGAAAAAAAAGAAAGGGAATCTAACCTGGAGAGGAAGAAGTAAATTTATCTCTGCTTACAGATGCCATGATCTTATACGTAAAAATCCACTAAATATTCCATTAAAAAACTATTATAGCTAATAAACGAATTCAGCAAAGTTGCAAGATACAAACCAACAAAAATTACTTGCGATGAATATTCCAAAAAGTGAAATTAAAAAACCAATTTGCTACATACAGACACATCAAAAAGCAAAAGAAACTTAGGAATAAATTTAACCAAGGAGGGAGAAGACTTATACACCGAAAATTATAAAAAGTGGCTGGAAGAAGTTAAAGACACAAGCAGATGGAAAGACACTGTGCATGAATTGGAAGACTTATATTAAAATGTCAATATTGTGCTAAGCAATCTAGAAATTCACCACAATCCCCATCCAAATCCCAGTGACCCTGTAGAAAGAGAAAACCCTCCTAAAATTCATACTGTCTCCCAGGGCTCTTGAGTAGCAAAACGATCTTGAAAAGGAAGAACAAAGCTGCAAGTTCCACATTTGATTTCAAAACTTGCTCCAGAGTTACAATCACCGAACACTGGCGCTGGCATGAGGGCAGGCACAGGAACAGATTCCAGAAATAAACGGCATGTACGGTCAATAGACTTTCTTTTAAAATTTATTTATTTTACAGAGAAGGAGGGGCAGGGAGGGATGGATGAATGGATAGATGGAGGAGGGAGGGAGAGAAACATGGATCTGTTGTTCCACTTACCTATGCATTCACTGATTGGTTCTTGTGTGTGTCCTATCTGGGTATGGATTTAACCCACAGCCTTGGTGGGACAACACTCTAACCAACTGAGCTGCCTGACCAGGTCCCAAGACCATTCAACCCGGAGAGGGTTTCCCCACGGTGAAGGCTTCTAAAACATGATGGTGGGAAAACTGGATACCAATATGCAAAAGAAAGAAGTCAAACCCTTACCCAACACCACACTCAGAGATTAGCTCAAAATGGATCAAAGACTTACATTTAAGAGCTAAAACTATAAAACTCTTAGAAAGAATAGGCAAAAATGGCCATGCTCTTGGACTAGTAATTTTTAAAAAATATATTATTTTTATTGATTTCAGAGAGGAAGGGAGGGAAAGGAGGTAGAAACAACAATGATGAGAGAGAATTACGGATCAACTGCTTCCTGTACATCCCCCATTGGGGATTGGACCCGAAACCCAGGCATGTGCCCTGACCAGGAATTGAACCGTGATCTCCTGGCCAGGCCGAGGTTTCTTACAGAGCTCAAAAGCTACAATGAAAAGACAGACACATTTAACTACAAAAAACTATAAATCAAAACCAAAAGATAATCTTGGGGAAAATATTTGCAACACTTTCATATACCAACTTTCCTTTAAAAGATCTAATTTCCTTAAAATAGAATTTTCATTAAGAAGTTGAGCCCCACAAAAAATATGAACAAAGGACACAAAAATATTTCATAGAAAAAAAAGTGAAATATTAAATTATTTTAAAACTTAAGTGAAAAATAAAAGTACGAGATAACTGTTCACTGATTAGATTGGCAAAGATTCACAAGAGGGAGACATCCACGCCCTTGTCAACCTGGGGGAACAGCCTGCCTTCCACCGGCTCCCAAGAGTGCAATTAGTCCAAGGTGACTGGGAAGTAATCAGACGCCAACCACTGAAGTGTGCAGTGTGCACACCCTTTGCCTAACAACCCTACTTCCGAGAAATTACGGAAGTACTATTTGCAAATAAAACAGTTGCTGAATAATAGAGTCTGCCAAAGGGATGACACAGGGTCCAGTGACTGCTACTTTTAACAATGTTTTTTGAAGACTAGAAGAATGCAGAAATGTCCACCGTGTTCACCTCCGCAGTCTAAAATTACAGGCAAACTTAGGAAGGATACGTGTCTACGGTGTTCGATTTACAATGACCACCACTGATTTTTAAAACAGAAACCACCGCGAGAACAAATGCGCCCCGGCAGGTACACCCCGTCTCCCCGCCCAGCCAGGTGTCTCCGAGGCCACGGGCGGGCGGCCCGGGACCCGGAAGAAGCTCCCGCCCAGGCGGCCTCACCCTGACGGCCTTCAGCCCGTTGGACACTTTATCCTCTTCCACCGCCGCGATGACCTCCTGCCCCACGCTCAGCAGCACTCTGCTCGTCACCACGTCGTTGGAGAAGTAGATGAGGTCGTCGATCATGCCGTAGTCGCTGCAGTACCTCGTCACCACGCCCTGCACGGTTTTCAGCTTGGCGTCACCTGGACGGACGGACGGACGAAGCGGCTCCGCTGACGGCCGGCGCGGGGGACCCCTACCCCCCGGGCCCTGCTGGAGGGAGGCGGGAGGCGGGGGGCGGGGCCCGAGGGGCTGCAGGCCCCCCCACCCCCCACCCCCCGGGAGCGTCCGGGAAGTCGGTGCGTGAGGCAGGCTGCCTGGTGCTCGACCGCCAGCTCTTCCACGGCCACGGGGAACCCCCGGCCGGGTCCCGACCGCCTCGTGCCTGCTCCCCGGCGAAGGGGGCGCGGGGACAGCCTCCACCGATGCCCGGGCCCGGGAGGCTGGGGCGCAGTGGGGGTGACTGTGAGTGATGCCCCCCTACTGTCGCTTTTTCCTCTTTCGTAATCCACAACCTCTGCAGCAGCGCCAGGAAATTATCTCACAAGACGAGGCAAGGCGAGAGATCCCAGGCCTGGCCCGGGGCCCAGGGGACCCCCCGCCCCCGCATTGCTGGCGACAAGGCTGCTGCCGCCCGTGTCCTGGGCCCTCCCTGCACCCGCTCTGCGGCTTCCCCGACACGGGAGACACCTGGGAGCACGTCCGCCCCGCGGCCCCTGCAGGGGAGACTGGGCTCGGGCTGCCCCTGCAAGCCCACGGGGTGCAGACAGCCCGGAGGGGAGGCCACGCCACAGGCCAGAGCCGGGACGTGCCTGCGGGGGAGGTGGGAGGTTGGCTAGGTGCCCGGCCTGACTTCTCTCCCCGGGGGAGGCCTCGCCCTGGCCACCGCCGCCCGCCCGCAGCCCCGGTCCGGCCCACGGCCCGCGAGGCACCTTCCGCGGGCTCGAGCCTCCGCAGCCCGGTCCCCTCCTCGGGGCCGTCCGCCCTCCTCCAGAAGAAGGCCACCACCTTGGCCGCGAGGCGCAACATGGCCGGCCGCAGCCTCGTCAGCGCAGCGTCCAGCTGCCCGAGGCCCCTGCACGTGGCCACGCCGCTCCCACCGCCCTCAGCCAATGGGGTGACTACGCCTGCGCCTGCGCCTTCGCCTTGTTTGTTCAGGGAGCTTGGCCAATGGGGTTGCCGCACTGGAGCCTGCGCCGGAGCCCCTTTGACTTTGGCCAATGGGGTTGCCGCCCTCTGGGACTGCGACCACGCCTGCGCCCATGGCCCATCGCTATTGGCCAATGGGGTCTCCGCTAGCAGTGTTTGTGGGCCGTTGGCGACCGTTAGTGTGCCTAGGCGCGGTGCAGTGTGGGAGTGATGTCATGCCCGGCCATTGGCTCGTGCTGGAGGCCGGGGCTTGGCGCAGGTGGGCCTCCGGGCCTGCTTCCCATTGGCTGCTGTCAGGCGTCGCTTTGGTTCCGACCACGCCCCCCCTCCGGTGCGGGGTTGAGGAAGCTCTTCTGCTCCTGCCACGCGCGGCCCTGGTTCCTGAGAGCGAGTCACACGGGCAGGTTTTCCGCGTTAAACACGCTGCTCTCCCGGGAGAACGCGCCGGGTCATGGCCGCGTCTTTGCTCCGGGACCCTGGTCCGGACTGGCCCCTCCCGCGTGTCCCGCCGCTCGGTATCTGTCTCCTGCGGCCTCGAACGGAATGCGGCCTCGCACAGAGGGGGGCCTTCCGGTGAGCTCGGCGGGGCTGCAGGCCTCTTCGTGGGCTCATTTCGAGTTGCACCAACTTCTGCACCGGCCTAGGCTCCTCCACGTGCCGTGCAACGCGAGGCTCCTCTGCTCAGGGTTTGTCCGTTTCAAACAAGGTGTCAAATATGGCATCGCCCGGCCGGGGCTCAGTGGTGAGAGGTCGGCCCGGAGGGAAGGGTCGCGGTTCGACTCCCGGTCAAGGGCACGCCCCTGGGTTGCAGGTCTGAGCCGGGCCCTGTCGGGCGTGTGTGGCGGGGGAGCAAGCAATCGATGTGTCTCCCACGTGGATGCTTCTGTCTCTCCTTCTAAGATTCAGTGGAAAATATGCCCGGATTCTGCACTTCTCAGCTCAACTCCTCAGCAGGTGCGCTCGGCCGCCCAACAGACGTCTCAGCCTCGTCATCACAGCGCACTCCTCGCCCGGCCGCCTGTGAACCAGGAGGTCACCGTTGGATTCCCGGGTTGCCGGCTCCATCCCCGGTGGGGGGCGCGCAGGAGGCAGCCCGTCCGTGACGCTCTCTCATCATGGATGTGTCTCTCTCTCCCACTCTCTTCCTCTCTGAAATCAATAAAAATATATTTAAAAAAACACAAAAGCCCACGGAGACAGCAGAACATCCCACAGTGGGGACCTGATGCCTCGCTCTCACCTCCTGTGGGTCTGTGTGTGCGGAGCCGGTGTTCCAGGGGCCGGAGCTCGCCGTGCACACACAGACCCTGCGGCTGTGACGCCCGTGCCAGCGTCTCCGGGGGAAGGCATGTCCTGGCCTTTCTCTCTGCTCAGTGAGCAGAAGGAGAGGGCGCCACGGGGACTCGGGGGCTGCCTGCGGGCGGGCGGGCCAGAGTCCGGAGCAGGCCAGGGCCACCCGGCCGGGCTGTGTGCAGACGTGTGCGTGCGTGTGTGTGTGTGTGCGCGCGTGCGTGTGTGTGTGCGCGCGCGCGTGTGCGTGCTGTTGTGCAGGGGGTTTCCTCGTATGATCGCAGGGGACGGGAAAAGGGCGCTGGGAATAAAAAGTCTCCAAGACAGAGCCGCGCCTTCCGCCTTCGGGGCTCTGTGCCCGGGGATCCCCTCGGGGGCACTTCTTCCCAGACGCCCCCGGCGCCCACGCCCTCCCTGTGCTGAGTGGGACCAGGGCGTCCCCTCCGTTTCCCGGAGCAAGTCCAGGCCCTGGCAAGGCCGGCGGTTACACAACCACCGCCAACTTCCCGGGGTCACGGCTTCCCCTCATTGGCATTCAGGACGAGGCTCTCCTGCTCCGGCCGCGCAGATCTGCTGGGCTTTTGTTCCCCCTGAGGAGTCGCTGCTGGAAGGCCCGGCAGGATGACCGGGCAGCAGCGAGCCCCCCACCTGGAGACCGGCGCTACCAGCCCAGGGAGGTGAGCACGGCCGGAGGACAGACGGACGGGACCTGTGTGTGTGAGGGAGAGAGAGGTGGGGGGGGGGGTGACGGTTCAGTGACCACCTTGAGCAACTGAAGGGCGTGGAGGAGCCAGCGCTTCCTGGGACGTGGGGGTTGAAGGACGCAGGGTTGGTCCGTGCACCCACAGCCCAGCACCCGCCCGAACCCAGAGGCGGGTTGGCTTTGCTGGGAAAGGGGCTAAGGGAGGAAGCAAGCGAGTCTCTCGTTCAGTTCACGGACTCGCTGTGAACGGTCCTCCCTCGCTGGGAACTTGTTTTAACCGGAGCGTTTCCAGAGCGACCGCGAGTTGCAGAGTGGGCAGCGTGCCGGGCCCAGCTCCGTGCGGCACTAACGAGGCCAGTCTGTCCCCAGCGCCATGACGCGGGAGGAGTGCTGCCGGGAGGAGCTCGGCTACGACCGGACGGCCACCCTGGAGCGCGGGAGGCCGGACGCAGAGGGCTACGCGGACGCCAAGGCCGGCGACCTGCCGCTGTCGTCGAGGCTGCCCCCCTGCTTCAGCCACAAGACCTGGGTCTTCTCTGTGCTGATGGGGGTGAGTCCCTGTGCCAGGGCCACGGAGGCATCGTCCCGTGAGGTGTGCCCTGGCTGATGTCGCCCCAGGGCTCGTGGGACGAGCCGCTCCCTTACCCGGCTCCGGAGAGCCCCGTGGGGTGTGGTCTCCAAATCGGTCCTCCGCTCACCTGCATCTGTGGCCCCGGCCCCGCTGGCCGCTAGGCTCTGGCTGCCCTGGGTCCTGCCACAGTTGGGACAGCCCAGGGCCCACCTGACTGTCCGCAGGGTCATGCATGGAGCTGGGGTGGCCTCCTGGAGGGGGTCTAGAGTCACCCTGCAGGGGTGGGAGGAGCCTCCGGCAGAGTGACGGGGACGGTGTCCCCTGGTGGGAGGCAGGGCCATGGTGTCAGAGCAGGCCCAGGAGGGGACCAAACACTGGAGGGGCCTTTCCTGGGACGTTCACCTTCAGATGAGCTTGGTGACCTGGGAACCCCAGGCCTCCGGCCCCCTGGGCAGCACCCCT
The DNA here is from genome assembly GCA_036010255.1 of Myotis pilosus. Classification (NCBI taxonomy): domain Eukaryota; kingdom Metazoa; phylum Chordata; class Mammalia; order Chiroptera; family Vespertilionidae; genus Myotis; species Myotis pilosus. Next base: position 8,288,150 of record JASKON010000032.1, on the reverse strand, counting down.
GATCATCCTGCTCACCCTCCCCCCAGCCGGGACGCCATCCCAGTGAGACTGGATTACACCCCCCCTTGGGGAACTGAGGAAGCCCCCCCTGCTCCTGCTCCGCTGCCCGACCTCACGTAGGTGTGGGCCGTGTCTCCTCCGCCCAGGCCCCAGGCCCAGCACTGCCATCACAGTGTGACAGACAAGGCCCCTGCCCGCCCCGCAGCCTCATCCTCTGCAGTGAGCTCCCATCTCCGGACCCTGAGCTGGACGAGGCTCCGTGCCTGGACCCGGGAGTGGGGGTCCTGAGGCCCCGAAATTGCCCCTGGTGGGGGGAGGGCATTTTCTGGGAGAGGCATCATTTCTTCCCTTAGATTCTGACAGGGCCCCTCTTCTTCTTCCCCAAGTCGGTGTTGAAGCCTATAGCCCGACACGGGCAGGGTGGGCCGGGGCTGTCCTGGGCGTGGCGGGGGCGGGGGCGGGGGCCGGTGCCGTGTGGTGCTGTGTGGTGCCGGCAGGCACTGCCTGAGCCGTGCTGTGTTGCAGGGCTGCCTGCTGGTGACCTCGGGGTGCTCGCTGTACCTGGGGAATGTGTTTCCCTCCGAGATGGATTACCTGCGCTGCGCTGCGGGCGCGGTAAGCAGCGCCCTCGGGCGGGTCCTGGACCGAAGCTTGGGGTGCGGCTGGGTTTGTGCTCTGAGACGCCCCGTGGCTGGCCCTCGGCTGTCAGCACCTCCACTGGGGCCTCAGCTTCAGGGGTTCGTGACGTTTGAAAACGACCGATGAGCGAGTCTGAGCCCCGCCGCCGTCTCCTGGGCTGGAAGTGGCTCCCTGGTCTCTGGCTTCGCGGAGCCGGGACCCCGGGGACTCGGGCTGCCCCACGCCTCCCCGCTGTGCCCCCTGCAGGCCACTGGCCGGCCCATACCCTGGGCTCTTGGGGCCTCTCGCCTGCCCTCCCACCTGCCCGCTCTCCTGCTGCAGCCCCTCCGGGTCCTCCAACACCTGAAGCCACTGACACAACTTCCCTCCCTCCCGCCCTGTGCGGCCTCTGCTGCCTCAGGACAAAACTCTAACGCCCGCCCTGCCTCTCGGAGAACCTTCCAGGTGACCTTTGTCCTCACCTCTGGAGCAGCCCTTGTTGGGGGTGACCTGACCTCTGACCCTGATGGCTTCAGGGCAGCACCAGCCGAGGCTGGGGGTCCCGGTGTAGATCTTGGCAATGCCCTTCCCCCTCAAGTGACAGGGGCCGTGGGGTCCCAAGGGCTCCCCCTCCCCATCCAACTACTGCTCTGGCCCTGCAGGCCCCGCCCCTCAGCTTGTGCTGTGCCCACGGCAGCGTCTGCAGGTGCGTCACCCCCTTGGCCCCCTCGGTCCACCTCCCCACCCGACGCCCCACACTTGCCCTCTTCCCTTGTCTTTGCTGCGGTGAGGGTCACGGGCCCGACAAGAACGCCCTGGGGCTCGGCTCCTGAGTTCCCGCCCTGCAGCGCCTGCCCTTTGGGTAATTTCCTGCGCAGAGCGAGGCCCCGTCTCCCGCAGGGACTGCCTCCGCCTCCGCCTCCGAGTGTCCATCTGGACACGGTCACACGGGCCCTTCCCGTCCCGCCAGGAAGCTGACGCTTCCTCCCGAACAGCCACTCCGCAGACGGCGCCTCTCGGGGCCGGCCCATGGCCGCCACCCTGGTTTTGCGACCAACCGTCTGGGGCCTGGGAGGCTCAGCGCTCAGGCGGGGCCTGGCCCGCTCACAGGCGCTCTCTCTTCCAGTGCATCCCCGCGGCCGTCGTGAGCCTCGCCGTTTCCCGGAGGAATGCCGACGTGGTGAGTCCAGCTCAGTCCAGTCGCTGGGCCCTGGGCAGCCGCACGGCTGGTGGCTGCGGATGGAACCAGGCCCTGCGGGGCCGACAGGCACGTGTGTGTGCTCACCTGTGTACACGCATACTTGTGTGCGTGTACTCGTGTGCATGTGCGTACACTTACGTGCATGCAGGTGTGCCTGGGTGGGTGCACCTCACTGCCCACGCCAGCCCGAGCCCCCACCCTCTCACCGGTAGTGAGTCCGTGGCCTCCCCACGAGTGGCTTGGAGTTGGGGTCAGTGTGGTGCAGAGGAGCACACCCCGACTTCTCTCCCAGGTCCCCAGCTTCCAGCTGCTGTTCGTCTCCACGTTCGCGGTCACCACGACGTGTCTGATCTGGTTTGGCTGCAAACTGGTCCTGAACCCGTCAGCCATCGACGTGAGTCGCCGGGGCCACGTGGGTCCTCACGCTTCCCGCCTCCTCCCGGGCCTCCTGCCGCCGAGTCAGTGGGGCGCGTGGCTGCTGCCGCATGTACCTGTGTCACGGCTCGCGTCCGACCCAGTGGCGAGTTTGTTCATCCTTCTGAGGAGGGAATTGTCTTTCACGTTTTCCTGACCCAGCGATGGATTTACTGATGCCGTTTCAGTGCCTTCACGAGTTCTTAGACGTTAACGGACATGGCGACACGCAGGGGTCCCCCACAGCACGCACCCGCTTTAACAGCTGATAGCTCAACCGAGTTTCTCCTTGTTGAGTGTAACCCCTGGAGTTACAGTGGGTCTGCGTTTTGGGGGACACCTTGTGTTTCATCGAGTCTGCGACGCACTGGTGGTGAGGGGCGCCTCTGAGAAAAACGGAAGAGCCATCATTCTCGTTCCGAGCCAGAGGCGACTCACAGCCACGGGGACCCCCAGGGTCCTCCCAGAAAGCCGCCGGCACTGGGACCCGGGAAACGGTGGGGCGGCCCCGAGGAAGGCTGAGCGGCTAACAAGCCACCAAAAATGGACAGATGCACGCGGGTCCGCGGGTCCCCCGGCCACGTGGTCCGCATGGGAGATGGTTGGCCACTTGGGTGGTCGTAGGGCTGCTGAGGGCTCGCACCAAGGGTGCCGTGTGAGCATCGCCCGGTGGTTATTTTTACGAGTCACCCACTTAGCACCGCTCTCCCACGTTGCATGTTGTGGTCAGAAGGCGGGTCTGTGCCGATTTCCTGGGACTACCGGACCTAACAGGTGGTCAGTTCCCAGATGCCTTGAAGGCGTGGGCAGTCCACGCTGTGTTTTGATGCAAGTTCTGTAGAGCAGGCGTATTAATTGCATTGGGTCTGAGAGGTAGGTTTACCATCGTTCAGGTGTGGGGAGGCCAGGTCCGGGGACACTGGCCACCGAGATGACAGTTTGTGCTCACAGTCCGCAGGAGGAGGGGCCACGAGGCCACACGGGGGCAGGGGAGCAGGGCGGGGGTGCAGGAGCAGGGTGGGGGCGCAGGAGCAGGGCAGGGGTGGGGGAGCCCTCGCTGTGGTCTCAGGGCGGACGGGCAGGGAGCAGCTGAGGACGGGCTGTGTGAAGTGTCTGGGCTCCGGGACAGGGGCTGCCCCTGGCTGTTGGGGACCTGGTCCCGAGTGACGAGGGCCACTGGGGGGAGCCCCCCGAGTAGGGGCGGCAGGCTCTGGACTGGCCCGCTTGTACACAAATTGACATTTTTTAGTGATGGCTCTGTGAGCACTAACGGACGTGACTCTGGACATTAGTACAGAGGTAGGCGTGGACCTGGCAGCAGGGCGGGAAGTGGGAAGCGCCCCAAAGCCCCGGTGGCCTCGGTCTTTGGCAACGTGCACAGGTTTCGGGGTGAATGCAGGTTCCCTCTCTAACTGTTACCACTTTCAAATCCTCATCTGAGGATTTTTTCCCTTGCTTTCAGAGAGGGTAGCAGGGAGGGAGGGAGAGAAGAAGAGAGGGAGAGAAGAGAGGAGACATCTATGTGAGAGACACACCCACTGGCTGCCTCCCCACAGAGGGAACCTGTTCCCAGGCACGAGCCCTTCACTGGGAACCGAACCCGAGACCCTTTGGTCCAGGGGCCGAGGCTGTGACCACTGAGCCACCAGCCAGGGGGTGCTCCTCTCTTTAGAGCAGGGGCCCTGGAGGGCCGGCGGCAGGGAGGATGGACCAGGGGCTGGCCTTGGATCAGCGGCGGGCGGCACCCAGCCCTGTGCCCGGGTCCAGGTCACAGGTCAGAGGAGGCAGGTGCTCAGCCCTGCTCCCCGCCCCCTCGGCCCCTGCAGATCAACTTCAACCTGATCCTGCTGCTGCTGCTGGAGCTGCTCATGGCGGCCACCGTCATCGTCTCCGCGCGGGTCAGCGAGGCGTCCCGCCGGAAGGTGGGCGGCCGTGTGCAGATGTGCGGGCCGTGTGCAGGGCGGGGGGTAGGGGGTGTGTGCTGACCTCCCCAGTATCATGTGGAGAGACCGGTCTGTCTGTGGAAAATGCCGCTGGGCAGGAACGTTTCCTCACGTGTGAGAAAGTTGCTTACCTGAGCTTCTCGCAGGCCTGGGGGTCACTCGCTGGAGCTGGGGGAGTGGCGGGGAGGGGAAGGAGGTGGGGGGGAGGGAAAGGGGGTGGCCCCCAGCACAGGGCGCAGGCAGGTCACCCGTCTCTCTCTCCAGGGCTCCAGCTCCGACAGCGCCAGCACGCTGCCCGGCGAGGCGTTCCCTGCGCGGGTCCTGAAAGCCTACTCCGTAAGGGCGTCCTCCTTCCTGCTCCTTCTGTGTTATTGGGGGAGGGCAGGGCGCTGTCTGTGGGGATCTCGGCTCCTGCACTGCGGTTGGTGCCAAAGCACCGCATCCTAGGAGCTGCCAGGTGTGGATGATTGATGTCGATGTGGGTGGGGTGGGGTGCAGGTGTGGGTGGGGTGCAGGCGGGCTGCAGATGTGGGGTGAGTGAGGCACACAGTCCTGGCTGACACCTGCTGCCCCTGGGCGCCCTGAAGTGCGGCCGTCGCTCTCAGGCCCTGGTTGGAGGATCCATCAGGTGGCCACCCTCTTGTTTCACTTTGAGTCTCTCTCTGCGTCTGCTGGTCCCGTAACCAAGCTGCTCGCCTCCCACAGGAGTTGGCGTCTGGGCTTCTCTGTGGCCTGTAGGTTTGGGCGGGAGGTGTTTGGGGTTATTTACGTCGCACTTAGAATCGCTCCTGGTGGCCTCTCTCCCGTCAGGACAGCAGCCTGCCTGGGGGGTGGTTCTGCCGTAAAAGCCACGAGCGCATCAGTCTGGCTGCTGTTGGCCTGGCTCCCTCCTCACTCTGTGAACAGCGACCGGACGTCGCTATCTGTCCTTCTCGGGCCTTTTGAGTGGAGCCCACCCCTCGAGGCGCCCGTGGCACGTGCCGTCGGCCGGGTCCTGCCCCGTGCCGTCGGCCGGGTCCTGCCCCCGTGAAGGCGGCAGCGTCTCCCCCCGCTGATCCGGTGGGAGGGTGCGTGTCCCGTGTCTGGGAAGGTCGTCCTCGGACTCCGACGGTGCCGCTCCTTCGCCCCAGCTCTTGGCGCCCCACGCCCTGCCGGCCACGTCAGGGCCCACCTCCCCGGGGGACGCTGCCTCCACTGTCGCCCACAGGTCATCGAGGTGGTTGCTGGCATCTCGGCCGTGCTGGGCGGGGCCATCACTCTGAACGTGCACGAGGCCGTCTCCAGCCCGCACCTTGCGGTGACGTTCTTCTGGATCCTCGTGGCCGTGAGTACCCCCAGCGCGGCCTCCTCCGTCTGGCGTGGCCACACGGCCCTCTCCTGGCCGGGCAGGAGGGCACAGCCGGAGCCCCGCTCCCATCGGACGCCGGGCAGGAGGGCACGGCCGGAGCCCCACTCCGGGGCCTGTCGCCTCCAGTGTCTTCCTTTTCTCTCCTCTCAGTGTTTCCCAGGCGCCATTGCCAGTCACGTGACAGCAGAGTGTCCCAGCAGATGCCTGGTAGGTGGGACCCAGGCTGCGGGGGGGTGGGGGGTAGGGGGGGAAGGGTGCAGGGGGGGGCTGTCCTGGGGGGAGGAGCCCAGCTTCGGCTCGTCCTGTGTCTGTCGGGTAGCGACCTGCAGCCTCGCTGTGGATGTGGGACGGGTGCAGGGCAGGTCTCGGCAGCAGGAGGAGCGGTTCCACCGTGTGGACAGTCGGGGGCCCACGTGGAGACTCCTGGCAGGAGACCCGCCCGACCGTGAGCAGGAGCTGCGTGGAGCAGGCGTGGCTTGAGCTGACCGGCCCCACGGCCGCCTGCCCCCCCAGGTGGAGGTGCTGATCGCCATCTGCAGCCTCACGGCACCGCTGCTCTTCACGGCCGCGGGCTACCTGACCTTCAGCGTGAGGCGCGTCCTGGAGGTGTTTGCCGACTACCCGCCAGCCCTCAAGGTGCGGTTCCTCTGCAACCCGGCCGCTGCGGGCCTGTCCCTGGGATGGTCGGTGTCAGGCGCCTCCGTGTCCCTCCGACCCCTGCCCTCCGCTCAGGCCCTGGGCGGGAAGTGCCCCCAGTGCTGTGGTGCCGCCCGCGCTGACGCTCCCGTTTCTGTTCCGCCGTGAGATGTGGTGCTTTTCCCTTCACCGTGGCTTTGAGTCCATGAAACATGCTCACGGCTCAGAGTCAGCCCCGGAGGCAGGTCAGGCGCCCTGTCACGTCCGCACACCGCCTCCTTTTTCTGAAACTGAACGACTTCTCCTGGCGTTCCCTCCGACTCGGGATCGAGCGCTCTGTCTCCTCTCATGACACACGTGCAGTCCCCCGACCCAGGGCACCAGCTGCTCCCCTGGGAGGGGCCGGGCTCTCTGGGTCCTGACGCTGCAGACACTCCGCGGGCACCCCTGGCACAGGCAGCCCGAGGGCAGCTGCCAGGCCACGGGAGAGGCGTCTGTGCTGTTAGACCCCAGGTGAGGGCCCTGGTCCCGGCCAGCGGAGGCGGGAGCAGCTGTCCCCTGTTCTGAAGCAGGTGAGGGCTGGCAGCACCCGCCCCTCCTCCCGTGACCTCTGTCCAACTGCCCCTTCTCCCGTGACCTCTGTCCAACTGCCCCTCCTCCTGTGACCTCTGCCCCTCCTCCCGTGACCTCTGTCCACCTGCCCCTCCTCCTGTGACCTCTGTCCCTCCGCCCATGACCTCTGTCCACCTGTGCACCCGCCCCTCCTCCCGTGACCTCTGTCCATCTGAACCCGCCCCTCCTCCCGTGACCTCTGTCCATCTGAACCCGCCCCTCCTCCCGTGACCTCTGTCCACCTGCACCTCCTCCTGTGACCTCTGTCCACCTGTGCACACGTCCCTCCTCCCTGTGACCTCTGTCCACCTGTGCACCTGCTCCTCCTCCCATGACCTCTGTCCACCTGAACCTGCCCCTCCTCCCATGACCTCTCCACCTGTGCACCCGTCCCTCCTCCCCGTGACCTCTGTCCACCTGTGCACCTGCTCCTCCTCCCATGACCTCTGTCCACCTGAACCTGCCCCTCCTCCCGTGACCTCTGTCCACCTGTGCACCCGTCCCTCCTCCCATGACCTCTGTCCACCTGTGCACCTGCTCCTCCTCCCATGACCTCTGTCCACCTGAACCTGCCCCTCCTCCCGTGACCTCTGTCCACCTGTGCACCCGTCCCTCCTCCCATGACCTCTGTCCACCTGTGCACCTGCTCCTCCTCCCATGACCTCTGTCCACCTGAACCCGCCCCTCCTCCCGTGACCTCTGTCCACCTGTGCACCCGTCCCTCCTCCCGTGACCTCTGTCCACCTGTGCACCCGTCCCTCCTCCCCGTGACCTCTGTCCACCTGAACCCGCCCCTCCTCCCGTGACCTCTGTCCCTCCTCCCATGACCTCTGTCCACCTGTGCACCTGCCCCTCCTCCCGTGACCTCTGTCCACCTGTACCTCCTCCTGTGACCTCTGTCCACCTGTGCACCCGTCCCTTCTCCCCGTGGCCTCTGTCCACCTGTGCACCTGCTCCTCCTCCCATGACCTCTGTCCACCTGAACCTGCCCCTCCTCCCGTGACCTCTGTCCACCTGTGCACCTGCTCCTCCTCCCATGACCTCTGTCCACCTGAACCTGCCCCTCCTCCCATGACCTCTCCACCTGTGCACCCGTCCCTCCTCCCCGTGACCTCTGTCCACCTGTGCACCTGCTCCTCCTCCCATGACCTCTGTCCACCTGAACCTGCCCCTCCTCCCGTGACCTCTGTCCACCTGTGCACCCGTCCCTCCTCCCATGACCTCTGTCCACCTGTGCACCTGCTCCTCCTCCCATGACCTCTGTCCACCTGAACCCGCCCCTCCTCCCGTGACCTCTGTCCACCTGTGCACCCATCCCTCCTCCCGTGACCTCTGTCCACCTGTGCACCCGTCCCTCTCCCCGTGACCTCTGTCCACCTGAACCCACCCCTCCTCCCGTGACCTCTGTCCCTCCTCCCATGACCTCTGTCCACCTGTGCACCTGCCCCTCCTCCCGTGACCTCTGTCCACCTGTACCTCCTCCTGTGACCTCTGTCCACCTGTGCACCTGCCCCTCCTCCCGTGACCTCTGTCCACCTGTACCTCCTCCTGTGACCTCTGTCCACCTGTGCACCTGCTCCTCCTCCCATGACCTCTGTCCACCTGAACCTGCCCCTCCTCCCGTGACCTCTGTCCACCTGTGCACCTGCTCCTCCTCCCATGACCTCTGTCCACCTGAACCTGCCCCTCCTCCCGTGACCTCTGTCCACCTGTGCACCCGTCCCTCCTCCCATGACCTCTGTCCACCTGTGCACCTGCTCCTCCTCCCATGACCTCTGTCCACCTGAACCCGCCCCTCCTCCCGTGACCTCTGTCCACCTGTGCACCCGTCCCTCCTCCCGTGACCTCTGTCCACCTGTGCACCCGTCCCTCCTCCCCGTGACCTCTGTCCACCTGAACCCGCCCTTCCTCCCGTGACCTCTGTCCCTCCTCCCATGACCTCTGTCCACCTGTGCACCTGTCCCTCCTCCCGTGACCTCTGTCCACCAGCACCCGCTCCTCCTCCCCGTGACCTCTGTCCACCTGAACCTGTTCCTCCTCCCGTGACCTCTGTCCACCTGTGCACCCGCACCTCCTCCCATGACCTCTGTCCACCTGAACCTGCCCCTCCTCCCGTGACCTCTGTCCACCTGCACCTGTCCCTCCTCCCATGACCTCTGTCCACCTGTGCACCTGCCTGTCCTCCCCGTGACCTCTGTCCACCTGCACCTGCCCCACCTCCCGTGACCTCTGACCTCCTGCATCTCTGGTGGCTCTGACATCGCGAGCAGTGGCCTCAGTTCCTCAAGCTGTGTGTGCTGTGTGTGGGGAACTTACCCACGTGCCTGACCTGCTCCGGGGTCTCCGCTGTAATAGAAAGGCGAGCACCCCGCCCTGCTTTACCTGGGCGAGCGTGGGGGCGTCTTTCTCGGGGTGTCGGTGGGCAGCGCCCCCCATCCGAGAGGCCCGTGTGTGGGTGGCTCTCCCCCGCCTGTCTCTGTCCTCGGCGCGGTCCTGCCCTGGACATGGGAGCTGCCACCAGTGGCGCCGCCCCACCCCGAGGACAGCTGTGGGGCCTCCCCGGCCCGGCTTCTCCACATGCACTGAGGAGCCCCGTGGCGTGGCCGGGCGGTTGTGGGGGACATGGGAGACTGGCCGGCTGCTCGGGGCCCCTTTGTGCCCGTTAAGCCGGAGCAGAGCTGAGTCTGCCGCCGCTTCGGGCAGAAGGATCCCTGCTCCCGGCACTGAGGTTCCCGCGCAGGGGGTGCGGCCGCGGGCGGCTTCCGCGCTCCCAGGAAGCTGGCGGCGGGGTTGTGGGGTACCTCTTCCTGGACCCTCCTCGCTGCCCAGCTGTGGGGCACAGGTCCTTGGACGCCGGCGTTAGATGGAGAAGACATGAGTGGTCATAGGCCGGTGATGGTGAACCTTCTGAGCTCGGCGTGTCAGCATTTTGAAAACCCTAACGTAACTCTGGTGCCGTGTCACATGTAGAAATTTTTTGATATTTGCAACCAGAGTAAAACAAAGACTGATATTTTTGATATTTGTTTTATGTATTTAAATGCCGTTTAACACAGAAAAATCAACCAAAAAAATGAGTTCGCGTGTCATAGGTTCGCCATCACTGTCTAGGCACATGAGAGGCCTTATTGCAGACCAAGGAGCCATCAGACAAACCGCTCCTCGGAGCAGCCACACAGACAGCTGCCAGCCCGGCTGCCAGCCACCATCTTCAACCAGAGACAAAGGCTTCTTGCCCGGCAGTGACGGCAGCACCTGGCGGTGGGAGGCGCCTGCGCGGGGTGTGCAGTGCGATCGCGGGTCCTCGCCTTTGCGCCTGCGTGTGGCAATGGCCTTGCGCACCCAGGGTCCTCTGATTAGGTTCCCATGGTGGTCTTCTGGGCCGGGGGGTCGGGGGTCGGGGGTCACAGGGGACTGAGGGCCCGGCGGGGGGCCGTGGCCGGCGCTCACGCCTGTTTCCCACCAGCAATCCTACGACGTGCTGCTGCTGCTGCTGCTGCTGGAGCTGGTGGTGCAGGCGAGCCTGCACACGGGCACCGTGGTCCAGTGCGCCCGCTTCACCGTGGCCCGCCCCCAGGAGCGCCCCACGGAGGTGAGTCCCAGGCCCGGGAGGTGGCACCCACCCTCGCCGCCTTCTTTCAGGACCCAGGGAGCGTCTGCAGGGAGAGGAATGTGTGGTTTTTAAAGCCGGGCAGACGCAAGGCCACCCCGAAGACATGCCCCGGACTGAATGCCTTGTTTCACTCCTGCGAACGTGCCAGGATTCACGCGGCCCCCCAGGGGCCCCCGGGCCTCTGGACATGGCTCTGTGGGAGGGGCCCCCGCTCCTGGCAGACGTGGTGGCATCACAGCCTCTGGCTGGCGGGCTCTAGAGCAGCCGTCGCCAACCTTTTGGACCTCAAGGACCACCTGTTGGTGACCGCTGCTCTAAGGGTCAGGCTCAGGCTCAGGCCGCCTGGACTCGCTCAGATCCCACCTCTTGTCACCACACCTGGACGGCTGAGGCTCCCTCCCTCCCTGTGGGCAGCCCACCCAGTCCCGCTTCATGGGACCCCGGCCCACCGCCCTTCAGGTGCACGATGCCCTGTGCAGGGTCCTGTAGGCCCCCGAGTGCACTGGGCACTCCTCCCACCCGGCCACCCAGGCCCTTCAGTCTCGCCCTGTGCTCCGCACACCCTGGCGCTGTGTCCCCACCAGGCTGCTCCTGGTCCTCCTGGGACCGGCTCCTGCTCGGGGCCCCGTCCTCAGTGACTGCCCTCCATCCTGTCCCACTGTTCCCTCCACCACATGCCCCAGAGTCCCAGACCCACTGTTTCCTTGTGACCTGGTTGTGGTCGGTCTCCTGTGGGGACGGCTCTGTCCCTTGCTGTATAAGCGATGGGTCTGGTTCTGTGTTTGACACCAGGGCACAGAGTTGGGGGAAGGACTTGGGAGCCGCCCAAAGCTGCCTCCGTTTCTGCAGGTCTTGGGGGACCGCTGCCCGGAGCATCCTCCTTCCCTGGGGTCAGGCCCCAGCCAATGGCATCAGTGTCCCAGGCCAGGTCCTGACCCCTCTCTGTGGGGGTGGCATCCCCTGCTCCCAAGAAGTGCCTGGAAGTCCCACTTATTCCTGTGCTATGGTGTATTGTCCCCCCATCAGCCAGTACTTATCGAGCACCTACTGTATACAGGTGCTGGCTCTGCCAGGGGCCGGCCCCTCGGAGAACCGGCAGGAAGAGAGGCCTCATGAGCAGATGTGGGTCCCCAGGAGCCCGGCCTCCTGGACACCAGGCCACGGCCCACCCCCAGAGCCAGCATGTGGCCACGGGGAGAGCTCATCCCCAGCCCCGACTCTGTTCCTGTGGAGGCCAGGGCAGACTGTCCCAGGCCGAGGGCTGCCAGGCCCCGCAGCCGCCTGCCCGCGTACAGCTGCCCGGTGGTGACCTGTGCCTGTCTTGTCTCAGGTGGCCAGGAGCCTCCCGAGGGAGTTCGACAAGGAGCGAGCCTGGAGAGCCGTGGTGGTGCAGATGGCCCAGTGAGGCCCGGAGCGGAGGCGCAGGCTGCGGCCCCGGAGACCGGCACAGGCACTAGTGACCTCGAGCTACTACTCTAACCCCTTCCCGCTGAGGGCGGTCGGGCTGCCGAGTGTCTATCCCCAGTGGGCATAGGTTGACTGTTCTGTCTGATTGGCGGGTCAGCTCGATGCGGGTTGAGGGGGGCTCGTGTGGGGCTGGACTCTGGCGCTGGTCTGCGCAGTTTCCTGGCCACTGTGCCTGCTGCCTGGTTCGCTCCTCCCGCACCTCACCTGGCTCCTACCCCGCTTTTTGTGGGTTTTTTAAAATATATTTTTATTGATTTCAGAGAGGAAGGGAGGGAGAGAGAGAAACATCCATGATGAGAATCATTGATCAGCTGCCTCCTGCACGCTCCACACTGGGGATCGAACCCACAACCCGGGCCTGCGCCCTTGGCCGAACCGTGACTCCGGGTTCATAGGTCGATGCTCAACCCCTGAGCCACCCTGGCCGGGCTCCTGCCCGTTTTTGTTGAGCACCTACTGTGTGCAGACGGCAGGCCACCAGCTCCACCCTCTCGGCCTTTCTCTTCTGACCGAGCCCCCGCCCCACGCTGTTTCCTTGATGAGAGCAGACCTGAGGTTCTGTCCTGTGCTCAGAGCCCACACAACTGGGGTGCCCAGAACGCGGGCACAGGGCAGCCTCCTCCACGCTTCTCCCATGCTGTCCACCTGCCCCTGCTGCCCTCCCCTGACCCAGCCACTGCAGCAGCGCCTGCCTGCTCAGGGCGCCGGTCCACGGGGGCGCTTGTCGGCACTTGTCCCCTCATGTCCCGCTTCCAAGCCCTTGGTCAACCACATGGAGGTGGACTGTCCACTGTGCGGCTCAGTGACTGTTGGGGAGGGCGTGCATTGAAGGGTTTGAAAACTGACGGGGTCACGTCTCCCAGCCTCGGTGACCTGGGCCAGGCCGCTGCCCTCAGCTGCCCCGGAGGCCTCACATCCCCTAACAAGTAGTTCCTCTCAGTCCTCACTCCCCTGAGGTCTGGCCTGGGTGGGGTCTCTGTCTGTCACCTCCACCTGCTGGGCTGCAGGCAGTTTGGGTGTGAGAATAACATTTGCTTTGATTAAAATCATGGCCCAGAAGCAGTCTGTGTGCATCTGTCCCCAGGGCACCTGGAGTCATCAGAATAACTGATGTGGCACCAGGAGATCCCACGGTGGGAGCACGTCGGGGGGAACACGGCTCGGGTTAGGGGCTGTGCGCACCCCCACCCCCAGGGCTATGTGTCCGTCAGTGCCAGGAGGGAAAGGGCAGGCCGTGCTGGAGGCTCAGGCTGCCTCAGCTCAGGGACATGTACCGCGTCCCAGGGGCTGGTGGAGAGGCCTGGCCAGGGAACCAAGGAACCATTGCCGGGCGACAATGGCTGGCTGGGGCAGGACGGGCAGGCCTGGTGGGGGACTCGGTCTGCCCTGCTGGCTCACGTCTGGTCAGATGGGAGGGTACAGGTCAGACCTGACGGGTGGAGCGTGCCAGCCAAGGGGTCATCAAAGCTGCTGCCCTGGCACCCCTGCCCTGGCACCCCCTGCGGTCCGCGAGCTCCAGAGGGTCGGTGGGTGGGCGAGGGGCCAGGCAGCTCTCCCTGCTGCTCCCAGGCGGTAGCAGGTGGGGACGCCCCTGAGCGGGGACAGGACCCAAGGGACAGCCCAGGGGGTGCCCAGGTCTTCGTGGGGGGTCCAGAGAGTCTTGGAGCCAGAACGGGGTGCCTGGGGCTCCACGCTGGCCTGTACTTTAGTTCAGAGGGAACTTGAGAAATCCGGCCGGTGGGGTTGGAAAAGGTGATCGTTCTCGGTCAGTTTCGGTTTCTTGCTGTAGTTAGTGCTGCCCGCGGAGGGACCGTTAGCAGGTACAGGTGCCTGTGGCCTATGGAATGTCCTGTCCCTGCGGGTCCTGATGAGGCCGGCAGTAAACCCAGGACGCGGATGGAGGGGCGCCGCCTTCCATTTATTCCGGATTCTGTGACCCCGAGGCCCGGAGGGAGGGGCGAGAGCCCAGGGCAGAGGCCGGGGACCCCCACGGACCCACCACCCAGTGGAGGTGGACCCTCGGTTTGCAGGCGTCTCAGGAAGCCACACAGGAAATAAAGACGATGTTAAACCGGAGAACAGTGGCATCCAGGTTCGGAAAGTGACCGCGACGGGGCACCAGGCGGGTCTGTCCCTCCGCAGATGCGGGAGCTGAGCGGCGGGACCCTGGGGAGCGGGGACTCCCGGCAGCAGCGCGCCCCTCGGGTGACCCGGGTGCCGAGCCACGCGGTGCCTCCTCGGGACGGGGCTGCGCCGCCACCCCGTCACCCCGTCACCCCACCCCGTCCCCACAGGGGGACGCTGCGCCCCCAAGCCCGGTCACCCGGGGCGCAGGCCCAGACCGGCCTGGGTGGGGCCGCGGGTCGCGGGGCGGAGCCCGTCCGGCGCCGCTGGCCCTGGGGGCGGGACCGCTTGTGACCCTCGGGTCTTTGTGACTTGGGGGGCTCTGACCACAGGGCGCGCCTGTGACCCCAATCGCGCGCTCTGGCGGGACCGCGGGATCCGGGCCGGGCGGCGAGGTCACTCGCTGACCCTCCTCCCGAGCCTCCATGGCGCGCGCCGCCCGCGGCCCCGGCCTCCGCTCCCCCGCCAGCCCCCGCAGCCCCGCGGATCGCAGCCCCGAGCCCAGCCCCACGCCCCGCCGGGGCACCCCCACCGGCGGCCCCGCGCGCCGCCCGCCTCGCCGCCGCCCCCGCAGCGGCCGCGCCCCGCGCTCCACGCCGCCCGCGCGCCCGCGCACCCCCACGCCCCGCACCGCCCTCCGCCGCCCGCGCGCCCCCACGCCCCGCGCCGCCCTCCGCCGCCCGCGCCCGCGCCCCCGCCGCCCGCGCCCCTCCTCTGCACAAGGCTCCGAGCGGCCCGTCTCCCCCGGCGACCGCGGGGCGCTGGGCGGTGCGGAGGGTGGGGGCCCGGCACGGGCCTCGGGACCACTCTCGGGTGAGCGCCCCTCACGGCCGCGCGGACCCCACACAGGACTCCACGCCCCGCCCCCGCCCCGCCCTCCCGGTAGAATTCCAGTCCCGCGCCGGGCATTCTAAGCCGCCCTTGGAAATGGCCTGCCCGGCCCACGCCTGCCCTCTCCACTCCTGTCCTCCCCACGCCCTGTCCTCCCCACGCCCTGTCCTCCCCACGCCCTGCCCTCCCCACACCTGCCCTCCCCACGCCTGTCCTCTCCACTCCTGTCCTCCCCACGCCCTGCCCTCCCCACGCCGGTCCGCCCTGTCCTCCCCACGCCTGTCCTCCCCACGCCTGTCCTCCCCACGCCCTGTCCTCCCCACGCCCTGTCCTCCCCACACCTGCCCTCCCCACGCCCTGTCCTCCCCACGCCCTGTCCTCCCCACGCCCTGTCCTCCCCACACCTGCCCTCCCCACGCCCTGCCCTCCCCACGCCCTGTCCTCCCCACGCCCTGTCCTCCCCACGCCCTGTCCTCCCCACACCTGCCCTCCCCACCCCTGTCCTCCCCACGCCCTGCCCTCCCCACGCCTCTCCTCCCCACGCCCTGTCCTCCCCACACCTGCCCTCCCCACGCCCTGTCCTCCCCACGCCCTGTCCTCCCCACGCCCTGTCCTCCCCACGCCCTGTCCTCCCCACACCTGCCCTCCCCACACCTGCCCTCCCCACGCCCTGCCCTCCCCACGCCCTGTCCTCCCCACGCCCTGTCCTCCCCACGCCCTGCCCTCCCCACGTCCTGTCCTCCCCACGCCCTGGCCTCCCCACGCCCTGTCCTCCCCACACCTGCCCTCCCCACGCCCTGTCCTCCCCACGCCCTGTCCTCCCCACACCTGCCCTCCCCACGCCCTGTCCTCCCCACGCCCTGTCCTCCCCACGCCTGCCCTCCCCACGCCCTGCCCTCCCCACGCCCTGTCCTCCCCACGCCCTGTCCTCCCCACGTCTGTCCTCCCCACGCCCTGTCCTCCCCACGCCCCCCCCTCCCCACACCTGCCCTCCCCACGCCCTGCCCTCCCCACGCCCTGCCCTCCCCACGCCCTGTCCTCCCCACGCCTGCCCCAGACCTGCCCCCACCCCTCCCCCCGCCCACCCCTCCCCAGCCCTGCTCCTACTCCAGACCTGCCCCCCCCTCCGGTCTGGGATCCACCCCTGAGCGCCCCTCCTCGCAGGGCCCGGAGCGGAAGGGAGGAAGGAGGAGCGTCCAGAGGCTGGAATGGAGCTGGGGGAGAGGAAGCGGCTGCTGTCCGCCTCCTCTGAAGGAGACTGGAGAGAGGAGAACAGTCAGTATTGCCGCCCGCCGCCCGTGCCCGTGTTTCTGCGAAAATCAGACTCGCTGGTGTTTCTCATCTGCTCCGTGGACCTGCCCGTGGTCCTCCGGGGCTCGGTGGTCAGTCCGCCCCGCCCCGGTCTCCTGGCTGCTCCCGGAGGCCCGCGCGGCTCTGCGGCCGTGGCTCTGCCCTGCGGGTGCCGGTCGAACAGTTGGTCTGCGCACGCACAGACTATGGGTCCGTCTGGGCGAGAACTCACCCGTGACGGCGGGTCTTCCTGCCCGCGACCGTCCAGCCCGGTGGTGTGAGACCGTCCAGCCGGTGGTGTCAGACCGTCCAGCCCGGGGGTGTCAAACCGTCCAGCCCGGTGGTGTGAGACCGTCCAGCCGGTGGTGTCAGACCGTCCAGCTCGGGGGTGTCAGACCGTCCAGCCCGACGGTGTCAGACCGTCCAGCCCGGCGGTGTCAGGGGCAGGGACACAAGACCTTTTTAGTGCTGTGGTCGGCGACACGTTCAGGTTTCATTTTCTAAGCGGTTCTAGTGTGTTTAGGAAAACAACTGATTTCGTTTTACTGACGTGGCGTTTGGTGGCGGTCCTGACACACCTGCGAATTACAGCAGCGAACAGATTCCTGTGGGCTTGTGCACACTCATCTGCGGACCTTTCCCATCTCCATCGTTCTATTTCTTTTTCTCGCCTTACTGCTTTGGCCCGCTCTGTCCACAGAATGCTGGATGCAGGTGGGAGAGGGGCATCTTTTTTGGTGTTTTTTTCCGAACGCGGAAGGAAGGCGCTCAGTGTTTCACCACGAAGGATGACATTGCTGCGCACGTTAGAGACGGTTCCCTTTTACGCCTGGTTCACTGAGACTCTCAAACGGACACCCCTGACATTGTACCACACACTGTCCTCTGCATCTAGTGAGACGGCAACCACAGCTTTGTTCCTTCGGCTGTGAGTGTGGTGGGTTACGCTGAGGGATTGTCAAATATTACATCAACTGTACTCATGGACTAAACTCCACGTGGTCCTGCTGTTTTGATTCATAGGTTGCTGGATTTGACTAAAAATTTTTTTGTTTACGTTTTTTATTATTATTAATTTTTTTGAGAGAGAGAGGAAGGGGGAGGGAGAGAGAGAAAGAAACATTAATGTGTGAAACATACATCGCTGCCTCCTGCACGCCCCCTACTGAGGATGGAGCCCTAAGCCCTGGACGATGCTCAACCAACGGAGCCGCCCAGGCAGGACTCGCGTCTCTTTATGAGTGAGATCGGCCTTTACAATTCCTTTCTTGTAGCATTCTTGACAGGTTTGGGTGTTAAACTTATGGCTTCATGAAAAGAGTTGAAACGAGCCCGGTTTTCCCATTCAATGAAAGGCTTTATATAAGATTTCTTAAAATTTTTAATCGTTTTTCTTTTTTTGGCCGCTTTTTTCTTCTTTATGTATATTTTTTCCCTTAAATAGTTGGGAAAATTGACCTGTGATGCCACCCAGACCTTGTTTCACCCGGGAATCTCTTTAACAGAAATAGGCCCATCCAGATCCCCGTTATGTCAGCCTGGCTGAGCCCGTTTGACACGAGCTGTCGAATTCCTGGCACGCGGATGCTCATAGGATCGTGTCATCATTTTAATCCGTGCGTCGGTCCTGCCGCCCGCTTCCGTTCTTGCTGCTGGTAATCCGCGTTCCCCTTCTCGACCAGCCTGTGGAGAGGTTTATCCGTTAAAAATGCTGCAAAGATCCAACTTTTGGCGTTGCCTGTTTTCTCTAGTGCACCTGCTTTTCATTTCATGGAAGCCTTAACTTTTTATTGTTGCTGAGCTCCTACCCTCTGCTCGGTTAAGTGGCCTCCTTCTAGCCTCTTGAGGTGGCAGCTGAGATAACGTTCAGCTTGTTTCTCTTCTAACTTCCGCACTTAAATCGGTACCCTTCCCCCTGATCACCACGCAGCTGCGTTGCGGTGCTCTGATAGGTCACATTCTCATTCTCATTTAATTCAGATCATTTTGAAATTGGCTTTGATTCCTGTTTTATTTTAAAAGAGGGCTGCTGCCCTGGCCGGTGTGGCTCAGTGGATAGAGCATCGACCTGCAGACCAAAGGGTCCCGGGTTCGATTCCGGTCAAGGGCATGTGCCTGGGTTGCAGGCTCCTCGGGCCCTGGCCCTGGTCAGGGCTCGTGCAGGAGTCAACCAATCAATGTGTTTCTCTCACATCGATGTTTCTCTCTGTCTCTCTCTCTCTCTCTCTCTCTCTCTCTCTCTCTCTCTCCCTAAAAATCAATGGGAAAATATCCTCGGGTGAGGATTAACAACAACAACAAATATCTACGTAATATGCATTTCTTAAATAAAATAACAGTGGGCCGCTTACTTCTTGGACGTTTAGGAAAATTTCTAGTTGCCTTTTTGTTATTAATTTCTAGTTTGATTCTCAGCCCCGAAACCCCCGTGTCTGGGGTGGGCACCTGGCATGCGGGAGATGTATTACCTGCTTGGGGCAGGGGTGTCGAAGGGGTCAGGGGTCCTCTGACACCGGCTGTTGCCTTTTGAAATTGGGGTAACATTGGTTAATAAAGTTAGACAGGTTTCAGGGGCACAATTGTGTGACTCATCCTCTGTATATTGTACTGTGTGTTCACTACCCCAGGCTGAGTCTCCTCCCCTCACCATTGATCCCCCTTCACCTTCTCCTACCTCCTCCACCCCCTTTCCCTCTGGTAACCACCACACTGTTGTCTGTCTGTGAATTTTTCCTCCTTAATCCCTTCACCCTTTTCACCCAGCCCGAAACCCGCCTCCCCTCTGACAGCTGTGGGTCTGTTCTCTGTCTCCACGAGTCTGCTTCTATTTTGTTCATTAGATTCCACATGTAAGTGACATCATACAGTGTCTCTTTTTCTCTGGCTTATTTCACTCAGCACAGCATTCTCCAGGTCCGTCTGTGCTGTCGCTAGAGGTAAGAGTCCCTTCTTTTTTACTGCTGCGTAGTGTTCCACTGTGTGGATGGACCACGGCCTTTTACCCACTCGTCTGCGGATGGGCACTTGGGCCGCTTCCAGACCTGGGCTTTTGTAAGTGGAGCTGCTGTGAACACAGAGGTGCATGTATTCTTTCGAATTAGTGTCTTGGGGGCTTTCGGATCTATTCCCAGGAGTGGACTCGATGAGTCCGGCTGGTTCCTAAGTAATTTAACTCACAAGAAGCAGCGGCGGCGCATTTGGGCAGCCTGCCCTGAACCCGCCGGGCGTTGGGTTCTGCGGGATGACTAACCCGGTTTTGTCTGCTCAGGGCATTTCCAAGGCCGGCCTCCGTTTGCCCTTGATTCTAACAACAGCCCATTTTGCCTCCATTCCTAGTTTATTGCCCGGAAGCTCAGAATAGCCTCTCAGTTTGTAAGCATCTGAGCAAGGGGTTTCCTGTCGTTACGGCTTTTTGATGCCTTTTTTATGGCTCGTGTCTCCCATTGTTTTTTGATCTTATGAGTCTTAAACGTTGGGCTTGGTTGGTTCTCTTTATCGAATTAAAAACATTTTCCTGTTATGGGGGGGGTGCGTTTACTTGGCTCTTCCTCACATCACCTCTCTCTGGGTCTCAGCCTTTACTGTCTCCCCATAGGCGCACCTGCGGCAGGAACTCTCTTCGTGAACGCAGCCTCAGCCTCGTGGCCGAGCCTGATGTTGGCGTTCGGTTCCCGTTTCGTCAGCAGGCGCCTCGCTTTCTGCGCGATCGCTTCCTCGGCCGCGGGCTGTGGGGAGCGTGCTTGCTAACGGGGTGGCTTTCTGCCCGTGGGAGCGTGCTTGCTAACGGGGTGGCTTTCTGCCCGTGGGAGCGTGCTTGCTAACGGGGTGGCTTTCTGCCCGATACTTGGTTCTGTTATCGATCCCTGACCTAACGGAGCTGGGACCAGGGGGCGTCATCTTCTCTAGGGACAATGTTGGTCACTGTCCCGTGTCCCGGAGTCACCGTGCCCGGGGCTGCGGAGCTGGAGCAGCGCAGGCGACGTCGTGTTCAGATCTCGGTCCTCACCGCCTTCGCTGGCGTGTCTGTCTGGCTGCGTGAGGACCGAGCTGCTGGGTGTTTGCACCGGCCTGGCTCCCCTCCCGCCCCCTCCCGCCCGGCTCTGTCTGCGTGGACTGGTGTTCCCGGCGCAAGCGTCGAACAAGTGGAATCAGGGAGCCAGGCCCTGTGTGGGCCCAGATGTGAGCTTGCCGGTGTGTTTCCCAGCCTGGGACCTTGGCTTCCGTCACGGAGCAGAACACGTCAGCCCTGACCAGGCCCCGCTCGCCGGTTTTCACTCCGATGGCCGCACTCTGCAGGCCGCTCCGTGCCTCTCCTGGGCCGCGGGCTCAGCTCCCTCACGGAGGCCCGGACGCCGCAGATCAGTTCTGTGTGGTGGCTGGCGGGGCCGTGGGTCCCTCGCTCCACGTGGCAGGGCTTCGGGGCTGGGGCCTGAGGCAGCCGGCCATGTGGACGTGGGGCTCTGGGGCCCAGGGTGGAGGGGGCCCCAGGAGGAGCAAGTGGGGGGTCTGCTGGCCTCCCACCTGCGATGCGCCTTGGCCAGCAGGGACGGTGGGTGCCGGGGTGCGTACACTCCTGGGCACTGTCCAGGGGGATTTAAAGCCACCGCCAGGAAGAGGTGGCCGAGGGCGTGGACCAAGCACAGAGGTCTGGGGTCTGGGCCTGGGCTCCCCCTGGTTAGGGGGGAGGGAAAGGAGCTGCCATGAGGAGGAGCTGCCAGGCCCCAGGGAGTGACGGGGACCATGCGTGACTTAGCGTGAGCGTGTCTGGTGGAGCCCCGCAGACGGGTGGAGAGGGGGCTGCAGAGAGGCAGGGCAGGATGGGGAGGGCGCAGGGGGAGGTGTTCATTTTCATGTTGAAGGTGTTTACTATGAAACTCACTGGCTCGTGGCCGGGGTCACAGGAAGGAGCCGAGCGGGGCTGGTCTCAGGCGGGGCTGGCCCAGGTCAGGGCAGCGCTGGGGGACCCGGTGCCTCGAGGCTGAGCTGTGGGGGAGCGTGGGGAGGGGTTGCAGCCTGGAGAGGGGGCTGGGGGTGAGAGCTAGAGGCTGGGGGGGAGGGGTGCATGGGGGTTTGGGGGCAGAAGTGGGACTGCACCTGCTGCTCAGGGCTGTGGGGCTCCTGGGTCCGTCCTGAATCGAGGACAGACTGGGGCAGGGCTGTGGGCAGCTGGGCCTCGGTGAACCCGCCTGGTGTCTCCGTGGTGAGAGCACCCATCTGCCTCCATATCTGCTTTCTCTTTTGCAGAATTAAAACGAGGAGACTCATCTGCCTCCCCCAAATTGGACAGATACAAAATGGCGAGACAGATGACAGAAAAGGCAATCAAGGTAAATGCTCCTGAGGACTCAGTGGGGAGGGGCCGCCTTTTAAATATGGAATTTGATTTTGGAATTTGGGGAGTGAGTCCAGAGCTCTGACACCCAACACCCCCTCCCGGGCGGCCTTGGTCCCTGGCCCCCCAGGCCTGGTCCCCACGTGGAAGCTTGCATTAGAGTTACTTTAAAAAAAATTTTTAATTTATTTCAGAGAGGAAGGGACAGGGAGAGAGAGAGAAACATCAATGATGAGAGAGAATCATTGATGGGCTGCCTCCTGCACGCCCCCCACTGGGACTCGAGCCCACAACCCCGGCAGGTGCCCTTGACCAGGAATGGAACCTGGGGCCCTTCAGTCCACAGGCCAGCGCTCTATCCACTGAGCCACACCAGCGAGGGCTAGCGTTACCTTTGATTTCAGCTGGACGCTGGAAATGCTCTCAAAATTGGGGACATGCAGACATATGAGGCGTGGAAGCCTGTCCCAGGTCCCGCCACGCGGCCTCAGGCCCTGAGCACACTTCCGGGCCAGGGTTCTGTGTCGGACAGGCTCGTGATGACCCGGAGCCCCGTGTGCCGGCCCCTGCTCCCCAGGCCCCTCTCGGGGATGCAGGGAGGACAGACACCACCATTTCTGTCCTTGCGCAGAAGGCCGGGAGCCTGGGAGCCCCGAGGGACCCGGGCACGTGGTTACGTGAGCCTGTGCTCAGGTGTTTCTCCTGAAGCACAACACACGCCTAGTCACCCAGCTGCATGGCTCGCCATGCCCCTGGGGAGAGAACCAGGACACACATGACGTGTGTGGTCAGGCAGCAGTCCCCACAGACCTGAGATGAGGAGACGTCTGTCACCCTTGGCAGCTGCCCCCCCTCAAATCCTTGCCACTGCGGCCGTGCCTTCTGGAACCACCGTCACCGCCTTTCAGGGATTTCACAGAAACAGAACCAGAGCAGCTCATGACTCAGTTTCCCTCTGCAGCCCGCAAACACGTGAACATGCCAGACTACAGGCGCCCTCAGAGCACGCGTTGGCTGCATTTCACGAGCTCTCATTTCTAGTATTTTTGTTGCGAGTCCGTAGAAAGTATTTTACAATCCAAACTAGAGGCCTGGTGCACGGAAATGTGTGTACTCAGGGGAGGTCTCTCAGCCTGCACCCTCTCACAATCTGGGACCCCTCAGGTAGGGTCCAGTCCGATCGCAGCATGGCTCTGGTTCCCCAGAGCCTGTGGGCCGGGGTGGAGGGACCCAGAGGCCAGTCCGATGGCAGCATGGCTCCGTTCCCACAGCTCCCTCCGTCGCTGAGCCTCGGGCAGCCGGGACCCAGGACTGACTCCCGCCGCGCCGGCCGGGACCCTAGCCTGGTGTTCGGTCGTCCGTCCGGACGTTTAGGTCGTGACGGCCCCTGGCTCTTTATATATCAGGATGATTCCTTCCTCCCTGATCACGGGCAGCTGACAAGCCGCATTGCGATGTCTGTCCTTTTCCCAGTTGGTCTGTCACGGACTCCTCAGCAGGTTGCGTTGTGGCTGAGCATGTGTCTGCGTGAGTCACCCTGCTGAGACGCTCTGTGCCCGCGTCTGGTGAATGTAGGCGGAAGGTGGTTGAACGCTGGCTGCACAAGCTGGGCGGAGGCGCCTGTGGCCGCACTGAGCTTCTGTCTGTCCCGTCAGCACGGAGAGCAGCTGCTCACACCTGTTACCTGTGCATGGGTCTGCTCTCCGTTCTGTCCGTTTCCGCTGCGGCTAACGGGCCGCCCCGCCGACAGGAGCACACGAGCGCATCATTCTGCGGGGCCAACTCTTTCCTCTCAATTATCAAAAAATCGTCTTTACTCCAGCGATGTTCACGTGACCTCTTTTAATCCTCGCCCGCGGACATTTTCCCATTGGTTTTTAGAGAGAGTGGAAGGGAAAGGGGAAGACAGAGAAACATCGATGTGAGACACATGGAGTGGTTGCCTCCTGCACGCGCCCCGACCAGGGCCCGGGCTGGGGAGGAGCCTGCAACTGAAATACGTGCCCTTGACCAAATCGAACCCGGGACCCTTTGGTCCCCAGGTCGACACTCTATCCATTGAGCCACACCAGCCAGGGCTGGACTGATTGCTTTTAAAAATTGCACTTCCTGCCCTAGCTGGTGTGGCTCAGTGGATAGAGCATCAGCTTATGGAGTGAAGGGTCCCGGGTTCAATTCCAGTCAAGGGAACAGGCCCGGGTTGCGGGCTCGGCCCCCAGCAGGGGGCGTGCAGGAGGCAGCCGATGAGCGGTTCTCATCACTGATGTCTCGCCCTCTCCTCCCTTCCTCGCTGAGATCCGTACAAACATATTTTTAAGGGAAAACGGCTTCCGCGGGACGAGCGTGCGCTGCCCCCAGTGCTGACTCTGTGCTCTCCCTCGAGGACAAGAAGATCTTCTCCATCCACGGCCACTACCCCGTGGTCCGCGCGCTGCTGCGCAGGAAGGGCTGGGTGGAGAAGAAGTTGCACTTCCTGCCCCGGATCTCCGTCAGTGCCGACGGCGACGGCGAAGGGGCCGCTGGTAGATACGGAAGCCCTGGCCCTCCGCGTGCGTGTGTCTGTCCCGAGGCCCCGGGTCCTGGGACTTGGGCCTCCCCACGCGGGAGCCGCGCTGCCCCCCACACAGGCACCCGCCGCCGGGCGAGCGCTCCCAAGCCCGGGTTTGGCCACCTCTCAGCCGTTGCCCTGACCATCTCTCCTCCTCCTCAGCTCACACAGGGTCCTCGAGACCCACCCCCCCGCCACCGCCCCCCTCCCCCCCACCTCGGGCCCTGCCCCTGCTCCAGCCAGGACCCTGCCGATGAGGCTGCTGGGCGGTCAGGGGCTGTCTGGCCGCCGTGGCCGCCGGAAGCGAGTGTTGGTGGCCAGGCATTCGGCGGTGACGCGTGGATGCCCCCTGTTGTGTTTGCAGGAAGTAAACGCCCCGAAAGCAACGAAAGCCAGGACGTGGCCTTGGAGGAAACGGACGACATCCACGACGTGATGGTAGGTCCCCTGCACGAGGCCCTGGGGGACCGGGCGCAGCCACAGCATGGGGGGGGGACGGGACGGACACAGCCCGTCACGGAGGCCTCTGCACCAGCCGCTGCAGAGCCCGTCGGGGGTGAGACAGCCCACAGCCGGTGACACGCTGCAGGACACCCATGTGTGCACCCACGTGCGTGAGCTCGTGCATATATGTGCATGTGTGAGAGCATATGCGTGTGCACATGTAAGCGTGTGCACGTGTATGTGTGTGAGTGAGCACATGCATGTGTAAGTATGTGCACGCGGTGTGCATAAGCACGTGTGTCCTGTGTGCCCGTGTGTGAGCCGACGGGCTGTGTCTGTGACCGGAAATGCCACGAGGAGCCAGCAGGAGAAGGTACCTCTCACTGTGCTGGCTGCACTGACCCCTGAGCAGGGCTGGACCCCGAACAGCCCAGCCGGTGGCCTTGATTGGGCCAGGGTGGGGGCGGCTCAGCCCGAGTGCCGGTCCTGAGAGCCGGAGCGGGGACGCCGGGCGCCCTCGTGCGGGACTCGGGGGAGGGACAGACTTAAACCGAGGCCACCAGCGTTCGCGGGAGAAACGGACACTTGATTACATTAGGCCTGCGAGGAGCAGGACCCTGGGCCACGCCCCCCCTCCCCGCACACGGGGCCCCGCAGCGGGCGTGATGGGGGCGGTGACTCCCCCGGTGGCCCCGCAGCGGTGTGTGGGGGGCGGTGACTCCCCCGGTGGCCCCACCAACTGGCGGTACAGGATGCGGGTCCTGATGGAGGCCTCCTGCCAGTCCAGGTTGGTGCGAAACGAGGTCCCCTACTTCCTCTGGACGATCAAAAGGGACTCCATCGACTACCACAGCCTGAGCGGCGACCAGATGCTGAACCACTACGGCAAGACGGCGTCCTTCACCACCAAGGTGAGGGCTGGCACGGGGCGGGCGGGGCACCGGGGCGGGCGGGGCATCGCGGGCGTGGGGGGAGGGGAGCACACGTGACCAGTCACCTTGGGGCCCCTCTCCGTGTCCCCGGGTGACCCTGAGGCCACAGAAGCGCCTCCTGTGGGTTCACAGCCCCAGCTTGAGACGGGCTGGACCCTGGCTCTGGGTCCCGGGAGGGGCTTTGGGTCCTGGGAGGGGCTCCAGGCCTGAGGAGGGGTGGCCCCCCTCACCTGCGTGATGACCTATAGCTACAGAGACAGTGACGGGGCTCTGCAAGGGACGGGCACACAGAGCCTGCACGCCCATCACGTCCTTCCTCACCTTCCAGCCCCACGGCCCCGCCTACAGGGGGGCTGTCCCCCACTTGCCCTTGGGCTGTGGCTCAGGGGAGGGGCCTGCAGGTCCCGCTGGGTGAGGTTGGTAGAGGGCTTCCTTGACAACGGGGGGGCCATCCCCTCAACAGGCAAGGACCACACAGGAGGGGGCACGAGGCCACACTGCCCATGGCTCTGTGTGGGGGTCCAGCCCCCCTGTGTCCTCCCAAGGCTCAGGGCATGGCCACCTGTGCAGTGTGGGCGATACTGTGGCGCCCCAGCCAGGCTGGGCTCCCTGCAAAGACCCCCGCCGAATGGCTGTGAGGGGCTCAGCTTCCTTCTACATGGGCGGCAGCTGGACCCCGGGTGCAGGTTCCCCCAGGTCCCTGAAACCGCAGATGGTGTCCCCGAGGCCAAGTGCGGGGTCGGCTGTGGTAGCCCCTCCCACCTGCCCCACTGCCGGTGCCCTGGGGTGGTCCCTGCCCAGAGGATGAGCCGGAGGCGCAGGGCCCAGCTGTCCAGGGTGGGCAGGGCTGTTGGGGACGTTCTGCAGGTGCGGGGAGGGGGCAGGCAGGGGAAGGCGAGGGAGGGGGCACCTGACTCTCCGCTCTCTCTGGAGATCGGGCTGTGCCTGAACATGAGGAGCCTGCCCTGGTACGCCCAGGCCAACCCCGACGCCTTCTTCCCGCGCTGCTACGGCCTGGGCTCCGACAGCGAGAAACAGGAGTTCCTGGGTAGGTAGCTGGCCTGTGCACCCGGACCGGGGCCTTCGGGGGGAACGTGGGCGGCCGTGGCTGAGGGCCGGTCTGGGCCCGGAGCTGGCGGGGATCTGCCCCACCCCGACCTGGAGCTCAGTCCATGCACATGGCGAGGCCCTCCAGACACGTCCGCGGGCAGCGTGGGCAAGGGGGCTGGCGGGGGCCATGGGGCTGAGTGCGCTCGGAGCGGCCGCCTGGCCTGGGGGCGGTGCTGGGACCACCTGGGGCCCACAGGCTCTGGCCCAGGATGAAAGGGGCTCCTGGTTGACCACTGAGAGGCCACAGGAGAGAGAAGGTGGTCAGGGTAGGTGTGGCCGGGTCTGAGGGGCGACCGTGTTTCCTGAGCACCGACCTGGGGCCATGGAGATGTGGCACCTGCCTGGCACCCCTGCCTGTGCCCTCACCCACCCGGGCCCACCGGGAGCAGATGCCCAGGCAGCATGACGGGTGCAGGGTAGCCTGGAGGGGCCTGGTGGAGCCCTGGAGGGCCGGGCAGGCGAGAGGGGCCAAGGGGAGCCGGCCAGCTGGGAGCCGGCAGAGAGCAGGGTAGTGTAGGGCTCAGGCATTTGTTCTGGAGGAGGAGGAGGCCTGGGCTTTGGCGTGCAGGGCTGTCCGGGAGAGCCCTCGGGGGGTGGGCTGAGAGCCTGGAGCAGGGGGAGGTGGTGGGCCTCCTGGACCTCAGTCCTGGGGGGCAGGTGGGGCCGTGGCTTCTGCCTCTGGGCCTCGCCTGGTGTGCTGGGAGCCCCTCTGCAGAGCGGGGGGCGGGCTGTGGGACCCCTGGGCTGGGGCAGCTGGCACGGGCCCAGGTCCCGGGCCCAGCGTGGGCAGAGGGGGCGAGGCCTCGGTGCCTTTGCAGATGACTTCCGGCGCACGGCGGCCTCCAGCATCCTCAAGTGGGTGGTCAGCCACCAGCACTGCCCCAAGAGCCATGCCCAGAGCAGGCCCAAGGAGGCCCAGGACGCCGACCCCGGCAGCCAGAAAGGTGAGTGACCCCTGACCCCTGACCCCACACCCCACTCTGTTCCCACACTCCCGGGAGGCGTGCGCTCCGGGTGCCAGCGGGGCCTAAAGACCCAAGTGAGGGTTTGGTGCTGGTTCCCGTGAACGAAGCAGTTTTTAAAAATACATTTTCATTGATGTCAGAGAGGAAGGGAGGGGGGAGAGAGAGAGAAACATGAGAGGGAATCATGGATCGGCCGCCTCTTGCACGCCCCCTACTGGGGATCGAGCCCACAACCCGGGCCTGTGCCCTGACGGGAATCGAACCCACAACCCTTCAGTCCGCAGAGTGATGCTCTATCCACTGAGCCACACTGTCCAGGGCTGCCTGGTCGTTTTCTGTTAAAAGCCAGACCCGGGGTCCTGGGCAGAAGGGGGAGCATGGACAGGCCTGAGTGAGGGCGCGGGATGTGGGGCGAGTGCCCTGGGCCCTGGATGAGGACCCGCCTGCTTCCCAGGGTGGCGGCAGGGCTGGCGTGGACTGCGCCCTCCCCTCCCCAGGCTGCTGGGCTCGGTGATCCCTGACCCCGGCAGGAGCTGCTGTTCCACCACGGCTATGTCCCCGCCCCCGGCGGGGCAGGGGGGTCTCTGCTGTTCAAGCTCCTGGAGGGAAAAGTGGGAACCGTGAGGGGTTCCCACGCGGAGCCTCCAGCTCCAGCAGCTGGTCCCTGCCGTCGGGTCTCCGGGGCCCGGGCGGCCGCTGTGCGTGTGCCCGCCCACCGGGCGCTGCAGCTCCAGGGACGGCTGTGCCCGCCCCCTGCTCTGAGGATCTAACCACTGGGGCCCCCAGTTTGCTCGGCTTTGCTTGTGGTTGCCATGGAACAGGGACTGCTGAGCCCTCGTGTCAGACCGGAGCCTGAAGCGCCATTTTTCCCTTTAAAACTAGTCGTTTGCTGTAACTTTCACCTCAGCACGGGCTCTCGATGCCGGCTGAGGCTCCGCGCCCAGCCCACGAGCGGGCCTCCCCGGGCGGCGCCTGGGCTGGGCCTGACCCGCCGGGCGTGCTCTGCGCCCCAGGCTGCCTCCGGCTTGCGGGCCTCACGGGCGCGCAGCGTGGTCACCGAACGCCAGGCGTGGGCCGCTGCCGGGAGTCTGTAGGAAGTGCCACGCGTCCCCCCGAGGGGCTGAGCCTTGTTGGAGGCAGGGGGAGGACCCGAGGGAGGGGCGGGCACTGCCCGGACCCGCGTGGCACCCGGTGGCCGCCTGAGAAGCGTCCCAGCGAGGCCGCGGCACCGGGCGGCGGGGCCACTCCCCGTGCCTGCGCTTGGTTCCAGCTCCCGAGAACGACTCGACGCTCCTGGGCCTCTCGGGGCAGCTGGTGGACACGGCGTGCCAGGTGTGCCAGGCCTACCTGGGGCAGCTGGAGCACGAGGACATCGACGTCGCCAAGGACGCCGCCACGGACCTGACGGAGGAGCAGTGGAAGGAGCTGACCCAGCAGTACTACGCCCTCATTCAGTAAGAGCGCGGCAGGGGCGCGGGGACCGCGGGGAGGCTGGGGACCTCAGCCTCCGGGTCGTCAGGGCGCCTATCCAGGCGTGAGGGTCACCGTCCGGGCGTGAGGGTCACCGTCCGGGGGTGAGGGTCACCGTCCGGGAGTCAGGGTCACCGTCCGGGAGTCAGGGTCACCATCCGGGGGTGAGGGTCGCCGTCCGGGCGTCAGGGTCACCGTCCGGGGGTGAGGGTCACCGTCCGGGTGTGAGGGTCACCGTCCGGGCGTCAGGGTCACCGTCCGGGGGTGAGGGTCACCGTCCAGGTGTGAGGGTCACCGTCTGGGCGTCAGGGTCACCGTCCGGGGGTGAGGGTCACCGTCCAGGCGTCAGGGTCACCGTCCGGGGGTGAGGGTCACCGTCCGGGGGTCAGGGTCACCGTCCGGGTATCAGGGTCACCGTCCTGGCGTCAGGGTCACCGTCCGGGGGTGAGGGTCACCGTCCGGGGGTCAGGGTCACCGTCCGGGTATCAGGGTCACCGTCCGGGCGTCAGGGTCACCGTCCGGGGGTGAGGGTCACCGTCCGGGGGTCAGGGTCACCGTCCGGGTATCAGGGTCACCGTCCTGGCGTCAGGGTCACTGTCCATGGGTGAGGGTCACCGTCCGGGGGTCAGGGTCACCGTCCGGGAGTCAGGGTCACCGTCCGGGCGTGAGGGTCACTGTCCGGGAGTCAGGGTCACCGTCGGGGAGTGAGGGTCACCGTCCGGGCGTCAGGGTCACCGTCCGGGCATCAGGGTCACCATCCGGGGGTGAGGGTCACCGTCTGGGGGTGATGGTCACCGTCTGGGGGTGAGGGTCACCGTCCGGGCGTCAGGGTCACCGTCCGGCGTGGTTAGATACTCCCGTCAACTGTGAAAAGTGCTCCCCATTATCTCTCAGATGTGGCTCCTGCTCCTCTCTGGCCTCCAGTCACATGTTGGAGGGTGTCACGTGTCCCCAGGCTCTCGCCGAGCTGAGCCTGGACGCTGGTACTGACCCGCCTTCAGGTTGGGCAGTTCTGTCCTCTGTCGTCTCCAGCCTGTTCTCAAACTGCCCAGTGCCGAGGCCGCACCTGGATCCTCCCTTGTCTCCCGTTTGCTGGCGGCCAGGGTTCCCTGCCCCGCGGCCTGATGGTGCTGAGCCGTCGCGTGTGAGCCGTCCCGGCCTGGAGTCTGTGCCGCCCGAAGAGGGTCGCACTCCCCTCGGCTGGGGGTGGATGCGGAGCTGACGCCCTCCCCGGGGAGCAGGGGGACGGGGCGGGCGGCGGGTGGACATCTGCTCACTCTGGTGTCAGATGCCCCCACAGTGAAATCAAAACGCCTCTGCAGCCCGGCCAGCGGGCTGGTTGGTTGGCGCGTCGTCCGGTGCCTAGAAAGGTGACAGGTGTGATTCCTCGTCAGGGCACATGCCCAGGTTGGGGTTCCATCCTGGTCCAACCAATTGATGTCTCTGTCCCCCCCTCTCCCTGCCCCCTCCCCCTCCCCCTGCCCCTCCCCTTCCCCCCCCCTCTCTAAAAATCAGTAAAGACATATCCTCAGGTGAGGGTTACTTACTTATTTACTTATTTATTGTAATCCTCCGAGGAGTGAGGATATTTTTTCCATTGATTTTTAGAAAGAGTGGCCGGAGGGAGACCGGGAGGGAGGGAGAGGCATCGATGTGGCAGAAACAGCTGGATTAGTTGCCTCCCACATGTGCCCCGACCAGGGGCAGGGATTGAACTTATACCCCAGGTACGTGCCCTTGACCAGGAGTTGAATCTGTGACCTTCTGTGTGGCCAACGCTCTAACCACTGAGCCACCGGCCGGGGCCAATTGTCTTTCTTCTACTTGTTGCAGCGGGCGTAACGGCCGGCCACCGCTCACTGCACGCTACTTAAACAAGGTCTCCTAATCAAGTATGCTCCGACATTTTATTGCATCTCCTACATTTGGTTTTTAGTTACGCATTCTTATTTTTTACTTTTAGGATTTACGTCCCAAAAATTACAAAACATTGATTTTTTAAAAAAATGTTTTTATTGATTTTTAAAAAACATTTCTTTATTGATTTCAGAGAAGAAGGGAGAGGAAGAGAGAGAGAGAAACATCGATGATGAGAGAGGATCATGGATGGGCCGCCTCCTGCACGCCCCCCACCGGGGACCGAGCCCACAGCCCGGGCCCGGGCCCTGACCCGGAATCGAACCCTGACCTCTTGGTTCACAGGTCAAGGCTCACTCACTGAGCTGCCCAGCCGGGCCAGGTTGGCGTTTCACCAGGAGGTGCCCATGGGGGGAATGCCATCCCAGGCACCCTTCCCACCGGACACACGGGCCTGCAAGGGCCACACTGACTTGGGGCCCCACACGGGAGCCCCGCCTTCATCTCCTGTAGCCTGTACCGGGCCCAGGTCGACATTCGGGGCCCCAGTGTCCATGCCCCGGCCAGGAGCAGCCCTGCCGCCAGCGGAGCCCTTCGCCGCCCTGAGGCCTCGGCGCTCTCTGCCCTCTGCAGCGGCAAGGCCTTCATCCCCAACCCGAGGAGCCACTTCTCGCAGTGCCAGGCTCTGCTGAACCGGCTGTCCTCGGCGAGCCCGCAGACGGAGATCGACGGGCTTCGGAACATCTGGATCGTCAAGCCCGCGGCCAAGTCCCGGGGCCGGGGTGAGTGCCGAGGAGGACGCTGCGGGGACAGCCCTGCGGGCTGAGGAGTGGGCGGGGCACCAGGGTCCACGGGCTCAGACTCCAGGCTCCCGGCAGCCCTGGTCCCGGGAACAGGCGTCTAACGGGACTGTCCTCCCGGCTTCTGCCCTGCGCTCTGCCGGTTCGTTAGGAGGCTCCTTCCTCTTCCCAATCCAGCGGGTCTGCCGTCCTTATTGATGGGACGATCCTGGCAACAGGCTCCTGCTCGCTGCCGAGTGGACGAAGGGCCACCCCTCGGGCAGCAGGGCCCACTCCTCGGGTCTCTTCGTGACCCTCCTCGAGCCCAGGCGCTCGGGGCGGTCTGCGCCCCTTGGCAGCCGTGCCCGTGGTGGCTGTGTGTCCGTGGTGGCTGTGTGTCGTGGTGGCTGTGCGCCCGTGGTGGCTGTGCGCCCGTGGTGGCTGTGCGTCCATGGTGGCTGTGCGTCCGTGGTGGCTGTGCGCCCGTGGTGGCTGTGTGCCCGTGGTGACTGTGTGTCCGTGGTGGCTGTGTGTCCGTGGTGGCTGTGCGCCCGTGGTGACTGTGTGCCCGTGGTGACTGTGCGCCCGTGGTGGCTGTGCGTCCGTGGTGGCTGTGCGCCCGTGGTGGCTGTGTGCCCGTGGTGACT
Source organism: Myotis pilosus (assembly GCA_036010255.1). Lineage (NCBI taxonomy): Eukaryota > Metazoa > Chordata > Mammalia > Chiroptera > Vespertilionidae > Myotis > Myotis pilosus. Next base: position 8,255,969 of record JASKON010000032.1, on the reverse strand, counting down.
GTGTGTCGTGGTGGCTGTGTGCCCGTGGTGACTGTGTGCCCGTGGTGGCTGTGCGTCCGTGGTGGCTGTGCGCCCGTGGTGGCTGTGTGCCCGTGGTGACTGTGTGTCCGTGGTGGCTGTGCGTCCGTGGTGGCTGTGCGCCCGTGGTGGCTGTGCGCCCGTGGTGACTGTGTGTCGTGGTGGCTGTGCGTCCGTGGTGGCTGTGCGCCCGTGGTGACTGTGCGCCCGTGCTGACTGTGCGCCCGTGGTGGCTGTGTGCCCTTGGTGGCTGTGTGCCCGTGGTGGCTGTGTGCCCGTGGTGGCTGTGTGCCCGTGGTGACTGTGTGCCCGTGGTGGCTGTGTGTCCGTGGTGGCTGTGTGTCCGTGGTGACTGTGTGCCCGTGGTGGCTGTGTGCCCGTGGTGACTGTGTGCCCGTGGTGGCTGTGTGCCCGTGGTGGCTGTGTGCCCGTGGTGGCTGTGTGTCCGTGGTGACTGTGTGCCCGTGGTGGCTGTGTGTCCGTGGTGGCTGTGTGTCCGTGGTGACTGTGTGCCCGTGGTGGCTGTGTGCCCGTGGTGACTGTGTGCCCGTGGTGGCTGTGTGTCCGTGCTGACTGTGTGCCCGTGATGACTGTGTGCCCGTGGTGGCTGTGTGCCCGTGGTGGCTGTGTGCCCGTGGTGGCTGTGTGTCTGTTTTATGCCTCATCTTCCCGCGTCGCAGCCATGACCACACTCCTTATTCCCAATGGTCGGCGGTGTGTGCTTCTTTCTCTCTTTTTTAAAAATAAGACTTCAAGGTAGATTTGTGCTTCCAAAGAACAGCTTTTGGTTACATTTTTTCTCAATGTTCCTTCAGGGACATTTCCCCTCTTGGCTCTGACTTAAACGCTAAGCTTATTTATTTTCAATATTTCTTGTGCAACAAGAAACTGCAAGGCTATGAAATCTCCTCTGGATGTGGCCTTAGCTGCACCCTCTTATTTGTTACATAATGTTCTCATTTTCCTGAGCCTCTAAATACATTTTTCTTTTCATTTGGAGATTCTGTTGGCCCCTTGAATTATTTGTTGTTGTCATTGTTTTACATTCACAAGTGGTTAATTTTTACGTGACTTTTAAAGACCCGTTGATTCGATGTGACTGCACTCTGTCCTAAACGTCATCTGTCCCGGAACGTTCTCTCCCGGCCGAGCAGGGCTAGGCCTGAGCCCACGGCTCTGGGTGGCGGCGCTGTCTGCGGGTGGCTCCCTGCTCCCGTCCCTCAGGCCAGACCTTCTCCCGCTGCACCCCCAGGACACCCACAGACGCACCTGGCCAGGACCCCAGAGCACCACTCTCCTCCCGGTCACTGGCTGTGTCCCCGCCTCTGAGTCCTCCCTGCCCTCAGCTCAGCACCACGCCATCGCTGGTTGCTTTGTCCCAGCCTTCCCTCAGGACAGCAAGGTCTCATCTTCCTGCAGCTAAAGCTCCCCTGCACCCTCATAGCAGTCAGGATGGGCCAGGTTGTGCCGCGTAACACACAGCCCCCAAACCTCAGTGGCTCTCAACGAGGCCATGAATGAGCCTCACCAAGTTCATCCCTCCTCATGCCCGTTGCCCATGCAGCTTGGCATGGGAGGATGGTGTGGGGGGCTCTGCCCACCAAAGTCCCCTGCCCGCTATGGTGTGACACCACTCGCTGCAGGCCTCAGGGTTGCCAGGGAAAGCAGGCGCAGGGTCTGTGGGTGATGGCAAATGCTGCAGCCGGAGCGGTGACGTCACTTCTGCTCAGACATCACTGCTCACGACTAGTCACGTGGCCTGACTTTGGGGGGTGAGCGTGAGAAACCGTAGCCCCCTGCAGCGTGGAGGAGGGCCAGGTGGGGGTAAGCACTAGGGCACCCAGCCCACCCCCACTCGTCCAGTCACCCGTGGGCATGAGGCCTCCCTGGACCCTCCCAGTGGGCAGAGCAGCCCACGCCCCTGCCTGCTGGCTTCCCAGAGCCGGCCCTGCTCCCCTGTCCAGCCATTCCCGCCACTCCCCGGCCGCCTTCCCAGAGGGCCGCTGTCCCATCACTCCCTCCCCGTCCTCACGTCCTCCCTGCAGCCCTGGGGCTGTGCCGCTGCAGGCTGGACCTGAGGTCAGAGCCTGCCCCACCGGCTTCCCCTCGCCCTCGCGCTCCCTCTCTCCCCCAACCCTCGCCAGGCTGCCTCTTGCAGACATCGTGTGCATGGACCGCGTGGAGGAGATCCTGGAGCTGGTGGCCTCGGACAACCTCTTGGCCAAGGACAAGTGGGTGGTGCAGAAGTACATCGAGACGCCGCTGCTCATCTACGACACCAAGTTCGACATCCGGCAGTGGTTCCTGGTCACCGACTGGAACCCCCTGACCATCTGGTTCTACAAGGAGAGCTACCTGCGCTTCTCCACACGGCGCTTCTCCCTGGACGACCTGGATGGGTCAGTGGGGTCGGCGCCGTGGGCGGGGCCCAGGCAGGGCGCCCGGGCTGTGTCCGCTGCTGCCTACCACCCACCACCTCATGCACAGGGGGAGGCCCCGGCCCCTGTCCCCCAAAGCCGGCGCTCGGCACGCCCACAAAGTGTGACTCCAGAAAATCCCGGAAGCACCCCCGTCCCTGCGCCCCGCTCTCCATCTGGGACCCCAGGCTGCGAGGGGTCCCTGAAATCCTTTCTGCACAGGCGTGGCCCTGCCAGATGGGGTGAGCCCCGAGGGTCTGTCACCCTAACACCTGCGATAAGGCAGCTTCCAGACTCTTCCGTGCACCTGAGTCTCTTTCTTCCCCCTCTTGTGTCTCATGGAGTAAAACTTACCCACGGCCATGGGGGCGGGTGCAGGGGCGGGGCCTGGACCAGGCGGGGATCCCGGACACACGTGCACGGACGTGACCTTGAGAGCATCCCTGGGGTTCAGGGTCCCCAGAGACGTTACTCTGTTTAGAACAAGGCCCGAGTCTAAGTGAACGAACTGGAAAGGTTAGTTGGTGAATCCTTCTCCCCAAACCAGCTCCTCAAAGGCCCATCTCATTGCCGTGGACATTGGGGAAACTGAGGCTCGGGGAGGTTCCTAGTTGGTGACCCGGGCTGGTGGGATTTTTAAAATATAAATATTTTTTTATTGATCTCAGAGAGGAAGGGAGTGGGAGAGAGAGGTAGAAACATCAAGGATGAGAGAGAATCACAGATCGGCTGCCTCCTGCACGCCCCACACTGGGGATAGAGCCTGCACCCCGGGCCTGTGCCCTGACTGGGAATCAAACCGTGGCCTCCTGGTTCCTAGGTCAACCCCTGAGCCACACCGGCCGGGCATGGGCTTCTGACCTGGCCCTGGTGCAGTCTGTGGGTCCCCCGGGCAGGACGGGGAGCTGTTGGCGTCCCTCCCGCAGTGACCTGGTGCCAGGGGGCGGGGCCCCGGGTGGAGCTGGGGTGTGGGTTTGGGGGCTGGGGCTGGGTAGGGACTCGGGGGGGCGGCCCTGACCGGGGCCTGGCCTTGCAGGGCCATCCACCTCTGCAACAACTCCATCCAGAAGCACCTGAAGATCGACAAGGGCCGCAGCCCCCTGCTGCCCTACCACAACATGTGGACCAGCGCCCGCTTCCAGGAGTACCTGCAGAAGCGCGGCCGCGGCTCGGCGTGGGGCAGCGTCATCTACCCCGCCATGAAGCAGGCCATCGCCAACACCATGAAGGTGGCCCAGGACCACGTGGAGCCGCGTAAGAGCAGCTTCGAGCTCTACGGTGCCGACTTCATCCTGGGCCATGACTTCAAGCCCTGGCTGATCGAGATCAACTCCAGCCCCACCATGCACGCCTCCACGCCCGTCACCGCCCAGCTGTGCGCCCAGGTGCAGGAGGACACCATCAAGGTGGTGCTGGACCGCAAGGGCGACCGCAACTGCGACGTCGGCAACTTCGAGCTGCTGTGGAAGCAGGTGCGGGCGCCTGGAACGGCTGCCCAGCCCAGGCGGGGGCGGGGGACCCAGGCTCCGAACTCAGCGGTGCTCCCAGGGCCTGGCCCTGCCCCCACTGGCTGGCCCCTCATGCCAACCGAGCAATGGGGTCACTGGGCTTGTGGGGCGCCCATGGCCGCTGGGTCCTTCCCTGCCGATTTTTGCTGGGCCCCTCTCCCCTCTTCGGGGAAATCTCACCCTCAGGGGCCTCCGCAGGCCATGGGGGGCGGGGGGCTCTGTGACGGCTGCTGGCTCTGTGGGTGGACCCTGCACCGAGGCCTCCCTGGAGGGCGGGCGGCCCAGCATCCGGCAGTGTAGCCAGTGCTTCCCCTTGTGGCCTGATGCCTGACCGGCTGCCCAGGAAAAGGGGGCGCTGGTCCCTGGGGAGGGCAGCCAGCGCTCCTAACCTCGCCCCCTCGCCCCCCTCAGTCTGCTGTGGACCTGCCACCGGTCTATGGGTCTGACCTCTGCGTGGAGGGCGTCAGCGTGCGGAAAGGCAAGAAGCAAATGCCGCCCATCCCCCGCTTCAGATTCTCCCCCTCGCTCCGGGACGCACCGCTGAAGGCTCGGGGCCCCACGGCCATGCCCGACCTGGCGCCCGGACCCCGGCCCGTCCCGCAGCACCTGAAGCTGAAATACGGAAAGGTGGGTGCCGGAGCCCCTCCCCAGGCACGTCTTCTACTCTGAGGTTCAACTTGGAGACAATGAGGCCTGAACACCCGTCCAGTCGGCAGTCTCGGGGATGCAATCGTAGGCAAAGTGCACCCCCTGCCACCGGTACGCCTGGCACAGGGAAGCGGCGGGGATGCTCTCTGGGAGCTGCCGGGTCGGCACCCACACGGGTGTCTGCTCGCAGCGGCTCGGGGCCTGGCAGCAGCCGCGGTTGGAGCAGGGAGCCGGTGTGACGCTGCCGCCGGCCTGAGTTCCCAGCCGGGGTTGGGGTGTCCTGGCCCCGTCCCGGGCCTGGCCGGGTTGTCAGGAGGTGGGGGTTCTGTCACATCAGTTTCAGGGGTGGCCGAGCACGGGGTCCCCTCCACAGGACGGGGTGACGCACGGTCTCGGGGGACTGGGGTCGAGATCTGAACCATCACCGGGCTCTGTTTTCTTTTTCTTTCTTTCTTTTTTTTGGTTCATCTTCACCCGAGGACATTTTCCCATTGATTTTTAGAGAGTGGAAGAGGGGGGAGAGACAGGAACATCCATGTGAGAGAAACACATCCATCGGTCGCCTCGTGCACATGCCCCAACCAAGGTACATGCCCTCGACAGGAATCAAGCCCGGGACCCTTTGGTCCGCAGGCCAACACTCTGTCCACTGAGCCACACCGGCCAGGGCTTGGGTTCAGTTTTCTGAAGGAGCCAACCCCATGTGGCCTGGGGCCTGTGCTGGAGCTGGGCTCAGAGCCCAAGGCAGCTGGCACTCAGGGTGGCCAGGCCATGTAGGCCCCCCACTGCTCCCCATAGTGCCCAGCACACAGCAGCGGCCCAGAGAGTGTGTGTGACCCAAAGGTCTACATTTTACTAATACTTTCAAATTCTGCTCTTGACACGAGTCCTCATGGGTCTGGAGGCGATTTTTGTACACAGGGGTGGGCAAGAGGAGGTGGACAGTTGTTCGTGTGGAGCAAGGCGGGCGCGTCATGATCCTCACAGCAGCTGTATTAGCCCTGTTTCACGTACTCACACTGTAAACCTCCTTCGGCCCAGCCCTGTATGGTGTGAGGCAGGGATCCCATTTTACCTTCGTCCAGAACGACAAGATTTTTCCCCAGTTATTTATTGAAACCCACCCCCACCCACTCCACTTTTGTCTACATGCCGGTCTGTTCTGGAGGGTCCCTCCCACTCCACTGGTGAATTTTCGTCTCCTGCCTGTTAGGCACCTCAGTGCCAGAGCCGGCCCCTGTTCATCTGTGTAAGGACCCTGTCCTTCTCGGCCTCCTTCCCTCTGTGTAAATGTCACAATCAGTTTTAAACACGTTTCACAAAAACCCTACTGAGACTTTGTTTGGATTCGCACTGACTCCATCGATTCGCCATGGGGACATGAACCAATGGAACTGTGTGGCCCTTCCCTAACATGATGTATGTCTCCATTTACTGAGGCCTTCAAATTGTATCACTTTCCCAATGGAGCAGACGTCTCTTGTTAGATCTCTTCTTGGTTACTTGATGCGCTGAACTATTGCACATGTTGTCTAACTTCTCTAAATCCCCTCGCTGCTGCTGCTGCTGGTAGATAAGATGCAACTGACTCGTACGCAGCGTGTCCCAAAACATGTACACCAAGCGTGTCAAACTCAAAGGCTAACACGGGCCAAAAAAACAAGGTTTAAGTTTATGTGGGCTGCAAAAAAACAAAAGCTTCAATTTTCATAGAAATAGAGGTTTATTTTGATAGAGACGTGCTGAATGCAAAGGACTGAAATGAGTCATTGTTAACATAAAATAATAGGACGTTTTATTTTATTTATTTTTTAAAGATATTTTATTGATTTTTTACAGAGAGGAAGGGAAAGGGATAGAGAGTTAGAAACATCGATGAGAGAGAAACATCGTTCAGCTGCCTCCTGCACACCTCCTACTGGGGATGTGCCTGCAACCAAGGTACATGCCCTTGACCGGAATCAAACCTAGGACCCTTGAGTCTGCAGGCCGATGCTCTATCCACTGAGCCAAACCAGTTAGGACTAGGACATTTTAATAAACATTAATATTTTTTCTTAAACATTGCCACACACTGACCTATTTTTCTTGTTCTCCGAAAGCGAAATATTTCCTGTTGCCACACCAAACAAGTCAGTACAAGACTAATGACGTGGCCATCGGCTGCTAAAATATTCGCTGCTAGTGTTAGTGGAGAGAAATGGTGCGCCTGCGCGTAAGGCGTGTAAGGGAAATGAATGCAACACGATTATAGTCATCAGTCATTAGGGAACGTTGTACTTTGTTATTAATAATTATGTATAACAGGATATTGTAAAAATTAAGTTACGAAATTTTTATTAAGATGTTTCTTACATGCCATTATATTGTCTGGGTCACAAAAATATTCGTTGTGGGCCACATGTGGCCCACGGGCCGCGAGTTTGACATGCTTGATGTACACACCCTGTAACAGCTCAACTGACGTTTCTTTCTTTCTAGCCCAGCTAAGCTTTGAACAAAGGAAATTCATCCTAAAATACTACTGGGGATTTGAAAACGCGGTTGAAGTACAAATGCTGCCTTTATAATTATTCAAAGCGTGTATTTTGGGGACAAAAAGATGTGTACACACTTGTTGTTGTTAATCCGCACCCAAGGATATTTTTTCCATTGATTCTTAGAGAGAGTGGAAGGGAGGGAGGAGAGAGAGAAACATCGATGTGAGAGGGACACATCGATCGGCTGCCTCCTGCACGTGCTCCAACCGGGGCTGGAATCAGGCCTTAACTCAGGTCCATGCCCTTGACCAAGAATCAAACCCGAACCCTTCAGTCCGCGGGCCAACGCTCTAACCACTGAGCAACTGGCCAGGGTAGTGCACACACTTTTAACAGCTGGTAACTCACTTAATTTTCACTCCTTTTCAGGTTTAACTGATTTGAAATAATGGGTGAAGCCAAAGAAAATTTACCCACTATCTTTTTTATGGGGACACATAACAGATAAAGTTTATGATACAAACGGGCAACAGTTGACGCATGGAGGGCGCACAGATTCCGAGCGAAATGACTCTTGATGTTTTGGTTCCACTGCTTCGCGTTACCAGCAGCGCCTGGGCCAGAGGGGCATCAGTTTGAAAACAGGTGTTGACCCCAAAAATTATTCATTTCTGGAGATGCTTTTAAATTTTGAAAATGAGCTGTATGTTAATAAACGCTGGCTTTATGAGCATTCGAAGTGTGTGCACATTTGGGGGACACCCTGCCTGTTGATTTTCTCTGCCTCCGCCGTCCCCAAGGCTCGTTACTTCTGAGGACTTGTGTGCGTGGTCTTTTCGTTTCTCCGTCAGTGACCGCATCGCGTGCAGAGAGCGTCGCATGCTCCGGCCCTCGCCGCGGCCTCTTCCTGTGCCGCTGGAGCTGTGGGCGCCCTGGTTGGAGCCTTGATTTTGGAGGGACGGCCCCAGCATCTCCTCGTTTGTGGGGCAGGGGTCCAGGTCTTTATAAAGACACGGGCGTGACGCAGACACAGGGGGGAATGGGAGGCGCCCCGCACGCCCGAGCTTTCTCTGCGTCGTGGCCAGGACGTCCCCTCCGCACGTGCAGCGACGCTTCCCAAGCACTTGTTTTCCCCGTGAGGTCGTCACCTTCGGTCCTTGGCACTATTGTTGTTGTTAATCCTCCCCCGAGGGTATTTGTTCCATTGATTTTTAGAGAGAGAGGGAGGGAGGGAGGGAGGGAGGAAGGGAGGGAGGGAGAGAGCGAGGGAGAGGGGGGGACATTGATGTGAGAGAATCACGCTGGTTGGTTGCCTCCTGAATGTGCCCCCACCAGGGCTGGGATGGAGCCTGAAACCCGGCACCTGCCCTGACCGGGACCGAACATGTCCTCCTGGTCCATAGGCCAGCACTCGGCTGTGTCCTTCGCTTAGTTCTGTGTGAAAAGCCATGTGGCCATTCCTCTGGCTGCTTTCTATTGCCTGGACTTTCTAAATGGCATTGAAGTCACGTCGTGAGGAGCAGTCGGCCTCTGACAAGGTCGGGGACCGTCATCGCTGGCGTCTCGGTCCTGCGTGTGCTGGTCTGCCGGCTCTCTCGTTTTCTCATAAATGGCTCGTTTTCTTCAAACACTGAATTGGGGGATTCTCCGCTCCCTCCCGGAAGGCAGGCCTCGTCCCTCCAGGCCCCGGGGAGGGGGAGGCTGGGACCTGCAGCAGACACTGCCCGCCCCCCCCCCCCCCCCCAGCACAGGGAGGTCAGCCTGTGGAGAGACCTGGGGCGTGGCTGGCTCCGGGATCCCGGCATTGCTCAGCACGGGAGCCTCTGCAGGCCCTGGGCAGGCAGGGGCAGCCTTTCATGGGGGGGGGGGGGCGGGGGTTCTCACCCCTGGGATAGTCTTCTGCCCGCCCGCCCGCCCCAGCCCAGTTGGCAGGGCCTCAGGAGGAAGTGCCTGGGGCTCCCTTGCCGGGGCCGCCGCCCTGGCTCCGGGCCAATGCTCTGCTGCTTTTAAGAAGATGCTTTTCATACTCATCGCCCGGGCGTGGTGGTTCCCCCGGAAGGTGGGTCTGGATCCCAGAACACCGGCTCCTGGGCACCTGGGCGCCGGGGGCTCCGTTGGTTGGAGCGTTGTCCTGTTCGCCAGCACGTCTGTGGCTTCCGTTTCTGGTCGGGGAACATCCCTACATGGTGGGTTCGATCCCCGGTCGGGCGTGTACTGTGGCTGTTTCTCGCTCCCTCTCTTTCTAAAAATCTATAAAAACATATCCTTGGGTGAGATTTTTTTTTTAAAGAACCGCCCGACAGAGCTGCCCCCTGGGTGCTGTGCCGCTCCCCCCAGCCCTGCGCCCGCCCAGCCCTGCCTCCTGCGCAGGCCCCGGCCTGTCCTGGGGCCCCTTTCCGGCTCAGTGTCTGCTCCGGCTCCACTTCCCTCCTGGAAGCTGCAGGCTGCTTTGCATGGGCCCCGGGCCCCCTCCTCTCAGACCTGAACACGGGAGGAGTGACTCAGCCAGGCTGTTGGCAGAGGGCAGCTGGCACGTGTTCCTGGGGAACCATGGCTGGCTGGGGACTGCCCTGGCCCCAAGGCCAGGTGCCTGGGGAGCCCCCGCCCCTCCCCATTCTACCCACGGGGCCTGAGAGGCCTGAGAGGAGGAGGCTCGGCCCAGGTCCACCCCACTCCCTGAGGAGGGGCCAGAGGCTGGGGGCCCGGAGCCAGGGCCGGGCCCAGGATGAGCAGAGGCCCGGGTTCGTGGAGGCGCCCAGTCCCACCTGCCAGCTGGCCTCACCTGGGCACCTGAGAAACCGGAAATCCTTGGGGAGCGGCAGGGTCTGCCCTTGGGGCAGTGGGGGGCTCACGGAGGGCTGCCCGCTGCATGGCCACCGGCCACCACACCCTCACCCAACGGGGTCCCAGGTGGGCGGTGCCAGTGAAGAGCTGAGCCTGCCCACCAGGTGGACGGCTGCACCCCAGGCGGCCAGAGGGCAGCATGGTGTCTGCGGGGCCGGGGGCCGGGGGCTGGGCCAGCCCTCAGCCTGTGCTGAACCTCGGGCCTTGGCACCCCGTCTCCCTCAGGGGCCCCTCCGGCCGCTGATCTGCCTGGGCTCTGGCGGGGGATGGGCAGCTGCCCGCCGGCGTGTCCTGGCATCCGGCCCACATCGTGCCCACAGCCCACGCTGCCCAGGCCCAGGGGACGGAACCCCGGCTCCAGGGTCTGCGCTCAGCACGCCAGGCACCAGCGGGAGGAGCAGCTCACCCGGGTCCTGTCTGGGGTGGGGGTGGGGGCAGAGGGAGAACTGGGGAAGGCGGCCCTTTCCGGCCCGTGGGAGGGCCTAGGGTAGGGTCTGCAGGCGGCCTCCGCCCTGAGGGACAGTCCGGACACGGTGGGCGTGGCTGGCCTGCTGCTAGGACGGTGTCCAGCTGGCTCTGGCGGTGGCAGGGCTGTGGGCTCTGGACCGTGAACGGTCCATCGTTCCCTCTGGGGAGCCCTCTGCCGGCCGCCGGCCACCGCGGTGCCCCCGCCACAGCCTCGGGGAGGCAGGAGGGGCGGGAGGGCCGGTGAGCAGGCCCGGGAGCCTCCCAAACCCACCCCTTCACCCAGACACAGCCCGGGCCTGCCCTCAAGGGCCCGGAGCGGAGGTCCAGGTGTTCTGAGCGCGGGACCAGCGGGTGGGGTCTGCCTGGGAGCAGGTGGTGGGAGCCAGTGGGTCCTGCCCTGCAGGGGTGAGGGCGGCCCTGGGGGCGGGAGACAGGGGTCCTCTCTGGGGCCAGTGGGCCTGGTCTGGACGGAGGGTGTGATTTCAAGGACTAATGACCTGGACGAAGTCTGGGGGCTGGTGCTTGGCCTCAGGGGTGTGGTCTATGCAGTGGGTGAGGTGTGTGAGGTGTGGGCAGGTGGGAGGTGTGGGCAGGTGGGAGATGGGGGCAGGTGTGAGGTGTGGGCAGGTGGGAGGTGTGGGCAGGTGGGAGGTGTGGGCAGGTGGGAGATGGGGGCAGGTGTGAGGTGTGGGCAGGTGGGAGGTGTGGGCAGGTGGGAGGTGTGGGCAGGTGGGTGAGGTCTCAAGGCCTCCCTCTCCCCAGGGCTGCAGAGGGACCTGGCCGCGCCACGTCTAGGGCACCTCCGCTCGCCACGCCCGTGGAGCCCTGCGGACGCTGCTGTCCGTCCTACGGCGCCCCCTTCCTGCTCGCCCTGCACCCAATGCCAAGGACCAGGACTCGGACGCACCGCCCAGGCCCCACGGCCTCGGACACGGCTCATGTCTTTGGACACCTTCCCCCTGATGAGGAACCTGTATACAGAGCTATTTTAGCAAATTCGTGCGATTTTAACCGTGCTATTTCTTCCTTTTTCTTTTTTGTGGTTGTTAATCCTCACGCAGGATATTTTTCTGTTGGTTTTTGTTTTAGAGAGAGTGGAGGGAAGGAGAGACAGAGGGACCCACGGTGTGAGAGGGACACTGATTGGTTGCCCCCGCACGTGCCGACCGGGCCGTGACCGGAATCGAACACGGAACCCTTATCCCTCGGGTCGATGCTCGAGCCACTGATCCACACTGGCCAGGGCTATGCTATTTCTTAGGGAGCCCCCACCCCATCCAGGTGCCGCACCCCACGCCCCTCACCTGCCGAGACCAGCCCAAAGGGCCCCCCCCCTTGGCGTTGAGCAAGGCCAACCCCGCACCTGCCCCTGCAGCGAGGCCATGTAATTGGGGGGGGCTGGGACTCTCTCGCTCAGGCCGGGGTGTTCCAGCCCCCCCAGCCCACACAGGATGAGGGGCTGGAGGAGTGGCCAGGGCCAGGTCTTCATGGACATTGGGGAGGTCTGGGGCCTGGAGCCTCCAGCCTCAGAGTGATCCGAGCCAGGCACCAGGGTTCCGGGAGAGCAGCCAGAGAGCTCAGAAAGGGGAGCAGCCTTTCCAGCCCAGAGGGGCGGCGGGCACCCAGGCCTGGGAGAGGGGCCCAGGTCCCCTCCAGGGAGAGCTGACCCGCAGAGGGAGGAATGGGGCTGGCGAGGCACCCGATCGCTCCCACAGCCAACACAGCAGAGCCCCTCCTTGGGCACCATCCACCCCCTGCCCTCAGGGGTGCCTGCGAGACCGGGGGACCCAGGAGCCATCGGGTGGGTGGTGTCCCCGATCCCACAGCCCGCGGTTCACTCCTGGAGAGCCCGGTTACCTGGGAGCCTAGTGACTCAAGCTTCAGGCGTCTGGCAGCCTCGAAAGCCCAGGGCATCTGGCCGCAGGCAACGCGAGCCCGGACAGGGACAGGCGGGGCTGGGCTGGGGCTGGGCTGGGGCTGGGGCTGGGGCTGCGGCCGCCCCCTTGGGCTCTATTCCACCAGGAGCCAGCGACGGAGCGGGAGTGGAGTGTCCGGGAGGCAGGAGAGCGGCCACGGGCACCCTGCAGGCTCCCCGTCCCGGGCGCACACGCACGCGGCCGCTGCACGCACCATGCTGGCCGGGGGAGCCCTCGCGCTCCTGGCCCTGAGCTGGAGCACCTGCCCCAGCCTGGCGCTGCCCCGGGTCACGGACTGCGGCCCGTCCTGCTCTCAGGTGAGCCCCTCCCCCTCCTCAGCCCTGGCTCCGTGGGGGGCACTGGCCAGGACCGGGGCACACGGGGCGCAGTGGGGTGCAGGGGCCGCGTGGTGGTGACCGGGGGCTGAGGGGCCCGGGGCCGGCGCTGGGAGGCTGGCTGAGCGCCCGAGGGGCAGGTGAGCGGCACCGGAGCCCTGGCTCCCCGGACGGTTAGGGGCGCCTGGAGCCCAGCCCCCACCTTCCCGGCCTGGCTGCGGGCGGCGATGCTGAGGAGGAAGTGCCGCGGGGACTCGCGCGTCCCGGGCGGGAGGGGCGGGAGGGGCGGGCGGGCGGCTCAGCGGTGTTGTCCCGGGACTTTTCAGGCAGAGCAGGTGACTCAGCCTGGGGGGGGTCCCGGCACATCGGCCTGGGGAGGGTGCCCGCACCCCGGGAGGTGCCCCCGCCGAGGCCAGCCCCGGAGGGTCGCGGAGCTGGGGGCCTGACCAGACACCGCGTGCCGTCCAGGTGCGGGCGCAGCTGTAACACCCACAGAGGGAGGAGAGCGAGGGGGGCGGCGGCGGAGGGAAGGAGAAGGGCGGAGAAGGGCCGGGCGGGCGGCCGGGCGAGGCGCAGGGTGCCCCTCTGCGGGAGCTGGGCCTGGGGGACACTGGGGGTGCCCAGGCCTCCGTCAGGAGAGGCGGCTCCCAGAAGCCTGGGACTGTGTCCAGCAGAAGCCGGGACCCCGGGGAGGGGCGAGGGGGCTGAGGGGCTGGAGGGCGGGCAAGGGCCAGGCTGGGCCTCATAGGGGCAGGGACCCTGGGGCTGGGGTGGTGCCTCCGGCTGTGAGGAAACAGGAGGTTCAGGTGGGGAGATGAGAGGAGGAGGGTTCTGGGTGCCCTGTGCAGGGGGAGGGTCCCGGGGGCAGGAGGGTCCTGGGGGCAGGAGGGTCTTGAGGGCAGGAGGGTCCTGGGGGCAGGAGGGTCCTGGGGGCAGGAGGGGCTTGAGGGGAGGAGGGTCCTGGGGGGAGGAGGGTCGGGGGGGCGGGGGGGTCCGGGGGGCAGGAGGGTCTTGAGGGCAGGAGGGTCCTGGGGGCAGGAGGGTCCTGGGGGCAGGAGGGTCTTGAGGGCAGGAGGGTCCTGGGGGCAGGAGGGTCCTGGGGGCAGGAGGGTCCTGGGGGCAGGAGGGTCTTGAGGGCAGGAGGGTCCCGGGGGCAGGAGGGTCCTGGGGGCAGGAGGGTCTTGAGGGCAGGAGGGTCCCGGGGGCAGGCAGAGGTGCAGGAGGGAGGGAGGGAGGGAGGGAAGGAGCGGGGGAGGGGGGAGGGGCCAGCAGGGGCCTCTGTCCCTCTCAGGTCCCTGGAGGGCCGCTCCGGGCCTGGGCCACGCTCCTTGCTGACCTGAAGTCAGGGCTGGGAAGACCAGGACAGGCGGCAGGGCAAGTGCTCCCCATGGGGAGAAGGGAGGGAGGCCTCGGGGTGCCTGGGCCTCAGGGACCCCCCCCTGGCTGGTGCTGTCCTACAGGTGAGCCCAGGACGCTGGGCCCCTTCCTCTGGCCGGTGGACTCGGGCTGGTGGGGGCAGCACAGGGGTCCCTCCCCACAGACACCACCCCCCACCCCCGCCATCGGCCGTGGGCCGGGAGGCCCCGGGAATCCCAGTGGAAAACCCCAGCGGCCCTCCCCGCGCCCAACGCCAGGGACCAGGGTTCCCGGGAGGCACAGGCCACGGCGCGCTCTGCCTCGGCCTTTACCCGCGGGCCCACGCCCTGTGTCCCTGAGGGCACGGAAGGGCCTGCTGTTAGGCCACATCCACCTGCCCCCCGCCCCCCGTCTGTGGTCTCCTGCCCTCCCCGCCCTGCTCAGTCGCACCTGCTCAGGGTGCCAGGCGGGCGGGGCTCCCACTTTCACTCTCGTGCCCCACAGGTGCCACCAGCAGGGAGCCCAGGTCTTCATCTGGACGCCCGCCCCCGTCCCAGCTTCCTGGGGTCACTGGGCCAGTTCTTTCTGGGGAAGGGGCAGAGGCCCCCACTGCTGTCGCTTCGGGCTGCCCCTGGTGTCCCTGTGGGTCATGGGTCTTGCCGTCCGGCGCCCAGGGCAGCCCCCACCCTGCTGCATGGGCACGGGGCCTGGCAGGGGGCCTGAAGGTCCCCGGGGCCCAGGCCACACCGTTGGCTGAGTGGCCACTGCACACGGGCCCTCGGGCTGGGCTTCACGGGGCGTGTCCCCAGACACTTGCAGGAGGAACCAGGGACTGGGGCATCCCCTGCCTCCCGGGACTGCGACTGCGGGGCCCAGGGCCTCCCCTGCCCGCCCTCCCCCTCCCCGCCCAGGCGGGTTCAGGAGGTGGGACAAGAGGGGTAGAGCTGACCTCTCGCCCTCTGTCTGTTTTGTCTCCAGGGCTTCGTCTGCAGGAGTCATGTGACCCGTGAGTACCTCTGGGTGAGGGGGACGGGCTGCCCTCCCAGCCACCAGGGTCACCTTGTCCCCCGGGGCCAGGTCTGCCACAGCCGGATCTCCCCCATCCCTGGCCTGGGGCACATGGGCTCCCTGAGTGTGAGGTCACACCTCCCCCCTGGCCAGCTCCCTGAGTGTGAGGTCACACCTCCCCCCTGGCCAGCTCCCTGAGTGTGAGGTCACACCTCCCCCCCCCCCCCCGCCAGCTCCCTGAGTGTGAGGTCACACTCCCCCCCCCGCCAGCTCCCTGAGTGTGAGGTCACACTCCCCCCCCCCCGCCAGCTCCCTGAGTGTGAGGTCACACTCCCCCCCGCCAGCTCCCTGAGTGTGAGGTCACACTCCCCCCCCGCCAGCTCCCTGAGTGTGAGGTCACACTCCCCCCCCGCCAGCTCCCTGAGTGTGAGGTCACACTCCCCCCCCCGCCAGCTCCCTGAGTGTGAGGTCACACCTCCCCCCAACCCCCGGCCAGCTCCCTGAGTGTGAGGTCACACCTCCCACCGGCCAGCTCCCTGAGTGTGAGGTCACACCTCCCACCGGCCAGCTCCCTGAGTGTGAGGTCACACGTCCCCCCCGGCCAGCTCCCTGAGTGTGAGGTCACTGCCCCCCCCCCCCCCGCCAGCTCCCTGAGTGTGAGGTCACACCTCCCCCCCAACCCCCCCGGCCAGCTCCCTGAGTGTGAGGTCACACCTCCCACCGGCCAGCTCCCTGAGTG
The DNA here is from genome assembly GCA_036010255.1 of Myotis pilosus. Lineage (NCBI taxonomy): Eukaryota > Metazoa > Chordata > Mammalia > Chiroptera > Vespertilionidae > Myotis > Myotis pilosus. The sequence goes on along the minus strand of JASKON010000032.1, from coordinate 8,240,232 downwards.
TGAGGTCACACGTCCCCCCCGGCCAGCGGCGAATAGAAACCCCACTTACGAGAGCCTCGGTCTCTGTAAACGCTGCTTCTATTTGCTAAAGGGACATAGTGGAGTCGACCATTATATTAGGAAGAAAGTCAAAATAAATGTCACTCCAGCCCTGGCTGGTGGGTGCTCAGTTGGGCCGTCCACCAAAAGGCTGCAGGTTCGAGTCCCAGCCGGGCACATGCAGGAGGCAACCGATCTCATGGATGTTTCTTTCTCTCCCGTCTTCTCTCTAAAAATCAGTAAAAACAGATCCTCAGGTGAGGATTAAAAATGTTTTAAAAATACATTTTACTACAAAGCCCCTGTATAGACGTAAACATGATTTACATTAGGAAAACATTGTTTAGACAATTTTGTAGGCACATATAATAGGATAAGCAGATAAAAATATTTTATAGAAATAAAATTACCTTATGCCACTTAAAATAAGTATTTTATTTAATTTGAGTTTAATAGGAAACAATCTAAAGAAATGTCTAGGGCAGTCTTTTTAAAATATATATATTATTGATTTCAGAGCGGAAGGGAGAAGGAAAGAGAGAGAGAAACATCAATGATGAGAGAGAATCATTGATTGGCTGCCTCCTGCATGCCCCAGTCTGGGGATTGAGCCCACAACCCAGGCCTGTGCCCTGACCGGGAATCAAACCTGGGACCCTTCAGTCTGCAGGCCGACACTCTATCCACTGAGCCAAACAGGCCAGGGCGTGGAGCAGTCTTTAGGTTCCTCTACTGGTACACACGGTGTCGCGCCATCTGCAAACAGTGACCATTTCACTTCCTCCTCTCCAATTCGGATGCCTTTTATTTCTTCTTTTCATCTGACTGCTGTGGCTAGGACGCCCAGTACTGGGTTGAATAAGAGTGATTTTACCAAAAAACTACTAGAACAGATCAATGAATTCCGTGGAGTAGCAGGATTCTGTGCAAAGTAGACACCCAGATATCTGTTGCATTTTTATGTACTGACAGTAAACTCTCAGAAAGGGAAGCTAAGAGAACAATCCCATTGACAATTGCATCCCCAAAAAGGACACGTGGGAATAGATGTAACCGAGGGTGTCAAAGGCCCGTCCTCAGAAAACTCTAAGACATTAAATTAATGAAGGAATTCGAAGAAGTTACAAATACGTGGCAGCATATACCACGTCCGCGGACAGGAAGAACCAGCGTCACTCAGCCGTCCACACTTCCCAGGGCAGGTAGAGTCAACGCAGTTCCTGTCGAGAGGCCACGGCGTGTCCACGGGACGAGGACAACCACCACTACAACGTGTAGGAACCATAAAAGACCCTGCAGGGCCGCAGCCGTTCTGAGGGGACAAAGACCAAGTCGGAGGACTCACGCTGCCTGACGTCAAACTGGACCCAGGCCAGAGCGACCACAGCAGCACCGGGCCGCTCGGTAAAGAGATGGCGGTTGCGGCTGCGTCCGGCTTCTGGGCTGCTGGGTCGGCTGCGGCCCCCGCTGGCGCGGCCCATGTCCAGTGGCGCCCACGGCGAGGAGGGCTCCGCTCGCCTGCGGCAGGCCCTCACCTACCTCCTGGCGCTGCCCGCTGCCCGGGGCGGGCGGGAGCACGCTGCACGTCTTTCTAAGTCGCACCAGGGGGAGCGCGAGCGGCCGAGTTCGTGGCCCACCCCACCTGCGCCCAGGACCAAGCCCTGCCCCCGGGGAGATGGCACCGTCCTCTGTTCCATAATCCGCACCTGAACCCGCTGCCCACCGGCTACGAAGACGAATAAACAGAACCTGGACCAGTGCCCAGTGGGCCCACGGCACTGGTTTGGGCCGTACTCTGCACACGGGCCAGAAGAGTGTCCGGGGCCTTAGCTGACTCTGTCCTAAAGTAAACGATGACCATAGAGCGCGGATCTTCCGTCTCTTTGCTTACGGCAGGAAATGGCCTAAATAAATGCTTAGGTTGGTCATGAAAAAACACACACAGCACGGCACTGACATAAAAACAGACACAGATCGGTGGAGCGGAATAGAGAGCCCAGGAATAAACCCGCACCTTTATGGCCAATTAACATCAGACAAAGGAGGCAAGAACACACAGTGGGTAAAACCGTCTATTCAATCAATGGTGCTGGGAAAACTGGACAGATCACATGGCAAAAAAGGGAAATGAGACCACCTTCCCACCGCACCCAAGAGCGAACTCACACTGGATTAAAGACTTCAGTATGAGGTCAAAACTATAAAAACCCTCGAAGAGAACGGGCGATAAGATCTCGGCCATTTCTGGAAGCTATGCTTTTCCCGAGTGTCACTTCGGAAACAATGAAAAAGTAAACAAACAGCCGGTCAGTGGGCGCCAGTGCCCTCGGGTGGCTCTGCTCCTGGCACCCCCGACGGAGGGCAGAGCCACCACCTCCCACGGTCCCAGCTGCTCCAGGGACCGCGGAGCCCGGAGCGACCTCGAGGCTGAGCAGAACAAGGGCAGCAGAGGCAGGAAGAACAGAGGCCATGCCCCCACTGGTGTGGCTCAGTGGACAGCGCGTCGGGGCACGTGCCTGGGTGGCGGGCTCGATCCCCAGTGTGGGGCGTGCAGGAGGCAGCTGACCCATGATTCTCTCTCATCACTGATGTTTCTCTCTCTCTCTCTCCCTCTCCCTCTCTGATATCAATAAAAATCTTTTTTTAAAATAACAAATGGAAAAACCCAGAAATAAACAATTCATACGTTAAAATAAATAAATAAATAAATAAAATGACGTGAATGACGCGTGAAAAAAGGGTAAAGGTTACCAACAGGCAGAGACGTCCCAAACGACGCTCTCTTAGGGAGAAACCTCCGCCACAAACTCTGACAGCCACTGCCCACGATCTGAAATGTTTCCTTTAAACTAGATATCGAGGGGGCGCACCGCACCCCCAAGAATATCGGTCCCAAACACCCAACACCAAAACCTCTTCTGGCGAAGTCACTGGGTTTTAAAGAGAGAAGGTCTTTGGGGCATCGAGGCTCACAGGTGGACAGAGAAGCATATTGTGTCGGACTTTCCAACAGCACCTTCTGATGCTGGAAAAAGGGACCGCAGCCCGGCCGGTGCTCAGTGGTTAGCGCACCCGCCCGCAGACCAGATTCCCGGCCACGGCACACGCCTGTGTAGCCGTTCGTGCAGAAGGCAGCCAATGGATGTGTCTCTCTCATCGATGGTTTCTCTCCCTCCCTTCCTCCCTCCCTCCATTCCACTCTCCCTAAAAAATCAATGGGAAAAAACATGTCCTCCGATGAGGATTAACAAAAAAAGAAAGAGAAGGAACTAAGGGGCAGCGAGGCTACAACGCACAGGAGCGTAGACGGCCTGTCCATCTCCTCAGCTCCGCGTCAGCCGGCTCCACTGGCCCGGCCCCACGCCTGCTGCCCACAGACGGCCTGAGCCTCACTCCCCAGGGAGCAGGGGACGGGCCCTGGTTGCCCTGGGCAAGGTCCTGAGGGCCCCTCCTGGCTGTGCACCCCAGAGCCCTCCCCACAGCCTGGCCCAGAAGCTTCCCTGGGCGCCAGGGAGCCTGTGGCACTCACCCCCTTCTCCCTCCCCAGGGAGCATCCTGAGCAGCTTCTGCCACCAGCCCCCTGCGTCCATGCCCCGGTCAGTCCTGGGGGCCCTGACCCTCTCCACCGCCATGAAGTGTGACCCCCGCGACGGCTGCTCCCTGCTGCTGCGTGTGAACACCTCTCTCAGGCTGCACGGTGAGAGGGGACACCCAGGATGGAGGGGGCACACAGGGCTCCCCTAACCCCACAGCACTGCGGGGCTGGCAGGGAGCCCCGTAACTGCACGCCCCTCCACAGAGAGCCTGCGGGGCCTGGAGGCCTGCGCCCTGAGCATGGACACGCAGGAGACACGCTGTCAGAGCGTGCGCGTCCCCAGGGCCTCGCGCCGGCTGCACGTGGGGCAGCAGGTGAGGCCGGGTCTTTCCTGGGCCTGCCGCCCAGCCCCAAGCCTTTGCCAAGTAACAGTCCCTGTCCTCTGCCTGCTCCTGTCTGCCCGCCCCTCCCGGCCGCCTGGCCACAGTCTGTCCCAGGGCCTGCCACCGACAGGGACGAGCACCGCTCCCTCTCTGCTTCCAGATCCTGCTTCCGGCTGTGTCCAGTGGAGCTGGCCTGGCCAGGGAGGAGGGCAGAGGGCAGGGGGAAGGGCAGAGGGCAGGGAGGGAGGGCAGAGGGCAGGGGGGAGGGCAGAGGGCAGGGAGGGAGGGCAGAGGGCAGGGGGAAGGGCAGAGGGCAGGGGGGAGGGCAGAGGGCAGGGGGGAGGGCAGAGGGCAGGGAGGGAGGGCAGAGGGCAGAGAGGGAGGGCAGAGGGCAGGGAGGAGGGCAGAGGGCAGGGAGGGAGGGCAGAGGGCAGGGAGGAGGGCAGAGGGCAGGGAGGGAAGGCAGAGGCCAGGGGGGAGGGCAGAGGGCAGGGAGGAGGGCAGAGGGCAGGGAGGGAGGGCAGAGGGCAGGGAGGAGGGCAGAGGCCCAGGTCACACCTCCATCTGCCCAGCTCCAGGTGCACTTCGGCTGCTTTGAGGTCAGCGCAGCCCAGAGCGTGCACGTCACCCTGAGGACTGTCCCCCACTTCTGTGGGGTGCAGCTGGAACAGCAGTACCACGTGGAAGGTGGGAGCCCAGGGGGCCGGGCCTCTGGGGACGGATGGAGGGGGAGGCTCACCCAGGGCGGGAGGGCCCATCCGCCCGGGCGTCTGGCGCATTTGGGGCACGGCCTCTCTGGAGGGGCCCAGGGGGGCATGGCCTGGGCAGAGCAGGCTGAGCCCTTTGCCTCTGTCACCTGCAGACTGTGGAGACGAGGACGTGGGGAGGAACCTGCCCGGCTGCCTGGGTGAGCCCTTCCTCTGGGGGGACCACAGCCTCGTGGGGAGCCCCTCAGGTGGCCGCACCACCGCCCTCCGCCCGGGCCTTCTCCCCCCCGCCCACTTCCGCAATCAAGATGGGTCCTGGGGGAGCGACTCCCAAACGCCGGGGTCTGGCAGGGGCCCCACCCCGAGCTCTCAGGACAGGAGGAACCCTGTGTCTGGTGCTCAGGTCCCAGTGTGACCCCCTTCACCCCCCACAGCCCGGAAGCTGTCCTACTGGGTGGATCGCAGTCGCAAGGTCATCCTGGTGCAGCTGCCCGAGGCCCCTGGGGGCACCGACTACTACGTGCGGCTCTGCCTCAAGTGGTTCACCTGCGAGGACGTGGGCGCCCTGGTGCAGGTGAGCCCCAGGCCCAAGCCTCGCACACAACCGAGGCCCGGACCACGCCCACTCAGCCCAAGCCCCGCCCCTCAGCCTGCTCACAGCCCCCTGGGCCCACCCACCTCAGACCCCGCCCACGCCCAGTCGCTGTCCCGCCCCGCCCCGCCCACAGAGCCCCCACCCACAGAGGCCCCGCCCACAGAGGCCCCGCCCACAGAGGCCCCGCCCCACTCCCAGTCACTGTCCCGCCCACAGAGACCCGCCCACGGAGGCCCCGCCCACGGAGGCCCCGCCCCCAGAGGCCCCGCCCCCAGAGGCCCCGCCCCTCAGCGCTGGGCTGGGTCCCCTGCAGGTGGCGGCCAACAGCGTCCCCGGGATGGTCTCCCTGCCCTACAGCCGGGAGCTGCCGTGCCTGTGCCTGGAGGTCAGTGAGGGCCGGCCTGGGCTGCCGGAGGGGCGGGGGGGACAGGGGGGGCAGGGACGGGCCGGCCTGCGCTGACCCCGCCTCTCCACAGAGCTGGGCCGCGACCCCCGATGCCGTGCGGACCCAGACCTGCCCCTTCGAAGACGGCGAGTGCCCTGGGGGGGAGGGGCGGGGGCAGAGGGGCGAGTGCCCTGGGGGGAGGGGCGGGGGCAGAGGGGCGAGTGCCCTGGGGAGGGCGGGGGCAGAGGGGCGAGTGCCCTGGGGGGGAGGGGCGGGGGGCAGAGGGGCGAGTGCCCTGGGGGGAGGGGCGGGGGCAGAGGGGCGAGTGCCCTGGGGGAGGATGGGGGCAGAGGGGCGAGTGCCCTGGGGGAGGGCGGGGGCAGAGGGGCGAGTGCCCTGGGGAGGGCGGGGGGCAGAGGGGCGAGTGCCCTGGGGAGGGCGGGGGCAGAGGGGCGAGTGCCCTGGGGAGGGCGGGGGGCAGAGGGGCGAGTGCCCTGGGGGGAGGGGCGGGGGCAGAGGGGCGAGTGCCCTGGGGGAGGATGGGGGCAGAGGGGCGAGTGCCCTGGGGAGGATGGGGGCAGAGGGGCGAGTGCCCTGGGGGAGGGCGGGGGGCAGAGGGGCGAGTGCCCTGGGGGAGGATGGGGGCAGAGGGGCGAGTGCCCTGGGGGAGGATGGGGGCAGAGGGGCGAGTGCCCTGGGGAGGATGGGGGCAGAGGGGCGAGTGCCCTGGGGGAGGGCGGGTGCAGAGGGGCGAGTGCCCTGGGGAGGATGGGGGCAGAGGGGCGAGTGCCCTGGGGGAGGGCGGGGGCAGAGGGGCGAGTGCCCTGGGGAGGGCGGGGGCAGAGGGGCGAGTGCCCTGGGGGAGGGCGGGGGCAGAGGGGCGAGTGCCCTGGGGGAGGGCGGGGGCAGAGGGGCGAGTGCCCTGGGGAGGATGGGGGCAGAGGGGCGAGTGCCCTGGGGAGGGCGGGGGGCAGAGGGGCGAGTGCCCTGGGGGGGAGGGCGGGGGGCAGAGGGGCGAGTGCCCTGGGGAGGGCGGGGGCAGAGGGGCGAGTGCCCTGGGGGAGGATGGGGGGCAGAGGGGCGAGTGCCCTGGGGGAGGGCGGGGGGCAGAGGGGCGAGTGCCCTGGGGGAGGGCGGGGGGCAGAGGGGCGAGTGCCCTGGGGGAGGATGGGGGGCAGAGGGGCGAGTGCCCTGGGGAGGGCGGGGGCAGAGGGGCGAGTGCCCTGGGGGGAGGGCGGGGGGCAGAGGGGCGAGTGCCCTGGGGAGGGCGGGGGCAGAGGGGCGAGTGCCCTGGGGGAGGGCGGGGGCAGAGGGGCGAGTGCCCTGGGGAGGATGGGGGCAGAGGGGCGAGTGCCCTGGGGAGGGCGGGGGCAGAGGGGCGAGTGCCCTGGGGAGGGCGGGGGCAGAGGGGCGAGTGCCCTGGGGGAGGATGGGGGGCAGAGGGGCGAGTGCCCTGGGGGAGGGCGGGGGGCAGAGGGGCGAGTGCCCTGGGGGAGGGCGGGGGGCAGAGGGGCGAGTGCCCTGGGGAGGGCGGGGGCAGAGGGCGAGTGCCCTGGGGAGGATGGGGGCAGAGGGGCGAGTGCCCTGGGGAGGGCGGGGGCAGAGGGGCGAGTGCCCTGGGGGAGGGCGGGGGCAGAGGGGCGAGTGCCCTGGGGAGGATGGGGGCAGAGGGGCGAGTGCCCTGGGGAGGGCGGGGGCAGAGGGGCGAGTGCCCTGGGGGAGGGCGGGGGCAGAGGGGCGAGTGCCCTGGGGGAGGATGGGGGGCAGAGGGGCGAGTGCCCTGGGGGAGGGCGGGGGGCAGAGGGGCGAGTGCCCTGGGGGAGGGCGGGGGGCAGAGGGGCGGGAGAGGGGCGGGCGGTAGTGTCCAGCCGGGCCGCCCGGTCCAGGTGCGAGGGCTGAGGCCGTGGGGACACTGCGCACGTCCAGGCACCGCCGGCGGCGGACCCACGGGAGAGCCGCGCCTGCCGGTCTGGCCGGGCCCGTCCCGCCGGGTAGGTCCGTGGCCGCCGCTGACCGGGGCGGGCCCTGCAGACGCGGCGGCGGAGGCGCTGTGGGAGGCCGTCCGCTACCACCCGGCCAGCCAGGCGCTGAGCTGGGAGCCCGCCTGTCCGCTGAGCGGCCTCGTGAGCCTGTGCTGGTGCCCGGAGCCGGGGCCCGCCTGCCGCGAGCTGCAGCACTCCCGGCGGCCCGCCCACGGCAGGGTGAGTGGGGTCGGGGGAGTGCCCACGGGGGAGGGGGGAAGGGGCAGGGTGAGTGGGGTCGGGGAGTGCCCACGGGGAGGGGGAGTGCCCACGGGGGAGGGGGAAGGGGCAGGGTGAGGTGGGGCGGGGGAGTGCCCACGGGGAGGGGGAAGGGGCAGGGTGAGTGGGGCGGGGGAGTGCCCACGGGGGAGGGGGGAGTGCCCACGGGGGGGAGGGGGTCAAGGTGAGTGCCGAGAGGGGGAGGAGGAGTGCCCACGGCCCCTGACTGCCCCGCAGGTGCAGTTCTCTCTGGTGGACACGCAGCCGCAGCTCTGCCTCCAGGTGAGTGGGCTGGGCCGCAGGTTCCAGCGCTGGGGAGGGCGGCCCTACAACCCGAGAGCCTGGCTCAGCCTGGGCCACTCCCCCCACAGCCCCTCTGCCCCCTCCCGCCGGGCGGTGGTGGAGCTAAGGGCTGGGGAGCCCGGCCCCAGGGCTGTGCGGACAGACGCCCCAGCCGCACACCGCCAGGCGGCACCCCCCAGCCGCACACCGCCAGGCGGCACCCCCAGCCCGCCCTCGCCCCGGCAGCACCCCCAGCGCCCGCCTCTCTGCAGTTCTCCACCAGCCTGGGCTTCCGCGTGAGGTGCCCCTTCCAGCAGCCGCGCTTCCCAGGTGAGCGCCTCCAGCTGCGGCCTCTGCCCTGGGAGGCAGCACATGGGGAGGCAGGCGGCAGGGGCCGGGCGGGAGAGGGAGGGACAGTGGGGGCTGGGCCTCACCCCTCCACCCACAGCCTGGAAGATGACCGTCGGCCCAGCGCCCACCGGCACCCACCTCCGGGTCGCCTTCTCCTCGCCCAGCCCCGCCCGCTTCCAGGTGTGCCTGAGCCACGGGAGGGAGACCTGGCCCCTGGCCTGCCACCGGGCCCTGCAGGCCACCACCCGCTCTGCAGCCTCGGTGAGCGGTGGGGGCGGCATCCCGGGAGTGCTGACCCTGACCCCACTGTGCCCTTCCACCCCCTCGCCCTCCAGGCCCGGGGCCGCCTGGGGGGAGAGAGAGCAGGGGCTGAGCACGCTCCACACACACACACACACACACACACACACACACACACACACACACACGTGCACGTGCGGGACAGGGACAGGGACAGGGACAGGGAGCACCTGGACTGTCCTCACTGCCTGACCACCCCTCCCGCCCAGGCTGACGGCACAGTGGATGCTGCCTTCGTGGACATTCCCAGGGACGAGGCCTGTGGGCCGGACACTTGCATTCAGGTGGGGGCGCCCTGCCCAACCCCCCACTCCAGGCCCCAGTTTCCCCCTGGCTGCCCCAGGGCCCCTTCAGCCCAGCAGCCTCTCCAGGCTGCCCCTCGGGCACGGGGTGGGGGTGGGGGGGTGCAGAGCAGGGCTGCGGGCCACACTGACCCAGCTGCGCCCCCCCCCCCCCCCCCCCCCCCGTCTGCAGGGCTGGAGAGCCGACGTGCACTTCTCAGCCCCCCAGCAGCTGTGTGGCATCCCCTGTGGTGAGTGCCCACGCTGGGCTCAGCCAGGGATACGGGCGGGTGGGGGGGAGCCCTGGGGGTGCAGGAGGCCGAGGGCTGCACCCGGCCTCTGTGGGAGCCTGGCCCTGTCTCCCAGTAGGGATGGGTGTGGGGTGCACCACACAGGAGAGGGGGGCAGGGGAGTCACCCACCCAGCGGGTCACCCACCCCATCAGGCTAGGCTCTGAGCTCAGGCGCAGGCAGGCCAGGCAGAGGGGGGTGCCCCGGCCTCCTCTTCCGAGTGTCCAGCACCTGACCCGGCTCTGCTTCCTCCTGTCCAGGAGCTGGGGATGTCCCTCAGGCCCAGACTCCCAGGACCTCGGGCCGGCCCCCCACCTCCTATGAGACCCCAAGCTATGCCTGAGGACACGACAGGCTGGGGATGCCAGCATTCCCTCAGCCTCCACCGTCGCCCCCTCCCCCTCCCCCGTGTGGGGGAGGGAGAGTGGCCCCTACACCCCGCATCCCTGTAAAGGGGCCAGGGCTGGAGGGGTGGGGAGGTGGAGGTGGCATGTGGGGCTCCAGGCGCCCCCCCCACCCCCAGGGGCTGCAGCTCACACTCACCACGGGTCCCTGGAGGCCTCCGCCCGCCCTTCACCGGAACCGGACAAGAACTGAAGCGCCTGTATTTGTAGCCGCCGTGACCTCATGTGTAGGAAACGTTAAAGAATCCATGAAAGCCTCAGCTCCCAGGCAAGCTCAGCGGCCTGGCGGCTGCAAAGGACATCTCTGTCCTCCACAGTGAGCAACGCCCGGGCAGCGGAGGAAGCTGTCATTTGCAGAAGCACCAGAGGGACAAGGTGCTTAGAAATACACTTACCCCGGGAGGCGGGAGGCGGGAGGCAGGAGGCGGGAGGCGGGAGGC